>CM062815.1:656551358-657751358 GCA_031772625.1 Pinus tabuliformis
TTCGTACGTTCGTATTTAGTTAAAAAAACCTTAAAGCAATGATTGAAATGTTGATAACTTGAAGCAATGTCTTCAATAATTCAAACACTGATATTATGATCCATGAAATTAAGTGTGGAGAGTTTTACTTATAAAATAACTATGTATGAATGCATCATAATTCACATCCCAACATAACTCAAAAGGATAAGAGTAACAATATGCAACTAATAATCAATCAACAATAGTAAGAGCCTACAAAATAACCACCTACTTCAAGTTTGGGAATATTTCTGGAACCTAACTTCAGAATTATCTCAAACCTGAAATCCAGAAGGAAACATGCCACAATATACTTCAATAACACATGTCAAAAAATCACATTATGGTAATTTTTCTAGATCCTAACTATTCCCAAAAGCCTTAACATAAACTAGTTTTAAGGAAAAGATGACAAACAAATTCTGAGAGTGAAGAGATTTATTAAAAAAAAGGTGTAAAGAGGATAGAAAGTTAAGAACTACATATTACAGAAATCCCCAAATGAAACACCTATTAACACTATGCAGAGTCCAAACTTTATACCTACAAGCTGCATCTGACCAAATAGTTTCAGGTCTTGTGCAACGTCCAAACTTTATTACCACAAGCTGCATATGACCAAATAGTTTCAGGTCCTCCTTGCCATGACCATTCAATGTGCATCCCACTCTTATTTCATTCCATGAAACAACATCTCGAGCAAACATTATGTTAAAACACATGAAATGCATCAACTGTACTGTTGCATTTTCCATACATGTTAATAAGGCCATTTTGCATGGACCATCTTTCCATGTTTTAGGGTTGTTAGGCTGGAATAGGCAAGAAGTATACTTGTGAAGGTATACTCTTTTGCACCCATTCCTGTCCCGAACATTTCACAAGAGAGTTTCAAAGCCTTCTTACCATGCTCATGTTGAGCATATATAGAAATCATTGCAGTCCATGATACATTTCATAAAAAAATTGGTGACAATGGTGCAACATTCCACATTTCTGATACATGTCAATAAGTTCACTTCGTACAAATATATCATATTCAAAACCAAACTTGGTGATTTTTCATTGCCTCACGACCCCCAGTTTAAAAGCTACTAGACCAGTGCATGCCCTCAAAAAACTTGAAAAAGTGAACTTGTCTAGTTTGAACCCTTCCAATTGCATTTGTTGAAATAGTTGTACAACCTCATCACTATTCCCACTCTATACACATATGACTAGGTTGGGTAGGTAGGTAGCATGGTTCCTCATTACGGGCAACAGTTCAGGACTGTGGTTACAAACACCACAAGGTTTGTCATGCTGTTCTACCACCTTGGACATTGAAACACCTCAAAATGGGCACAGGGACAGGTTTCCTAATCACCTCCAAACCATTGACATCTGTTTGTGTGCAAGTGTCACCCCCTAGCATGAAACCAATCCCAATATTTGGGCCAAGGATTCGAGAGGTTATCCCACCTCTACTTTGCTAGAACACAGAATTTCCAGAGGACTTTGTGGGACTCCAAGGATATATATAATCCCCAGCCATTGTTGGTAAGGGATTCTAGGGATGTATACCACCCAATGTATAGCCAAGGACTCCATAGGTCAATGTCTCAACCCTTTGATCAAAAAGGGGCTCTAGAGATCAATGCCTCCACCCTTTAGGCATATCCCCACCCATAGTTGGTAAGGGGTTCCAGGGATGTATATCTCCACCTAATGTACAACCAGGGACTCCAGAGGTCAATGTATCCACCCTTTCATTAGAAAGGGGCTCCAGAGATCAATGCCTCCACCCTTTAGGCATCTAGGATTCCAGAGACATGGCTCTCCACCCTAACTCTATTTTGGGATTCCAAAGACTTGTCCCCACCCTGAGTTTACTTCATTAAATTATTCGAACTAATCAATATAAATTGATTTTGTCACATATTTATTACAGGATTATTAGGGAGGATTCCCAGATACGTAGTGATGAAGTGAAGAAAAGGGTTAGTGAAATTGGATTGAAATGGGTTTATCTCGATTTTGTCCTCTGGGTTAAAACTACATATGTGAACCTAGATTTGACATGCTAATGAATTTACAAACAACAGGGGTATTATGGGCTGACCATCTATGAAAATTTATAGTAAAAATTCAAAATGAAAATAGAAACAGTAATTGTAGGCACATGCAATGATTGTAGGCACATAGTCAGCAAGAATTTCTCACAACAAAAATACTCAATGATGCTAAATCCTTCCATTAAGTATCAAACACAACAATAAAGACTTTAAGGGTTTATTGAGGCAAAAAAATTCATCTACAATTTTATGGTACTAACCTGTGATGCTATTGATTCAGTTATATCCTTGCCGACACCTTTTTAGCCAAGCCAAACCCTAGTTCCTGTGCGACTAGTCTTCCAGGTCCATACCTTGGTTGATAATAGCTATTCAAATCCTCTTTGTCTTCCTAATAATTCTCTTTGTTTCTTCCTTCTTTTCCATGTCCCCTTCGTCCTCACCTATTTCCCTTTTTTACAATCCTCCCTCACCTCTAGTTAGTTAGGCCCTTTTCTCGTCTTCTTGATTTTTCTGCCATCTAACCCTTCTCCATCCTTGGCATTTGTTTTCTATTTTCCACCTTTACAAGTCTCATTCCTGATCGTGCCAGGTGTTATCCTTATCCCTTTCTCCATTTCCTATTATTATGCAAAATATCCCTCTCTCAAAGTCTCTCTCTTGATCCTCCCTGTTTCAGATTTTCTAGTCGACTATCCCCTCATCTTTATTCCAATGCCTCCTCCCCTCGAATGCCTTCTCCTCCTCTTGTTCAAAAAGATAGTGGCTAGTGATATTTAGGTATGATGTTGGTAATCCAAACAAAAACATAGGCAACCATATTATCATCGTTTTCATTATGATTTCCCATAACTTTGATTAAATAACTTCTAATTACCCTTTTACCACCATTTTCCTTAGTATGAACTAAGATTAGCACTCATGAGAGAGGGGATTTGAAACCTATTTTCCCTGAACCATACCGAATGAAAGTTGATGATATGTTGTTGAGAATGATTGAAGTGATGTTGAGTGTTGACATTGCATACATAAAAAATGATTATTGTTGTTGAAGCGGTGAATGATAAATGGTGATGACAAGGGTGGTTGTTTCATATTTTGTAGCCATAAATGAAATGAACTTCACAGTACGATAATAAATTTCTAAAGGTGCATACATATGTGTTGTGGTTGAGTAACTGACAGGTTCTATCAATCGAGAGAGAATGATGAATTCACACTATTGCAATTAAAGATGTTTACCATTAATGTATGCAATTCCTAAGGTACATATTGTTATACTCCTATAGTTATAGGTGTCATATTTCATGATTGACTAGTTGAGCTCTGTAATATGTTCATACCTTTCCTTGCTGTAAAGGTTTCCATATTATCAAAAGAATAAAAAAATGTAAAAAATTTAAAGAGGGTATACCCTAAAAGAAAAATCAAAGGGTGAAAAAAATAAATGGTCAAAAGAAAAAATGAAAAGAAATGAACCCCAAATAAAAATAGACCAGGAAAGTGTGCAAGTCCAAATGCCACTACTATTTCATTTTCTATAAATAAAGCATCATGTATAGCTTGTTGAACTTTTTGCCACAATTGATGAATGGCAGAACAACTTAATCTTGGCCAGTTCATGTTTGAATTTCATGTTTTATAGATAGAGAATAAAAATCTAACCAAACTGTTTAAACTTGGTAGATAAATAGATAGGTAGAGAAGCAAAGGAGCTCAACAGTTTAATCTGAGCCCTTGGAAGAAATAAGTGCAGACTTAGGTAGGCTTACCATGAAAAGAAAAGAAAAGTTGAAAAGGGTTTGCCAGTCTAAGTGCACCCAAGTAAAAGAAGAAAAAATGTTAGGCAAAGTAGGCAGGGTAGGTAGATTGTTGTTGCAGAATGAGACTTGTGATAGGGTTTTGTCTCTAAAAATGTGTTAATCTTATCTCTATCACAAGTGCCAAGGCAGATATTTTATTTTGGAGCAGCTCAAGCGAGGCATGACTAACTCCCCTCATATTTTTCCCTAAATCATTCACTAACTCCCCCAAAGATATTAAGATCTGCTTAATATCACTCATCTCATTTCATAAACCCCTTTTTCACTTGAGAAGCCTAAGTTTTCTGACATTATGGCTTAGTGCTTTCCATTTCATAAATCCATATTAACTTTTTAACTTTTATTATATAAATTCCCGCCCCATCACCCTTTCCTGTATTATATTTATATGTATAAAATCCCAAATGTTAATATCCCCGCCCCGGTTAACTATAACCATAGCACTAATTAAGTTGGGATTAATAAGTTCATTTGGAGCTTATTAATAACCTTTCCCCACGCGCTCAAAGGATTAATTAACCCCTGGTTGATTAATAGCTAAACCAACCTTGCGGACCAATAAAATTGCCCCCAATATGATTTATTAAATGTTAATTGAGCCGGTCGCGCATTAAAACTTTGCCATTTTCTGTGAGTGCCCACTGTCTGATCAGCGCCCTCGCATCCGACAGTGGATATCCATTTCGTGACCCCCCCGTCTGCCGCTATTTAATTGCTGGGAAATAGTGGTTTTAGCGCCGTACCACTGCCACGCTCGCTTGCCCACTATGTTCGCTAGCCCTTTGCCCAAAACTGTCCAAGCCCAAAAACGGTGCGGGAAAAACCATTTATCGCCCTGCCCTACTGACGTGATCCACTTACGTCAGTTGTCCTTTGCTGACGTCACTTTCCATGTCACCTGCCACGTCATCTGTCCCGTACCCCCCGTTGACGTCATTCTTACGTCATCTGTCCTTCAAGTCAAATTTTCCTGCCAAAAATCATTCTGTCGAAATAAAAAGGGAAAAAGGTCATTTTGCTATGTTTTCTGCGTGTAGTGCCCCGTGCGCTCCAAGCATAAAACCGACTCAGCTCCAGTTTTCCGACCGCCTCTTCATCAGAAAAGCTACAGCGCGAGCTCTGTAGCTTGCCTTTCAACCTGCACAATACATTTTCTTCCTTTTTTAACACAGTTGAACCAGCACCAAAGGACTTCTAAGCTTACAGAAGAAAGAAACAGGGATATTTGCTACCCTAGCCAGTGGATCTTCAAAAGACATGAATTGCCAGAGCAAAGATGATCAGAAGACACATTGCAGTTCTGTGTTGCCAGAAAACGGTGAGCAGGGGTCAATTGAACATTAAAGAAGATGAAAACAAGTCAAAGAGTATCAGAGGGGCATTAAAGAGTATCAGATCAAAGTCACAAAAATATCAGATTATCCATAAAGAGTATCAGTGCAGAATTAAAGGAAAATCAAATCAGAATTAAAGAGTATCAGAGTCGATAAGTGAAGCAGATCAGAATTTAAAAGCACAATTAAGAAAAATAGTCGGTGCAGAGCTACTGCGGGACAGCTACAAGCCGAACTCTAAAGAGCTAGCCTCCAACACTACATCAGTTATCTTCCTCAAGCCGCTTCTATATTACTTGTAAATGACTTTAGGTAAAATATAGATATTATCTCACAGCCTTTATGAGATATTTGTTGTACATATTTTGTTGTATAAATACCCCCTTCATGAGAGTTTTGAAGAGGTTTGGTGTGCATAGATTTTCTAGACTTTGCTGTAAATACTGAAGCTTTGGAATAAAGAGCTGTTGGAAACAAACTGTTGTTGGCCTACTGGATGAAGAATTGATGCAGAGGACTTTTCACAGAATTCTTGAATCAAACTCCAGATCAATAAGTCCCCTATATCTTATATTTTACAGTTTTCTGAGTTTTTATATCATCTGTGTTTCATAATCTGAATGATAAAGAAAAATATTAATTCAGAATTTGCTTGACTGCACTGTATTTTCAGTCTTTATTATTCTCTGTGTTATCTTCAGAATTAGTATAAACAGTGAATTCTTAATTGCTCTTGTTTCTTGACTCTCTCATATTGATTATTTGATAAAGAATTCTTAACTTCTCTTTGTCGGTAAGCACCCATTTTCCCTCTTTCAATATGTTGAAGGATTCTTAACTGCCCTTCACCCATTTGAGTCCATTCCATCTGTTTTCAGCTCTTGAATTATTCTCTGTTTGACTACCTTGCTTTGTGATGCCATCCTCTGTTAAGAAACCAAATCCAGAAAACCATCTCCTTTGACTCCATCATGCCCAACGGACTGAACTGCTGTTTTACCTCTCTGTTCTATTGAACCTCACCACCCAAACTCAAAACAAACCCTTGTACTTCATAACTAGCCTAATACCTTAAAAAGCAAAGCTAAATCATAAAGAGAGAGCCCTCTCTGGATACAGATTGGCTAGATTCTATATCTAAAAGATTGGTCTGTGGTTACCTCGGCCGTATTCCCTTTCTTACAAATTTTGGGAACAACCTGAGTGATAACATCATTGGCGACTCCACTGGGGACCTGAATAATTGTTTGTTACTATTGCTTATTTCACAAGCTACAAACGAAGCCTCAAGTTAGCCAGGTAGCCTGTGAAATGCTCTTGCTTTGCAATTGCAGAAGTAAATGAATGCTGCCCCAGTCTATCTCCGGTATAGCTTATGGATTGAATATCTAGTTTCAAATACTTGATCAGTTCTTCTTGTCAAATAAAGTCTTTAAGAAAGTTTAAATCTCATATCAAAAGCCTCTTAAAGAAATCATAAAAGTTGTTTTGAAAAATCATAAAAAATCGAAATAATCATAAAAACTCAAAAAATTTGATCTCTTGGAGAACTAAACCTTCTCTTCAGAACTGTTTTACAGGTTTAGATCTGATCTATGATGGTGGACAAGGATCAGACACACAAAGGTTAAAATCATCCACCTGGCGACTCCACATCAATTTCACAATCAAGACTCCACTGGAGAAATGAACCTGAAAGAACTGTATGAAAAGATCAGGCTTTTGACTTGGATTGTTATCCAAGACATTATGTTCTTTCTCATTGATAAGATTTTTCAATGTATATTGTATTTTAGAGATGATTTTAGATTAAGTTTTTATTATTTTCCTTCCAAAAATGTAGATGAAAAGTCTCCTTACACATTTGAATAGCAGTCTTCTAATTCTTATGAAGATCATTTTTCAGTTAAGGAGAATCCAAAAATCAGGACCAACAATCCAATCCCTAAACATATTCCGCTACCTCATAAAGTTCCTGATAGGTATAAACCACTCATTTTACCTCCTACACTCCATGCTTTCCCTAACGATTATCCCAAGTATCTCCCTAGGTTTGATGGAGAGAATGGTGTCACTGCCCAAAAACATATCCAAGTTTTTGAAGATTATCTTAACTTATTTGAAGTGGATGAAGAGGATGCTAATATTAGGATTTTTTCTCTTTCTTTGCAAGGCAAAGTCAAGAGTTGGTTCAAAACCCTGCCTGAGGCAAGCATCTCAAATCTCGAGCAGTTTCTAAAACTCTTCCTTGATAGATGGATAATCAAAGTCAATCTCCTCATGATCAAAGAAGAATATAATAAGTTAAGAAGACATCCAGATGAAACAATACAAAAATTTTTAGATAGATTTAATCAAATCTATCATTCGATACCATTGAATATAAAACCTCCCCTTGATTCAGCTCTACTGCATTACCTAAGAGTGTTTGATTTAGAGATAGAATTTCATCTGAGAGAAAAAAACCCCTCAACTATGGAACAGATGCAGAACATGGCAGTGGATGTATAGGTTAATCTGAAAATCAGAAAAGAGAAGTCGAAAATAGAAAAAGAGGAAAAACTCGACATTTTGATAAAGAAAGTAGAGGAAATGATGTAAAAGATCATAACGAAGGTTGAATGTTTTGTTCAAAGTCATCATGACACATTTGTTTCACAAGAGGAAAAGGTTGATATTCATGAACAAATTCATACCAACTTGACCTACCATAGATCAGAAGATAGATTCATAGAGCAATATGTGGAGGAGCAATCTCCTGATCTAATGTGTGCATTTGATAACATTACTTCTTTTAATGATTCGCCCAAATATGATCAATATGATGATGATTATGTTTCTCAAATCCAAATTAACCTTGCAGAGGAATCAGAAGTTAATTTGGGGAATAAGGAAATTCAGGTTCAACAGCTTAAAAGAAGTGATCAGCTTGTTCATTTCAACAATGAGAATGAGGAGGAAAGTGCAGAAAATTTTGAAATTAGTGAAGGAAATTTACCATTTTGTTTTGATTCTTTTTAGTTTATCAGAGATAACTATCAGGCAATTAAAAATCAAATGTCAACAAGTCTTGATATTAACCATCTAGAGGGCAATCAAATCTTTGTTCAAAATTTATCATATCTAGATTTGCAGCCCCAAAATGCCATTGAATGTCAGGTTGCAGAAGAAGACTTGGAAGCAGCAACATATGATCAAAAAATCCAAGTTGATTCCTTGCCCCTTTGTTTTGAATCATCTGAATTGTTTAAAGAAAAAGAAGAGCAACTTGTAGAAATCTGTCAAGTTCCATTTGAACCTGTATGTAATAAGTTGCAACAATCCTTCCAAATTCTCTATGATCCAATAGCTGACAGGTTGGATGATGAAAGTAACCATAGTTTTCCCCCATTAACAGACTATAAGGGTAAAAAACAAGATGATAATGGTTTTACAAGACAGACATTACAATCAGTAAAAATATCACCACAAAGAACAGTTGAAAACATACATGGTGATAAAGACAAAAGTGATTTCTCAATTCCATGGCAGGTAGGCTATCCAGGACATTTGTACAGTTGTTTGAATCAGCTCAAGAATAGTGTATATATTTTACAGGATCTTTTTGTACAGTTTCTAGATTCAGCAAAGGAGATGAGGAATTTCCTTGTCTTCTCAAAGGTTAACAAAGCCAAATTTGATTGCAAGATCTCAATTTTAAACACCATCAAACATAAACAACAAAGGTCATTAATGTATATAATTCTTAAGTGGTTGCATTGGTTGTTTCATTTTACCTAACCAACAGTAAGAAAGCTGATTAGAGTAAAGTAGGTAGGATTTCAGTTTGTTTTAATTCAATTTTCAGTAAGTTAGGAAATAAATCCTTAAATGTTTGAATCCAATCAAAAGGACCTAAAGATTTTGATGATTTACTAATTTGGTTTGAACGTTGCAGCACTTTTTTGTTTCAGGCCAGATCTCATAGTTGTGTAGGAAAAGATTAAGAAGATTTTGATCAAAAGGACCAAGGCTAAAAGTTCCTACCCAGGTGACAAAGTTCTAAGGTGGGATTTCAGGAGAGAAGACAAAGGAAAACATGGGAAGTTTGACTTCCTATGGAAAGGGCCATTCATCATCCATGCATTGCAAGGGAACAATACTTACTTTTTAAAGAGCCTGGATGGTACAGAAAAAGAAGAAGGACCAGTGAATGGTTGAAGGCTGAAACATTACTTCGATCCATTTTTTTGATGTATTTTTGACTCTAACATGTACATACTATATCCCTAATAATGTCACAGTTTGGATTGGATAGTAACTTATTGCAGTTGAAGCCCGAAGAGAAGGCCCTAAGCTTCACAAGTGTGCTGTCATACATACAATAAAGCAACCAGCAAAAGGGAGATTTCCGAACACAGTAAAAGTTACTCATAAGGCCATCTGACCCGCTGTTCTTGACTTTCCATGAGGGAAAGCCATCCCCAAGTGGAGCCAGTGTTATACTCCTATAGTTATAGGTGTCATATTTCATGATTGACTGGTTGAGCTCTGTAATATGTTCATACCTTTCCTTGCTGTAAAGGTTTCCATATTATCAAAAAAATAAAAAAATTTAAAAAATTTAAAGAGGGTATACCCTAAAAGAAAAATCAAAGGGTGAAAAAAATAAATGGTCAAAAGAAAAAATGAAAAGAAATGAACCCCATATAAAAATAGACCAGAAAAGTGTGCAAGTCCAAATGCCACTACTATTTCATTTTTTGTAAATAAAGCATCATGTACAACTTGTTGAACTTTTTGCCACAATTGAATAATGGCCAAACAGCTTAATCTTGGTCAGTTCATGTTTGAATTTCATGTTTTAGAGATAGAGAATAAAAATCTCACCAAACTGTTTAAACTTGGCAGATAAGTAGATAGGTAGAGAAGGAAAGGAGCTCAACAGTTTAATCTGAGCCCTTGGAAGAAATGAATAAAGACTTAGGGATGCTTACCGTGAAAAGAAAAGAAAAGTTGAAAAGGGTTTGCTAGTCTAAGTGCACCCAAGTAAAAGAAGAAAAGATGTTAGGCAAAGTAGGCAGGGTAGGTAGATTGCTGTTGCAGAATGAGATTTGTGATAGGTTTTGTCTCTAAAAATGTGTTAATCTTATCTCTATCACAAGTGCCAAGGAAGATATTTTATTTTGGAGCAGCTCAAGCGAGGCATGACTAACTCCCCTCATATTTTTCCCTAAATTATTCACTAACTCCTCCAAAGATATTAAGATCTGCTTAATATCACTCATCTCATTTCATACACCCCCTTTTTCACTTGAGAAGCCTAAGTTTTCTGACATTATAGCTTAGCGCTTTCCATTTCATAAATCCATATTAACTTTTTAACTTTTATTATATAAATTCTCACCCCATCACCCTTTCCCGTATTATATTTATATGTATAAAATCTCGAAATGTTAATATCCCCGCCCCGGTTAACTATAACCATAGCAGTGATTAAGTTGGGATTAATAAGTTCATCTGGAGCTTATTAATAAACTTTCCCCGCGCGCTCAAAGGATTAATTAACCACTGGTTGATTAATAGCTAAACCAACCTCGTGGACCAATAAAATTGCCCCCGATATGATTTATTAAATGTTAATTGAGCCGGTCTCGCGCATTAAAACTTCGCCA
Source organism: Pinus tabuliformis (assembly GCA_031772625.1). Taxonomy (NCBI): domain Eukaryota; kingdom Viridiplantae; phylum Streptophyta; class Pinopsida; order Pinales; family Pinaceae; genus Pinus; species Pinus tabuliformis. Next base: position 656,562,245 of record CM062815.1, read on the forward strand.
TTTTCTGTGAGTGGCCACCGTCCAATCGGCGCCCTCGCATCCTACGGCGGATATCCATTTCGCGACCCCCTCATCTGTCGCTGTTTAATTCCCGGGGTAACGATGGTTCTGGCACCGTACCGTTGCCATCTGTTGCCCACCCACTGTGTTTGCTAGCCTTCCGCCCAAGCTGAAAAGCGTTGCGGGAAAAACCATTTACCACCCTCCCCCTGCTAACGTGATCCACTAATGTCAGCTGCCCTTTGCTGACGTCACTTGCCACATCACTTGCCACATCACCTGCCACGTCATCTGTCCTGTACCCCCCACTGACGTCATGATTATGTCATCCGTCCTTTAAGTCAAATTTTCCCACCAAAAATCATTCTGTCGAATAAAAAGGGAAAAAGGTCATTTTGTTATGTTTTTGCATATAGCGCCCCATGCGCTCCAAGCTTAAAACCGACTCAGCTCCAGTTTTCCGACCGCCTCTTCATCAGTAAAGCTACAACGCGAGATCCGTAGCCTGCCTTTCAACCTACACAGTACATTTTCTTCCTCTTTTAACACAGTTGAACCAGCACCAAAGGACTTCCGAGCTTACAGAAGAAAGAAACAGGGATATTTGCTACCCTAGCCAGTGGATCTTCAAAAGACATGAATTGCCAGAGGAAAGATGATCAAAAGACATGTTGCAGTTCTATGTTGCTAGACAGCGGTGAGCAGGGGTCAGTTCAACATTAAAGAAGATGAAAACAAGTCAAAGAGTATCAGAGGAGCATTAAAGAGTATCAGATCAAAGTCACAGAAATATCAGATCAGCCATAAAGAGTATCAGTGCAGAATTAAAGGCAAATCAAATAAGAATTAAAGAGTATCAGAGCCGACAAGTGAAGCAGATCGGAATTTAAAAGCATAGTTAAGACAAACAGTCGGCGCAGAGCTACTGCAGGATAGTTGCAAGCCGAACCCTAAAGAGCCAGCCTCCAGCACTACATCAGTTATCTTCCTCGAGCCGCTTCTATATTACTTATAAATGACTTTAGGTTAAAATCTAGATATTATCTCATAGCCTTTATGAGATATTTGTTGTACATATTGTGTTGTATAAATACCCCCTTCATGAGAGTTTTGAAGAGGTTGGGTGTGCGCGGATTTTCTAGACTTTGCTGTAAATACTGAAACTTTGGAATAAAGAGCTGTTGGAAACAAAATGTTGTCGGGCCTACTAGATGAAGAATTGATGCAGAGGACTTGTCACAGAATTCTTGAATCAAACTCCGGATCAATAAGTCCCCTATATCTTATGTTTTATAGTTTTCTGAGTTTTTATATCATCTGTGTTTCATAATCTGAATGATAAAGAAAAAGATTAATTCAGAATTTGCTTGACTGCACTCTGTTTTTAGTCTTTATTATTCTCTGTGTTTTCTTCAAAATTAGTATAAACAATGAATTCTTAATTGCTCCTGTTTCCTGATTTTCTCATATTGATTATTTGATAAAGAATTCTTAACTGCTCTTTGTCGGTAAGCACCCATTTTCCCTCTTTCAATATGTTGAAGGATTCTTAACTGCCCTTCACCCATTTGAGTCCATTCCATCTGTTTTCAGCTCTTGAATTGTTCTCTGTTTGACTACCTTGCTCTATGATGTCATCCTCTATTATGAAACCAAATCCAGAAAACCATCTCCTTTGACTCCGTCATGCCCAATGGACTGAACTACTCTATTTTACCTCTCCTTTCTATTAAACCTCACCACCCAAATTGAAAACAAAACCCTTGTACTTCATAACTAGCCTAATACCTTAAAAATCAAAGCTAAATCATAAAGAGAGAGCCCTCTCGGAATACAGACTGGTTAGATTCTGTATCTAAAAGATTGGTTTGTGGTTACCTCGACCGTATTCCTTTTCTTACAACTTTTGGGGACAACCTGAGTGATAACACATAAACCAACACACATATCAAATTACTGAAATAAATATTTACATTGATCACAGAGTGTAAGGTGTTATTTACGTTATATACATTCTTGTACCTTAACTATATCAACATCCATATTTTTGCTTGATGACTTTGATTACCAAAATATCTGCATATATTGTGACATGCCATGGTTGGTTACAAACAACTTGACAAATATATAGTCTAAGATATGAGGGTTAGAATTTTTTTTAGATATCTTTAAATGGGCACAAGAATCCATTGTCAAATATCCTCCAATATTGTAGAAAATTTGTAGACTATTAAAGTAGATAAATTTATCCACAAAAATTAGCACTAATCATGGCCAACATTGCTCAAAATCAGTGTTCTTTTCTACAACTCCAAATTCTTCATATGCTAATAAATGCTTAATTATAAAAGAGAGGCAGATCAGGAGGAGGGATGGATGGTGTCTTTAAATAGATTAAGGCTAGGTTTTAGGGTCTGGACCCATTCTTGGTGGAAAATTTGTCATAAATGTTAGAGGTTTTATACAACCAACGGGTTCAAAGAGTTGGTTCAGGATGTTTTCTGGCCAAAAAAGGAATTTTTTTTTGAACTGGTGGGTTCAAACTGAACTGATCAACTCTAACAATTATGATAATGGTAAATCATTTCTTATAATAAATTACAATATAAATAAACTGATGAAGTCATTAGTTAGCAAGGGGATATTGTAATTTTCTCTCTCTCCCGAGATAGGTAAGCATGGCCAACATATCCACCTTGGTACCAAACTCCATAGAATCCATATTATTTCTATACAAACTCATTTTGGTTGCAACTTTTATAGCTGGATCAACTTTAGACTCTGTCAACTCTACAAGGAAAAGGTTGGTTGATGCAACATTAAAATATTCCATACATTACCTTCTCCATAGAAAAGTGATACCTGTGAGAAAAATAGTGCTTTATATTTCCTTGCCATGTTGTTTGACAATCCATAAATCTCCTGAAATTTTCGTGTTCTAGCTGAGCTCACCAACCATGAAGTTTTCTTATTCTAAAGTGGTCCATACCTACAACACTCAACAACTCTGCAACTGTAAAATACATGTTTCATTGTTTCCTCTGTTTGAAATGTAAGAAAACCCTTGAAATTGTCGCATTATAGCTGAGCTGACCAAGCATGAAGTTTTCTTATTCTAAAGTGGTCCATGCCTACAACACTCAACGAACTCTACAATTGTGAAAGACATGTTTCACTATTTATTTTGTTTGAAATGTAAGAAAACCACTGGTTAACCCTATTTTAATATTTTATGAATTGCATTGACAAAAAGGGATTGATTGATTACCAACCAGCCTAAAACTTGGGACTTGAAAGATGTTCTAATTTCAATATGGTTTGACATTGTTTTATCCATCTATTATCCTTATCTTGAATTGTCTGATTCTAGCTAAGCCTTCCTGCTATCTGAGAGGTAACTCATATCCCTTAATGTAGTTTATTGGTTTCATAGCAAAGAAGTGATTTTCATATACTATTTCCAATCCTTATGAATAGGTCTTCTCACCTCTATAGTTGTATATAAAAGATACCACATTTTAGAATAATAACTTACATAACTTGCAACATAGTAGTGTTTCCATAGATATAAAGCATTGGGAGTCATTTTGAAGTTCAATTTTCAACTAAGAACCCTTCTTTCTGTTCCATAGTCTCATTGAGTCTTAACCCCTTCTTAGAGAACCTTTTTTATAGAATCAGGAAGATATCCTAACTATCTTTGAATTTAAATTTCTAGGACAACTTTCTCAAAACAATATGTTAAGCATACCAAATTCCTACAAAAATAGTCAATTATGGCAATATAAAGCGTTTGGATTATCTAAAATCTCAAAATACCTAATGGAAAATATTTAGAAGCATTTTCTTAGACTATTTTTCATCCTCGGGCATGTTGATCAATCAACATAACCCTACTTTATTTTATAATAATGTCCCTAAGCAGACTATCCAAAATATTGAATCAATACTACCATATAAGATGACTCCCTAGTATCATGGTCTTCTATACTTTTGTTCGGTGTGGAACCTAATTATCTTCTTTATTTAGAGCTATCGCCACAATGGACCCCAATTCGTAATGTGGCGGCAAAGCCACCTGTAAAATGTACTCTGCCAGGGAGTCCAGGGGGGGTGACGATGATTATTTGGAGTCCCGAAGCTAAAAATAGATGTAAAATTGACTTGTAAAATGTTGTAGTTTCGTAGTCAATCTGGGTTGTTCATTAGGCGAAGATCTGACGGTAGAAGTTATGCTTAATTTAGGGTTTTTTTTCCCTAGAAGGAAACCCCTCACTATATATGAAGGAATTGTATTGCGACTATTTAGATCTGTATTCTGTGTGAAAAAGAGAGAGGAGATTGTGTGAGAGGGAAGAGGGAATTACAACAGATCTGTTGTAGGTTGTATCTCTTCATTTTGATGGATAATATAAAAGAAAGGACTGGCTGTTTTTTCATGGATGTAGCCCAAATTGGGTGAACCATGTATATCTATGTCTCTCTTGTTTTATGTGTTTTTTTTGTTTATATTTCTGCAATATTTTATGTGTTCCATTGCTCTGTAATATATAATTTTCTAACAACTTGGACACTTTTCTCAAGCTAGACTTCTATCATGTCGAGGATTGGAACTGGTTAATAAAGAGAATTGAAGGCAAAGTTAACAACTGGTGCTATAGATGGCTTTCAGTTGGTGGCAGAATGACTCTGATTAAATCATTTTTGGATAAGCATCCCCATGTATTGGTTTTCTCTTCCAAAGATTGCAAAGTATACCATTCACAAGATTCGACAATGTATGAGTAATTTCTTATGGAATGACAAAAGCAGTTGCACATATCGTCATTTGGTCAAGTGGGAAATTCTTTCCCAACCAAAGCACCATGGTGGTTGGGGATTCAAGAACCTCCATTGGTTTAGTCTTGCATTGGCCATGAAAAGTGCATGGCGGGTAATCACAAGGGACAATATTTGGAGCAACATACTTTTGGACAAATACTTGCACAACCAACTTGTTCAATATTGGCTATGGTCCTTTGGACCATTGAATCACACTGTAGGATTGAACATTTGGAGGGGAATGATGGCCATTATACCTTGGATCAATAAATGGATACATGCTTCACCATATCATAGGAGAAATGCGTAAGAAAATGAGGGTATAAGGCAAAGATCTCACACCAAGTCCAAGATTTGTTATTTTCATGGTCTCTCATTTGGATGCCATTTCCATTCCTCAATTTCATACTCATATTAATAAATGACAATGACTAAACTAATGTTTTAATGTATTTGGAATTTAGTTTCAAAAAAATAAGTTCTTGTTTGCCCCTTTTCCATAGTGAAAGTAGATTCATAGGGACTACTGAATCCAATGTGACTACATTCAAGAAGAATGGAATGATATTTACAATGACGAGTGTAAATAAGGGAGATATTTTTTTTATTACAAAAAGTACAAATGACATAGGTGCAATTGTGTTTACAATTATAAATTTTTTGAACATTGACATTAGAACTACAAAAACAATTCAATGAAAACTTTTTCTTTAACATCCAATGACTGAAGGATGGAATTAAGTCACTATTGAAGAGGCTTCGTCGAACTTTTGTTGCAATATATAGTAAAGAATCATCCCAATATCCAACTTAGTAGATAAGTAGAATGGGGTTATCAACCAAGTGGATTCCCTTCCATCTGTGAGGCCTATATCTTGGAACTATGATTCAAATATTTTCTAAAATATTCCATTTTGAGTAGCGTCTATTGGATAAATCTATGGCTAGAAATTTCCATCTTCCTATGGCCCCTAGTTAAATGGAAAATCTTAACTTGGAATAACATTCAGAAATGAAATCATAGGGACATCTCTTGTTATTATTTGTGCCTTCATGAAGCTGAAATGTGGAGCACTTCCACAAGATTTCTCCCTATTGCAATCATCTATTGAGAAATATACAAGCTAGCATGAAGAGATAAAATCATGATCTATCTAGTCTCCCTTGCATTGTTAACAATTGGAGGGCTCATCCTTTTAACAATCCTAACTTGAACCTCATTTTCAATACCCTTCTAAGTGTCCTCTTGTGAATATTTGGAAAGAGAGGAATTATTGCATATTCAAGAATCCCTCCCTCCTTCACAACTTTCATTGGATCATAGTTCAAAACAATGTAAAGGAATCAATTGTCATGCAAACCTCAATAGATAAATACTAGCATGCCTTATGTGAGGAGGTCTTGCTACTTCATAGTTAGTTATCTATTCTAGGAATTAATATTTTCCCCTTCTCTTCTCTACTACAATTTCCATTCCCTCCTCTTGGATCCCTCCTCCCCTTAATTTTCTAAAGCTCAATTTTTTACGGTGCTTGAAAGGTAACCCAGGTAAGGTGGGATATGGGCGTATCTTCATGGATAATTTGGGATCGTATATCTACATTTATATATGTTTTGTGGGATATAATAGTAATAACGTAGTAAAATTGAAAGCCTTGCAAGATGTACTACTGATTTCCTAGACTCAAGGCCAGACGAAACTTATGGTGTGGGAGATTCGAAACTTGTTATAAACATAATCAAAATAATCCTAGAATGCACCTAAACTAGAAAAATTTCTTGTATTTTGATGCATGAAATCCTACTCATACGAGTAGCATTTTTCCTTTCTTCCATTTTTATGATCATCCCAACCCACATCAGAACAACTAGAAATAAAATTACAGATAAATCAGATAATCATGTAAGTGTATCATTATAGCTGGAAATCTCATCCTCATGGAATCCCTTTAAAGAATCTACCCTCAAATAATAATGTTGGACCATATCTAAAAAATATAAATGTCCCTTACCAATCTCTTTTTATTTTATTCCTTCATAATCTTTGTTTGTAATTCTTAGTCTATCATTGGCTTACGTAGCCCAATTTTTAGGTTTTGGTTTTTATAGCAACAAGAGGAAACATGTCCTCTTATCTTTTAAAAAGGTTGACATTCCAAGTTATATCTACCTTTCACAATGACATATAAGCCTATATCACTAGGTCATAATCTATACTTCATTTTCTCACGAAACATAAAATGTCTTCTCCATAAAGAGAAAACAGCAAACAAATTTTATGCGACATAAATCCATGACAGTTCTAAAAATGGGTTGATAATGTCCTAAATCCCAAATCATTAGTATCATTATGGTCTCTATTCCTACTAATAGCTTTACATTTCTAATTTCTACCAATTTTCCTTCATTTATGACTTCATTTTCTATTTGAACTTAATATATGTCTCATAGATATAAGAAACATTTTTGAGAGATCATATTTTTTTTTTTAAGTATATTGAAAAATTATGTATTTGAATTAATGCAACAACCAATACCCTTCAAAGGAGAGTGTTTCTTCCCCATATAAAGTTCTACATCCAAAGGATATTTTTCACAATATGATATTTGTTACCCAAAGGAAATACATTGTATCCTATGCAAATTGAGTAAAATGTATACTTCCCATGTTTTTTTATCGTACGATGATATGTACTTGTTATGTTTTTAAACTTATAAATTGAACAAAATTTCAAATTTGTATACTTTTAAAAGATAACATAAGAACACATAAGAAAATACACAATTATAAATCAATGAAAATGAAGGGGAATTTTACCTCAACAAAATAACTTAAATTGACTCAACTAGCATATGATCCAAAAGAATTATTGGATATTTAGGTATTTCAACTATTTCATGTCGTCTCTAGAGAAACTTCTGAAGAAAACTAGGAAGGATATTATCATGCTATGAAAAAAGAAAGAAAAGGAAGTTGTCTAGATTATTTGCATAAGTTTAGTTATGGATAAACTACAAATAGCTTGCCTAAGTAAAAGTGAGGACCAATTGGACTCAATGCAACAACTAGTTCATCAACTTGTTGCTGAAAATGTCCAAATGAGAGAATAGGTAAAGCAATCATAACAACATAATAAGAAACAAAAGACATATGAGTTGTCCTTTATACTTGAGTAGGAAATTATCACATTTAAAGAGGTAAATAATAAACTACGAGAACCAATGGATAGGCTAGATACTATTAACATTCTCCTCAATTACTAGCTAACGAATTTGACAACCACATGGAATGGAGTTTAGATTCAAAAGGTACTTAATAAGGACTTTTTGGAGAAGAAGAATTGCACATTTGATCCTTGGGAAGTATCATCCCGTGTACTTGGTTTCAGTTTGGTTGTATTCTACATTGGGTACTTATTGGTTTGGTTGACATCTATGTCTTGTTTTGATAATCTAAGTGTGCAATGACTTCCAAGTTTATAATAAACAATCCTTAAATGTGAATATATACAATTTCATACTCATCACCTCAAATTTTCTCATCAATTCCCCCGATTAAATAGGTTATAATTATTGCATTCTTGCATTCAGTATAGCTACTAGCCCCATAGGTGAACCCATCATTGTAATGATCACACACATCTCATAGTACTTAAGCACAACTAAGCATGGGAGCTGAGCCAAAATTTGAATGGTCCTATCATACCAAATTTTGTGAGGTCCAGTTGGGACCTCATACCAGAGAGGGTCACAAACTATTGTTGGAAATTTTTTCGCTATCAACAGGTATGTGAATTATGGAATCTAGGTCCATAATAAGGTTGAGACCAAAAGATGTGGTCATTTAAGGCCTCAAGATGGATCCTAAATCTTTTCTCTGGAAATTTTTTGGGTGGGATAAGTAGTAAAAATGACACATAAAGTTAATTCCTCCAAATATTCTGCTCTAAAATATGGCTGAAAAATAATATATTGATCCAACCATAATTATTTATACTTTACATACCTTCCTCTTGGATCATATCTAACAACATATGAACAAATTTCTTTACCTATAACATCTAAGTAAAAGGCCTACTCACATTGCTTAGAGGAACAAAATATGGCATCGTCAAAATCCTCCACCTCCTAAACTTAAAAAATAATACTAGGGAAAGGAAAAGTTACTTTGAATCCTAACACACCAATAGGATTGACATTGAGGGACAAGATTAGAAATATCTGATTGTAGAAAGGAGAAACCATTCCACATTACTCTCTGGGTTCACTCAGTGTCAAGATGAGCTTGGATGATTTGGAGAAAATATTCCCTCTCCAGAACTAGTGATCCTAGCCCTCCTAGGATTTTTGAAATCATAGCACAACTATTGGGACTCTGTAAATCGAAGGGACAAATTACCAAATAGGGAGAGACTTCGGCCTGATATGGTGCAGGAAGAAATTCAACGGAACACTAGAGATGGAGTAACATCCAAATATGAGGAGGAAGATAATTTTTCCTAGGTTGGAAAGGAAAATAAAGGCAAGGGAAAGAAGGCTCAAAGAAAACCAGGGACTAGCCAGAAAAATGGCAAGAAAAAGGACTTGAGAAAGATAAAAAAAAATCGCTACCATGATTTCAGACACTATGCAAAAAAGTTTTCGCATAAGAAGTTTAACAAGAAGCCTTCAAGAGGAGCAGAAGGTGAAGCACTTTCCTCACAATGTGACTTAGACTTCACCCTGATTACATGCATGGATGACGCTATGATGGGGAGTTTCTGGTATCTATATTCAGGTGCCTCGTTCCATAAGGCATGTTGTAAATAATTTTTCAGTAGCCTAGAGGAGAAGGATCGATAAATGCACATAGAACTTGGGGATGATGGGTGGTACAATACCAAAGGAATTGGTACTGTAACCTTTAAAAGGGAGTCAGGCTCCCGTATTCATCTGAAAGATGTCATGTATGTATGTGGGATGAAGAAGATCTTGATCTCTATAGTTTTATTTTAGGATCATGGCTATCATGTTGTTTTCAGTAAGGGGAAAGCCTTTTTGAGACATGTAGCTATTTGGAAAGTGCAACAGATTGGAGTTTGTGTCAATAACCTATACAAACTTGAGGTGGAAGCTTGTGCTACACTAAGTAGCAAGGTATGATAAGCGCAGATTTAGGATGTTGGTCAACTCTAGCACAGACACATGGGACACTTACACCATGGGGCCTTCAAAATCATGCAACAAATTACCACTGGTCTCTCAAAATGTACCCTTGACCAACATGATGTCTGCAAGGGATGAAAATTAGGGAAATATGTCAAATCCACCTTCCAGGGCCAATATAGCAGAGCTGGAGTAATCTTGGAGTGAGTCCACTCTGATGTATGTGGAAAATTTTCTACAACCTCTATAACAAAACACAAGTATTATGTTATTTTTGTTGATGACTTTTCAAGAAAACGATGGATCTTCTTCACGTGGAAGAAGGATGAATTTTTCTCAAATTTGTTTGAAATTACAACATTGGTTTAAAAGGATATTGATCAGAAATTGAAAGCCCTGAGAAGTGATAATGGAGGAGAATATGTATATAGCACCTTTAAGGACTTTTGTGCCAAAGAGGGTATTAGAAGAGAGTTGATAACACCCCAAAATTCACAACAAAATGGGGTGGTTGAAAGGAAGAACAAATGAATAGTGGGAATAGCAAGAGCCATGTTTCATGATCAGGGGCTGCCATTACTCCTTGGGCATAAGCATGAAAAAACGTAGTTTATTTCAAGAACTAGAGTCCTCATATAATTCTTGGCATGATCACACCCGAAGCTTTCTATGTGAGCAAGCGAGCTATATCTCATTTAAGATTTTTTGGAGCTGATGTGTATTTTCATGTCTCCAAGGATAGAAGGAAGAAACTTGAGCCTACAACTGTGATGGGAGTCTTTGCAGGATACATAGAGACACCACATAACTATAGGATATATTTTTTGTGACCCAGGGTGACAGTAATGAGGAGAGATGTCAAATTTGATGAGGAGAAGGCTATGAGATGCTCTCTAGCATGAGAGTTGAGAATACTGCCATAGGAGGAGCTTATAGTTCCTAAGGAGGAGAATCATGCAAATATCTAGGAGGTTTTGGAGAAACCACATGTAGAGGACTAAACAAGAGGTCGAGTGGAGGAATCCACTCAACTAGAGTCTTCCGTCAAGGGGAGGAAGAGAACCATAGAAGCTGATAGACTGGTACAAGATGCACAAGATCATGTTGGAGGTCCTTCATCTTAGCACAAGAAGAGGGGGTCACCAGACAAGTACATTTGGTATATGGCTCTAATTATAGAGCTCATTGAGTCATGGCCTTCTTCATTTGAGGAAGAAGTTTCTCAACCAGTGTGGGTTGATGCATGGTGGAGGAGTATGAATCCATCATGAAGAAAAATGTATGGGAGGAGGTGCCAAGGCTAGAGAACAAGTTAGTAGTTGGTTCCATATGAATCTACAAAATGAAGCATGCAACTGATGGGAGCATCGAGAAGTACAAGGCTAGATTTGTGGCCAAAGGCTTCTCTCAGGTAGAGGGAGTGGACTATGAGGAAACATTTTCACTAGTGGAAAGATATTCCTCAATCATAACTATTCTATAATTACTTACATAGATGGGGTGGAAGATCCACTAGATGGATATGAAAACCACCTTTCTTGATGGTGTTATTGAGGAAGAAATTTACATAGAGAATCCAGAGGGATTTGAGAGATATAACTAGGAGTCATGTGTAGACTCAAAATAGCTCTGTATGGTCTCAAACAAGCACCCTGAGCATGGTACACTCAAACTTATACATATATCAGTGGATTGGGATTCACCAAAAGTGAAGAGATTCAAACCTCTATCACATTGTAGTATATGAAAAGTTTCTTATCTTGGTATTGTATGTTTATGACTTGATACTTAGAGGAGATGAGAAGTTGATCCGGTCTTGCAAGGAGGACCTTGCACAAGAATTTGAGATGAAGAACATGGGTTTGATAAATTACTTCCTTGGGCTGGAAGTATGGCAACATGATGGTGAGATGTTTGTGACTTAGGGGAAGTATGGCTATGAATACTTCAGAGATTTTACATGGAGAACTACAAGACTATGGAAACACCTCTAGCTACAAACTGGAGGAAGGAGAGTGCTTCTTCACAAGAGGCAGTAGATGCTACCATCTATAAACAAATTTTGGGATCCTCGATGTATATAGTGAAAGAAAAGCCTGACATACGTTATCCAACTCATCAGTTGATTCAAGCCATGGTGAAGGTTACCAAGCTTTATTGGAAGGCAACAAAGCATGTGTTGCGGTACCTCAGAGGCACAACCGAGTATGGGGTATGGTACAAGAGGAAAAATGGAGTGAAGCTCCAAGGCTTCATTAATGCAGATCAGGCAGGGAGTCCATCTGATAAGAAAATTACTTTGGGTGCTATCTTTAGTGTTGGGTCTACAATTATTTTTTGGTATAGTAGGAAACAAAGGTATGTGGCACTCAACTCAACAGAGGCTGAATACATGACTACAAGTCAAGAAGCATGTGCGCCCATATGGATGAGGAAAATACATTTGGGTCTTTTCAGTTAGCAGATGGATTCGATAATGATTTATTGTGATAATCAGAGTTGTATAAAACTCTTTGAGAATTGATTATTTCATGACAGGTCCAAGCTCATTGATATTAGGTACCATCACTTGTGGAATTTTGTGCAGAGAAGAATTATGATGCTACATTACATTGCAACTGAGAAAAAGGATGCATATATATTGAAAAAGACATTGTCAAGAGGAAAATTCAAATTCCACAGGTGTAGGATATGGGTGGTGCAAAATCCCTTTCTTGCTAAGAGGGAGTGTTAGAAAATGTAGCAAGAAAGGCTAAATTTGACTTGTTCCTTAGTCAAATTTAGTAATTCGATTTTCCAAATTAGCAAGATGACTTGGATGGAAGTTAACTTGTGTGACATGGCCTTGTCTACTTGTTTACTCAATAAATTCGAGTTATAGTTTAGAAGTAGAGTTCTGGATGTAGTGTTTAAAAAATTTAGTAATCTAATTTAGTTATTGTCAGTGTGACTTAGTTAATTAAGCTCAAGCAACTAGTCGATTCAGTGTAAGGATAGTTGAGTAGAAGAATTGTTATTAACTCAATGATCTCTTAGTTAAACTAGTCAATCAACTAAAAATAGCTCAGACATGCATGAAATTTGAATTTCCACAGTGAAGTGGAGGAAAAGGTACACTGTAAATTTTAATTGTATACTAGTTGAGTGTATGTGTTGGGCATTGACGCAGATGATCAATTACTTGGGATTTTCACAATGAAATAGTGAATTTCCCTATTATTTAGGAGATAATTTCCTCACGAATTATGAAAGGAAATAGGAGAGTATGGGGCCTTGAATTGACTAAGTATTGGGTAGAGCAGGACAATTAGTAGGAGAACAGGTTTACAGTGTAGGGTGTGCTTCACGATTGAAGCAAGACATTGTAATAGTTTCTCATTCTCATATGATTAATGAAAATAAGTGGAAGGGTTTTTCCCGGTCGGGTTTCCCTATAAATAATTGTGTTCTTATGTTTTTTTGATGGTTGCATTCCATTACATATGTTTCTAAATTGTGATTTCCATTTCGCAGAATAGTAAAGGAAATTTGTAATCTCTTATTTTCAGTTCGAATACATCAGTAGTAGAAAAATTATATTAATTTCTACACTCTTAGACTGTTGTAGGCTACAAATATCTTAGCAATGGGCAACTCAAAATGTTCCCAACACTTCCAGTTCTTCCTGACCACATTCTTGGCCTTTAGGATTCTCACTCAAAATAAAACAACATTTGGCGAAGTGTATATACCCCGCCCTTACCTCAAATTTGATCACCGGGGTCCATGGATTATGGTTGGTGTCTATACACACAACATAGTCCCACTAGGGTGTGTTTCCACAAGGACCCACTAGCTGTTGGACCTCCTAGCATGCCAACAAAGTCATGTTCTCCCACTTCCTCTCAACTTAGAAAACATTGTGTATATGGACTAAAAAGAAACCTAGGCTAGGATCATAAAGAAAAACTAAAACTGTTGTGCACCGAACCTCCTATAGTTTCAAGGAGACTCATGGCCCAGTTCCTCATACCTAAATTATCAGTTTTGATGGAATAAATAGCGTAGGAATTGGTTAAACTAAGTATACCCATAAATTTGGAAATCAACTGACTAAATATGAACACATAATTGCGCATTCACCATACACATAATAGTAAATAGCATATTCAAGGAACAATTTAAAATTCATGTGCATACATGACACCATTCTAATCATGAAGATATAGTGAGCGAAAAAACTCATACATTCATTTACATTTACAAACACGCAAGATCTTGCACCAATCAAAATGTAACAAGATTCATCACACTCCATAAGGCAATACACATAAGAATTGTACCCTTATCTGTGTGTTTAATGATGACTGAAAAATGATGGAAGGACTTCAACTCTCCACTCAATTGTAAGCTAGCCACATTGCAATATTTCTTGTAGGTGATTACCCTAAGCAAAATCCAAATTATGAGGGGATGCATATTAAGGGAAATTGAAATTCGAGGCTTAATCACATAACCAGAAGAAGTAGTCCATTATTTAGTTAGTTTATTAATTGCTCTGAAATAGTAAGCACCAAAGTGACTCACTGTCTGAATGCAACGAAAAACAAGTTGTCTCTAATCGTATCAGCAAAGATCGAAGGGACAGAAGTGGAATTATTGTCCAAGAAATCTTTCTAGGAAAAGTTGTCGCGTTCTTTAGAGTCGGCTACCCACACAAAATGAAGAGCCCAAAAAATCATCTTTATATAAGATAATGTGAATGGTAAGTGAAATAACAACCTCCATATAGACGTGAGATAGTACTAGCCTACAAAATGGCGGACTTAGGGTGCAATGTCAGAGTAATTTTTTTAGTTGTTAGATAATATTGTCTTAAATTGATATGTTTTTATCTTAATTGTTAATTTTCTTCAATGGGTTTCATATTAAGTGGCCATTGTCTTAATTATTTTTTTTGTCTCAAACTATTTTTGTCTTAAATATAAAGTTTTGTCTTCAAATATTTTTGTCAAATTGTTTTTGTCTTAAATATAAAGTTTTATGTTAAATTGTTTTGTCTTAAAATATTTTTGTCTCAATTTGTCTTTGTCTTAAATTTAAAGTTTTGTCTTAAAATATTTTTTTCTTAAACTCTTTTATCCTTAAATATAAAGTTTTGGCTTAGAATATTTTTGTCTGAAACTGTTTTTGTCTTAAATTTTATATTTAAGACAATTCAATGGATATTAAATTTTAATGTAAAATAACTAAAATAAAAAGTGACTTTTAAAGACAAAAGATTCCTTTTGTCATAATAAAATGTCTTAAAAGTTCCCTTGGTGTAGTAGTGATAGATTCAAAGAATATTTCAAAAAAGATAAAACAACATAGTCAAACGATTTAACTTGTAGCTGTCGATAGATTTAGAAATTTCCCAAATCTACTATTGGGAACTTAAGTTCAGTAGCCCTCTATCACCATATCTACTCAGAATGTTGCCTCATGTAAGCAATGGAATTCATCATCCTTCCATGCACATCGCCATCAGTGTTTTTTTCACAAGTGAGGAAGCCATGTGCATCACTATCACTATTTTTTCCACAAACGTGGAAGCCAACCACCTCCTCACTATATTTTGCCTTATTCATGAGAATAACAGCATGGAGTCCCATATTGGGATTTTTTTTTTTTTGGCAGGGCATGCCTCCCTTGCCGTTACTATAATTTATATCTGCCCACGGATCCACTCATATTTTCCGCATTACCTAGTATACATAAAATTCGATTGCTTGCATTTGCATTGTAGTAATGATATGATGTCGACTAACTGTCAACCATATTTCTTAGCATCCATACTTTGAATTCGAGAATGTGTCAACTTTATTGGCTGTTGTGGTTCATGGATTTCTCCAAATTCAAAGATGAAAAAAGGGCATTTTTATGTCGATAGCAGATTTTAGGAATATCCCATAATCTATGGCTAAGAGTGACGCCTCCCATGATGGTGAGATTTTGAAATATTCCCAAAATGTGCTATGATTATGTTAGAAATTTGAAAGCGATCTAGAGAGAATGATTGCAAACAACACAAATGACATACTGTATTATTATTGAGAACATAACAAATTAAATATATACTTGTAGATTGCCAACTTCTAGATAATAAGATCCAAAAAATGCGGATCTATGACTCGGAGACAACTCATATACATATGGAAATAACTACTTCCATAACAATGCCTCGAGACTCACAATCACCACTTGTAAATCACATGACACACATGGAAGCATTACTTCCAATACCCTTTGTTAATTCTCACATGTAACAAATATTGAAAACACACATTACAACAACGAGAATCTCTCTCACATTTGTCTAATATGGCCATCACTGGCATTCACATCCACTCTAAAATCTCACAGTTTCCACTCTTTTCATCACCATACTTTTGAGCTTCCCACTTGATCCATTTAAGATATATGGTTGGCGTACTCTGTAGAATTAACACTTCTTGACCTTCCTAAGGACAATCTCGATAATGAACCATCCTATGGAACTTCCACCATTTATTGAATCCATGGCCCTCTGCAATATTCATTAGTTATCTGCGATAATAGTCTGGGAACAAAATGTCCTCAACAAACAATTCTACAACCCGAAGGTGAATCTCGATACCCAACCATCCTATGGAACTTCAACCATTTATTGAATCCATGTCTCTTTGCGATATTCATTAGTTATCTAGGATAACAGGCTAGGTACAAAATGTCTTCAACAAACAATTCTACAACTTGACCTCGTATACGACAGATCACATTAGTTTGATCAATAATTTACCTGTTCTTTACGATTCTTTATATAATTTTACATACATATCATAAATATAATTTTAATAACTGAATATGTTCTTTGTGATTATTCATATAATTTTACATATATAACATAAATATAATTTAAATAACTGAACATGATGCAAACCACGCACATTTTATTCATACATTTAGTTGGTTGAGTTGAGTCATATCAGGTGTCATCCAATTGATCTGTGCAGATCTAGATCAAAGTAGCCTTAAATTTATATTGAGAAAAGAGACATTAATACTAGCGCCCTCCTAGAACCACATGCCCATAGAATGGAGTATCTTAAATGAGAGACATGGATAAATAGAGCCATGGCTACTATAGGGATCCCTAACTGACTCCACAGTGCACATAATCTTGAATGTACACAACCATTGAAACTACCAACAAAATGATGCCACATAGAGTGCAATCCCACTAATTGTAGAAATATGCCTTTAGTTTTATCATCTTCATCAAATTGGTTTGCACCGAAGGATTATAGAGATGGTCGAAACAAAAACAATACTCTTCATGATTTCCTGCCTTTGAATCTTCTCCACATATGCAAGCATTGTTGGAAAGGCAGAGGAGAGAAAATACAATTTGGACACACAAAACAACATATGAGTTGTGACTCTTCTTCTATTGATCACACAAAACTTGATTCAAATTAATTACAATGAACCCTAGGGGTATTTAAACCTTTTCTGACTAGCGACTCGCCTAAAATAACTTGACATGCACAAAATTACTAAATTCAACCTTTCCAAATATAGAGTTAACCCAAACTACTAATATTGGACTTGACTCAACTCAACTAGGACTCTAAATCTAGACTGCACTCCATGCAAGAGTAATTATTATTTCCAACACACCCTTTAATTACGATTGTATGAATCAAACATAAATCAACATGGCTCAACTATGCTTGCTAGGCTTACAATAGAAATTGACTCAATTATCAATCAAACATGCTTGCTGGCTGGTCTATGTCTCAGCTAGATCTACAATGACTCAAGACTTTGACAATTTTTCATTTTCTTTTTCCCTGCTTCTAGATTCTATATCCTCGAAACTTTTTCATTCTTAGTTACGCTTTCTTGTTGTAGGCTCCATATTTCTTTACTTGTTTTTGCTGATTTTTTTTTACTTTTCTTGAATTTGTGCTGAAACAAAATCTAATTTTGTCTTCTACACCCTCCTCTTAAAATATTCATTCAACCATGGACTGCTTCCACGGCATTGCATCTTCAAACTGTCTTATTTTCTCTGCTTCTTGCACTTCATATTCCTGACTTTTTTTCTGCCATATTTCTTGATAGAATAATCTTATCTCTTCTTGACTCCAATGCTGAAAAATGGTTTAAATGCATTCAAATATGTCTTCAGAAAAATCCATGTCCTTTCTTGCATCATGTTCTTCATATTCTCTTTTAGTTGGATTGTTATCCTGTTTACCTGCACACTCAAAATCAATGTTAAAATATCTTCTTTATGCTCTTCAATGAGAGCTTCTTTCCCTTGCTCTTCCTTCTTTACCTTATTTTCCTCTTCACAAACATCTGTTGCTGCAAACACGTTGTCTTCCACTTTCCTTCCAAACACAAGTGGGATTCCCTCACCAAATAACAACATATCAATAAGAGATTTATGTTGCAACATGTGAAACCACTCATCATTAATTAAATTTTCTTCATCAAAGTTAATATCAACATAATTTGCATCCACTCTATTGTGGGACATCTGAGCATGCATGTGCTCCTTAACAATTTCAACTTCACCAAATCCATTAGTTGCGTTTGGATTCACAAATTCACATATCACATTGCAATCATCATCCACATGTGTTTGATCATAGTGGGATTACCATCACCTGCACCATTCATGTTACAGGGGAGTCCTTGAGCATTTATATGTTCTTTCTCTACTTCACACACAAAGGCTTCAACTTCTCTCTTTGCAATATTTGTTGCATCTTCTTCATCCATATGCATGCTTGTATAATGGGCTTCAATTTTATGGTCTTGACAACCATCATCCACTTTTGAGTGGGATTTTCCAAGCTTTGTTTTCGTCTCAGAGTCTTTCCCATCTACTCTCAGATCTGTGACTAACTTCTTTTCTTGTGACATAACTTGCTGCTACATGTCACTCCCTCTTGCACCAAATTGTTCTTCCAAGATCTTCCATTCTTCCTTGGAAGTTGTAGTTTTTTCTACCGTGCACATAACCATTTCATCCATTTCTTATTGAATGAAACTCAAAGCTAGGGCATCAGTAAATATAGGAGTTGGTAGTAGATCCACATTACACCAATCAACTTTGATTTTTTCTTTGTCTTTTCCTAGATTTATTTATGTCTCAGTTGTGACATGAACCTCTCTAAACACGAAAATAATCTTTGCCTCTTCTTTTTTGTCACTTTTGTTAGTATTCTCCAGTCACGCTTTGCGACCCATGACTGTTGTCTTTCCTCAGTCTTATAGTTGATTTCCTGGTTGCATGAGGCTATCTTTCATATCATCCCCGAAAAAAAAAAATTGATTTTCAATATGCACCCCCATAAGGCACAATCTTCACCCAAAAAATTGTCATGTTTAAGAAAACAAACAAAATATTTTTGTAGAACGACGAACTTTGCAAAGCCCTAAAGTCTCTTGTAAATAAAACCCTTCCTTTTTTTTGAATTCTCATTTTTATTTAACAACTTTTAAAAATCTCCCTTTTCTCTTTATAAACCTTTTCTAAACTCTTTATATACCATGCACTTTTTCTTTTCTTTTTTAAATAAAAAAAGCATGTAAAAAAACAACTTGTAATAATAAAAAAATTATCACCTAACTTTCCACTCTTAATAATTTTTTTTTCTAAATAATCCCTTTCAAAAAGAACTTCAAAGGAGGCCTTCTAAAAATCTCATAAGCCCTTTTGCACACGTGATTTTCCTTTCTTAATAATTTTTTTTCAAACCCTTTTAAAAAGGCCTTTTTAATATGCCTTCATCACAACACTTTTGAATCCTTGGGCTTTGAGTATGCCCTAAAACTACTTCTTCTTGGATAAGAGATCGTCTTCCTCGGACTAAGGAAACATGTTAAGGGCTCAAGACCGAGAGGCATTTGGAAGGAGTGAAAGCCTGCCCCCTTACGAACCACCAATGGGTTATTCTAGGTGGCGTGATTTTTCTTGAATAACGGTGATGAGTCAGCATGCATTCATGGATATTAGCCAGAGATGGACGTCTTCACTGCTGATTTGACAACTAATTTATGATAGGTTTTCCCACACTGAAAAAACACTTTTGAATCATCTTTTGAAACGAGGCTTTGACTCTTACCTTTTCACGCGTTACTTCTCATAGCGAGGCAAGGGTTGTTCACGGTAGCTATGGCTTCTCAATTTCACATATGCTCAATTTCACGACAACTTGTTAAAAAAATGGGTTTATAAATCCTCAACAAACTCTAGAGCTTTGACCCTTTAATATTTCTCAAACTTTAATATCTCATACCTTTAACTTTCGTCCATGTGGTGGATATGTGTCTCATCTAGTTAGGACTCTCACTCTATTTAAAAAGAAAAATTGGCTCAGCTATGATGCTACAAATCGACTTGAATACCGTGACTCAAGTGTTGAATCAAAACGGTGGCTACGACCCCTTTTCAATATCATGGATGACTCTTTTGCTTGTGCTCATTCACACACTGGATGACCGAAACAAATTTCTCTTTCGATTCTAAGCCATGACTTATCGCTCACACAATGTTGTTATGCAAGTTGCGACTGCAAACTCTTTAGATCCTTTAGCTCCGATACAAATTTGTTGGAAAGGTAGAGGGGAGGAAATACAAATTGGACACACAAAACAACATATGAGTTGTGACTCTTCTTCTATTAATTACACAAAACTTGATTCAACTTAATTACATTGAACTTGAGGGGTATTTAAACATTTTTTGACTAGTGACTCGAAAACCTTTTCAGACTAATGACTCACCTAAAATAACTTGACATACACATACTAAATTCAACCTTTCCAAATATAGAGTGAACTCAAACTACATTGAAATCGACTTAACTCACACTAACTCAACTCAACTAGGACTCTAGATCTCGACTGCACTCCAAGTGGGAGTAATTATTATTTCCAAGAAGCATCCCTTGTTTTGCAAGGTCCAAAGTGTGGATGCAGTGATCCAAACCCCGTTGCATCCATAGGCAAGCCAGCTCTCATGATTATTTCCTCTTTGGAAAAATCAAATCAATCCTTCCTTCAAATTAGGACACACCTTCTTGTGGAAACTATTGAGCCTAGCATCACACTGGCACTCTTTCTTTTCTTTTGCTTAAATACACACTACTCAAAGTAATTCGCTGACAAGAAGACTCAATTTCATAATCAATCTCTTTGTCATGCTAGTCAAATCAATTTCCATTCACTAGTAGATCTCTTTCGATATGTTGAGCCGCGTTCTTGTATTGACTGTCCCATTGGGTATAGTTAGGGCGAAGACAAGCTCAGAATCCATTGTAACAAGTGGGCTATTGACATAGCGCAGAAATATCTCAGAAATGACGCGTTCCACTGAGCACACCATTTGGTGCTTGCCATATACGTTATGTGGCGACATCCTCCTCTCGCAACAAACCAACGATGTTGGATTTATGCAACATATTTCTTCAGCGAAGCCCAAACAACAATCATAGAAAGAAAAAGAAAAAAAATTACACAAAACAAACACAATGTTATTCTAATTTTATATACGTGCAACATAATGTTATTTTAATTTTATATATGTACAAATGATTAATTGTCATGACCTTCACATTTTCTTGACCTTCTTATCAGGGAATTAAGCTAGAACACAAGCTCTGATATCATATTTTATAATTTAAAATAGCAAAAGAGAATGATTGTACACAACACAAATCACACACTATATACACACAACAAATTACACATATATTTGTAGATCAATAATTTCTAGACAATAAAATGAAAAGAAAGGGAATCTATAACTTACACATAACTTAAATAAAAAATAACTACTTCGAAAATAATACCTCCCAATAACACACAGGGAAACATTACTTCCCATAAAATAAAATTTCAGAATAAAAAAACTTAATTCCTTCCCACAGGATTACTTCCCATAAATTAAAATATCAGGATAAAAAAACAATGCCTTCCACACGGTCGCCGATGATGAAATACGAGTGTCTGAGGCCTGTTGGCACGATATCACGCCTTCGGTGCTGTTCCATGATCGTCCAGAAGTTTCGGGCAACGGTGGAGGACGTCCAGTCCGTGGTGCGGCGCTTTTCTGAATAAGTAATAGCTTTGACGGGCCAACATGGTAGATCTATAAAGTGGGCACTTACCGTTGTTAATGTTTTTTTCTCTTCAAAATTATGGAAATTTCGATCATATTTAAAAAAAAGTTATAGGGATTTTTATAAATTCAAGTAAAAATTGTTAAATTTATAATTTTAGATGTTTTAGAAATTTTTGATATTGCTGAATTTATTTCTATTATAAAAAAAAACATGATTCGAATACTGCATTTACAAGAATTTTTGAAATTTCTTTTGCTGAATTCCCGCCAATTTTAATTGTCCGTGCAATTTTTCTGATAAACTACTGTCATCCAATTGTGGAGAAAGTAAATGTTAATAATTTGAACGTGGAAAAATTGAGACTAACTATTTGAATTATCAAAATTATCAATCGAGTGTTGGAAATTCTGTTGAAATATAATTTCAACTGCAACTTTTATTTGCGATGCGATCCATCGCATATCGCAAATCACAACTCACCTTGTCACCCTCCGATATGTGTTGTGTTTTCTGGCGATTGCGATGGTGCGATGCGATCCGATCGCATATCGCAGATCGCATCATATGTGTGTGCCCCAAATTTTGTGTTCCGACCAAATGGGATTCTGCGATGCGATTCAAATGAAGTCAATGGTTGAAGTACAAGCAGCCAATGAATTTTACGTGAAGTGAAAGTTACTTTACCGCCAGTAAATGTCAGTAAAACAGTAAATGCAATTTACTGTGGTTGGTAAGTTTTGGTGAAGTTTTTAAGTTTGTTTGAGCGGGAGTATGGGCACACATAAAGTCTGGTAAAAGCATTTAATTTTCCATTATTTCTTTTACGGAAGTATGGCCAGTGAAAAACGTGAAGTAATTTCCTTCTATTGTCATATATATTATGTAATGTTTTTTTTGGTAAGTAGTGTGTGAGAAGAGGGGAGACGCAGCAGCGCCCAAGTAATTGTATTGTAATGCACAGCAGTGCGAAGAAGTAAAAATACAAAACGCAGCAGCGCGTGAGTGAAAAACAAATGCAGCAGCAGCAAAATAGAACATATAGCAGACATAGCAGTCTGAGTCTTATGTTTTTTTTGTAAATCCCTCTGTGAGAGAGGAAGAACCATAGTTTGTAACAACAGTTTTTTATTAATGAATAGAAATTTGTGGTGTGTGTGAAAACTCTGTCTGCTGCAAATAATTTTTTTTGATTTCCGCTGTGTTAAAGATCCTGGAGAAAACAGACAATTGTCTCTATGTCCAGTTTATATTGTTTTTGGGATTTTGACAGAAAAATCCCCAACAGTGGTATCAGAGCAAGTCCAGGCTCTTTGAAGGTGACAAAGAAGCTGAAGGGAGGAGCTTGTTGCAGCAGTAGATCTACTCCAGCAGAGTGAAGGCTCAGTCAAGAAAATACTCAGGTATTTCACAAAGTTTTTTTTGTGTTGCTGAAGAAGCAGTCAGTTGTTTTAAACACACAGTCAAGGAATGGCCAACACAAGCACTGGTATGGGTATGTTCAACACCCAGCTCCCACAATTTAATGGGAAAAACTATGACTACTGGTCAATAACTATGAAAGCCTTGCTTGCTTCCCAAGACCTATGGGAAATAGTTGAAGATGGTTTTGAAGAACCAGCAGATGAAACTGAGTTCAATGCATTAACTCAGGGAGAGAAGGATCTGCTGAAGAGCAATAGGAAGAAAGATTCAAAAGCCCGTGTGTTGTTGTATCTAGCAGTAGACCAGAGTATATTTCCAAGGTTAGCAACAGCTAAGACAGCAAATGAATCATGGGAAACCCTTAAGACAGCCTATCAAGGCATGGAGAGAGTGAAGACAGCAAAACTACAATTGCTGAGATAAGATTTTGAGAACTTGAACATGAAGGAGTCAGATAACATTGACTCATTCTTCACTCATGTGATTGGTGTAATCACACAAATGAGAACTCATGGAGAAACCATTGAAGATAGAAGGATTGTGGAGAAAATATTGAGGGTCTTACCCTCAAAGTTTGATGCGATTGTTACCACCATTGAAGAGACAAAGGATCTCTCAAACTTTTCAGTTGATGAACTTCATGCATCACTGATCACACATGAACAGAGGTTGAGTAGAAATGAAAACTCATCTCTAGAGCAAGCCTTCAAGACCCAAATGTCCTTTGGAAGAGGAAGAGGTCAAGGCAGAAGAAACAAGAGAGGAAGAGCCAGAAGCCAGAACAGAGGTGGAAGGAACAGCCCAACAAATGCACAAGGAAGAGGCAGCAATCCAAATCAGAACCAAGGCCAAGGCAGCAGCCAACAAAGAGGACAACAACATGCTCAAGGACAAAGGTATGAAAAATCCAATGTCCAATGCTATTATTGTAAAAAATATGGGCATTATGCCAGTGAATGTAGGAAGAAGCAGCATGATGTGAATAATAGCTCTAGTGCAAATATTACTAGAGAAAATGTCAGCCAAGATAATGTATTGTTAGCTTGTAACATGGCTGAAACAAATAGTGAAGATATATGGTTTCTAGACTCCGGTTGCAGTAACCATATGACAGGAAACATAGCTTTGTTTTCTGCTTTAGATCAAAGTGTGAAGTCACAAGTCACACTTGGGACTGATAGCAAAATTTCTGTTATGGGTAAAGGTGAAGTTAAAATATTCACAAAGCAAGGTGAAAGGAAAACCATAACAGATGTCTATTATGTTCCTGGAATGAGATGTAACCTTTTGAGTATTGGACAGCTTGTCCATAAGGGTTACAATGTTTTCTTTGTGAATGATGTATGCACCATCATGGATATTCCACCCAGCAAAAGATGCATTGCTGAAGTGAAGATGACGAGGAACAGAATGTTCCCGCTCAGAATAAGGGCAGATTTGAAAAACAAAGATGCAATGGCAGCAGTTACCCAAGAGGCTTTCCAAAGCCAACCAAAGGATGAAAATTGGTTGTGGCACTTGAGATTCGGACATCTCAACTTTGGAGGTCTTAACTTGTTGAGCAGAAAAGGAATGGTAAGAGGATTACCATTGATAGAGAAACCAGACAGCCTTTGTGAAGGCTGCATATTGGGGAAACAACATAGAGAAAGTTTTCCAAGCGGGAAAAGCATAAGGGCAAAAGCACCCTTAGAAATTGTCCACTTAGATTTATGTGGACCGATGCAAAATCAATCTTTAGCAGGGAGCCAATATTTTCTAACATTCATTGATGATTTTACAAGAAAGACATGGGTTTATTTCTTGAAGAACAAATCGGAAGTGTTTGAAAAATTCCAAAATTTCAAAGCACTTGTGGAAAATCAAAGTGGGCTGCGCATAAAAGTTTTGAGGACAGACAGAGGAGGTGAGTATATCTCCAAAGAATTTTTATGTTTTTGTAGAGAAAATGGAATTCACAAGCAATTCACAGCAAGGTACACCCCACAGCAAAATGGAGTTGCTGAAAGGAAGAACAGGACCATTATGGATATGGCGAGGAGCATGTTGAAGGCAAAGCATTTGCCAAATGATTATTGGGCTGAAGCCGTAAATTGTGCTGTATATATCTTGAATAGGTGTCCTACAAAAGCTGTAATGAACAAAGTGCCGGAAGAAGCATGGAGTGGGAGAAAGCAAGGAGTCACCCACATGAAAATTTTTGGATGTGTGGCCTATGCACACATTCCTGATCAGCTAAGGAGGAAGTTGGACAGCAAAGGGGAGAAATGCATCTTCATTGGATACAGTGAAGAATCCAAGGCTTACAGGCTGTATATCCCATCTACCAAGAAGTTCTTTGTGAGCCGAGATGTTCAGTTCATTGAGGAGGAAGCTTGGGATGGAAGCATAGAGAAAACAGTGAATGTTAAAAACTGTTTGTCTCATGATGAAGATGATGAGGAAATGGTAGAAATACATCCCCAAACAGCAGCGCCAACACAAGGACAGCAAGGAACACCCTTGAGGAGAAATGAGAGTGCTTCTCCAAGCACTCCACAAGGAGGAAATTCAAGTGCATCTTCAAGCACTTGCACACCAAGTGAAAGAGGTAAGAAGTTTAGAAATCTAAGTGACATTTATAATGAAGGAATGAATTCCTTATTTGCCTTGTATTGTCATGTTGATGATCCTATTCATTTCGAAGATGCTATTAAAGATAAGAAATGGATAGAAGCTATGGATGAGGAGATGAATGCCATAGAAAGAAACAAGACATGGGATTTGGTTGAGCTACCAAAAGGTAAAGAAGTCATTGGAATTAAATGGGTCTATAAGACCAAGTGCAATGCTGAAGGCAAAATTGAAAGACACAAGGCAAGGCTGGTTGTCAAAGGGTACAAGCAGCAGTATGGGAGAGATTATGAGGAGACTTTCGCACCGGTTGCAAGAATGGAAACCGTGAGAGCAGTGCTGTCCATAGCAGCACAAAACAAATGGAAAGTCTACCAAATGGACGTGAAGTCAGCATTCCTAAATGGAGTGTTAAAAGAAGAGGTGTACATTGAACAGCCTCTCGGCTATGAGAAGAAAGGTGAAGAGAACAAAGTGTGCAAATTGAAGAAAGCTCTTTATGGGCTGAAGCAAGCGCCAAGAGCGTGGTACAGTAGAATAGACTCCTATCTACTGGAAAATGAATTTGACAAGTGTGAAGGAGAACCCACTGTCTACATCAAAGAAAAAGATGGTAAAATTTTGATTGTTGTCTTGTATGATGATGATGTGATTTTTACAGGTAATGATGACTACCTCATTGAAAACTTCAAATCAGTCATGAAAGAGGAATTTGAGATGACTGACATGGGTTTGCTGAGATACTTCTTAGGCATAGAAGTAGATCAAAATGAAAAAGGAATTTTTATCTCACAAGCTAGATATGTAAATCAAGTGTTGGGCAGATTTAACATGCAAGAATGCAAAGCAGCGATCACTCCCACGGTAATGGGATTAAAACTTAGCAGAGAGGACAGCAGCAAGGATTTTGATCCTAGTTTGTGCAAGAGTATTGTTGGCAGCCTTATGTATTTAACAGCAACTAGGCCTGACATAATGTATGCTGTTAGTTTGATTTCCAGATTCATGGAGAGGCCAAAAGAGGCACATTGGCAGGCAGCAAAAAGAATTCTAAGGTATGTCAAAGGTACAAAAAGATTTGGAATTTTGTATACTTGTTCAGAAAATTTAGATTTAGTTGGCTACACCGATAGCGATTGGGCTAGAAGTGTGGATGATCGGAAAAGCACATCCGGTTATGTTTTTCACATGGGTTCAGGAGCCATTTCATGGGCTTCCAAGAAGCAACCAATTGTGGCATTGTCTACAGCAGAAGCAGAATACGTGGCAGCTACAGCAGCAGCATGTCAAGCGGTTTGGATGAGGAGACTGTTAAAAGGTTTATGCCAAGAGTAGGCAAAAGCAACAGTTATTTTCTGTGACAATAGCTCAGCTATTGCGTTGTCCAAGAATTCTGTGTTTCACAAGCGAACGAAACACATTGATACAAGATTTCACTACATCAGAGAATTGGTGAACAATGGAGAAATTGTTTTACAACATTGCAGCACTTAGGAACAGGTTGCAGATATTCTGACCAAGCCATTAGACCAGAAAAGTTTTGAGTTTTTAATGAAGTGTCTGGGTAGGACTGATAACCCAGCAGTGTGGGATAGACACAGTAAAGAAGATGGCACAACAGTGCAGCAGAGAATATGCAGCAGCATGAAAGAACAATGTAATGAGTTTGCACACACAGCAGTGCAATGATTGTTTGTTTTGAAACTGCATGTAAAGCAGTGTCTGTTTGTAATCCCTCTGTTAATGAGGAAGGTGCTTTTCAGCACAGTGTCATGGTAAATCCCTCTGTCAAGAGGAAGATGCTTTTTAGCATACACATGGTAAATCCCTCTATCAAGAGGATGATGCTTTTCAGCATAGTCACAGGTGAATCCCTCTGTCAAGAGGAAGGTGCTCTTCAGCACATTGTTATGGTGAATCCCTCTGTCATGAGGAAGGTTCTCTTAAGCACAATTTCAGGTTAATCCCTCTATTAAGAGGAAGACTATTTTGTTGTTTGTGGAACTGCATCAGAAGCAGTTAGTGAATCCCTCTATGCGAGGAAGGTTGGTGAACCCCTCTATGTGAGGAAGATGTCTTTGTAACAGCAGTGTTGGTGAATCCCTCTATGTGAGGAAGTGTTTGGGTAAGATTGAATGCCCAACAGTTGAAATTAAAGGGGAGTGTTGAAATATAATTTCAACTGCAGCTTTTATTTGCGATGCGATCCATCGCATATCGCAAATCGCAACTCACCTTGTCACCCTCCGATATGTGTTGTGTTTTCTGGCGATTGCGATGGTGCGATGCGATCCGATCGCATATCGCAGATCGCATCATATGTGTGTGCCCCAAATTTTGTGTTCCGACCAAATGGGATTCTGCGATGCGATTTAAATGAAGTCAATGGTTGAAGTACAAGCAGCCAATGAATTTTACGTGAAGTGAAAGTTACTTTACCGCCAGTAAATGTCAGTAAAACAGTAAATGCAATTTACTGTGGTTGGTAAGTTTTGGTGAAGTTTTTAATTTTGTTTGAGCGGGAGTATGGGCACACATAAAGTCTGGTAAAAGCATTTAATTTTCCATTATTTCTTTTACAGAAGTATGGCCAGTGAAAAACGTGAAGTAATTTCCTTCTATTGTCATATATATTATGTAATGTTTTTTTGGTAAGTAGTGTGTGAGAAGAGGGGAGACGCAACAGCGCCCAAGTAATTGTATTGTAATGCACATCAGTGCGAAGAAGTAAAAATACAGAATGCAGCAGCGCGTGAGTGAAAAAGAAATGCAGCAGCAGCAAAATAGAACATACAGCAGACATAGCAGTCTGAGTCTTATGTTTTTTCTGTAAATCCCTCTGTGAGAGAGGAAGAACCATAGTTTGTAACAGCAGTTTTTTATTAATGAATAGAAATTTGTGGTGTGTGTGAAAACTCTGTCTGCTGCAAATAATTTTTTTTGATTTCCGTTGTGTTAAAGATCCTGGAGAAAACAAACAATTGTCTCTGTGTCCAGTTTATATTGTTTTTGGGATTTTGACAGAAAAATCCCCAACAAATTCGAATATCTAATCAACAACTTCAAAAAATTAATCCACACGTTTGTACTTTTCATTTTTAGTACATCGCTTTCTTTCATCCATCCGTCCATTTCTTTGTTAGTCGATTGGATTCAGTCCATTCGCATTCATTTACCAACTGTTTGATTCCATTCGCAAAATGTAAACATTTAGCAAAACAATGTTTTCACAACGGCCAGTACCGCGATAAGGCCAAAGATGACCAACGCAAGGACCGACATTTTTATCTCGATTGCTCAATTAGATGGACATGGTTGCGTCAATTATTTGATGGCTCATGTCACTCTGATTACCAAATATTTGGTGAATCAGTAATCGAGATTGAGATAAGCTCAAGGCCCAAAGATATTATGGAAGACGACCATGCATGTGGATTTGGATTAATGGAATTGGATGCGGCCCATGCTATTACGCAACCCCCATAAATAAAGCCTGATCACCACCAAAATCAAAATGACCTGGTATGTTTGCAGCTAGATGTCTTCCTAATATTTTCACACATGTATATTATTTGAATCTAGAATCTGTTCACAGGTGAATAAAAAAGACTACTGCAACTTGGAATCTATTTGTGGGTGTCGAATGTGTTTGAGGTGTACGAAACTGCAGCGCATTTCACTTTTAAAAATTAAATATGTGCAGTTCGCTGTTTTTGACAAAGTTGTTAAGTTTGTGATCGAAAATGAAAACAAGGCGAGCATCATCAAAAAGTTGTAGGACCACCTTGTCAGATCTTCCTTTCCCTAATTGATTTGGTCTTTATAACTGTTTTAGACATTGCTGGTGTATTCATCAAGCAATTTGAGGATAGTGTATTAGAGAGCACAACATACAGCAATAAACACACATGCTCTGATACCAAATTAGGAACATTGAAGACTCATCGAATGAGCTTGTTCATTGCATTAACAACCATGGAAATGTATACACATGGACAACAATCTGCCGACTAACATTGATGACCTGCCGACTTTTAGAACCTGCACTTTGACTATCTGCTGTATTCTCTAGATTAATCTAGCTACTGCATTAACAGTGGTAGTTGGAATTAATATCTTCCAATACTCCCCCTAATTTCAACTATATAACAAAGACACTATAATCTTAATCATGACGGCCTAAACTTTAACTTGCTTGCTGGTCTAAGTTCTTCTTACGAAAAGGTCCATGCTTGTTAATTTGTTTCACCCCTGGTTTGATAAACAGCTCTGAAACTCCCCCATCTGCTGCAGAGAATTCTGCGTCATTTTCTCTGCTCAAACCTCCATACTGTACTGGCACATACTCTGGTGAAATGTACTTGAACAAGGTCTCTGTCACTCTGGCAGGACGAGCAACAACAAACTCTGGATAATTGTCTTGAAGAATTGTCAATGCCTTTTTGGTAACTTGTCGCAAACCCCACTTTGCAGGACCAGGCGTGTTCTTAAGATCGGTAATTTGAACCATTGAAGTTATGCCTCCAGGGTTGAAGCTCAGCTTCTGTATCTCCTTTTCTAATAACTGAATCCTCCACCGCAAAAAGCAGTCACCAGCATCATTCAATGTCTTCAGGTAGAGCTCCTTATTCTGGAACGCCCCGTAATTATTGTAACATACTGGATGTCCTTCCTTGTCATAATCATGCATGTAAGCCACATTATTCCACTCAGCATCAAAGTCCTCTTCCAAAATATTGTCAGCTCCAAAACGTTTCCTCCACAGAATTGTGTTTTTCAGCATAGTAAAGGCTTCAGAGAGCCTGAAGTCTCTTGCTCGGAGAAACTTCAACAGAATCACGTCAGTGCCATATTAGAGAGCGCGGCATACAACACTAAACACATATGCTCTGATACGATATTAGATATCGCTCTCATACCAAATTTGGTATCAGAAACATTGAAGACTCATCGAATAAGTGTGTTCATTGCATTAACAACCATGGAAATTTATACACACGGATAGCCGTCAATTCTACAGTAATCTGCCGAATTCTACAGTAATCTGCCGACTAGCATTGATGACCTGCTGACTTCTAGAACCTGCACTTTGACTATCTGCGGTAGTTGGAATTAATATCTTCCAATATAGTGTACATGTAGCTCCAGTGGCAGGGATTTTATATATTTTGATAGCGATAAGGGATTCAATATACACGTAAGAGATTTTAAGTATGGTGGGGAACAATAAAATCTAGAATTATTTTGGTTTAATATATTTGAATAAATTCTTATATATGCGTTTGAACATATCATTCGAGATATTGTGATATATGCGTTTGTTTTGGATAATATTTATATGTGCGTTTTATAATTGATATATGTTTTTGAGTTTAATATATTATTTATTATAATAGTTATATAAATTATTTTTATATTTTGATATATGTTTTTGTGTTTAATATATTATTTATTATAATAGTTATATAAATTAATTTTTTGATAAATTAAGTAAAGTTTTTGAGTAGAAATTACATAAAAATTTTTTTTGGCCTGACTCGTTGTGAACCAACAAGTGTGGCTCATCATGAGGAGCAGATGAAGTTTCGAACCAACAATTGTGGTTCATCATGAGAACCAGATGAAGAGACAGACCATGGCAAAGGCTTAAATAGAGAGCAATGCACAAACCAAAATTTCAAATAACAACTATATTTGAACAATAATATATTTTTGATAAATATTTGTGAATATTTATATTTTATTTGGGTATAAGATATATCTTTTTAAAATTGACTAAATTATAATTTTATTTTCAATTAATATTATTAATATTATAGCCCATGCAAAATAATTTTGAATATAAAAATACTTTAATATAGATAATCTTTTTAAATATCTATATTATTTGTACTAAAATAATATATTACAATTATTAATATTAGTTTTTATTAATATTAATTATTATCAATTATTAATATTGATTATTATTTATCAACTAAATATTTAGAAATTTCCAATAAATATTAAAACAAATTGTATCCAAAATTATAATAACATATTGAGATGAAAAAACTATAAATATTATTTAATACAGATTACTAACAAACACTAATAACAAGTAACCAATTCCATTCATAATATTCTAAATTCAAAATTACTTAGATAACAACTATTTAATATTAACAAGACTAAAATTTTCAATAAATATTAAAACAAATTGTATCCAAAATTATAATAACATATTGAAATGAAAAAACTATAAATATTATTTAATACAGATTAACAAACACTAATAACAACTAACGAATTCCATTCATAATATTCTAAATTCTAAATTACTTATATAACAAATATTTAATATCAACGAGAGGAAAATAAAGATAATAATGATTAAAATAAATAAATAAAATTAGTTCATAAAACTTCACTCAAGTGCAGTGATTACAACTTAGTAAGTCGTTAAATGTCAAATTATGAATGACATTCAGCTATGCTATACCATTCATGGCAACAACACAAAAATCATTAACAATCTATGAAATGTATTCAATTTTAAGAGTTCGAGGAGTAGGATAATTTGCAAAATCCATGAAGAGTAGGATAATTTGCAAAATCCATGTCGATCTGATAATGAAATGAAAGACAACTCGTTGGGTTGATAATTTTCATTCCATAAACATTATTAACCATCTCTATTAAAAAAAAACAAATGCAAATTTAATCTAATTAATATATAAAATGGTTACCTTTAAAAATAAGATAAAATAGTTTCCATACTGACAAATAAAATATTCTTTTAATCTAAAATTAATTTTAATTAATGCATATTACCAATGTGGACACAATTTACACATACATATTCTAAATCTGAATAGGATATACACAATTTACATGGAAAGAATGTATACATAGTCTTGCATATGTGCTTACCCATATGGGAAGCCCTTCATGTATATTTGACGGAAGAAAATGGCACATTTCTCGTGTACGACATTGACAATGGGCTTTCACGCTTTCACCTATTCCTCCTTTCATATTCCAAGTGTATCTGGATGTTGTTTATGCAATTATACATTTTATTGTCGAATAAACATATAATCTTAAACATATAATCTCGCGTAAAAAAATCTAATGTCTCACTCTTTAACTATGAATATAAACTATATATTTGTAGTTCTTTATATAATGTTTCAAAAAAAATTAATGTTTCACTCTTTTTATGTGCTTTAATCTCGACTAATATCTCGTATGGTAACAATTTTTGCAATGAGAAAACCTTTGATTCAATAAGCACAAAACTTAAAAGAAATGCTCAACATGTATGTTCTCCCTCAATAGATAAGAACAATGGTATTCTAAACTACCATAGTTAGGGAAGCTTTTTAGTGGAAATTATGCTTTCATAAAAATTGTGAATTTATATATGAAATGGAAAAATTAATTGCCAACTAAAGGGCAAGGAGTTGCATAAATTTTGGTGGGTAGTAAGCAATAGCAAGTCTATGCACATTTACATTTTTAATCCTACTTATTAATGTGCTAATCAAAACATAAATAACGGTGTGCAATAACTCTTGGTAAGTATATTTATTTAGATCATGTTCCTATCCATCTTTTATGCAAATGCCTGCTTAAATTTTCAAAGATTTTAAATTTGGTTAGTTTTGCAATAAATAAAATAATACCTTCAAGTTTATAGTCCTATCAAATGTTTGATTTTTTTATTTTTTTTTGCAATAATATTGAAAAATAAATATTCAATATTTATTTTTCAAAGTTAAACATTATAAGTTGTTGTTTTTGGCAGAGACTAATAAGAGTTCAGTGTAATAAATAGAAGTTAAAAATATGAATTTTATTTTAAGTAAATTGAAAAGTAAAAGATACTTAACTATAAAATATATTTTAAATACCATCCACTTAATAGTTAAATTCCTAAATATATAGTTATTATTAAATATATTATGTGGAAGTTAAATTCCTACCATTCACCTAATATCACCTAATAGTTACTAATTACTAATAATTAAATTAAAAAGATAAAAACTCTATTTGAAAATAAACAAGTCTATTAACTTATATATATTAAAGAAAATAAATTACTAAATAAATTCTAATAAACTTAATTATGTTAATTTATTTTTTCAATAATATTTAAATTAAAAATAATTATGTTAATTTATTTTTTCAATAATATTTAAATTAAAAATAATTAATATTTTAATATTTGATTAATTTATTATAATTACTTTTGATGTTATATTTAATGCAATGATTTATAAAAAAATTAATATATGACCATCAATTTAGTATATTTAAATAAATATATTATAACTTAATAATATATTTTAACAATATTTTACATTTATAACTTTAGTTTAGTGTTGTAATTTTAATATAAATTTAACATATCTTTATTAAACCAGTGTTGTAATTTTAATATAAATTTAACATATCTTTATAGGTTTAATATAACACATTAATTTACTTTTAACACTTTAATATAAATGGTTAATATAATTATCTAAATTTTAATGACTATTTAATATTATTTAAATATTATAATAATACATTAATTTTTATATTAACATAATAAAAATACATTAATCTATTGGCTAACACATTATTTTGCATATTAACTTATTAATAATAATATTTAATCAAAGTCAATCATATTCATCATAGTTGACTATGATTGATACGGTAAGCTATAGTAAATCATAGTGAATATAGGCATCATGTTTAACGATAGTCAACATGGGTATCATGTTCAAAAATAGTTAACATGGGTGCCATGGTAAACCATAATAACCATGGGAATCACTATTGCATCCACAATTTATATGGAGAGGGGGTTGAATCAATATAATACATTTTTTTACATGTTTATAACTAGTTAAACATCATCAAACATCAATCACATAATGATAACAATGAACAAAAAATATAAGTGGAAACCCATCAAGGAGAAAACCACAAAATTTATTTTAATTAATTATTTTTTCTAGAGGAGATTTCTATCCCCTTTGCTTTGTAGGCACCAACTTGATGGAGATACCAATCTCCACTATTTTAGGGGTACCAACCTACAAGAAGCACAAATCCCCACAAGTTTGTAGCCGCCAAACCGCTGGAGACACAATCCTCACTACTTTGTAGAACCTCAAATACATAATACACCAATCCCATCATATTTACACAAATCCCCTCAAGTTTGTAGCCGCCAAGCCGCTGGAGACACAATCCTCACTACTTTGTAGAACCTCAAATACATAATACACCAATCCCATCATATTTGCAGAGACCAATCCACCAGAGAAACCAATTCCCAATAATCTTTGATCTGGAAACTATTCTTCTCTAGTCCACATCCACTCAGCTCTTCTTCAATTCTTTGCCGTCAACATATCATATGTCTGTTCTTCTTCAATTCTTTGCAATGAACTCAATCCTATCTGATATTTAATATTCTCTTTATACACTCAAAGTATTTGTTATTCTCTCTAGAAACCCCATAACTATATGCTCTTTAAATCTGCCTACTCAAACAACTTATACTTTTTTGTACATTATGTCCCCTTCTTGATCAGTGTTTTTTTGTCCATTGTCTCTCTTAAGCTACTCTTCTCTTTCATTCACCATTCTGCAACTTCCACTCCAATCCGGGTGCTTCATCTTTGATAAAAATGGTCTAATTACACGGGAGAGACTTCGATAAAAAATTAAATGTAGAGTTGACATAGATGCATTGCTTTGTTTAAATCTTTTTAAATGCCATTGTGGTTTAAGTGTGCACCTTAAATTTAGGCTCAACAAATCTCTCGTTCAACAATTCAATTGTGTATTGGCATCAGGTTTGATGTCGCGGCAGAGCAGGAGGTATTTTCTTGTGTACTGATTAACAAAATATACAATAAAGAACGAGGGTTCCAAAACAACATTAAAATTCTATACTTTATTATATTGATATCAGTTTTTTAAATTTTCTTAATATATGCAAAATATAAAAAGGCACACATTTTAAATGACTAAACTATTTTGTTAATAAATTAAATTAATAAAATGAATAACCTTTTTAGATTCCTTAATTAATTAGAATAAACATTGAATAAAGAAATGGATTAAAATAAACATTAAATAAAAAATGTTAATAAAATTTTGAAAATAATTTGTTTGATTTAGCTTAATTTTGGATTTTTGACTTGTTATTTTTAATTTAATTTATATAATGCTAATTAAAATATAAATTGTAAATTAAATTATCAAAGTTTATATAAGAGAAGGTGGAGATAATTACGAAAGTTAGTTATATATATATATATATATATATATATATATATATATATATATATAAACTTTTAACAATAAAAGTAAAACGTTTAATTTTTATTAAAAATTAATATTAGTATAGCTATATAAATTAAATCGCCGGCAAATGTGGATTGTCACATACCAGCCAACAACAACTTTCTTTACTCATGTTAATAGATTTTTTTTTCTTAGTTATGTATAAAATGGTTAATTTGCATCCCCTATTTAACTCCATGAATACCTTCTTGCTAATTGATTTACTTCTATGCCATTTTATTCTAATGAAATTGTTTCTCACCTTTATGTATGTCTCTTACCTCTATACATATACCATCATCGCTCCCCCTTGCTGAGAGACAACCTTTAACTTATGGCTATGGTAAATATTCTCCTTAAAAAGGGTTGTGATATAAATTGATCAATGAGCCTAACATTACATTCCACCTCCTATCCAAACCCTTGTTATATGCTCTCCCCACTTACTTCGGGTCATAATCCCTATGCAGCCTATGTTAATTTCATTTGATTAGAATCAGCATGAATATGCCATCGAGATAACACTTAACGTTTACATTCAATTTGGACATGGTTTACAGCTATTTGCGTGCATTCTCCAGCCTTGGTATTCTTATCCCATGCATCCTGGACCACGGGATTTGGTACCACCACCTCACATCCGCTCTTATGTCAAGACGACACCTCACATCCGCTCTTCTGTCAAGACGATGAGACCTCTAAGGTCCATATCTCCCACTGGGTATCTACTATGTGGATTTGTTGTGTTAACCCTAACTTTTCTTGCTAGCGACCCTTCGTTCATTTGGTTCACATTCTCACTATTGAGAGAGGATGGTTTTGGTAGCCTTGCTTTGTGTTAGTGCTCCCTGTTATGTTTCCACTCTATCACTTCACCTGGGCACAATATGGTACCACTTGATGGTCTCCATGCCTCCACCAGCCTATTTCCCAACCTTCCCCCTTGAAATCCTAGATGTGGCCACCCCTGGAGAAGTGGAATCCTATCGGTCACACATTTTTCACCAGGTAATGTGATTCATTTTGTTGGGTTACTGTGTTCTCATTTTCTTTTTCCACTTTGTTCTGATCTAGTTTCCTTCTCTCTGTTGATTTTGTGTGTAGGTCTAGGCTTAAAATCACCTCAGGGCTAGCAACAGATTAGAACCCTCATCCTAAAGACACCCTCAATATCCTGCCTCCACAGTAAGGGTTTTTCCTTTGTATTTTAGTGGTTAACTTACAACTTCATTTCATATTTCTTACTACTGCTACTAGTCCTGTTGGGGTTGTTTCTCTGTTTTTATCTTCCCATCCACAACCTCGACCTCAACAATGTCTCAATTCGGTGCTCTTTGCACAAGTAAGGTTAAGCCTTCTCATTTAACTATTTTATTTCAACTAAGTTATTTATAGTGCTATTTTGGTCACTAATGCCTTTGTTCTCGTGGTGGGTTTGACACAGGGACTCCACTACTCCAATTTTCCAACTATAGGGTGATGTTGCTTCTGGTTATGCATAATCTGACTTGGCACTTGTCTCCTTTCCAAGTTTCTCATACAACATTTCCCTTCCTCTGCAGTCGCCTACTGTAATTTGGAAATGGGCTTTGTAATATTAATGTGTGACTTAATTCCTTACTACGTTTAGGTTAGGGCGCTAGACGCACCCATGTTTTTTTGGTTGTTGTTGAATGTTCATGAGACTCTTACTTGAGACATATCATGTACCCTTAGTAAGGGTTTTGAGGTTCCGTTGGTTTTTGTATGAAGATAGTATTGTAATAAAAATGCCTCATAAGAAAGGAGGCAACTAGGTTCACTTGCTAAATGTTATGTTGTTCATGAATAGCTATTGAGAATCTCTATTTGCTGAATGTTATGGTTATTGGGTTTCATTTCTGTTTTAGCAAATTGCCTCTAGTTATTACCTGTGTTGCTTTCGCTTGAAATCTAATTAGATTACAGTGTTAAGTAATAAATACAGTTTACTACTAGTTCACATCCTGGTTTTGTTATATTGTTCTTCTTCCCTAGTTGTGTAACTTAGATGGAAAAACTTAGGTTAATTTGTTTGATGGATAGGTATATTCATCGTATTGCTTTACACGAGTTTATATTAGTAATTTGATCTATATGAAGCTTCCAGTGGTAGTCTTGATGCACATGAATGTAATCAATAACTTGTTTGATGAGTATTTTTCCAATGTATGCCTTACTGTTGAGAATTATATTCCTTTATTTTTCCTTGTTGTATATATCTATCTCTCTCTCTCTCTCTCTCTCTCTCTCTCTATATATATATATATATATATATATATATATATTTGATTATAGAGGAATCGACAACTGGAGTTGCCTCGCATCTCACGTAACATGGGGTCGATTCTGACTACTACCACTATAACCCCTGGGAACTGCACCCGCCCCTCTCCACAGCTCTGGGCTAGTCCCGGGGATTTGAACTCGTGACCTTTAGTATGGAGCTCGCCTTTCTAACGAACTTCATTGCATTGTGATTACCAACTCGCCTACCCCCGTGGGGCTTGATATATATATATATATATATATATATATATATATATATATATATATATATATATATATATATATATATATATATATATATATATATATATATATATATATATATATATATATATATATATATATATCTATATATATATATATATATATATATATATATATATATCTTTGTATTACTGTACATAATTATATTCTCTTATTTTGCCTTACTATGCAGAAATATATTCTATTATTTGTTTGAGGACATAATTTTCTTGCAATGGTCTTTCTACAAGAAAATCGAAATGATGTGCTTACCTTTGATGCACGGGCCGAAATGTATAATTATGAATAAGGAATGGTCAAACTCTGATTTGATCTGAATGAACCAGTTAGACACTCCTAAATAATTCATGAATTCAGTGTGATCCTAGCGAACTTGATAAGACATGATTTAATGTTAGACTTAACTCTGGTATATTGGATTATACTCTTCTCTACCTTTGCTTGACCGATGTGAAAGTTGTATTCTTTTCTGGAAATGAACTGGAAGTTAATCTTCTGCATGGTTCAACTCCTTGACTGAGCTAAGGATGCGTATCTCACTTAATGATGACTTGAATCCCTTGTACATAGAACTTTATACCTATAGAATTTGTTGCATGACATGACTGTCCTCTCTTAACGATCACTTTCTAAGTTCGGACTTTACCCCTCTCAGGATCAATTCTTTCCTTACCCGAATTTAAATTAGATTCTATACATCCTACAATGTAACTTATATTAGTATAGGGTGTTTTACATTTTTTCCTCTATTCCAACCAACCATACATCACTCATGCATTTACGTAGGTACACCTCTCCTCTACAGTTTTTGAAT
The DNA here is from genome assembly GCA_031772625.1 of Pinus tabuliformis. NCBI lineage: Eukaryota > Viridiplantae > Streptophyta > Pinopsida > Pinales > Pinaceae > Pinus > Pinus tabuliformis. Next base: position 656,602,103 of record CM062815.1, read on the forward strand.
TCATGATTAATCTATGCATGCATTAAGTAACTTTTCTATTATTTTGAGCCATATCCATGCAACCGTTAATTCTACATTAATGTTGGAACACATTCATGTATCAAGTACTTCTACAGTATCTATGAAATATATGCATGTATCGAGTAACTCTATAGTGTTTCTGAATTATATGCATGTATCTAGTAACTCTACAATATTTATGAAATAGACACATGTATCCAGTAACTCTACAATATTTAAGAAATAGATGCATGTATCTCGTAACTCTATAGTATTTATGAAATAGACGCGTGTATCGAGTGACTCTATAGTTTATGAAATATATGCACGTATCTAGTAACTCTACAATATTTCTGAAATAGATGCATGTATCCATTAAATCTACAATATTTATGAAATAGATGCATGTATTCAGATTTTCAAAGTAACACCTTTTCAATATACTAGCCAAAGTCCAAGATAATTTACGTAATCATCATGAGAATTTCACAGATATTCTTTTTACACAGTAAGTTACCTATCTATGCAGTTACATACTATAGACTATTTACTCAATTCTTTGTATGACTCATACAACTTATTCATTACTCTACATATCAAATGAATTGACTTAGATTCAAAATTTGCAAAATAATCATAAAATTAGATATCTCGATAATAAACTTGTAACCAACAACATATCTGGAATTGTGTCCTTGATCACATTGATCCGCCCAACCATGGACCAACCTCTGATCCCCCCAAAGCTAAGATGTCTTTCCAATCTCAGTCACCTCTGCTAACCGTACATAATGTCTTTTAAATATTATTCTTTCCACAATTTTTTCCTTGGCAACGTCCTCCCTTCTATGGATTTGTTACCCCTCAGTGTAGGCTTTTCTTTAGTTTTTCCTAAAATGCCCATGTTTATCCTCTGAGCCGTTTTTCTTGGTATTTATATCCCACCAAGTATATAAATATATTCATGTATATATTTTTATTTTTGGGAATTTTAATTCAAATCTAATTTTCTTCATATTTGGGGAAGCATCTTTTACTCCAGTGTGTCCATCTCCACAATTTCTAGTTATATTAAAAAAAATGATTTGTTTAATTACATCATTGTCTGTGATGATTAACTCATCATCATTCATCCAGCATGATAATAATAATTTTTTGCAATAACGGGGGTCTTACAACTACCCCCCTTGAAAAGTAACACCGACCTAGTTGTTTATCAACTTCTAACTTTCACTTGAACAATGTTGGGAATGCTTCCTTCATGAGATCTTCTAGTTCCTAGGTTTCCTCCATAGGTGTAAAGTGCCTCCACTACACCTTAACCTGAGCATCGACTCGATTCTGAAGCACAGTTTCCTTCCACTCTAGGATGCAAAGTGGCTCGTGTAGGAAAGCTCCTTCAGGTTCCACCTGTAACAGTCCAATCAATCACATGTGAACTATCATGTACACATTTTTTAATAAGGACACATGAAATACATTTTGAACCTTAACATGACCGGGTAGAGCCAACTGGTATGCTATTGGACCCACTCGGTACAAAATTTCAAATGACCCACATAATCATGCAACTAATTTAGCACAACTTCCTGTTCTAAGAGTAATTTTTTGAGCTTTAATCCTCAAACAAACATGCTCTCCAACTCGAAAATCCTTGTGTGTCCTCTTTTTGTCCGCGTAAATCTTTTGTCGATCTTGAGCTCTTTAATATTCTATTGAATTTTTCTTACTGTGTGCTCCATTTCCCACAAAACATCTAGCCCAAGAATCAACCTGTCCTCAAATTTACTCCAACTGAGTGGGGTATGGCATTTCTTGCCATACAGAGCTTCAAAGGGGCTCATTTTGATAGATGCTTGTGATGGGCCTCTAAATTAGAGATAAATTAAGGCCCATGCCTCTGAATTAAGCATAAATTAAGGCCCATCTGACTATCCTTCAGCACATTAAACCTATCTTTTTGCATTAGATAATCTATCTTTAACTTTAATATATTCATTAGGAAGTTTTATGAATAATTGCATATTTGTCCCTAATATTATTTATTTTTGTGGAATATTATGAGAATATTGGGCAGATTATGAAGATTTGGAGGAGGGGATGATTTAGGGACTTTCTCCCTACTACAGGAGGATCAATATTAAATTATGGCACAAATTGTGGAACTCAAATGATTGGAAAATCTAGGAATGTGTTCCCTCCAATTTAATGCAGATTCCTAGTATTGGGAACCAGATCCACTAATCAAGAGATTTTGGTGGGGAAATCTTCCTCCTTTAATGAGGCAAGCTATTGGTCTCAAGAAAAAATGATTTTTCTTTGCACAAATATGTTTTTGGGCTTGTCCTTGTAGAAATTACAGCCAAGATTCTTAATGCACAAGAGAGAGGCCACCAGGGCCATAAATGAGGCACAATGAGGTCACCGAGTTTCTCAAAGGATGAGCAACACTTTCAGCAGGGGGTATGATGAGCCTCTAAATTACACATATATTAAGGCCATGCCTCTGAATTAAACATAAATTAAGGCCCATCTGACTATCTTTCAACACATTAAACCTGTATTTTTGCATTAGATAATGTATTTTTAACTTTAATATATTCATTAGGAAGGTTTATGAATAATTGCATATTTGTGCTTAATATTATTTATTTTTGTGAAATATTATGAGAATATTAGGCAGATTATGAAGTTTTGGAGGAGGAGATAATTTAGGGACTTGCTCCCTACTACAGGAGGATCAATATTAAATAATAAATCAACTAGATATTATGGAATTATGGCACAGATTGTGGAACTTCAATGATTGAGAAAATCTAGGAATATGTTCCGTGCCATTTAATGCAGATTCCTCGTATTGGAAACCAGATCCACTAATTAAGGGATTTTGGCGGGGAAAGCTTGCTCCTTTCATGGGGAATGATTCCTAATAATTTTGTATAAGTAACAAGTCAAATTTTCCTATAGGGGTAGATTTTTATTAGTTTTCTTGTGGAGAGAACGCGTATTTTTGTAGCTCCATTGTATTTTCTTGCAGGGATGTAATTGTATTGATGAAAATAATGAATATTAGTGTCATGTTGAGCTCCTAAATCTTGTTCTCCTCCATAGGTATCTAAGTTTCGTTGGGCTTGGCCATACTAGGAGCCTCAGAGCCCTTTTGTATCATTTGTTTTTATTCTTTTCACTTCTTATTCACATGCATCTCTTGTTCTTGTTTCTTTCTATTTTTTATTTAGTATTAATTATTTCTTGTTGTAGTATTATGTTAAATGGTTGATGTAAGTTCTTTAGTAGGATCAAAAGCATCATTTCATCTTTGGAAAAGATTTGGAAGGTCATAGTAATCATTGAGCTAGTTGGATTAGTCTTCTTATTCCCAAATCTAGATTTCTGGAACTCCTTTGTAGCAAAGAACAATAAATTTTTGTTATTTTTTAGAGCATGGTAATGAGATTAAATCAAGTTGGTTCCACATGCATTAGATAAAAAAAAAAACATTCTATTTAATAACAAAATTTACCTCATTGCATTTTCACTTGATTAGGTTAGGAATTTGATAGATTTACTAGCTCACTAGTTCTCGAATTTCTGATTTTTAGACTAGTAATTTTCCGTTATTTAATAAATCTTTCCCATGTATAGATGAATTTGTGGATCGATGCAGACAATAATGTGTGCTGTTGCAGGACTTTCTACACTTTATGGAGACCTCATCTCATTCACCTCATCCAAGCCTCATCCACCCATGTCACCAAAATCCACTAAAATCTTAATCTAAATTCTTGTTTTATAAGCAAATGGTGTCATTTCCATTGAGAAAATCTACCCATATTGAAGCCCTTTCTTGAGTTCTGAGTAATTTCCACTACCTCCATGCCTTATTCTTCCATTTTCCACCTTTCCCAAGCTCCATTCCACCTTCTAGACCATTTCCTAAGCTTTCGACTTGTTTTTTGTAATAAAACAGGGGATCCTGTAGACATCCTGTAGGAACTAGTAGATCATGTAGACATCCTGTAATGGCCTATTTTGAGCCCACATTGAGAAAAAATATCATTTAAGCTAGGATTAGGCCTCAACTTGATCCCCAAGCCATCAAAACCATTGTACCCCTCTTCCTCCACAGTTGTCTCCCCTGCGAAAGAATAAGGAAAGATTAGAAATTTCATATATAAAGTGAAAAGATAAAGAAAAATAGTTCTTTTTATTTCTTAATTAGAACATGCATGCAACAATCAATACTCCCTAGATCAGATTCCATGCTCAATTAGTTTAAATCATCACATGTGATAAATATGGTTAAGTTAGGTTTCTTTTACATTTAATAATTGATCTTTATGCAATTAGAATATGTTTCTTTCCTTGTACTTTATTTCTTGCAATAGGTTAGGTTTTCCATTTCGAGGTGTTGGTTTTCTACAATTAGTTTAGGATTTGATTTCAGTACATGCACTCCATTACATCATGACAGCAGAGGAAGGACGCATTGTATCCTGCACATATAGTGTTGATACCTCTTAAGTTTGTACGAACCTGGGGTTGATAATTAAAGTCGGTAGCCTTTGGAGTTGCAGCATTCTTGTTGCAATACGAAGGCTCATCACTTTTTGGAGCTGTTGCCAGGGAGATGTCAAAGTATGCATTGTTTTCTTCCCTAGTTGATTCATTTCTTTTTACTTTTTTCGAAAACAAAAAAATAATTGCATTAGCCATATTTCATTTCAAAAATAGAAAAGTGCATTGCAGTAGTGTTTTCATTCAATCATAAAAACAAAAACAAAAAAAATCCAACACCAACCAACCCCCCCCCCCCGATTTGATCACGTGGTGCAATAAGAGCCACATCACTATTCACTTTTGCAAGTATAAGAAGAAGATGACAAAGAATGTAGAAGAAATGGATGGAGATGATGACAATGAGGAAGATCCTCTTGGATTTCCCATTCAAGATACTGATGGTAGTGTGCACCTGAAGAACATCCCTCCGTATTTTCTTCCAAAATTTCATGGTCTAAGGTCAGAGGGTCCATAAACCTTTCTCTTTGAATTTGAAATTGTTTGTAGATCTTATGGTTACTTATTAAAAACTCAAAAACTGAGATTGTTTACGGCAACATTGAAGGATAGAGATCTTAAATTTTTCATGAATTTAGGGACTAATTATGTAAGATCATGCAATGATATGCAAAATATATTTCTAGAAAAATATAAAGATCATGATCTTAAGGAAGAAATCTTTAGAATGAATCAAAGAGAATATGAGAGTCTATAGGATCTAATAGAGAGGTTCATGTATAATGTTCAGAAGGAAAAACTACATCATTTAGGATTTGACACACTAAAACCCCTCTTAATTAGAACAATTAGGGATGAATGGATTGATTTCCTTGATCTCATGAGTAGAGGTGACGTATACCAATTATAATTTGATGAAATTTGTGAAACATTCAAACACATATCAATAGGAAGGGCAAGAGTAAGTCAATCAAAATCAATATCGATAAGTCAAACTAAAATTAGAAATTTGTTTGATGACTTTAAAACAAAAATTCTGAGCAATCTAACCGAACAAGTAGAAATGTTAAGGATGATATTTGTTTTGTCCATGCAAAATAACAGGATGTTAAATGTTGCTCCTCATTACCAATGTTGAAGGAAGTTCACCAAGAGGACAATGGAGTAAGTCAATTGCCAATGTAGCTATGTTATGTAGCTCCAAGAGGACCATGGCATCCTATTCAGCCTGGCATGATGCAAGAGCCTAATTCAAAATTTCAAGCTTATGCACATCCATATCAAAGTAATTGGAACACACCCTTTCCTTGGCAACCTTGGCCATATCAACCCTAAAACAATTCTTGGCAAAAAGGTTGGCAAGGAACTTATGGGAATCATCCACAATATCCTCAATATTTTCCTCAATGTCCTCCATACCTAACTCCATGTTATCCCTACAATTCACCTAAACCATAACCACAACCCCAACCACATCCATCTCAAATATACACTCCCACTCAACTACATGTACCACCATTTCCAAACTCACACATTGAAGTAGCTCAGCCCACTTACAATGCTGAGGTACAACACTTGCAAACATCTCCTCTTGAGCTAAATGGTATTTACCATAGCTCAGGAAGGACATTACAAAAAATTGATTCTCTTGATGCCATTGAGGGACAACATGCAAAAAAAAAAGATTTGAAAGAGAAGATCAAAGAATCATGGGCTGCACTTGATGAAGAGCATACATGAAAATTAGAGATTGAGAAAGCTCCCTCATGGTTACAATCAAATCCTCTATGTATTCAAGAGATCAATCAGAAAAAAGAGGAATACTTGAAAGTCATGGTAGAATAAGACATCCAAGATGATCAAAATCAACAAGTGGACTAGAGGCATCACAACTATATTAAAATATGGTTCTAGACAATCACTAAGTTGCAGTAATACTCTCTTCATCAATTATGCTTGGTATCATCAAATTTAGGTACATTTCAAGCTTGCACATCAATTTTTTTGTCATCTTTATGTGCACATGGATACATTGGAAGTATTCTTATGAATGAAAGTGATTTTGTTTTTCAAGTAGAGTAGGGTAGAAAAACATGAAAAATAAGAGAAAAAATAAAATCTCAGGCGAAAACCTTCTTTGAGGCACCTAAGATTGGCTCATTGATTGAAAACCTCAATGAGGCGGTCAATGGGATGGAAAAAAGGAGAAAAAGGAGAAAAAAGAAAATATCCTAGGTGAAAACCTCCTTTGAGGCACTTAGGTAGACCTACTAGTTGAAAACCTCATTGAGGCAGCTATTAGGCCTAGAAGAAAAAAAAATGAAAAAATGATAATAAATCTTTGCTCCATGTATCTCTCTGATGAATGTAGGTGCCCTTAAACATCTGCAACCAACAAAAACAAGTTGGCACCAACAAAAGAAAAAATAGGTCAAACCAAGTCAAAAGAAGTCAAATTTTGACTTTCTCCTCCTTTTCTTAAATGCTCCAATGGGACCAAGGCCATGCCAATCCATCACCCTCATCTATGTCTACTATCCACTCATCGTTCCCAAGCTTCTACCACTCATTTTCCTTGTTGTCCCAAAATACTACAGGAAACAAAAATACATAGAGCATAAATTTATTTTTACCATAACTTGAAAACCATGCATCCATTTTGCCAAAATGTTTTAGGTGGAGATGAATATGCACGATGGTAACATGCTCAAGCAATTTCGACAAATTCCAGTGCATGGTTTCCAAGAAATTAGTCTCCATCACGTTGAGCCATTTTTAATTTTTCTCACAATTCATGCATCCATTGGCTAAGAATTTTTTATGGGGAGGTTCATAATGATGATGGAAAAATTCTTACAAAATTTCATATCAATCCATTCTACCATTTCGGATATATCAACAAAACAAGTATGCTATAAGAGTTTGTCCTCAATTACTACAAGATCTCTACAGGAAGGTCGAGAAGAAGCTACAAGAGGCAATATGATGGAGAAATTGGTAAAAAGGTCATGTATTCTTTAGGGAAGGTTGATATAGGTCCCCCAACACCCTCATCCACTCCATCTAACCAAAATCCATCTTCAAATTCCACTCTATCTTACATGAAAAAAAATAGACCTTTGGATAAAAACCTCTTTTGAGGTTCCCAGGGCAAGAAACTAGGATGAAAACACCCTTTGAGGCAACCTGGTTGTCTTTTAAATAAAAAAAGACAAAATTTACAAACTAATGGCAGTTACCTCAAACCTGCCCACTCATAACAATTCTGGCTTTTGTAGGTTTGCAAGAAGATAATAAACAAAAAGATCAGAGGGCAGCAAGCCATACAAAGCCCCATGTTTTTCTTCATCCATTTTATCTCATCCATAATACCCATGTTCCTTCATCCATACTCATCTCCACCAATAGAAAATATCTAATTTCAAGCATGTCTATGCTTTCTACAGGATTTCCTATACTTACTACAGGAGTTTCCTCTAGTACTACAGGAAGCCCTAGAAATTTACAGGAAGGGCAGTTTGATGGAAAAATTATGATGCAGGCATGTTTTGGGATAGGAAAAAAAGGACATTGACTTCACCACATCTCAATCAACACCCATCAGACCATGTCACTCTATGGCCACACCTTCCACTCATTCTAATACCTATTTACCCTCCAACAAAGAAAGGACACAAAAATTCAAAAAACTGGAAGCTACAGAACTTTCTATAGTAGTACAATAGGAAACCTTGTAGCAACCTATTTTGAGGTAATAGCAAGCTCCAGACCTAAACTGATCCGAATTGGATCCACAAAAGACTGTCGAGAACCTTGACTGTATCAAGTTGAACAAAGCCTTGAAAATTTCAAAACAGCGATAAAAAATGCCTTGAACTAGTGGCAATGGCCGCCAACGTAGAACGACAAGGACCTCAGTCGAAGCGCGCTGAACGACGCCCATGTAGACTCCGTAAGAGGTCAAAGTAGCCCCTGGGAGCCCCAGATCGGGAAAAGGATGCGATTTTGATGTGCAATTAGCTGGGCAAACAGGGCCAAAGTGGAAGAGCCTTAAGCACTCGGCCACATTGGGAACCGGAGAACCGTGGGCGGAGAAACAAAAAAAGCGCTAAAGGACAAAGGTGGGACCCGCGCTTTGGAAAACCGACGGTATTGATCGGGGCGCCCTTGAACGATAAGAGGTTTTGGAGGAGAGCGGAGCGATCCCACTCAGTGATTGATGCGTGGTAGTGGAGGTGAGAGAAAAACCATCGTTGATCGCGCGCTATCAGTCGATCAAGTCAACCGCGCTCGACGTGCGTATGACGTTGGATCTGGAGGAGCCTAGATCAGATGGTTGAGATTGTGCCCGATGGAGGAGGCAAAATCGACAAGGGATGAAGCCAAGTTCTAAAAAGATTTGGAGTCCGTTTAACCGCCACGGTGGAGAAAGAACGCATACATGGCATAGCGGAAGAAACGAACTGATAGAGCGTGCTGGCACCAGTTAGATGGAGACACGTGGCCACTGCCTGAGCGTTCGTGCTGACGTCGAACAAGGAATTCCAAGCGCAGCTGCAGAAGGCGAATCACCGTAGGCGGGAGAGGAACCGAACAGGCATAGGGATCGAATGACTAAAGCCATGAATAGAGACAGTCGAGCACAAAAAAAAAAAAGAGAGAGGGAGAGACAGAGAGAAGAGAAGAGTTAATTGGAAACCCGAATTGAGAGGAGTCCAAGCAACTAAGGGAGACAATGAACACAAAGAGCAGTAAAGCCAAGCAGAGGAGACAGAGGGCCGAGCTAACCACAGGTAGCATCGAGCACCAGAGAGCTTGAAGATTCAAGCCTTCCCATAGGGGAATCTGTCTGGATCGAGCATCACAATTTGCTCTTTCCACTGTAGACCAAGGGTCACAGAGCTGGTAGGAAGAAAAAGAGTTTGTGTACTCCAAGTGGCTTGGGGAATCCAAGAACGACCCTGCCAAGCAAACCTGCTTCAGGAGAACTTGCATTGAGGCCATGTATTTTGTAATTCTCTACTTAAAGACACAATAAAATAAGGCCACCACTGAGAGTTGGACGGGAGATGTAGCCCTCGAGAATAGGGTGAACTCCTTATTAAAAATTCTTGTGTCTTTGTGTTGCTTACTGTGTTTCTCTATTGTCTTTCCACTTATTTTCTGTGTATTGGCACTCTGATTGATCTGTTGTTCAATAACACAAAACACACACACCAGCACATGAGTCTGTAATACCTTTTGTTTAATAAATTTTCAAACTGAGGTCACTAATAGGGTGATTATCAGATCAAGTGGTATCAGAGCTCTAGGCCGTAAGGTTAGACAAGCTTGTGTTGGTTTAGCTGTGAATGCTCACTAGATCAAAGCTAAAATTAGGAGAAGGAGAGTTGGTGGAAACTAATCCTGAAATTGGGAGAGTCTATTCTCAGAAGACAATGTCATAGGAAGGTTCTATAGGGACAGACCCTCAATTCCTAGAAAGTTTCCTAGCTATAAAGTCTATGGTAGAAGAAATGTATAGGGACTTTAGAAAGCATAGGGATGGAGATACATCAGGCTCTAAACAAGATAAATAAAAAGATGAGTCTCATTTCCATGACCACTCCAAAGGAAAGGGGAAAGAGGAAAGCTTTCTCACACCTCCTAATAGCCCTGTGCATGATAAGAAAGCATCTTTGATTAAGTTAGATGTTAAATTTGATTTGCCTATATATGATGGAGAGCTAAATGCTGAAAAGTTGGATAATTGGATAAGACAAATTGATGTGTATTGCAGGGTACAAAACATAGACTCAGACAAGAGTAAGATTTAGCTTGCAAGCCTACACCCAGGAGGCACTGCCTTGGTTTGGTAGGAAGGCATAACCCAAGCTGATATGAAGAAGCATGGTAAGACCATCTCTATCTGGAGCGAATTTGCTGCTGCAATCAAAAAGCAGTTCTATCCATTGGCCTACATGACACAAGCCATGATGAGTTGGAAAACTCTTCGGCAGTTGAAAGGGAAAAGTGTACAAGGGTATACTTAAGAGTTCAGAAAGAGAGCATTGATGTTGGGTATCTCATTAGACTCACCAGAGACTCTTTTGAAGTATATTGGTGGTCTACTCAGCTACATGAGGCATACCATCCTCATGTTTAATCCCACTAGTATAGATGAGGTATCTGTATAAGCTACTCATCTAGAAGCCAGAGGAAAGAATGGAAATCCAGAAGTTGGGGGACCATTCCAACCCACTGTAAGCAAGAGCAAGGAGAAAAGGAAGAAGAAGTGGAAAGCAAGGAAGGCTAACACTGCACAAAAAGACAAAGCTTCATGCAGTCACTGTAAAAAGGAGGGGCATGATGATGAGCACTGTTGGATTCTGCATCCAGAGCTGAGACCTAAGAAGTCCGAGGGCAAGAAGAAGAAGACTGTTGTAGCTATTCAGAAAGATTTGGGGTCAGAATCGGGAGATGAAACAATCATTGTAGCCACAGGTATAAAAGGTAAGAATTCTGAAGCATATACTAGTAATTCTGCTCAATTTGTTATTAACAAAGAACATGAGAGAAAAAGACATGAGCTTTTCCATATTCGAGTTGTTTCCAAAAATCAAAAGATTCATACTTTGTTTGATAGTGGCTCACAAGTAAATCTGATTTCTGAAGCAATTGTAAAGAAATTTGGATTAGCAACTACAACTCATAAGAATCCATACCCATTAGGATGGTTGAATGATAAAGCACAACTACAAGTGACTAGACAGTGCAAACTCAAGTTTTCTTTTGGGTCAGCATTTGTAGATGAGGTTGAATTAGATGTAATTTCTTTAGATATATGTGGAATTGTTTTAAGAAGTCCCTACTTGTATGATAGAAAAGCTATTTTCTATAGAGCTGAGAACAAGTATCTACTTATTAAAGATGGAATCGAATACTTTGTAAGGGCTCATAAGCTCAAGAATAACTATACTCTCATCAACTCAGGATAGATGAAAAGAATGATAAATTCATGCAAACAGTTCTTACTAATGGTTGTAAAGGAAAAGAAATTTGATAAAACCAATGTATTTGGGGGCTATAATGCCGATCAACAAGCTGATATAGAAAATATTGTTTCACAGTATGATGTCTTATTTCAAGAACCTAAAGGTCTGCCACCCAAAAATGGAATAGTACATGATATTATTTTGCAGCAAGATGTTCCTTTTCCTAACATTGGGATGTATAGGTTGTCTACTTTAGAGAATGCTGAAATCAAGAAGCAGGTGCAGGAGTTTCTCGAGAAAGGGTTCATCAGGGCTAGCACATCACCATGTGGGTCACCCATCGTCTTGGTGAGAAAGAAAGATGGCTCGTGGAGAATGTGCATTGACTACCGAGCACTAAATAAGATAAAAATAAAAAATCGTTACCCCCTTCCTCGCATAGATGATCTTTTAGATCAATTGAAGGAGGTTGTTTGTTTCACCAAGCTGGATTTGCACAGTGGATACCATCAGGGGAGAGTTCCAGAGAAAGATGCATAGAAGACTGCTTTCAAAACAAAGCAGCGATTGTATGAATGGCTAGTTATGCCTTTTGGCCTAACTAATGCTCCTGCTACTTTCATGAGATTAATGAATGATGTACTCAGACCTTTTCTTGATGATTTTTTTATTGTGTACTGGATGACATTCTGATTTTTAGTAAAACATGGGAAGAACATTTAAAGCATGTTAAGCATACATTAGATGTTTTGAAAAGAGAAAAACTTTATGTTAAACTCTCCAAATGTGAATTTGGAAAAACCTCTCTAAATTATTTGGGTCACATAGTAGGGGGAGGTAAATTGAAAATAGATCCCTCTAAAGTGGCAGTCATTGTAAACTGGCCTAAACCCCAGTCTACTACAGAAGTGAGAAGCTTCTTAAGAGCAGGACAATATTGGAGGAAGTTCATTTTAAATTTTTCCTCAATTGCAACTCCCTTACATGCTTTGACAGGATTGAACAAGGTGTTCCAGTGGGGAGGCAAATAGTAGAAAGCCTTTGACACCTTGAAAGAAAAGATTAGTACAGCACCTGTACTAGCACTGCCAGATCTACAAAGACCATTTGAGATCCAAACTAATGCCAGTGACTATGCCATGGGAGCAGTGTTGACACAGCATGGTAAACCCATATGTTATCATTCTGAGACTTTTAATCCTGCAGTAGTTAACTATCCTACCTATGATAAAGAATTGTATGCATTAGTTCAGAGTGTGAAAAAGTGGAAACATTACTTAATGGGAAAAGAAATAGTAATACACACTGATCATCAGCCACTTCAATATCTACACTCCCAAACTAAGTTGCAACAATCAAGACATTACAGATGGATGGGTTTTCTACAACAGTTTCATTTAGCCATTAGATATAAAAAGGGCATATGTAACAAGGTTGCGGATATGTTATCGAGACTCATTATAAATGCATCTACCATACTTAAGCATAATTATGTGCTGCATGAAAGCTACATAGAACAGTATGCTCAGGACATGGACTTTTAAGATGTATATGCAACTTTGATTCAAGGCAAAAGAGTAGAAGAATTGGACTATCATGTGAAGGAACGACTCTTATATCATTGTGGGAAACTCTACATTCCACAAACTGAGAGAGTAAAGATAATTAGGGAAGCCCACACTTCTCTGATATCAGGTCACTTTGGGGTAAGTAAAATAGTTGCACAGCTGCAAAGGTTCTGCTATTGGCCGAAAATGAATGAAACAGTTTCTAGATATGTAAAGGGGTGTGCTATGTGTGCAAAAAGCAAGCCCAGCAACATAAAACTTGGTTTATACACTCCATTACCAGTTCCTTCTCACCCTTGGGAAAGCATTTCCATGGATTTTGTTGGAGGACTGCCCAAATCTAGGAAAGGTCATGATTATCTGTATGTTGTTGTGGACATATTCAACAAAATGTGTATTTTGATACCCTGTAGCAAACATATTATAGTGGAACAAACTGCAAAATTATTCTTTGAACATGTATGGGTTCATTTCAGATTACCCACTTCTATTGTATCTGATCGAGACACCTGATTTGTGGGGAAGTTTTGGTCAAGTCTGTGGGAACTAATGGACACCAAGTTAAAGAAAAGCACATCTTTTCATCCACAAACAGATGGCCAAACAGAAGTAGTTAATAGGACGGTGATCCAGTTACTGAGAGGATATTGCAGCAAACACCCTAAGCTTTGGGATGAACACTTGTGTTATGTGCAGCATGCTTACAATAGAGCCAAACACTCTTCTACACAGAGATCTCCTTTTGAGACCTGCTTTGGTTTCGTACCGAGGTCTCCTTTGGATTTTGTCTTTGGTAAAGATACCATGGTTGATAGACACAGTGATGTGGACAAGGCAACTAGGTTCATTGAACAGATCTAGGAGATCCACCAGGCAGTACAGGAACAACTGGAAAAGAGCCAGGCCAAGTACAAGGCTAGGCATGATAAGCATTGGATGGAGCATAGTTTTCAAGTTGGAGACCAAGTCTGGCTGTATATCAGCAAGGACAGGATGCAAGGTGAAGGTAAAAAGCTAAAACCTATCAGGTATGGACCCTTCAGGATACTTGAGAAGGTTGGTGAAAATGCCTTCCGCCTTGAGCTGCCAGCTTACATGCACATCTACTCAGTCGTAAATGTAGACTATTTGAGGTTGTTTGAACCTTCAATGATTGAGGACCCTGAAGAGCAGAGTCAATTACCTTCTGTTGACAACCTGCTACCTAAATATCTTAATGAGTTGCAGGAAGATACAGTGCTGGACAGGAAGGTAAGGACGACGCGCAATGGACAAGTGGAATACCTCAGGATTGGGCTTAAAGGTTCGAAGCCGAGCAGTGCGAAGTGGATTGAGATTGGAAAAGTGAGACAACAGTTTCCTCACTTAGTCGATGCTTGAAGAAAACTAACTTTTGGTGGTCCAAAAGCTTTTTCAGTGAGAAGGCCGTGATTCGAATTGGATCCACAAAAGACTGTCGAGAACCTTGACTGTATCGAGTTGAACAAATCCTTGAAAATTCCAAAACAACGATAAAAAATGCCTTGAACCAGTGGCAATGGCCGCCAACATAGAATGACAAGGACCTTGGTCAAAGCGCATTGACTGAGGCCCATGGAGACTGCACAAGAGGTCAAAGTAGCCCCTAGGAGCCCCAGATCGAGAAAAGGAGGCGATTTTGATGCGCGATTAGCTGGGCAAACAGGGCCAAAGTGGAAGAGCCTTAAGCACTCGGTCGCATTGGGAGCTGAAGAACCGCGGGAGGAGAAACAAAAAAAGCACTAAAGGACAAAGGCGGGACCCACGCTCTGGAAAACTGGTGGTATTGATCAGGGCGCCCTTGAACGGTAAGAGGTTTTGGAGGAGAGTGGAGCGATCCCACTCAGCGATCGACGTGTGGCAGTGGAGGTGAGAGAAAAATCGGCGTTGATCGCACGCTATCAGTCGAGCAAGTCAATCGTGCTCGATGTGTGTATGACATTGGATCTGGAGGAGCCAAGATCGGACGACTAAGATTGCGCCCGATGGAGGAAGCAGAATCGACAGGGGATTAAGCCAAGTTCTAAAAAGATTTGGAGTCTGTTTGACCGCCACGGTGGAGGAAGAACACATACACGACATAGCGGAAGAAACGAACCGACGGAGTGTGCTGGCACCAGTAAGATGGAGACACGTGGCCACTGCCTAAGCGTTTGTGCTAATTCCGAACAAGGAATTCCAAGCGCAGCTGCAGAAGGCGAATCTCCGCAGGCGGGAGAGGAACTGAACAGGCATAGGGATTGAATGACTAAAGCCATGAACAGAGACAGTCGAGCCCAAAAAAAAGAGAGAGGGAGAGACAGAGAGAAGATAAGAGTTAATTGGAAACCCGAATTGAGAGGAGTCCAAGTAACTAAGGAGACAGTGAACACAGAGAGCAGTAAAGGCAAGCAGAGGAGACAGAGGGCCGAGCTGACCACAGGTAGCATCGAGCACCAGAGAGCTTGAAGATTCAAGCCTTCCCATAGGGGAATCTGTCCAGATCGAGCATCACAGTTGGCTCTTTCCACTGTAGACCAAGGGTCACAGAGCTGGTAGGAAGAACAAGAGTTTGTGTACTCCGAGTGTCTTGGGGAATCCAAGAACCACCCTGCCAAGCAAACCTGCATCAGGAGAAATCGCATTGAGTCCTTGTATTTTTTAATTCTTTGCTTAAAGACACAGTAAAACAAGGCGACCATTGAGAGCTGGACCGGAGATGTAGCCCTCGAGAATAGGGTGAACTCCTTATTAAAAATTCTTGTGTCTTTGTGTTGCTTATTGTGTTTCTCTTCTGTCTTTCCACTTATTTTCTGTGTATTGGCAATCTAATCGATCTGTTGTTCAATAATACAGAACACACACACCAGCACATGAGTCTGTAATACCTTTTATTTAATAAATTTTCAAACTAAGGTCACTCATAGGGTGATTATCAGATCATAAACTTCAGCACCATAATTGAAAGGGTGGAAGCATAACTACAGGTGCAATGAAACTCCACCAAAGCTCAGTAACAATAGAGGAAGCCAACACCTGCACATCAACAAGAAGACAACCCATCAGCAAAATAAGATCAATAAAAAAGAAAAAGGCATTCAAGAAGATATCCCTGAGTCATGATAAGTACAACAACATCAACTCAGCAGCAACATGCATGTCTCTCCAACAACAATTAGGTAGGTACAGATATGAAATATTCTTGACCTCTTCTCTTGAGCATATTAAAGTTTGAAATTTGTTGTCAATGCATGAGAGATAAGGTTTTATAAGCTAGGGATGGGTCATCAGTCTCAGCTGCCTTCAACTAGTTAATTGTAGCTCACTCCTGAAAATTTCTTGAAAAAATAAATAGAGCATCCTCTCCATTTTCACAAACCTACATCATTTATCATCACTCTCATACAGTTAGAAGGCTCTAAAAGAAGAAGGAATGATTGCTATAGGAAGTATGAATGCTGATACAAGAAGGAGGAAATGAACAAATTGTGCTAAAAACCAAAAAAATATAGTGCCTAAGAGAGACCTAATCAAAACGAAAACTCCAAGGCCATTAGGCAATCATCTAGGCCATAAAAGAAAATAAGAAGGCAAGCTAATGGTCTCAAGAAACAATCATTTTTCTTTGCACAAATATGTTTTTGGGCTTGTCCTTGCAGAACTTACAACCAATATTCGTAATGCATAAGAGAGAGGCCACCAAGGCAATGAATGAGGCACAATGAGGTCACTAAGTTTCTCAAAAGGATGAGCAAAACTTTCAGCAAGGGGTATGATGAGCCTCTATATTAGACATATATTAAGGCCCATGCCTCTGAATTAAACATAGATTAAGGCCCATCTGACTATCCTTCAACACATTAAACCTGTCTTTTTGCATTAGATGATGTACTTTTAACTTTAATATATTCATTAGGAAGGTTTATGAATAATTGGATATTTGTGCCTAATATTATTTATTTTTGTGGAATATTATAAGAATATTGGGCAGATTATGAAGATTTGGAGGAGGGGATAATTTAGGGACTTGCTCCCTACTATAGGAGGATCAATATTAAATAATAAATCAACAATATATTATGGAATTATGGCACAAATTATGGAACTATAATGATTGAGAAAATCTAGGAATGTGTTCCCTCCCATTTAATACAGATTCCTAGTATTAGGAACCAGATTTACTAATCAAGGGATTTTGGTGGGGAAATCTTCCTCCTTTCATGAGGAATGATTCCTAATAATTTTGTATAAGTACCAAGTTGAAATTTCCTCTAGGGGTAGATTTTTATTAGTCTTCTTGTGGAGAGAAGTCGTATTTTTGTAGCTTCGTTGTATTTTCTTGCAGGGATGTAATTGTATTGATGAAAATAATGAAGATTGGTGTCATGTTCAGCTCCTAAATCTTGTTCTCCTACATAGGTCTCTGAGTTTCCTTGGGCTTGGATATCCTAGGTGCCTCAGAGCCCTTTTGTATCATTTCTTTTTTATTCTTTTCACTTCTTATTCACATGCATCTCTTGTTCTTGTTTCTTTCTATTTTTGCATTTAGTATTAATGATTTCTTGTTGTAGTATTGGGTTAAATGGTTGATGTAAGCTATTTTGAAGGATCATAAGCATCATTTCATCCTTGGAAAATATTTTGAAGGTCATAGTAATCATTGAGCTACTTGGATTAGTCTTATTATTCCCAAATCTAGATTTCTAGAACTCCTTTGTAGCAAAGAACAATAAATTTCTGCTATCTTTTAAAGCATGCTAACGAGTTCATTCAAGTTGGTTCCACTTTCATTCGATCAGAAAAAAGCATTCTATTTAATAATAAATTTTACCCCATTTCATTTTCACTTTAGTAGGTTAGGCATTTGATAGATTTACTAGCTTACTAGTTCTCAAATTTCTGATTTTTAGACTAGTAATTTTCTGTTATTTAATAAAACTTTCCCATGTATAGATGAATTTGTGGATATATGCAAAAAATAATGTGTGTTGTTGCAGGAGCTTCTACATTGTAGGGATACCTCATCTCGTTCACATTATCCAGGCCTTATCCACCCATGTCACCAAAATCCACTAAAATCTCAATCCGAATTCTTGTTTTATAAGCAAAAATTATCATCTCCATTGAGCAAATCTACCCATCTTGAAGCCCTTTCTTGAGTTTTAGGTAGTTTCCACCACCTCCATGCCTTATTTTTCCATTATCCACCTTTCCCAAGCTCCATTCCACCTTCTATATGACTTCATAAGCTTTTATCCTTTTTTTTTGTAATAAAACAGGGGATCCTGTAGACATCCTGTAGGAACTAGTACATGTTGTAGGAAATCCTGTAGCAGACTGTTTTGAGCTCGAATTAAGAAAAATCATCATTTAAGCTAGGATTAGGCCTCTACTTGACCCCAAAGCCATCAAAACCATTGTACCCCTCTTCCTCCACACCTGTCTCCCCCGCTAAAGAATAAGGAAATATTAGCATTTGCATTTATAAAATGAAAAGATAAATAAAAATAGTTATTTTTATTTCTTAATTAGCACATGCATGCAGTAGTTAATACTCCCTAGATCAGATTCCATTCTCAATTATTTTAAATCATCAAATGTGATAAATAGGGTTAAGTTAGGTTTCTTTTATATTTAGTTCATGATGTTTATGCAATTAGAATAGGTTTCTTTCCTTCTACTTTATTTCTCGCAATAGGTTAGGGTTTCTGTTTCGAGCAATTCATTTTTTGTAGTTAGTTTAGGATTTGATTTCAGTACATGCAGTCCATTACATCATGACAACAAAGGAAGGACACATTCTATGTTGCACATATAGTGTCGATACCTCTTAATTTTGTACGAACCTTGGGTTGATAATTAAATTTGGTAGCCTTTGGAGTTGCAACATTCTTGTTGCAATACTGAGGCTCATCAGCTTGATAACTGTTATTGTAAGTGAACTTAGCTAGATGCAAAAAATCTTCTGACTTAGTGGGCCTATCCATTACATATATCCTGAGCAGATCCTCCGGGATCTTATTAGTTCTTTCCATTTGGCTATCTGTCCGACGGCGGTATGCAGTACTGAAGTTTAACTTAGTTCCCAAGCCTCCAAACAAGGCCTTCTAGAAGTTGGAGGTAATTTTCGTATCTCTATCTGAAACTATCATTTTTGGTATGCCATGGAGTCTGAAAATGTCTTTCATGAAAATATTAGCAATTTGTGCAGTCCCAAAGGTAGATTGTACTGGTATAAAGTGTGCCACTTTATTTAGTGTGTCTACCACTACTGTAATAGTATTATGATGGTATCTGGTTCTTGGCAATCCAATTATAAAATCCACATAGATGACTTCCCACTTCCATTTTGGAATGGGTAGTAGATGCAGTGATCTCACCAGATGTTGGTGCTCGACTTTCACTTGTTGACATTCTAGGAATTTTACTAAATAATCTGCTACCTCATTCTTCATACGTAGCCAAAAAAATTGTTTCCTTAGGGTTGTTATCATTTTCTAGTATCCCTAGTGACAAGCATATGGTCTCTTATGGTGTTCATTCAGAATCATTTGTTTCAGTGCAGTCATATTGGGAATATATATCATGTCCTGAAAATTAATTAAACCTTTTGGGTTCAGTGCATACCCTGAAACCTCTTCCCACTCCAATTTCAATTGCATTTCTTAGTACTGAGAATATTTTTGCACCGCTAGCTACACCTGTTCCTCAAAATCTGTCTTTACACTACTCCCAATATTTTCTACCAAAAATGAGCATGCCTATTTAATACATCAACAATCTTATTTTATTTTCCCTTAATATGCTTTATTTTCACTTCAAATTCACTAAGGAAAGCTAACCATATTGCCTCTATTGCATTTATATCATGTTGACTAAAGAAATACTTTAGAATAATATGTTTAGTTACCAAAATAAACTTCTTTCCTAGTAAATAATGCTTCCACATTTTCAAGGCATGTATTATAGAAGCTAGTTCCACATCATATACAACATAATTTTGTTCATGATTTTTTAGTTTTCTTTACTCATAAGCTATGATAGTATTGTCTTGCAATAACACACCTCCTAATCCTTTTATAAAAGCATGCGTGCACACCGTATGCTCCTTTTTTGGATATGCTATCCTTAAAATAGGAGTTGTTGTTAACATCTGCTTCAGTTTCTTGAAGCTCTCTTGGCATTTGTCTGTCCATTCAAACTTTTCTCCCTTCTTCTATAAGGAGGTAATGGGGTAAGCTAGTTTTGAAAATCCTTCCACAAATCTTCTGTAGTACCCAACAATCCCCATAAAGGAGCAAACTGCTGATACATCTGTTGGTGTTGGCCAATTCATAATGGCTTTAACTTTTTTAGGGTCCACTGCCAATCCTTCTTTGGAAATAATATGTCCCAAATACTGAATTCTGGGTTTGTAAAACTCACACTTACTTCTTTTCGCATAAATTTGATGCTCCCTTAATGTTTGTAACACCAACCTGAGATGCTCTTGGTGTTCTTCTTCATTTTTAGAGTATACTAAAATGTCATCAATGAAAACTAATACAAATCGGTCAAGATACTTATGGAGAATGCTATTCATTAGACACATGAAGGTTGCAGGTGCATTGGTGAGACCAAAAGGTAGCACCACAAACTCATAATGACCATAACGAGTTCTAAAAGATATTTTATGAATATCTTCATATTTTATGTGTAACTGATGATAACCAGCTCACAAATCAAAGAGACCATCAATTTGAGTTAGGGGATATTTGTTTTTAATGGTTAATTTTTTCAGCTGACGATAATCAATGCACATTTTGAATGTGTCATCTTTATTTTTAACAAATAGTATAGGTGCTCCCTGTTGAGTCATGGAAAAGGTATATATATATATTATTTATTTCATTATCATTTTCTTTAGTTATATCCCTTCTACACCCTAAAAGTGTTAATATATTAAAGGATTATGGTAAAAATAAGGAAATTATCTATCATCACGATTTAGCTAATTGTTATCACTCCTTATGCAGGAAAAGGACGAAATGGAACAACTGTTGTTCCCTAGCCAGGAAACAGCATACAGGCAGCAAGCCAAGGATGGAGCGTGCAGTTATGGATAAGAACAAAGGAGATCACAACATTAGTGCAAGGAAAGAAAGTTAACTGAAGATGGAAGATTGCGCGAATCCCTCAGGATCTCTTGATCCTGAGGGATCGCTGTTACTATTTTACCCTTCTTACCGCTTGGCCATTATAAAAGGAAATGATTGTAAAGAGAGGGGGGATTGGAGATTATTCAGAAATTACTATTTTATTTTTACTTTGATCATCGACTCTCATTGTTGAAACAAAGTACGAAATGGGTGTAACTATTTTGCAAATGATTAATATATAATATAGTTACTATTCCTTCTCTTATACTGAACTAATCTGGCGGTGTTCACTCGCGGCTAAGGGCCCGGCCCTGGTGGATTCACTTGTTGTTCCTGTATCATTCTTTTATGATTTCTATCGTGTGATGGTTTGGTTTGATTTCCATTTATTGCATCACTTTGCTATTTCATATTCCCAGACTTAACGTAATTACTCTGTTTTACATGCTGCAGAAGTATTGGTTCAAGTTGTTATTCAATTACCTGTTTCAGTATTTCCTTATTATGATTTCAGATTTAGTCATTTGAGTTCAACTTTCTATTTCCAATTTAGTAATTTAGTTTAGCGTGCTATCTTGAGATTCTCCACTATAAATAGCATTGAATACCATTGTCTACGCTCTCAAACGAAGATCCCTGTTGTTCAGATTAGAAAATACTTTTGGAATATCAATCAGTTAAAAGAGAAATGAGTTATTGTTACTGTATTCTTGACTGATACTTGAATGAATGTTTGGTTTGGTTTCATTAGCAAGTTAAGCTTTCTTTTAATTGTAATTTGAGTTCACTAGTTGCATCCATTTATTCTTGTATTTGAGAGCACTGTACTGCAATTTAGAAACATTACTCTTGAGTAAATAGCCACCACATACTGTGTACACTCTTGAAATAGAAAGTCTTGCCTGGATTGATAACTAATGTGAAGATAATTAGGAGTTAAAAAGACACCTTTTATACCTCAACATTTTGGCGCTATTTTCGGGGAGAGTGTAGCCATTTCCAAGGAGTAGTGTACATCTGATGGTTTCCTGTTAGGAGAGAATTGGGTATTAAAAATAGAAGGTAAGAACCTGCATACGAAGCATGTAAAATGCTTGCTCCGCCGCTCGCTTTCTAGCAGAATTGTTAAGAACTTAGGGTAGAAGTAAATATTTGAGCTGTGTGTATGACTAAGAAGAAAAAACTTGAAAATAATCCAAAACTACTATCCAAACCCGGCAAAGCTAAGGGACGATGACCCTTGGTCGATCAACCTTCATAGATGACATCATTAAGAAAGCTAAATCTCAGCCATCAGTAGGCCCTAGGAAAGTTGCTTCCAGACAACCTACTGGCTCCCTTCGGGCCACAGATTCACCATCTGTAGCCTTTGCTGAGGTGCATAGAAAAATAGAAGAGACTGAGCAAAATTTTCAAGAAATTGAAAATTCTCGCCCAATTTCTTTACAAGAAGGGAATTCTAGTAATCTCCGTGAAGGAGGAGGAGAAACAGGGGAAACAAAGGAGCCAAGATCCCCTCATGAAATAATTCAAACACTCAGTAGCCCAGATAAGGGGAGTGTTATTAAGATTATCCAAGAAGAAACAGGAGAAACTGAGGAGCCAAGATCCCTCCAGGTGGTAGTTCAGCAAGGAACACTCATTGTCCCATACCAAGGGAGTGTTGTTAAGCTTATCCCCATCCCTTCCAGTCATCCTAGGAACAAATCTCTGGAAATCCCATAAGGGTATTGGCACATATTTGATCAAATGGCTCAGAACCAACCAACACCTCAAACCTCCACACTACAGTATCCCATCGTGGACACAGCAGTCAACGCACCTATGAAAGCCATTGCTCTCTAGAATATTCCTACCTTCCATGGGCTAACATCAGAGGATCCAGATGAATTTCTGTTTGAGTTTGATGTATTGTGCCAGGGGTATGAGTATACCACCAATCCCCAAAAACTAAAGTTATTTCCCTCCACATTAAAAGGAGCAGTTTTACGATGGTTTATGGGGTTAGGTGGGGGCATTATAAACGATTAGGATCAGATGAAACCGCGATCCTAAAGAAATATCAGGACTATTGTAGATCCAGAGAATTAAAAGATGAGATATTTTAAATGACAGCAAGACCTAGTGAAACACTAGACGAATATGTAGAATGCTTTCAATACAATCTCTAGAGGTCTCCTTATGCATCTTTGTCTTTGCCTGATAATGTGTTGAAAACTACACTAATTAAAGGGATGAAAGAATAATGGATTGAAACATTAAACATTATGTGTAAAGGTGACATATATCAGGAAAATTTTGCTGACGTCATTAATTTGTGCATCAGGTGTTCAAGAGGTAGCACAAGACTGAAGCTAGCAGAACGCGACATGATCACAAGGGATAACAAAGTCTTTGGTGGAGGAATAACTCGCACAGAAATTGGCAATTTGTTAGAGGATTTCAAAACTGATATCCTAGGGACTCTGACAATGCAGTTGGACATTATGCAAGCCAAACAAAAGCAAGCAGAAGCAGAACAAAACTTGGTAATATTTTGTCCTAGATGCAAAAAGAAGCATAGCCATAAAGAGTGCCCGCTGGATACGGTCAAAATCTGCGCCATTTGTATGAAAGATCACGCCACAGAAAGCTGCCCATCACTCCTAGGACTGAAAGCAGTCTACAAAGAAGCAAAAGAAGAAACAAAACTGGTTTACCTACTAAATCAGTGCCACCAATGGCAGTCGTGACAAACAGGTATGCCCATTGATCCATCCTCTTCTTTTTAGCCTCCTCAGTATAATGCTTAGCAGTATAATGGAATGTGGCAGAATCAACCACCTTGCCCCAGCTGGTCACAACAGCCATTCTCCATGTCACCATGCCCAAATCAAACAAATCAAACCATTTGGCCGAACTTTCCTTACTGTCCACCATTTTGGCAAAATAACGCATATTCAACACAATGGCCACCTTCCACCTTGCAGAGTCAAAACTGGCAATCGAACTAGAAAAGACTCGTAAATCAGCCAACAGGAACAAACCCCCTCCCTCAATCCACACTGCCAGCACCTTATACATTGCAACAAAACCCCCATAACAACTTAAGACCACAGCTCCCAGCCCAACCCAACCCGAACCCCAACAATAGACTGGTTCAATCTGTGAAAATTATTGAAGGACCAGAACTAGAAACCGAGTTAAGGGAGTGCAATGACCTTCAATTAAGATCTGGGTGTATAATAGAATCAGAGGGGGATAAAAATGTTCAAATTGAAAATCCGTTACCTATAGAACAAACACCATAAGAAGAGAATATGGTTAGACAAAAAAATCATGAACAAGCAACCACCTCTTCTCCACCATTCCCAGAATGACTAATCATACCTCACCCAATAGAACACCCTGATTTTGATCTTCTGGGAGAATTGAAAAATTTGTGTATAAAAATACCACTCCTCCAGGCTATTCAAGATATCCCAATTTATGCAAAAACCATCAAGGAATTATGTATGAAAAATCCAAAGAGGAAAATAATAACAAATCCAACTGTCCATGTACTCAGTACCATATCTGACTTACTATCAGGAAGACAGACACCTTTTATACCTGTAAAATATGAGGACCCAGGAAACCCTATAGTCACCGTGCAAATAAATGGATGCTCCTTTCCAAACGCCTTAGTTGATTTAGGAGAAGCAATCAATATTCTTACAACAACTTGTCAAAATCTTGGCATTACATCATTAGACCCAACCACAACCTTATTGGAGTTGGATGATTGATTTGTAATTAGACCAGAAGGCACATTACATGATGTAATGGTGTCTGTAGACTCTTGGGAATACCCTGCAGACTTTCTGATCATCAATCCTAAAAACCAACTAGATGGACACCCCTTAATTCTAGGTAGACCTTGGCTAGCAACTGCGGATGCTTACATTAGCTATTGAGCAAGCATCATGACTATAGCAAGAGGAAGCAGTGTAAAGAATTTATCCTTATACCCTCTAGCTCAACCAATTGTAACAATAATCAAGACTAAAAAACAACCTATATCATATTTAACTGAAAACATTAGATCACCGCTAACCATAGAAGATGCTTTTGAATTTAAAGATCAAACAGAGGATGACATCATTAACGCTTACATTAACCAACTGGAAGCTGGATCCCATCTAAAATTTCACATGATCGAAGCAACATTCGAGAATGAAGTAGAAGAAGATCCCCTAAAAGATACTAATGATCAATCAATACCAACCACCTCTGTTTATAATAGCAAAACCATAGAAATTGAGCCAGGAAAAACTTTGAACATTAACAAAAACCTGACTGCTGACCAAGAGCAAAAGCTGGTTCAACTCCTGAGAAAATATAAAGAAGCCTTTGCATGGGATTATCCAGACATGAAAGGAATTGATCCCTAGTTGTGTACAAACCACATCTATACAGAAAAGGATGCTAGACCCATTCGCCAACCCCAATGGAGATAAAATCCTCATCTTAAGGATATTGTGAAAGCTAAATTGCAAAAACTTTTAGATGTAAACTTTATCTACCCAATATCTGACAGCAAGTGGATCTCTCCATTAGTAGTGGTGCTGAAAAAGAATGGAAAGTGGTGAATATGTGTTGACTATAGAAAACTAAATAAAGCAATCTAGAAAGACCACTTTTCCCTTCCATTCATTAACTAGGTCTTGGACACATTGGCAGGGAAGAAATTCTTTTCTTTCCTAGATGGCTTCAGTGGATACAATTAGATTCAGATTTCCCCTGAAGATCGGGATAAAACTACCTTTACCTGCCCTTGGGGAACATTTTCTTACAGGGTCTTACCCTTTGAGCTATGCAATGCACCTTCCATATTTCAGAGGGCTGTACTCACTATTTTTTCAGCTTTGATAAATGAAGGGCTCGAAGTGTATATGGATGACTTCACACCTTGTGGAGATGACTTTGAGCTAGCATTACAAACATTAGAAAAAGTGCTACAAAGACGCATTGCCACTAGGCTCTGTTTAAGCCATGAAAAGTGTCATATGATGATGACCGAGGAAGTCATCTTAGGTCATTATATCTCAACAGCTGGGATACAGGTAGATCCAGCTAAAATTCAGATAATTCTATTAATACCTACTCCTACCACACAAACATAGGTACGCAATTTTTTGAGATTTTCTGGTTATTAAAGAAGATTTATAAAGAATTTTTCTCAGATTACTGCACCATTATATGCACTAACAAGAAATATTGATTTCATTTGGAAAGATAAATATGACAGTGTTTTCGAGGATTTAAAAAGGCTTGTATCAACAACCCCAGTGCTAAGGGGCCCAAACTGGGATTTGCCATTCTAGATTTCATCTGATGCTTCAAACACAGCAATCGGAGTAGTTCTTGGACATGAAGAAGATAAAAAGCCATATGCAATATATTATATTAGCAAAAATCTATCTCTTGTTGAATTAAACTATATTGTGACTGAAAAAGAATTTTTAGCTGTAATATATGCTGTTAATAAATTTAGACATTATATAACTGGATATCCTGTAGTTTTATATACAGATCACTCTGCCATTAAATATCTAGCAAATAAACCTGTTACAAATGGAAGAGTGACAAGATGGTTGATTCTCTTGCAGGAATTTGACATCACAATTAAGGATCGACCTGGAAAAGAGAACCCTGTAGTTGATTTTCTCTCACGAATGCCAAAGCTAGCTGACACAACAACAGTTGAGGATCAATTTCCTGATGAACATTTATTTGTTGTTACTGTCAGAACACCATGGTATGCAGACGTTGCAAATTACTTGGCAGTAGGCAAATTACCCAAGCACCTAACGCCTAATGAAAGAAAACAAATAGTGTAGCGCAGTACTTGATTCTCTTGGATCGGGGGCTACTTATTCCACACAGGGGCAGATATGTACATTAGAAGATGCGTCCGCGAAGATGAAGTGTTTGAAATTCTAAAAGCATGCCACGATGGACCGTGTGGTGGACATTTTGTAGACCGAGGAACTAGTCACAAAGTCTTACAAACATGTTATTACTGGCCCACTATCTTTAAAGATGCTAAAAAGTTTGTTCAAGCCTGTGATAGCTGCCAGAGGGAGGGATGCCCTGGACAATCTGATGAGATGCTTCTGAACCTGCAATTCGCAATTAAGCCTTTTGAGCGGTGGGTGATAGATTTTATTGGTCCTATTAACCCATCATCAAATCAAAAAACATACATACTGGTTGCAACAGAATATATTACTAAATGGGTCGAGGCAGAGGTGCTACCAAGAGCTATTGAGGATTCAGTGATACATTTTCTTTTCCAATTATTTGTGTGATATGGCCTGCCAGGAGACATAATTATAGATGGAGGGCCGCAATTCGTAGGTAACAAGATTGCTGCAACATCGAGAAATTACCATATTCTCCACAAAATTACAACACCATACCACCCACAGGCAAATGGCCAAGTAGAAAGTACTAATAAGGTAATTGAGGCAATACTTACAAAAATAGTTGCATCACATAGATGTGATTGGGCTTCCAGATTGCTAGAAGCCTTGTGGGCATACTACACAACATGGAGAAATACCATAGAATATTTACCATATCAGTTAGTATTTGGTAAAGAACCCATCTTCCTAATTTAATTTGAGATTCAAACATTAAGCACAACCCAATAGGTGGGTTTGAATTTAAATGAAGCTCAAATCAATAGATTACAACAAATCAATGAATTAGATGAAATTTGCTATCTGCTCTTCAACACACTGCACTAATCCAACAACAAAGAGTGAAATGGCATGATTCCCTTATTAAAAAGAAGATCTTCCATGAAGGAGATTGGGCACTCCTATACGATTCTAGGTTCCAGGATTTCCTCGGAAAACTCTAGAGTAGATGGTTAGGACCTTATGAGATACAAAAAGTGCATGATAATGGCACCATTACAATGGCAACCATTGATGGATTTGGCTATTGTTTTAAAGCAAATGGTCATCAAGTGCGACTGTATCGCAAGCCGCTTACCAGGGAGTCCTTTTGCCAACAGTTACAGGAAGATTCCACCATGAAAATTCTTGCTGAAGAGGATAACCCATCCTCAGCATCAATCCAGTGAACAACTCATTTGTTCTAAATTTTGTATATAGATTGTTCTTTCTATTTAAATTTTCTTGTATAAACTGTATTTTTTTGTACATATTTTCATGCTGTTCCGTTTAAGGAACAACTGTTGTTCCTCTTAAGGAACAACAGTTGTTCCATTTAAGGAACAACAATTTTCTCTTTATTTAATTTTTGTGCTATTCCATTTAAGGAACAACTGCTATTTCTTCTAAGGAACAACTGATGTTCCATTTATGGAACAGCTGTCATCCCTCTTAAGGAACAATAGCCATTCCATTTAAGGAACAATAGTTTTGTGTGTGTTTTCTTATTGTTGTTCCATTTAAGGAACAATTGTTGTCCCTCTTAAGGAACAACAGCCGTTCCATTTAAGGAACAACAGTTCCGCGTGTGTTTTCTTTGTGCTGTTCCATTTAAGGAACAACTGTTGTTCCTCTTAAGGAACAACAACCGTTCCATTTAAGGAACAACAGTTTGTGGATGTTTTCTTTTTGTTGTTCCATTTAAGGAACAACTGCTGTCCCTCTTAAGGAACAACAACCGTTCCATTTAAGGAACAATAGATTTGCATGTGTTGTTCCTCTTAAGGAACAACAGTCTCGCGTGTTTGTATTTTTGCTGTCCCATTTAAGGAACAGTTGCTGCTCCTCTTAAGGAACATTAGTCATTCCATTTAAGGAACAACAATCTCGCGTGTTTGTATTTTTTCTGTTCTATTTAAGGAACCACTACTATTCCTCTTAAGGAACAGCAGCCGTTCCCTTTAAAGAACAACAATCTCGCCTGTTTGTATTTTTTTTTTTTTGTTCCTCTTAAGGAACAGCAGCCATTCCATTTAAGGATCAACAGTCTCGCGTGTTTGTCTTTTTGCAATTTCATTTAAGGAACAGCTAATGTTCCTCTTAAGGAACAACAACCATTTCATTTAAGGAACAACAGTTTCACGTGCATTTCTTTTTGCTGTTCCATTTAAGGAATAGCTGTTATTCCCTCTAAGGAACAACAACCGTTCCATTTAAGGAACAACAGTTCCATTTACATTTGTTTTCGTTGTTCCATTTAAGGAACAGTTGTTGTTCCTCCTAAGGAACAGCTGTTGTTCCTTCTAAGGAACAACAATTTCGTCATGATTTGCTTGTTGTTGTTCCTTCTAAGGAACAACAGTTTCGCTTTGGTTTGTTTTAATGTTGTTTCCCCAAAGGATCAACACTTTCACTTGCATCTGTTTTCCCACTGTTCCCCTTAAGGAACAACTGATGTTCCTCTTAAGGAATAACAATTTCATGTGCAATTTTTCTCTTTCTGCTGTTCCTCCTAAGGAACAAAAGTTTTGCATGCAGTTGTATTTTTTTTTGCTATTCCTCCTAAGGAATAGGGATGGTTCTTTTTAAGGAACAACACCTTTTTTTTTGTGCATTTTTTTTTCTATTCCTCCTAAATAACAACACTCTTTTTGAGAAGTTTTTTGTGTGAATATTGTTTCACTCTTCATGATCCTTTGAAAGCAAAAAAAACAAACATATATGCAAGGATACAAAATTTAGAGGTTACTAGAATAAGCAAATCAAAGAGAAATTATCATCTTTAATGAGATTTCTTTGTATTGATTAGAAAAGGGGAGGACACAACTATCTATATCACTTTGTTGTCCTTATTCTCACTATAAATCAAATTGATTGATTACCTGTACCATGCTGGTTCTTCCCTAATTCTCATAATTCTCTTTGCTTATTATCATTGAATAAGAATAAGGGCATATTTTCTTCTATTGATATGCTTAGACTTCTTCCACCATCCCTACTCTTAAGGAGTGTTGAGCCATCCTTTATATATAAATAGGAAGTGCTATATAAAAGAAAATAAAAAAGAAAGGAAAGAATATATATATATATGTTTACTAACAATTCTATGATTTTTTAGATGGAGGATAGGGGGTCTCATCATGAGCTAGCCTACCATGATCATAAGGAACTGGTGAAGTGGCATTCTCACTATGGCTACCACACTAGGGATATGATCCAATGGACACATCAGAAAAATAAAAGTCCTTGGAACAGGAGGTCTCATCACGAGCCACCTTCCACTCCTTCCCAGTGAATGACATTGTGATCCATCTAGTTACTAAGCCAACACAATGACCTCCATTCTAACATCACAAGGCACTTTCCTAAGTATACATAAAGGATCATGGTTCCAAAGGGTGAAAAAGCAACTCTATCAAGGTTATAAACACATGTGGGCAACAGAGCTCTGCTGATGGTATTGGAGTCATATTTGTCAACATCAATAGTAATTATAAACCCTTTTCTTATTTCTTTATCTTTATTTCAAAAGAGATTATGTTCCCAATTCCTTTTGAACCTTTATGCATGAAATATTGTTTAAAAAGTCAATCATAACGGTTTAAGTGGAATAATGACCACATAGCATTTTACCCACGTCAGATGTCCTTTCCCCTTTTCAAATCACTCCATGGAATCTCTATATTTATTCGTAATTCTCATGCTATGCATCGATTTCAACAACTTGATATTTTTGTGATCTTGTCATCAATATGTACAACTTGCCATTCTTACCACTGTACGATTGTCGTCAGTATGTTGTTCCTTCATTTAACTGGTCAAAGGTGACCTATCATTTTTCAGGAGGGTACGGGTGACTTCTAAAGCACTTTTGCATACATGTCAGTCTTTTATTTGGTTGTACTGGGCTACATGATATCCCATAATAGCAAGTTATTAATGGTATCTATGCTTAAAAAGTATTATCTGAATTTAATAGCTTGTTGTTCCATTCCTAGCTCTAGGTATTGTTGTGTTACCTGTGTTAAAGCTAATAGTGTGCAGGATTCAGACAAAATGGGAGGACTATCAGTACGCAGTGAGCCACAAACACTAGCTGTTTCTGATGCCACCCAAGAAATTCTAGTACGTGCCAGATGGGTCGCATATTTTACACGACTGCAGCAACCCAATGAAACCGTGGCTATCGAATTTTTATAGAATTTGCAGGATGATCATTCTATAATAAGAGGAAGGAAAATGACAATAATAGATGCAGTAATAGCGGAGGTTTCTAGATTACCAGTAGTTGGACCCATATGGACGCATAAAAAATTGAGGCTACAAGACGCGATTGCCGCCTTTTGAGATGAGGGACAGAACTTGATTGTCAAAGGAAAAGGAGTTCAACCCTCATCTCTGGGAGAACCATGGACAGAGCTGGCTAGAATCGTTCAGAGCTATATCACATGTGACGGAAGAAAAGATGTGGTAAGACCACGCCACCTCAAATTATTAGCAGTTTTAAAACAGAAATGTTCTATAAACTTGCCTGCATATTTGAAATTCTTGTTGCATGATGCTGCTCAAAGCATAAAGAAATCTCAGCATATAGAGACTATTGTAAGTCATCATTGTTTAATTAGGTTGATAGTAAGCTACAATCTAGCCCAGTAGCAAACTAATTGGGAAGAATTAGTGTTTACTATAGAGGGGGGTTAGCCTTACCTGCCCCAAAAAGGAAAAGGACTACCAACATAGTAAATAGACCACAAAAATGTAGACAATATGCCAAGACAAGTGAGGGAACAGCTGAAAACCTTTTGGGTAGCAGTATCCAACCCTTAGAATTATCTAGCCCTAAAAACGAGCAACCTTTACAGCTAGAAGGAAGAGATAACCTAGAGTCAGAACTTGAGGAGGAATCAGAGCATAGTAGTGAAGAGGAGAGGGATGAAACAAAACTTCCCTTAACTCCCAGCACAAGTCCACCACAAGATTTACTTCATGATGTTGAATTGGCCTAGATTTTGACCAATATGAGTGAATATATACAGCCTGAAAGTCCGCTCAACCTCAATATTGAAGCAGCACAATCAGAAGAAAACTCTACCCACAATCAGAGTATATCAGAAGAAATAATTGGTGAAGTAGAAACAGGGGTAGAAGCCACTTAGGAAGAGGCGGACCAAACTAGGGATACCCCTCCAGAAGAACCTAGTCAGGTCAATTTAAACACAAAAGATGTGGGCCAAATGGAGGAAATAAAAACAGTCAAGGTAAAGACACAGCCCTTGGAGAACAAAACCCAAATGAGCAACCGAGCTTGGTAAGAGCAGAAACGATTAGTGAAATAGCTGTTCCTCCCAGAAAGAAGAAAAGCGAAATTAAGAGGTTGAGAAAGGAACAATAGAAGCTGCAGAATTTAGTGAAAAGACTCAGACAAAAGATAAGGACATTAAAAAGGGGGAAAATTTCAAGCAGAACCTCGAAAACGGTGAATGCAGCCATTCAAACTGAATTCCATGATACAAGGGTTATTGGGACTCAAACTGAGCCCATATTCATTCAAATTGATAAGGAACAACATGCAACCATTATAGAAGCGGCTGCCCAAATAGAGAATGTACATTTTTGTAATGTAGTTGTTCAAACGGAGGCAATATCCTCCAACAGTGCAGCCACCCAGATAGAAAGTCTGACTGTCCATAATAAAAGAATGCAGACTTTAAGCATTCCATCCCATGATAAGAGTATTCAGACTACAGGTCCTCAGTCTCATAATAAGAACACCCAGATAGATATCCAAGCCAAAGATGTTTTGATAGGCAGTGATCCTGGTATAACAAATCTTCAAGAGAATCTAGCATAGGCTTGGCTGACCATAGAAAGGCTTGAGGAAGAGACTATTCCCCAACAAAGGTACCAGGAATTACAGAGGCAATTGCAGGATATCAACGCGTCAAAAAGCGAGGCCTTCGAGAAATGTCGGAGGGCAGAAGAAAGAACTGAGAAAATAAAGATCAGACTGGAGGCAATCATGCATCAAAGGGATACTCTCTGTTCCCTATACACAGATGTTTTAGCATGCAGGTCCCCTGCCAAGAACTATGCTTTATTTTTGTTAGAAAGGTATTTACAGTTAAAAATTAAGGCTGTCAGGGTAGGGAAATCCATAGAATTGAAAACTGTGGAAGATTTCATAAACTGCTGTAAACACCATGGAGTGAAAGTTCAACGATTACTCTGTGAGTTTTATTTGCATAATTTTGTATTGGAAGAAGAAATGGAGAAGAATCCCAACCCTTTTGTGGGGGATATACAATTTCAAGCTTTCATTTCATTTGTTGTTAACTAGTTGAAATGGTTCAAAGCCCATAATACTTTCCAGAGGCAGGAAAATGGGTTGGACCTTTGGGTCAGGGGTGAACTGAAAACCCACTACAAATGCTAGCCAAACACAGAAGTTTGATGCGAAAGGAAGGAGTAATCCAGGTATTGGGGCCCATTCACAAAGAAATTGTCCAGCAGGGGGTAGAGTATTTTCTCTCTATCAAAGACAACTCCTTGGTAGCAGCTAAATTTAGATGGACAATTTCCAATCGTAATGTGCAGGACAGAGAACCATTCAACTATAAAAACTTTAAATTGGCCATAGATCGCTTTGTTACTTATAGCAACCTCATCTTGAGGGAAGGCCCATATTGGCTAGGCTGTCGATTTTGTAGTCCTATTGTCTGGTATCCTGCAGAAGACTATAAAGCTATATATGAATTACCTGAAGGATAGACAGGACACATTTTTGAAACCTTGGCCAAGAATCATGGGTTCAGGCCACTTCATGACAATCCTTCTCTAGCCTATTCCTTGACTACTCTACATACAAACTATATGGCTTTCACGAGGACATGAAAAATGGGAAGCAGGGGAGTATGTTGAGTCATGGAAAAGGTATAAATATTATTTATTTCATTATCATTTTCTTCAGTTAGATCCCTTCTACACCCTAAAGTGTTAATATATCAAAGGATTATGGTAAAAATAAGGAAATTATCTATCATCACGATTTAGCTAATTGTTATCACTCCTTATGCAGGAAAAGGAGGAAATGGAACAACTATTGTTCCCTAGCCAGGAAACACTGTACAGGTAGCAAGCCAAGGATGGAGCACGCAGTTATGGATAAGAGAAAAGGAGATCACAACATTAGTGCAAGGAAAGAAAGTTAACTAAAGAAGGAAGATTGCGCGAAACTATTTTACCCTTCTTACTGCTTGGCCATTATAAAAGGCAGTGATTGTAAAGAGAAAGGGGGATTGGAGATTATTTAGAAATTACTATTGTATTTTTACTTTGATCATCGACTCTTGTTGTTGAAATAGAGTACGAACTGGCTGTAACTATTTTTCAAATGATTAATATATAATACAGTTGTTGTTCCTTCTCTCATACTGAAGTAATCCGGCGGTGTTCACTGGCGGCTAAGGGCCTGGCCCTGGTGGATTCACTTGTTTTTCTTGTATCATTCTTTTATGATTTCTGTTGTGTGATGGTTTGGTTTGATTTCCATTTATCGCATCGCTTTGCTATTTCATATTCCCAGACTTAACATAGTTACTCTGTTTTACATGCTCCAGAAGTATTGGTTCAAGTTGTTATTCAATTACCTGTTTCATTATTTCCTTATTATAATTTTAGATTTAGTCATTTGAGTTCAACATTCTATTTCCAATCTAGTAATTTAGTTCAGCATGCTATCTTGAGATTCTCGGCTGTAAAGAGCATTGACTACATTGACTACTGTTGTCTACGCTCTCAGACCAAGATCCTTGCTGTTCAGATTAGAAAATACTTTTGGAATATCAATCAGTTAAAAGAGAAATGAGGTATTGTTACTGTATTCTTGACTGATACTTGAATGAATGTTTGGTTTGGTTTCATTAGCAAGTTAAGCTTTCTTTTAATTGTAATTTGAGTTCAGTAGCTGCATCCATTTATTCTTGTATTTGAGAGCACTTTAATGCAATTTAGAAACATTACTCTTGAGTAAATAGCTGCCACATACTGTGTACACTCTTGAAATAGAAATTCTTGCCCAGATAGATAACTAGTGTGAAGATAATTAGGAGTTAAAAAGACACCTTTTATACCTCAACACCCCCGATGGTGAAACATTGGGTCCGATATAACCCTATGCAACATTTCCTATAATTAAATCTTCAATTCTAGTAGTTATAGGGTACTTATTCTATAGGGAGATCTAGACACAGGAACAACACGAGTTACTAAGTCAATGGTAAAATATATGTCCCAATGCGGGGGTAATCCTCAAATTTCTTTTGGAAATACATCGGGAAATTTTTTAATAATTGGTAGGGTATCCAGACTTCCTTTTTTCTGTTAGTTGATCATTGGTTTCCACTTGTACCAACTACAGTTGACACCCTTTTATGGCACTTAGTTTTAGCTTCAAGGCTAAAATTTTCCGCGCTGACACTAGTTTTGGCTTTCCCTTAATTATCCTACTATGTCCATTATGATCAAAACACATAACTGGTTTTTCTAGACATTTTATAATAGCTCCTCATTTTTCTAGCCAATCCATATTATTAACAAATCATAAGATCCTAAAGGGAGGATATTTAAATCTTCCACTATGGACTATCCATTTAGATTCAACAAAGACTTTTTTACTTGACTGGTTACCTTCCTTTTTGTTCTAGTTGCTAACTAAACCAACCACGCTTTTATGAATTTTTCTAGTTCGAATTTTCACTTTTCCACAATTTTGGGTTTGATGCAACTTAAACTAGCCCCAGGATCAATTAAAATAGATACATTTTTGTTTAGTATAGTACCTTGAATTTCCAGCATAATGGACTGGTGCTCCGCTTGTCGGTCCTCCAAAGCTGCATTGATTCTAGGAATATTTCGAGCAATATCATTCACGGTGGTTGCCTCGTGAATAACCTAGATATTCTGAACAGACTTGGGGTTATGCAGACAATCCCTCAACAAATGTGGCTCTCTACGACCCCAACATTTTAACAATTCCCTTTCTTTGACACTGATGTTTTTCTTATTGTTCAATGTGTTGTTTTTGAACTCGTATATGACTATGTAGGTGGAGGTGAGTTTCCTTTGGTAAATTTATTCCTTTGATGATCCTTACCAAAATTCTTGAGGTAGTAAGGTTTTGGTTTTTTCATTCACCCTCCCACCTTGGTGCTTTCTTTACTTTTCCATGATTTATTACCCTCAATTTTAATCTTGAATTGCTGATAACATTGTCTAGCCTTCCTCACCACTTTATCCATAGCTTTTGGGTTATCCAACTCAATTCTTTCCTTGTATGAAGTTGGTAAATAGTTTAAGAACAACTTTATTTTTTCTTTCTCCTCCTTAAGGTATGGCACATACCCATGGAAAATTTTAGGGGCTAATATTCGTACATGGGCTAATTTTCCATGCGTTTTCCAAAAAAATGATTCGCCAATTCCCATTTTTTTATACAAATGATTCGCTCAAATTTTATAAGAAAAAATATTTTACGTTAAAAATTGCCAAAATTTTATAGAGACTATATAAAATCATTAGAAGTTTGAATATTTTTACTAAAATATCACCAAGAGTTTTATAGTTTTCATATTATGGATTAGTAATATTCGCCAAGGTTTCTAATCTTTAAGATAAATTTCCATCCTTAAAATTTTCCCTGCGTGACATACCTTAGTAGGTTTGTAAACTTCGCCACGTATTCTTCCATGGATAGTTTTCCCAACCTTAATTCCTGAAATTCTTTGGTTTGATTATCGTAATAGCATTCACGAAGATAGCGTGACTTGAATTTTTTTTGGAACTCTTCCCAAGAAATTGTCTTTTCTTCTAATAATTGTACACTTTTTACCTCCTCCCACCATAGAGTAGCCTTTCCCTATAAGTGGTAAATAGTTAGGTGTGCCTTTAAATTAGTCTCATACTCGTATACCTGGAAATATTTAATCATATTCAGCAACCATCCTCCCACATCGTCCTATTTTTCCCCATCAAAAGTAACGGGTTTGATCTTCCTAAAATACCCTTGTAACTCCATTTTCTTCTTTCCCCTACATGTTTTTAGGGTGTTGTGGTCTGAATCCTCTCCACTTTCAGATTTTTTGGATTCTATCCCAATATTTTTTCTCTTTAGCCCCTTTATCTCTACACTCTTGTGGTAGGATTTCTTGGTCCAGTGTCTAATCAGCTTCTCCTGCTATTCACTGGCTTTCAAGAGTCGCTCATTATTGTTTTGCAGCTTCACTATCTCCTGTTGCAAATTTCTTACCATATCTACAAGCTGGGAAAGTAATGTAGTGATACCTTCCCCTGGCTCCACATACAAATATTCGATGTTGGTAATAGTTGGTGGACAGTTTTCCATTATTGCACAATGCACTGCTTCAACTCAGCTTCCTCTGAAACAAACCGACTACTATCATAAATTTTCATTTACTACTAGTCCTGTGCATTTAATAACTAGTGGTGGTGTCTTTCTCAAGCCTAGTGTAGTGACCTGGGCTCTAATACCATTTGTCACATACCAACCAACAACAAATTTCTTTACTCATGTTAATAGCAATTTTTTTTTCTTGGCTATGTATAAAATGGTTAATTTGCATCGCCTATTTAACTTCATGAATACCTTCTTGATGATTTTTTTACTTCTACGCCACCTTATTCTAATGTAATTGATTCTCACCATTATGTATGTCTCTTACCTCTATACATATACACTTAGTAGGTTGATATTAGTGTTTAGTGGTAATGGGGTTAGTTTATGGCTCATCGCTCCCCCTCGTTGAGAGACAACCTTTAACTTATGGCTATGATAAATATTGACCTTAAAAGGACTTGTGATATAAATTGATCAATGAGACTAACATTACATTCCACCTGCTATCCAAACCCTTGTTATATGTTATCCCCAGTTACTTCGGGTCATAATCCCTATGCAACCTATGTTAATGTCATTTGATTAGACTCAACACAACTATGCCATGGAGATAGCACTTAATGTTTACACTGAATTTGGAAATGGTTTACAACTATTTGTCTACATTCTCTAGCCACAGTATCCTTTTCCCACGCATCCTAGACCATGTGAACACCTGTGCCACGTGCCCTAAACCACGTGATTTGGTACCACCACCCCGCATCCGCTCTTCTGCTGAGACAATGAGACCTCTATGGTCTGGATCTCCCGTTGGGTATCTACGATATGGATTTGTTGTGTTAACCCTATCTTTTCCTACTCACAATCCTTCGTTCATTTGGTTGACATTCTCACTGCTAGGAGAGGATGGTTTTGGCAGCCTTGCTCTGTGTCGACGCTCCCTCTTATGTTTCCATTGTATCACTTCACTTGGGCACAATATGGTACCACTTGAGGGTCTCCATGCCTCCATACACCTATTTCTTAACCTTCCTTCTTCAAATCCTAGACCATGGCCACCCCTAGAGCGACGGAGTCCTATCGGTCGTGCATCTTTCACCAAGTAATGTAATTCATTTTGCTAGGTTACTGTTTTCTCATTTTATTTTGTTGTTTTTATATTTTCGTTTTCCACTTTGTTCTGATTCGGTTTCCTTCTCTCTACTGATTTTATGCGTAGATATGGGCCTCAAATCCCCTCAGGGCTAGCACCATATCAAAACCCTCATCCTGAAGGTACCCTCAATAGGTCTCCTTCACTGTAAGGGGTTTTCCTTTGTATTTTAGTGGTTAAATTACAACTTTGTTTCATATTTCTTTCTGCTGCTACTAAGTCTTGTTGGGGTTTTTCTTTGTTTTTATCTTCCCATCCACAACCTCGATCTCATCTAGGTCTCGATTTGTTTCCCTTTGCACAGGTAAGGCTAACCCTTCTCGTTTTACATTTTTCTTTGAACTAAGTTATTTACAGTGCTACTTTGGTCACTAATGCCTTCATTCTCGTGGTGGGTTTGACACAGGTACTCCACTGCTCCTCTTTTCCATCTATAGGGTGTTGTTTCCTGTGGTTATGTGTACTATGACTTGGCACTCATCTCCTTCCCAAGTTGGTCATACAACATTCACCTTCCTCTATAGTCGCCCTACTATAATTTGGAAATGGGCTTTAGAATGTTAATGTGTGATTGAATTCCTTACTATTTTTAGGTTAGGGCACCATGCATGCCCATGTTTTGTCTATTGTTGAATGTTCATGGGAATCTGTTGTGGTCACCAACAACCCCCCTCTTTGTTTGATATCAGCAATAACACCAAGCAAAGGGGGACCCTTAGCAAAAAATCCAAAAAAATATTTTTATCAAATTTTTTTGTATTTTAACTCCCTAAAGCTAGATCGCATCGCGAAGAGAGAGTGAAGCATTTCCTATGCGCATAAATAAGCTGCGAAGAAGCGACGCGATATTCATCGCATCGCATATATTGAAAGCGCCCTTAAATGAAATTTCTGAAGGAACCGCCGACGGCCGATATGCGACGTTGCATATCGCAACATCGCATAAGCAGCACACAGTGGTTAAATGAAAATCGCGATCTCGCGATCTGCGATCCTGCGATTTGCGATCTGCGATGAATGAGACTATCAACCACTGCGATAACACTTCTTGACATCACAATCCTCGATACTGCGATGCGAATTGCAGAACCACTCATCGCAAGATTTCCTCGACATAGTCTGTAAACCCAGAATTGAGCGCGCACCTTAAGGGAAATTAATGCTTGTACGCCTGAATATCCAAGAATGATTGTGTTGCGTTTTTCGAAGAGTCAAGTCATTATGAGTGTCATGATTATGCATTCATTAGAACTTAATGCTTTCATGTCAATCTTTTCGTAATTCTTCTTTTTCTTTGCGTAAACTGTAAGGCAGCAACTAATATAAATCAATATGCAGGAAACATCTAAGGAAAAGGAGAAAGCGCCAATACTAGGAGAACAGAGAGGAGATGCCTTCGCAAATGGTTGCCGCATGCAGCAGGGCTGCGGATTCCAGAGTATCACTCAACAGATACTGATGGAAATAGACTATCCAAGACTCAGAGTCAAAGGCGCACAAAAGCAGCATGTTTGCAAAAGATCCTGAAGCTCAGACTGGGTAAAGCAAAAAGAAAAACGCTAAAGAGGGAAGACACTCCAGAAAAGCCTGGAACAAAGAACGGAAGCAAGTTTCAATACAGAAGATTGTTCAGGCAACGAAATCCCTAACTCATTGAGTCATTCGCACGGCCGGAAACCGAAATAGCAACAGCACAATCAGTTTGAAAGAAATCTGGGTTACACTAAGTATACACGGCGAATACACCCAGCCAGAGAAAGATTTTCAAAAATATCTCCTAGTTTGTCAGAAAGAGGTGCCAGCTCTTATTATTTCTACTTTTATCACTCGAACGAAAGGAAAAGACAACCAGCCGACTCTTTCCAGGCGAACGTTGCATTGCTTACAGCACTAAGGAGTAGATACAGAAACGGTTAGAAATTAGATTCAATTTTTAGAAATAAATTTGTTTTAGTAAAAGGGCGGTCATTTGAAGCCGTTTCCTAAGTTTGTGTAATTAAGATTAATTAGTTAGTAGTATTTAACCCTTCTCATGGCATTTGGAGAAGGGTCCGGAAATTTGTCAAAAAACTTGTCCTCAGAACATGCACTTTGGCACCCTCGGAGGGGGTTTTTGATGAATGGATGGATCGAGATTTATTTATGTTTGCATTTTAATGTCTGCTACTGATGTTGCACTTCTGTAGTCTTAGTAGACGTTAGAAGTAAGTAGAGATAAATCATTATTGCTTGAGGTTTGTGAGTGAAAATCAGTCATAAATGGTACTTTTATCTCTTGACGAATTTCTGCTTATATTCTTAGAGTGATATATAGCTGAGTTGTTGATATGTTAATGTATGAATGTGTGGGTTACCATTTGGCACTTTTGTATGGTGGAGTCATTTATTTGTGCTTGGCATATGAATAACTTATTATGCAATATGCTGTTCACAACTGTTTTGCCTAACTTCTTATGCAGAATGGTTTATCTTAATTGATTTATATTCTTATGATAGTTGAATGATCTTTGTTACCAGTTATTGTATGAAATATTTTTAGATCGCATAATGAAAGAATTCTACCCCAGGTTAGTATAGATTAGATGTGCTGTTTTTGTTAGATTACAGTAGTATAGAGTCAGTTTAGAGTTTAGAATTAAATTAGCTTAAAATTACTTCTAGATTAGCATCATCAAAATCTACACACACACACACATCCTTTAGATTGGGAAGCTGGTCCCATTATCCCCAGTCGGACCCGCTACACCAAATGGGCAAGGAGCCGCCAACCAGGTTCCAGACCGGGTGGGTATCCCCCTTGTTGTTGACCCGATTTCCGGGCCCTCAACACATTTGGCACTAGAAGGAGGGCTCGAACTATGAATGGCACCTAAATCAAAATCTAAATACCATTCTGAGAGTAAATCACCCTCATCAACTCCCCCAACTTATCCAATACGGTTAAACCCAGAGTTAGAAGTCGCTCGAGTATCCACCACTGCTACATACGCTAATATATCAGACCAACTTATCATTGAACCCCCTGAAATTCAAACTCTGATTCGTAAACTCCAGGGATTCTCTATTTTCAATAAGTGGTCTGATAAATCTCAAAGTAGTGTGACTTCGCAATACAATCCTGCTCATCCCCTGACCAGATTGAAGTGTGAAAAGTTTGGCATCCAGCCAACTGAACTTCCTCTCCCCACTAGGAAAAGAGCAAGGAAAACACCACCAGAGTCTGACAGTGAGACTCTTTCATCTACTTCATCCATTTCAACTCCCTCACCGTGAAGTCAACCACCCACATCTTCATCCCAAATCACCCATCCATCTTCCACAACCCTTCCTCTTCAATCATCAAAGATCATAATATCTTCATCTTCTCAGCATAAG
The DNA here is from genome assembly GCA_031772625.1 of Pinus tabuliformis. Taxonomy (NCBI): domain Eukaryota; kingdom Viridiplantae; phylum Streptophyta; class Pinopsida; order Pinales; family Pinaceae; genus Pinus; species Pinus tabuliformis. The sequence goes on from CM062815.1 coordinate 656,644,161, forward strand.
GGATCATCCCCTGCACTTTTATTAACTAGCAGCTCAACGATGGCCTAGTCTCCATGGAACAACCCTGGGGCGGTCTTAATGCCTCCACCCCTGAGTCCAATACCAGCCCATCCTAAGAAATGGCTACCTAAATTCAATCCAGAAACAGGCATGCTAGCTGAAGAGCATATCAATAATTTCATGCTTTCTGTTAATCTCAATGGAGTTACCAACGAAGATGCTGTTGTCCGAGTTTTTCCCTATACAATGCAAGGAACAACCGGGTCATGGTACTTTTCATTACCTTCCGGGTCTATCAAAAGCTGGGACATTTTTCAGAGTCAATTCCTTACCAAGTTCGGTGATGATAGATCAACAGCGACATTGATTAATGACCTATGCAATCTTAAAGCTGAGGCTAGAGAACCCATTAAAGATTTCAATTTACGGTTCAATAAGATCCTCAACAAAATTCCCGCTGCTTCTCAACCCAGTGAGGAAGTAAGATGTGAATGGTATATCACAGCCTTACCATCAAACTTGGCTATCTTCGTAGATAGGGCAAACAAGACGACCTTAGTTGAAAACTTGACAGAGGCGTTGGCAGTAGAAAAGCGCATAGTGGCCCTAGAAAAGAGATCTGCAATAGAAGAACGCAAATCTAAGAAAATCTCTTTCAAAGAAGACACCAAGAAGAAACAAACGAAAGATCCTTTTGATTTGGAAGGATTACAAAAAGTGTTAAAGGCCATCTCCAATTAGATGATTGACATAAAAAAACAAGTAGCAGAAACTTCTTCAAAAAAGCCCTACAAAGCTTTTAAAAGAAATCCTCCCATGGATGTCAGACCACCCAATGCTGTCTCAAACGTTGAATCTGAAGAAGAACAAGAAGAAGAGAATGCCACTGAAGGGCAGACCGATGACGAAGAAGTTGTGGAACTACAAGGAATGTGGGATTTCATCCTCCCACAAGAAGAAGATCAAGAAGCATTTCCGGTTAGCACACGAAGCAAAAATCAACTTGATCCTCCCCAAACTACCCCTAAACAGAAGGGCGCAAGCCTTGCAACAAAAGATAAGGTCGCAACAAAGAAAACAACCGCTAGAGCGACCCAATTTAGCCCAGTCCAATCAGATCAAGCACCTCCATCAAGAACACTGATAGTGTCGGATGAAATGGAGTATAACATTATCGATGACATGAAAAAGACTAGGGCTAATATCACTCTTTACGAATTCAGCAAATTGAAACATCAACAGAAAATAATGATGAAAGAGTTACATGCCGTGCCTACTACATCTTTACCTACAGCTGTAGCTTCCCACAACATGGGAAGACCTCCAAGCAACATGATCAATAAGATTGATCCAAATGACATTGCCTTGATTGGAGGAAGATCAAGATCCCATACTCCTCCTTTTCTTCTCACTTATGAAATTTTCAATAAAAACGTGCACAATTGCTTGGTTGATTCTAGTGCTTCAACGAATATTTTACCCAGGTCAATATGTGCCAAATTGAATGTTCAACCGCAAAAATCCACAGTGCGCATAGTTCAACTTGATCGATCTCAAGTCGAAGTGATTGGTGAACTTAATCAAGTGACCATAAGATTGTCGTCTAACCCAAAGGTATGCCAAGTTATCGACATTCTAGTAGTTGATATCCCTGAATTCTATGGTTTGATTCTTAGCAGGGATTGGTCCGAAAAACTCCACGGATATTTCTCAACCGACTGGTCGCACATGTGGTTACCCTACAACGGTAAGCCGAATCAAATAAAGGTTGAACGAGAGTTGCACCAAAAATACATAGTGACGGAATTGGAAGGAGAGAATAAAGCAATAGCATACAACAGCAGTATCATAGGCAATTACTCGGTAGATTCTTTCCTCGGCAATTTCAATGCTCATATCTCACCTTACTTAGAAAATTCAGTTCTATCCCAAGTTGAAAATTTTTCCCAGACTGATAATTCAAAATGTGTTAATTTTTTAGATAACCCTGTAAATACATCTTTGTTTTGGAAATTATATTTTGACGGCTCCAAATCTAACGAGGGAGTAGGAGCAGGATGCGTTCTGATTAGCCCAAACGGAAATAAGACCATGCTTACGTGTAGACTTGAGTTCGATTGCACAAACAATACAGCGGAGTACGAAGCCTTGGTGCAAGGCCTATACAAAGCAATCGGGTTGAATGTTAAGTATCTTCAAGTCTTTGGAGATTCTGAGATTGTCGTCAAACAGGTACGTAACACCATACATTGCCTATCAAATCATTTAAAGCACTATCAATCTTTAGTACAAGATCTGACTTCACATTTCATAGCATTCAATATTTCGTCAATCCCAAGACTCCAAAATGCAAGCGCAGACCTGTTAGCTAACGTAGCCTCTAGACTTATTCCCTCTGAAGATTTTAGTCCAGAAAGGTTCCCAATAGAATTAATCTTTAGACCATCCATCCCTGACAACATCACCAACTGGAGAGTATTCAACGACGATCCTGACATTGTAAATTTCCTCACTTCTGAAGGATCCTACTCAAATCAAATAATTGACGAAGACCATCATGATCACCAAATACAGCAAAATAGCACTGATAATGCTATACCTAAATCTGTGGTTAAGTTAGAAGACTTATATGATTTGAAAAGTCGGTTTAAAAGGTCCGCCAATTCTAAACTCTACAGTTCTACTCTGAACTATGAATTAGTGAACCTAGGGACCGATCAGAAGCCACAAAACGTTAATCTAGGCCACGGCCTAGCCCCTGAAGAAAAATTGGCATATATCCGTCTTCTGAGACAATACAAAAACGTTTTTGCCTGGAATTACGATGAGCTGAAGAAATACAACACTTCTATCATTCAACACACTATCCCTATGATTGACAATGAAAAACCTGTCCAGCAGAAGCTCAGAAAAATCCACCCCAACTTAGAAAATCAGATAAAGACTGAGTTAAATAAGTTGTTGAGAGCCAGAATAATTTTCCCCATCAAACATTCCAAATGGGTATCCAATATGGTGCCCGTTAGAAAGAAAAACAGAGATATCAGGATCTGTATCGATTTCCGGAATCTCAACAAAGCCTGTCAAAAAGACAATTTTCCCCTCCCACCTATGGAGCAAATACTACAGGCAGTAGCGGGCTCAGAATTAATGTCTTTCCTGGATGGATTTTCAGGGTACAATTAAGTGCTGGTACATCCCAATGATCAATTGAAAACCACATTCCGAACCAAATGGGGCACATATGCATATCGGAAAATGCCATTTGGTCTGATCAATGCCAGCGCCACCTTTCAGAGAACCACGGACATCACGTTTAAAGGTTTAGTCAATAAATTGGTAGTGATTTACCTAGATGATATAACAGTGTACTCCAAGAAGTGAAGCGACCATCTCAAAGACTTGAAACAAATCTTTCAAAGATGTTTAAGGTATGGGATTTCACTTAACCCAAAGAAATCTTTTTTCGCATTAAGTGAAGGGAAATTGCTAGGATTCATAGTGTCGAAATCTGGTATTCACATTGAACCTGACAGAATCAAAGAAATTTCCGAAATATCCATGCCCCATAACAAAAAGGCCATGCAATCTTTCCTTGGACAAATCAATTTTGTAAAAAGGTTTGTCCCGGATTTTTCACGTATTATCTCTCCTTTACAAAATATGATAAAAAAGAATTCAAATTTTAAATGGGGTCAAGATGAGCACGAAGCATTCAACTTGATCAAACAAGCTATCATTAATGCTCCATCTTTAGCTACCCCAAAATTTTCAGAATCTTTTATCTTATACACTTTTGCCTCAGAGAAATCTTATGCCGCGATTTTAACTCAAGCAAATCAAGAGAAAGCGGAAGCTCCAATCGCATTCTTTAGCTCGAACTTACAAGGTGCTGAGCTCAATTATTCAGACGTGGAGAAATAGGCATATGCTGTTTTCAAAGAGATCAAATATTTCAGACCTTTCTTACTTAAAGCCCATACCAAAGTCGTAGTACCATTTCCAGCGGTAAGAAACCTTCTGGTACAGAAGGATGTGGGCGAAAAGAGAGAAAATTGGATTACCGCTTTACAAGAATACGATCTTGAGATCAAGCCAGCAAACATTGTGAGAGGTCAAGGCTTCTGCAAGATGTTAGCTGGAGCATCGCAAATTCCTGAGAACTCATTTGAAGAGGTACATACGTATGAGGTAAGCCTAAACGACGCAGAATCCTTATATGCTGACACCATTTATTATCTTAAGAACGGGTATGCTCCATCACACCTGGACCACACCAAGAAAAGAGCTCTGAGATTGAAAGCTAAACAATACCAGCTCATAAATGATGTTCTGTTTAAAAGGAATTACGATTCTGTACTTCTTAGGTGTCTTGAGAAAACTGAAGCCGAAAAGGTTTTGCAGGAACTCCACGATGGACCAGCAGGTGGACAATATGCTGGAGAAGCTACTGCACATAAAATTTTACGTGCAGGATATTATTGGCCCACGCTGTTCAAAGACTCATACAATTACGTAAGGAAATGCCAAGTCTTCCAGACTGCTGCAGGGAGACAAAAGAAATCGTCCATGCCACTGCAGCCGGTTAACATCGAGCAACCATTCAACCAATGGGGCTTGGACATAATAGGTGAGATCGTTCCTCACTCTTCTAAGCAGCATAGGTATATCCTCACGGCAACAGATTATTTTACTAAATGGGTAGAAGCAGTTCCTCTCAAGACAGCTAATTCTGAAAACATTATTGAATTCATAGATCAATTTATCATCACTAGGTTTGGATTTCCAACGGCCTTAATGTTTGATAATGCCTCATACTTTTCTGGAAATACAATGACTGAGTTTGCACTTAAAAGAGGGTTCAAACTGAAGTATTCTGCCAACTACTATCCACAAGGTAATGGGTTGGCCGAATCGACAAACAAGAACCTAATCAGGATTATTAAAAAGACAGTCGACCAAAACCAAAAGAATTGGCACAAAGCGCTGGTAAATGCTTTATGGGCAGATAGAATTACGAAGAAAGCTTCAATCGGCACTTCTACCTTTAATTTAGTTTATGGGAAAGAAGTGGTTCTTCCAACTCACCTAGTCATTCCCTCTTTGTCTTTAGTACAATACATCGATGAAGTACCTACTTCCTCCTTACAACTGAGACAAATGGAAATAATCAAACTAGAAGAACGACGAGAACAAGCTAAGAAAACCCTTGCTCACCACCAAGCGCTAATAAAATCCTCTTTTGACTCAAGTGTAATGACCAGAAAAAACTTTCAGATGGGAGATTTAGTTTTGAAATGGGATAAGGCTCATGAAGAAAAGGGCAAACATACGAAATTTCATAAGCTATGGCTTGGTCCTTTTCAGATTGTAGAAGTCATAGGCCCATCGACGTTTGTGTTGCAGGATTTGGCAGGTAGAAGAGATTCTTTGCCTGTGAATGGACAGATTCTTAAAATGTATTTTCCATAGAAGATCATTCTTCTATTTTTGTAGGATAGTTTTAGTTTTTATTTTTTTTTCTCTTCCTTATAAATAAAGCCGGTTGTAAATGATCATTAAAAAGGATTCATGAAAGAGCACACCAATTCTCTATCAGATTTTGATTTCGCTTGTACAAATAGCAAAACTTTTCGAAAAATCTGATTTTTATTATTGACAAGTAGAGTTAACTTTAGCCTGAATATGATGTTAGTTTCAACCTTAAAAGAAAAACTTTGATGAAAGCAACCTTTGGTAAAAAATTGTTTCATGTCAGCACAATGAAAGGTATCATCAATAATAAAATAAATATTCTCTGTAAAGCTGTTGTTTTCAAACTCTATTATTGTCGTCCAGAGCTTTCTTAAGGAAAAACAATGACTTCCTCCCTGCTAAAGGAAATCGCAGCATTCAGAGGAACAATCCGAGAAAACACTATATCTCAAAGAATAAGAGGTCTCATCATGAGCCGGCTTATCATGATCACATATATTATAACTTGCTGACTTTTCCAATACTGTCTATCAAAACAGGGCAACGACTCAAGATTGTTGCAATCAAAAGACAAGGGGTCTCATCACGAGCCAACTTGTTCAGCAAAAGTATAAATCAAGTGAATGACTGTGTCATAATTTGGCCACCAAACCAAGATATTGTTCTTTAGAGAATAAAAAAGGAAAAAGTGTCAAAAAGGATTTTTCTCTGAAATGTTGTAAATAACCTCAAGCAGGAAAAAGGACCATTGCTGGATAATATGGTAACCCTGTCGAGGCTATGGATGCTTGCGGGCAGCAGAGGCTCTACCTATGACAAATGAGCATATTTTAAAGCCAGTACGCAGAGAAGACCTTATTTTATCTTTAATAAGACCAAGTAATGTCTGGTATGAATGCAAGAACTAAGCTTGAGGAAGCAGACAATTGGAATATGAAAAGGTTGAGACAAAGTATTATTGACAGGATAAGGGGTAATCTACTCTATCTGTCCATAACAAAATTTAGACATATGAAAATTTTTCTATTTCGGAAGTGGAAATGTCAATAGAAAAGCAGAGATAACTAGTTCTTCACAGTGAATCGCCATTGTTGTGGTCACCAACAACCCCCCTCTTTGTTTGATATCAGCAATAACACCAAGAAAAGGGGGACCCTTAGCAAAAAATCCAAAAAAATATTTTTATCAAAATTTTTTGTATTTTAACTCCCTAAAGCTAGATCACATCGCGAAGAGAGAGTGAAGCGTTTCCTATGCACATAAATAAGCTGCGAAGAAGCGACGCGATATTCATCGCATCGCATATATTGAAAGCACCCTTAAATGAAATTTCTGAAGGAACCGCCGACGGCCGATATGCGACGTCGCATATCGCAACATCGCATAAGCAGCACACAGTGGTTAAATGAAAATCGCGATCTCGCGATCTGCGATCCTGCGATCTGCGATGAATGAGACTATCAATCCCTGCGATAACACTTCTTGACATCACAATCCTCGATACTGCAATGCGAATCGCAGAACCACTCATCGCAAGATTTCCTCGACATAGTCTGTAAACCCAGAATTGAGCGCGCACCTTAAGGGAAATTAACGCTTGTACGCCTGAATATCCAAGAATGATTGTGTTGTGTTTTTCGAAGAGTCAAGTCATTATGAGTGTCATGATTATGCATTCATTAGAACTTAATGCTTTCATGTCAATCTTTTCGTAATTCTTCTTTTTCTTTGCGTAAACTGTAAGGCAGCAACTAATATAAATCAATATGCAGGAAACATCTAAGGAAAAGGAGAAAGCGCCAATACTAGGAGAACAGAGAGGAGATGCCTTCGCAAATGGTTGCCGCATGCAGCAGGGCCACGGATTCCAGAGTATCACTCAACAGATACTGATGGAAATATACTATCCAAGACTCAGAGTCAAAGGCGCACAAAAGCAGCATGTTTGCAAAAGATCCTGAAGCTCAGACTGGGTAAAGCAAAAAGAAAAACGCTAAAGAGGGAAGACACTCCAAAAAAGCCTGGAACAAAGAATGGAAGCAAGTTTCAATACAGAATATTGTTCAGGCAATGAAATCCCTAACTCATTGAGTCATTCACACGGCCGGAAACCGAAATAGCAACAGCACAATCAGTTTGAAAGAAATCTGGGTTACACTAAGTATACACACAGCGAATACACCCAGCCAGAGAAAGATTTTCAAAAATATCTCCTAGTTTGTCAGAAAGAGGTGCCAGCTCTTATTATTTCTACTTTTATCGCTCGAACGAAAGGAAAAGACAACCAGCCGACTCTTTCTAGGCGAACGTTGCATTGCTTACAGCGCTAAGGAGCAGATACAAAAACGGTTAGAAATTAGATTCAATTTTTAGAAATAAATTTGTTTTAGTAAAAGGGCGGTCATTTGAAGTCGTTTCCTAAGTTTGTGTAATTAAGATTAATTAGTTAGTAGTATTTAACCCTTCTCATGGCATTTGGAGAAGGGTCCGGAAATTTGTCAAAAAACTTGTCCTCAGAACATGCACTTTTGCACCCTCGGAGGGGGTTTTTGATGAATGGATGGATCGAGATTTATTTATGTTTGCATTTTAATGTCTGCTACTGATGTTGCACTTCTGTAGTCTTAGTAGACGTTAGAAGTAAGTAGAGATAAATCATTATTGCTTGAGGTTTGTGAGTGAAAATCAGTCATAAATGGTACTTTTATCTCTTGACAAATTTCTGCTTATATTCTTAGAGTGATATACAACTGAGTTGTTGATATGTTAATGTATGAATGTGTGGGTTACCATTTGGCACTTTTGTACGGTGGAGTCATTTATTTGTGCTTGACATATGAATAACTTATTATGCGATATGCTGTTCACAACTGTTTTGCCTAACTTCTTATGCAAAATGGTTTATCTTAATTGATTTATATTCTTATGATAGCTGAATGATCTTTGTTACCAGTTATTGTATGAAATCTTTTTAGATTGCATAATGAAAGAATTCTACCCCAGGTTAGTATAGATTAGATGTGCTGTTTTTGTTAGATTACAGTAGTATAGAGTCAGTTTAGAGTTTAGAATTAAATTAGCTTAAAATTACTTCTAGATTAGCATCATCAAAATCTACACACACACACACATCCTTTAGATTGGGAAGCTGGTCCCATTATCCCCAGTTGGACCCGCTACACCAAACGGGCAAGGAGCCACCAACCAGGTTCTGGACCGGGTGGGTATCCCCCTTGTTGTTGACCCGATTTCCGGGAACTCAACAGAATCTCACTTGAGACATATCGTGTACCCTTAGTAAGGGTTTTTAGTTTCCATCGGTTTTTGGATGGTGATAGTATTGTAATAAAAATGGCTCATAAGAAAGGCAACAACTAAGTTCACCTTCTAAATCTTATGTTGTTCATGAATAGCTATGGAGAATCTCTATTTGATGTATGTTATATTATTCATGCATATTTATGAATAATCTCCTTTTTAACATTTAGTTATAGTTATTGGGTTGCATTTCTGCTTCAGAAAATCACCTCTAGTTATTACATATGTTGCTTTCGCTTGAAATATAATCAGATTATTGCGTTAAGTAATAAATGTGGTTTACTACTCGTTCACATCATAGGTTTGTTATACTGTTCTTCTTCCCCATTTGTGTAACTTAGATGGAAATTCTTAGGTTAATTTGTTTGATGGATGGGTATATTCATCATATTTCTTTACACAAGTTTATATTAGTAATTTGATTGATATGAAGCTCCCAGTGGTAGTCTTGTTGCACAGGAATGTAATCAATAACTTGCTTGAAGAGTAGTTTTTCAATGTCCACCTTACTGTTTAAAATTAAATTCCTTTATTTTTCCTTGTTGTACAAAAATATATATATTCTATTTTTTTTGTCTTACTGTACATAATTATATACTATTATTTTTCCTTACTTTATAGAAATATATTATATTATTTTCTTTGAGGACATAAATTGTGTAACACCCTCCCCACATCTACCCAAGAAACCAACCAACTAGGATAAACATGTGACGAGAGGCCATGATGATATGATTCGACCTCCTAAGTCACATTAAGGAAGTGGAACACCATACATACATCCAAAATCATCAACAGAACCCGCAGAAGACAAGTTAGCCAACCAGACAACCTATCCCTAGGTCCCACTTCTATTTTAGGTCTCTTAGGCCATAGTCACTCTCATGCTATGGGCAAGGGAGTGACCAACAACCTAAAAGTCGCTCTCACAAGCCTACATGATAGCGACTCCGGGATTTGAGCCAATTTTTTAGGCCCACAGCCTAGGATACTACCCAGATGTGATCCATCTCTTCAAATCAACAAAGTAACATGGAAATGAAAGTACCAAAGAAAATACTTGTTCAATACCTTGAATGGATCCCTACTAGCCATGATAGGCATTTTGTCAAACATATCATCGATATGTAACCTACAGGTGTAAATAACAGATTTAAGTGTAGGGATCTCATACTTATCTGAGATTCACTATGAACCATTGTTCCTTCATGCCATTTGCTGCATTATCATCTATTAGGTCATAGAAACACTATCCATTCACATACAAGTAAAAAGATACTGAAAACCATACATAACTGTTGTCATAAAATTTGCATATAACCAGCATAATAGGAACAAAAATACAATAAATGTATCAGCCATCAAGTCAATAAATACATTAGTACTTTTACACATGAAAATCAAGGGAATGGATTTCTCAGTAATGCAATGCAATGAACCAACCATAGATGGGACTACCACGTTCCACCCTACCATAGAATGGTTGTGCCATATCTCTCTTAAGCCATTCCCCCCTTACCATATTCCAAGCATGCATGTGGGATCTCATAAAACACATCAATCAAAGCTCATCAAGTGCTTCCAGAGGCCATCCACCTCAACCCATGAAATAATGATTCCACCTTATGGTCAGACATCGAAAACCCATCATCAGATCGATCTCTGTTGAGGCCTTCTAGGGCTCCAGAGCATTTGTCCAACCAAGGCTCTAGGACTAGTAACTCAACCCACAATTATGCCGGGCTCCAGAGTGTTTGTCCAACCAAGGCTCCAGGACCAGTAACTCCACCCATAGCTTATACCAGGCTCCAGAGCATTTGTCCAACCAAGGCTCCAAGACTAGTAACTCAAGCCACTAATGCCTCCATAGCATTTGTCCAACCAAAGCTCCAAGACTAGTAACTCAACCCAAGCTAAGGAAACACAAGAACCAACTAAAACAAAGCAATGAAAGTAAACCCACAATCACCATGGATATCCAAGAAATGGCAAGGCTAGGCAATCCATTGTCGATCTAGGAAATCCTCGATGCCAATGACAGATCACAACCAAGAAACCACATGCATATTCCATACATGCATCTCGGTACCTACAAGAAAATATTATGTAGTTGCTGATGCCAATGCCTTCTTGCACTTTCTTTCTCTTCCTTTTCCTTCTGGCTCCAAAATTCCAAGTATGCCACACCCTCCAAGAGTGCTCCAACAAAACTCTAAGTATCCAAGAGTCTGAGAGAGAGAGAATAATGAGAGAGAGCTCCAACATTGAACTGATAAAAGGATACCAACTAATCCTCATAAGCCTTTTTATGAATGAGGCCTCTATTTTCTTCATTTTCCATTATTTTCCTTCATTTTCTCACTAATACAAAATGGCTAATTAGTTACAAAAACAACGAATAAAATTTCCATATAAACGACCATTTTTATGTCGATAAGCAGTAGTAGCTAATTTACAATATGTTATAATGCGACCAAATTTTAGTCGTGTTTAGCTTAAGCATTAATTGGTTGTCTCAATTTATCGTGTAGTAGTATATTTAGTCATAAATTTTGTCATTAATCTAGTTATTGATTTAGTCATTAATTGTCAAAATTAATGACCAAATATACAACAAAATATATTACTATATGAGCATCTAAGAAAACCAATTAATGACCAAATAAATATGACCAAAATATTGGTTGTGTTATAAGGTACTGTAAATTACCTACTAACAGTAACATATATGCAAATTTTAGTCATTGTTTGAAACCAATTAATGACCTAAGAAATATGACTCAACTTTGGTCATGTTACAAGATATTGTAAATTAGCTACTAATAGTCGTATATATCCAAAATTTAGTTGTCATTTGTCACAAAATTATCATTTGAATTAGTCATTTATCTGTTTTTGGTAATTTCATATTCATTATATAAACTGTAGAAAATCTATGTAGGTTAACCTGATAATGCAATATAAATCAAAGCAGAATACTATAACCTACTTCTACTATCAATTTGCGGAAGCTTAAAGATCGAGCTAAACAATATAACCAGAAGAAGAAGAATCAATGCACATTACACATGAAAATACTTTGGGGAAAGCCTCAGCTAAAAACCCCACACTATTGTATTATCATACAAGGTGGAAATACACAGGAATTATATAAAGCCTTAGCTCTCACAGCTAGCCAACTCTCAGTACAATCCTCATAGATGCTCACAGGTAATCTTGGCTTCTCTCAAACCTTCCTCTCTACCCTCCAAGCTCATGTTTCCTTGTGTTGTTCCTCTGGGATGATTCACCTTCAACCAAGTGGAACACTCTCTGACACACTGTTAGAACTACGTAATCCTCAAGGAATGATGCCTTGACTGCATGCATGAGTTTTGTCTATAAGAAAACACGTGCAACTGATAGTACACTATCCTTGTCTATATTCTCAACTGGGTCTTTCTCAGAATAGACATGCATGAGTTTTTGATGAGGGAGTCTTCAGTTAACTGGAGTAGCACTAGTTGGATGCATGCATGCATCAACTAACTATCAACTCTCTATTAGTTCCTCAAATAGTTTGGAGCTAATTTAACTGGACTTAACTCAGTAAACTAAGTTAACTAATTACAACTCAAATATAGTTCAATCTTATCTCCTTAATTTAAGGGATAACTCTTGCATGACTTCAAAAAGACTTCTAACTTGAATTTCTCCAACTAATTAAGTCAAAATAACTTAATTAATTATTTCCAAGTACCTGTTAAGACTAAATTTGATTTTAATTCACAATTTAATTGAAGTACAAATTAAATTGGAATATTCTTGTTGCCACATTTCAACACTCCCTCTCAACAAGAAAGGGATTATCTTCCTCCCCGATCCTGTCTCTATGGAACTTGAATTTACATTTTGACAATGCCTTTGTCAAAATGTCAGCATCTTGCTCCTCTGTTGAAATATACTGCAGCAACATGATCCTCCCATCATCAATAGCTTGCTTTACCTTGTAAATCCAATTGAAACTCACAACTGACTTTTTATTTGGTCTCAGAACCATGTCCCAAATAATGTTACGAACTATGGAGTCATACTCCTCCACCTTAGCATCAACCCAAATTAGCTGCTGCACTGCTTCCTCAAAGGAAGATGGCTCATTCTCAACACATTCCACAACAAGGGCCATGTATTGAGTGTACCTCTCAGGTGACCTCCTCTTTCTACACTGAGAAAATGGTGCTCCCACATTCTCTCTCATATCTTCCAACAATCTGTCAACTTCTCTTGTGCACTTTCGTCCATCTCTGGAAGACTCTACTTGAGTGGATGTCTCCACCCCTGGAACTTCTGGATGCGGTTGCTCTGCATCAGTTTGAGGCTCCTCCTCCTTAGGAACCAATAGTTCCTCCACAGCCTGTAGTTGGAGCTTCCTCTCAAGAGAAACTCGCATGGCCTTCTTCTCATCAAACTTGAGATCTATGCGAATCACTGTCCTCCAACTGCTAGGCAAGTACACCCGATAGTTGTGAGGAGTATCAACATACCCCACAAGTATCCCCAACTCTGCTGTCAGCTCAAGCTTCTTCCATGCATCCTTTTTCACCTGGAAAAATACCGATGATCCAAAGATTGTGAAGAGACCCACATCTGGTCTCTTACCAGAAAAATCTTCCTCTAGTGTCTTCATCCCAAGTATGTGATGCGGGCTTCTATTCTGCAAATAGACCGCTGTGTTGCATGCCTTAGTCCACAAGTAAAGTGGTAGGCCTTGGTCATGCAGCATTGTCTGTGCTACCCCTACAATAGTTCTGTTCTTCCTCTCGGCCAACCCATTTTGTTGTGGGTTATGAGGTGCTGTCAACTCTCGTTTAATTCCTTCCGCTGCACAGAAGTCCTTAAACACTTGAGAGACATATTCTCCACTGTTGTCGCTTCTCAAGGCCTTGATCTTCTTCCCTGACTCTTTCTCAACCAAAGCTTTGAACTCACAAAACTTTGTGAAGGTTTGGTCCTTCTTCTGCATGAAATAAATCCAGCGTTTACAAGAAAAATCATCAATAAAAATCATAAAATACCTTTGCTTCACTGTGGATGTCATCGAGAATGGTCCACACACATCAGTATGAAATCGCTCTAAGATAGCCTCTGCTCGACTATCTCAATCATGAAAGGAAGACATGGCATACTTTCCCAAGGTACAACATTTGCATGTGTCAAATTGCTCAAGTTTACCTTTGGGAAGTCCTATAGATATCTGTTTCATTATCTTCAAAACCCCATGATGCAAATGGCCCAACCACCTGTGCCACAACTCACCAATGTCTTATCTTTGCACCAATTCTTCTTTTGTACTCAATGCTACACAATCATCTACCTCTAGTTCATAGAGATTTTTCACCCGAATCCCTATCCTCTTGGTCTGACCTGTGGCTATCTTAGGAATGCCTTTCCTTTACTGAAGACAAAATTATAGCCTTTGTCCTCCAACATCGTGACTAATACCAAGTTCTTATTCAGTCCAGGCACATATTTCACATCTGTCAAGGTGATAAGAGCTCCATTCTCCCTCTGAAAAGCAACCATGCCCACTCCTGAAACACTATACCTTCCGTCGTGACCCATCTCTATGCACATCTTGAGGTCTTTCTCCTCCAAGGCACTGAATAAACTTTTATCACCGGTCATGTGGAATGAGGCTCCACTATCAAGATACCAGACGCAACCCATCATTGATGACACCATGCATGCGATGAGGGTAAAGTCCATTTCGAACTAAGAGGCCAATGCCTCACCTTCCAATCCTTCTGAGGATCCCTTCTTGGACTTCTTCGATGGGCATTTAGTCACATAATGTCCCATCTCATGACAATTAAAGCATTTCACTTTAAAAATGTCACCCTTCTTCCCTCCATGAGAATAATTCGATTTGGAATGGAAAGCCTTCCCCTTCCCTTTCCTTGCCTTACTTGCTAAGGCCAAATTTTCTTCATCATCATTCTTGGATGAAGAACCATCTCGTATGCTACTCCTGATCTCCTCCTGCATTAGATCTAACCACAATCATTCCCAATCTAGCAGTTTCTCCCTTCCATTCATAGAGTCCTGGTAGCTATTCCAACTCTTTGGAAGGGCAAGGAGAGCGAGGCTCACCATATCATCATCGATGATAGTTATTCCCACACTACCAAGCTCATCTCTCCAGGTGGTGAGCTTGTTCAGATATGTGGAAATAAGATCGCCCTTCTCCATCTTGATTCTTCGAAGTTTATCCTTGAGTGCCAATTTCCTTTGGTCGTTACCTTTCTGGTAAAGGTCCTTCAATGTCTTCCACATTGAAAATGGAGTATCCTTCCCATGGAGACTCGAGACAATATGGTCTCGAACTCCATCAAGGATGATCTATCTCACCTTCACCACACACTTCTTCCACTCAACCAACTCTTGTGCATTAGTTGAAGCTGGCTTTGGGATTTCTTGATCAATGAATTCCTTCAAGCCATTGTCTTCTAATACAACCTCCATTCTATCTTTCCATGCTATGTAATTCGAGCTACCTTCCAAGCATACTCAAGTCTCAAGCCATAGAACGCCATTGGCCAACCTTGAAGTATGATATGAATTCGATTTTCAATTGTAACCCTGAACTTCAAACTTTGAATTCTCTTCTCAGTATACTGTTCACAGCGCCAATACCATGTAGAAAATTTCTACAAATCTAGCTCTGATACCATTTAGAAAATTTATGTAGGTTAACTCGATAATGCAATATAAATCAAAGGAGAATACTATAACCTACTTCTATTATCAATTTGCGGAAGCTTAAAGATCGAGCTAAACAATATAACCAGAAGAAGAAGAATCAATGCACAATACACATGCAAATAATTTGGGGAAAGCCTTACCTAAAAACCCCACACTATTGTATTATCATACAAGGTGGAAATACATAGGAATTATACAAAGCCTTAGCTCTCACAGCAAGCCAGCTCTAAGTACAATCCTCATAGATCCTCACAGGAGATATTGGCTTCTCTCAAGCCTTCCTCTCTACACTCCAAGCTCCTATTTCCTTGTGCTGTTCCTCTGGGATGATTCACCTTCAACAAAGTGGAACACTGTCTCACACACTGTCAGAACTGCAATCCTCAAGGAATGATGCCTTGACTGCATGCATGAGTTTTCTTTATAAGAAAACAAATGCAACTTATAGTACACTATCCTTGTCTTTAATCTCAACTAGGTATTTCTCAGAATAGACATGCATGCGTTTCTGGTGAGGGAATCTCCGGTTAACTGGAGTAGCACTAGTTGGATGTATGCATGCATCAACTGACTGTTAACTCTCTATTAGTTCCTCAAACAGTTTGGAACTAATTTAACTGGACTTAACTCAATAAACTAAGTTAACTAATTACAACTCAAATATAACTCAATTTTATGTCCTTAATTTAAGGGATAACTCATTTCATGACTTCAGAAAGACTTCTAACTTGAATTTCTCCAACTAATTAAGTCAAAATAACTTAATTAATTATTTCCAAGTAGCTGTTAAGACTAAATTCGGTTTTAATTCACAATTTAATTGAAGGACAAATTAATTTGGAATATTCTTGTTGCCACATTTCAACATAAACGACTAATTTAGTAGTTTATATTCATTTCATTTATTTTCATTAATAATAATTATAAACGACTAATTTAGTCATATATGCATTTTATTTGTATTCATCATTAATCAATATAAACTACTAATTTAGTAGTTTTAGATTACTTTTATGAGCTTATTATTAATCAGCATATATTAATTAGTATGATTTTGCAACTAAATTAAAAAAACGTCATACAATGTGCACTGGTTCATCTAATATGAAATGAAAAATTATATATGTTATTTACAATACTAAACAATATCAAGTGCAACTGTAAATAATTTCAACGACAAAAATTATATTATATGAAATTTCAAGTATTACAATATGAATTTCCAACATAATATTGGTTGGACTACAATTTACACATGAAATGTTGTTTCATCACTACAAAACATTATCATTTTGTTGCCAAGGCATTGCAGGTGAATTAACCAACTCTGAAGACTTGACCATCACTCTCTATGTGTGTGTCTTATGCGGGATATTGGCTTTAAGGGTATCACTAGACCAATTCTCTTCTATCCCTTTTTGCATTTGCTGATCGATTGTTATTGTTCTCCTCTTTCTTCAAATCTTGTTGCTTACCATCAATACTGAGTTCCGTTTCTAAAAAAAAAAAAAAGATACAGTGTAGAGTGTAAGACATGGAAGACGATGACCACTAAAATATAAACTAAAGTATAATATAAAGGATTTATATGATATATACCTCCACATCAACAATGTTAAAGCCATTTTTCCCCATAAAAGCAAGAAACGTGAACATGTCTTCTTCAGTTGAGAGATAGCGGCCAATATGTGGCTAGATGACCCATATAAACAAAGAAAATAAAATGTCACCATATAAAATAACACCTTAGTAACTTCATATTCAACCTTCAGGAAAAGATTAGGCACAATCATGCCAACAAAGTTACATGTTAAAAATCGCAAGCTGTAAATAACTTGTGAAAACAAATAATCTGATGTGTGATGTCTAATCCTTGTCGTATTATTCACAACAACATTTCATTCTGTAATGCATGAACTTGGTGAAGTATATAAACAACATGTGCTCAAATAAAAACATGAAAGTAAACTTTTCTAATAGTCATGAAAATATTTCAACACAAAACAGTTAAAAGAATTTCAATCAATATCATATAATACTAATTTCATCTTCAAGCTTTGGTTGTTTCTAAAATGGACATGATACCTAGTTTTTTCAGTTTCATAGTTAAAATACCTTAATATCAAAAGAAATGTTCAAAATATAATAAAACAATAAAGAAAGGATATCATGGCATGGACATTGCAATTATTAAAAAATTATTTACCTATCCATCGATGTCTTCTCAACATTCATAAAATATTTTCTTTCCCAAAATAACTATGTGGTGAAAGAATTACAACATTAAAAAAATCAAGGGACAACTTATGCTCAAATCATTTTTAATTTTTCCACTTAAAAATTAAGTGAAATAAGATATAGCACTGATCTCAAAATTACAAAAGAAAAATCCTTAGTGGGACAAAATCTCCCAGTATCTATATCAAAGATTATAATAAGTTTGTATACTCCTTTCAAGATTATCTACTATATGCCACTTGTCTTTGGTAAACTTCAACAACATATTACACTCTTTAAATGGAAAATCAGATACAATTTCAGCAAACAGACTGAAAAATTAAGAGTGAAATGCATATAGACACGCATACCATTGAATAAACAATATGTTACCAATAAGCTAATTGTTTTTAATAACTTAAAGGAGGACAAAAGACCAACGTAAGTATGATTTAAGAGCTTTTGAAGATTTCCATACTTCTTTCCCACAGACTCTTTCAACATGCATTCGAAAGATCAGGTAACAAAGTTACCTGTAGCTCCAACCATTGAATTAAAATAAGAAAATGTAATATTTTCATCCTCTTTCTCTTGGGCATGTTGTTTTAATTACATTGCCCTATTTCTAAGTGTGGCATCCCATCATCCAACCTACACATGGAAAACAAATATATTTAGTTGTTGACTATAGTGGAAATCAAATGTAAAACAAACTCAACTCAATATTTACATGACCTAGGCATAATGAACTAGTACAATAGAAGCCTTCTAACTCAAAAACCTGAGATGATAAAAAAGAATAATGGAACATTGTTTCCTACCACAAAATTTTCTTTGGCCACAATAGTCCAAAGGATGCCATGTATCAACATATTCTCCTTATCGGTAAATACATTTTGGCTTATTGCATGAAATCATGCATATCTGCTTGCCTCTTACTGGACATGACCATCAATCCCAGAGCCCAAAGGTAGCGATAATCGAGCTTCTGTAGACATGCATGCAAGTTCATATTCATGGTCAAACGAGTGAGCATGGCAATGACATTAGCATTTCTTGTTCTTGGCTAACATTGTTTTCTTGGAGATTTGAGAAATTGATTTGTTTCAGGGCTCTTTGGTAATGACATTGGAATTTCTCATTCTTGGCTAACATTGTTTTCTTGGAACAATGTTCTTGGTACATGGGATTTCTCGTTCTCATTCTTGGTACTTGTTTCTTGCATTGGTCATCATAGACAACTTGATGTCATAAAGTCAAATAGAGATGAAAATTTAATCATAACTCCTATAGCCAAATATTAAGGTCCATCTTACATAATGCCTTTCAAGGAATTTCTCACCATATCCCACAATTAAATAAATATATTACCATGTTTCAATGGTAAATTTCCAATTTAAGATCCTAATATCATCAACTATAATCAATATGACTAGCCTCACATCTTGCATCATAAAAATAATTCTCCTTACATAACAACCCATTTTTAAAATTAAAATCATAACCTTCAAATTTGTCAATTCCAACCATCATTCATTAGCCTCAAATGAGGGCATGTATATTATGGCTTTAAATGACAACTATAATCTAATTGAAAGATACAATTCATGAAGCATGTATGCAAATTTGAAGATGTAATCAATGTGAAGTATGTAATTTATACAACATATTTTAAAATTTAAAGAAAAAAAAAAATTAAAAATAATACAAATTGAAATTTAAAAAGTTTACATAAATACATTATATTTTTATCCAAAACCTTATACATTTATAAAATTTCAAACATGAATCAATCACTTTAATATTTAAAACTTCATATAAAAGGCATTCCTCACTAAGCCACTCACTATTATTTCCTATAAACAAACATATTAACCATAATGTAAACATTTGTATAATATCCTCTTCCATGAAAGGACCTTTACACATTAGATAGTTTACAATTCTAAAGCTTGCCGTAATCTATTCACTTGTTTCTTTGCGTAAAGAAATGAATTACTTTGTAATAGTGTGGGAAGGATAATCCAAAGATTGCTTCCCCCCTCTCTTATCTTATCAAGCAATTGAGACCATGCTGGTTGGAAGTATAATTTGGAAAAGCAACTTAAATGTGATTTGAGAGCTATCAAAGGCGTGGTTGGCATGGTTCGAGTATGAATTCCTCAAAGGGTCTCTTTCGTGCATTTTTCATTAGGAAAATGGTTGGCTGAGAGCATCTCATTTCATTCTTCTCTATTTTCATATGTCCCTCCATCCATTCATTTCTCCATCCCATATGCCATCCATCCAAATGAGACTTTATCTCTAATGTCCCAACAAGAATCAATCTCCCCAAGGCCATAGCAATCCGACAGTGAAACGAAATATCTCTGAAAGGGAAAGCCCTGATCCCACCAACTCTCTAGGCTACTGGAACATTTGTCCCTCCACCCCTCTATCCAGCCATGTGTCATGAGTTCTAGCTGTTTCTAATCAAATCTATTCAAGGTAGTTCCATTCTCTCCACTCAGAATAAAGGGAAACCCTATAATTGGTACAAGAAAATCATCAGGAATAAGAAAATCATTAATGGAAAATGCATGATATCCTATTCGATTTTCTGTGAAATTTAATTTTATCCACGGAATAAGAAACATTGTTTTTGAAACAAATAATAAAGAAGTGGATGATGAGTAAGTAAAGTAAACTAGTGAACAAAGAAAAACGAAGATATGTGCAGACTGACATGTAGAGGAGAAGTGTCAGAATCTAAATTTAAAAAGAAGAGATAATGGGTGGGGAAGAAGAAAGATCCACATTACCCATAGTGTGGATTTTATGTTTTGATTGCATCCTTTTCTGTAATGGGACGTAGAAAATAGGCCATGTAACAGATGAATTGTTTCCACTCCGACATGGAAAAGTTCATATTTGTGTAACGGGAACCACAGTGATACATCTAGGGTGGGATAAATGATTCCCACATGCAAATATGAAAGATACAGTCTCTTCGACTATGAAAGGCATGGCAAGAACCATAGTGAGATGAATAAGAAAATCGTATGGTCAAGAATAATAAAATCTCTAGTTCAATTGCCATTATAAGCACCAATAGAATATGAAATCACTCAGGTGGTTGAGATGTCACGCTTTCGAGGGCACTGAACATGCATATCCACCAAAAATTCAGCCCCACCATAGATATCTAAATGGGTGCTACCATAGCAGAAACATTGCCAAGTTGTAAAACAATAAAAATTATCTACAAAGGATCTACAATCTATAAACCCTAAGGTTTACCACAAAAGCACAGAAAACCCCAAATTTATCGCCCCTTTAGTTTAATCACTTTTTTGCCTGGTGATCGATCCAATTTTAGTCGACATAGTTCTACCATGGCCACAAAACTCAATGAGAGATGAAATTTCGAAGAAAATATAAAAGTAGAGAAAGAACTCAAAAATAAATCAAGAAAATTGAATTGTGAAAAAGAGAAAAACAAGAAGAGTGAAAAATACCTTCGAATCCCAACAATTTGAAGTGAAGAAATAGAAGATCTGGGCAGGCGTGGGAAGATGGACGAAGGATGGGTGGCAGAATTACGTAAATGGGGGATGCTTATTAATCTCACATGCATGTGTCACAATTAATCAAACTTGAAGCCTTCATTTATTTCATATGAACTCCTTGTTCATTGCTTTCCATAATCGAAATGTCGATTTTTAGCTGTAGCATCCAACCTATTATGACAATTTAGTGAAATATTTTAAAAGAAATTCAAAGCATATTTGGCAATTGCGTAGTGCACTAGGACATATTAGGCATGTAATTTTTCAAAGGCAAATCCTTGCATCCAAATAAAGCTAAGAGGAGTAACTTGCACACAGTTTAGCACAACTATTTGGCCTATCCTATGACCAAAATAAAAAATTACATTTGGATTTGTTGAAAACATTATGCTTCCTAGACCTGTAACTAAAAATTGATTACTTCAAAGTTCATTTAGTAGGAATTTCATCCCACATCAATATCTCAGGACATGGCTTCCAAAATACCAAACAAAGAAGACCTAAAGTAGATATGAAGACTGGAAAAAAATTGTTGGAGGCACACCACTTCCAATATTATAACTTATGTAACTCACTGATCCAAGATATGAGTCAACCCCATACAAATTCTATTGTACACTTTCTAATGGATATAAATGAGATTTAGAGAAAGATGAGATTTCACATTTGCATCCTCGCACTAGAATGTGAAATAAACGCATAGCTTCTTTTTTCCTTGAGTGGTAATGCAAAGGCCACCTTTCTTCTACATGTTTGTGTTCTTACCTTTCTCTGTAGAGATTCCTAGTTAAAAAATCCTTCTAGTAGCCTCAAAGAGAAGGGTAATGGAAGATTCAAGTCTAACACCATTGTAATCCACCTCGTCAAGCTAGGAGTCTGCTACTCCCTATGTACAAGAAGCTCTACTTGGAAATCAAATTACAAATCAAATATGTTATTATGATCACGAAGGCCTTCTAAATCTAAAATCAATCTATTGTATGCCAATTAGAGGGAGATGTTTGTGTGTAAAGCCCTACAATGCAAGTTTTTCATATAAATGGCTTACAATTATAAGTTTGAAAGTGGAATAGAATGATCATTGAAGGGTTTTTGGTTGGTTTTTTTTCATATATATATGTAAAGTAGGAAAGTTGTGATGTTAAATTTATTGTATCTACTCCACAAAATGTTTTTCAAAATGTTATCTCTATCGAAACTT
The DNA here is from genome assembly GCA_031772625.1 of Pinus tabuliformis. Taxonomy (NCBI): domain Eukaryota; kingdom Viridiplantae; phylum Streptophyta; class Pinopsida; order Pinales; family Pinaceae; genus Pinus; species Pinus tabuliformis. Next base: position 656,666,661 of record CM062815.1, read on the forward strand.
CAAATTTGCAACTCACATAAATGAAAATTCAAATTTGTGACACTTCGATTGATGTAATTCAATTTAATCAAGCTGAAAGTGGAGTGGAATGACCATTGAAGGATTTTCTATTTTTTTTTTAGTCATATATATGTAAAATAGGAAAGTCGTGACGGTTAATTTATTGTATCAATTGCACAAAATGTTTTTCAAAAAGATATATCTCTATCGAAACTTCAAATCTGTAACTCACATAAATGAAAATTCAAATTTGTGACACTTCCATTGTTGTAATTCAATTTAATCAAGCTTAAAGTGGAATGGAATGACTATTGAGGGCTTTTTGGTTGTTTTTTTGTCATATATATGTAAACTAGGAACTTGATTTTACTGGGAAATCATCCTCTTCAGGTGGAACCATAGAGAGGGTAATAGTTCTTTCTTCTACTCATTGAATAGTTACAATGCTTGCATTTTGGGGACAATTTTGTAGTGTGGTGTGGAAGGTTTCCACTTGAGTTTGAAATGACACAACGTAATGTCATTATGAAGTTCATTTCAGTATGGGGTGGGCTTCCTGATCTATATAAATAATCGCTCGTTTGAAGCCACCCCCCATTTTTATGGTGTGTGAGCTCTGGAATTATATCCCTGGATGGCTGATTTGAAACTCCTCCATCCTTGACTCCATGTGTAGAAGAAGCTCTACTTTTAAATCAAATTGAAAATCAAATCCATTATTTTGACCTGGAAGGCCTTTTAAATCTAAAATCAATCTATTCTATCCCAATCAGAGGGAGTTGTTTGTGTGTAAATCCATTCAACAAAAGTTTTTCATAGAAATGGCTTACAATTATAAGTTTGAAAGTGGAATAGAATGCTCATTGATGGCTTTTCTGGTGTTTTTTTCATATATATGTAAATTAGGAAAGTCATGATGATAAATTTATTGTATCAACTCCACAAAATGTTTTTCAAAATGATATCTCTATCGAAACTTCAAATTTGTTTTGTAAATCACATAAATGAAAATCAAATTTGTGACACTTTAGTTGATGTAGTTAAATTTAATCAAGCTGAAAGTGGAGTGGAATGACCCTGGAAGGATTTTCTCGTTGTTTTTTTTTGTCATATACATGTAAAATAGGAAAGTCGTGATGGTTAATTTATTGTACCAATTCCACAAAACGTTTTTCAAAAAGATATATCTCTATCGAAACTTCAAATTTGTAACTCACATAAATGAAAATTAAAATTTGTACACTTCCGTTGATGTAATTCAATTTAATCAAGTTGAAAGTGGAATGGAATGGCCAATCAAGGCTTTTCTTGTTGTTTTTTTTTTGCCATATATATGTAAAGTAGGAACTTGATTTTACTGGGAACTCATCCTCTTTAGATGGAAACATAGAGAGGGTAATGGTGCTTGCTTCCAATCATTGAATAGTTACAGTGCTTACATTATGGGGACATGATGCAGTGTGGTGTGGATGGTTTCCACTTGATTTTGAAATGACACAACGTAATATCATTATGAAGTTCATTTCAATATGGGGTGGGCTTCTTGATCTATATAAATACTTGCTTGTTTGAAGCCAGTTCTTATTTTTATTGTGTGTGGGCTCCGAAATTATATCCCTGGATGGTTGATTTGAAATTCCTTTGTCCTTGCCTTCATTTGCTAAGGAAAAATACTAGTTTCACAATTTCATCCTTACTTATAACTTCGTGCTTTTGGCTTGAGTTTGAAGGACTATTAGTTTTAATAAGATAGTATCTGCGGCCTAGTTCCATTCTTCAACTAATACGTGGTTTCCTAAGGTCAACCCATACATAACAAGGTGCGAACAAAGTGAGATGGTTGCACAAGGATATCCCCGGGATATCTTCTTTTTCCCCCGTGATATGGTTGCGATGTGAACCCCGCCTCCACTCCATATGGTATGCTCATTCTCACCATGTTTTAATAAGCCTGCCTGATATTAGAATGTGTGCTCTCAGTTCAAACAAGCCTGTTTGAATCAGAGGTATTGGAGGGTTTACCTATTTACACTGTAAGGAGTAAGTTAGGTAGCGGGGTACTAGTGTGAAGCCCACCCCAATCCCCCAAAGGGAACGAGATTGAAAGAAGAAAGAGTAAAATCAAGTGCACGATGATGATTCATTAGTTTCTCCCATTCGGATAATGAGAATCTATGAATTTTTGTGGGTAATGCCAATCCCTTTCGAGAGTGAAGTGTTGCGGTGACCCCGCCTTATCCACTGAATTATAAATCTTCTTTGGGGAAATGTGGCTTGGAAGTGATGTGATCGGGGTGAACACACGAGGATTAAAACAGGCTATTCATAGCTTTCTTTTAGAAGGATTCCAGAATATTTCGCTTGGAGTCGTGGAGAATTAACATGAGAGATTAAACAAAAACCTACATAAATTACTCATTTTGGAAGGGTAGAAACTCTATTGCAATTGAAGGTGATATCATTTTCTGTCGGTCCAAAAATGGGGATGATGATAGCTATTATTTACCGAATCATGGAATTATTCATAGTTTTTTTGATGATGAAGGAAGAGGAAGAGACCATAGAATTCTTACCTGTACATGGGATCGAAGAAACCATTTTCTTTTTTTTGATATCTAGCTGAATCAGCAATGGCAGTGATATCGTACTCGCGTTACACGGGATTGAATCCCACCGGCTGCCACTATAACAGCTAGGAGGAACTACCCAGACTGCAAGGAATGGCCCCTCAAGGTAAGACGAGACTTGAACCCGTGACCTGCACATCAGCACGAATGACTTAGTAGACCATTCGCTGACCACGAGACCAAACCCCTGCGGGAAAAAGGTGAGCGGGCTTGGCCCAAGCAAGTCACTCCTCACGACTAGTCAACGCCCTCGCTCAGGTTTGAGCAGAAGACCTCACCGTCTTTATGAGTATGACTTTACCAACCAACCGCCTCTGCCAACCTTTTGAATAAACCATTTTCAAACAAGATGCTAAGTACACATTCTTTCTTATAACCCATTAATACTGAGACCATGCTAGAGAGAAAAAATGTAACTAGATGTTTCACGAATGCATTTTATATGAGTTTCGATAGCTTACTCATTTCGACTGTGAAATTCTTCTCTAAGGTCTCATTAGGGTTTCCAATGCCCTTTTCTCCTGCAGATTTATTCTCCAAGCTCAGTGTTTCTACTTCTCTTTTCTGCGGTGAATTTTTTATTTCTTGTCTTGCTAGGGTTTCCAGTACTCTTTTCTATAGTGGATTTTCTCTCTGGGGTCTTATTACTGTTTTCAGTGCTCTTTTTTGCCATAGATTTATCCTTTTCATTTTCCTTCTCTTATTCTTTGCGCTCTTCGAAGAGATTTTGCATTCCCTTCTCCAAGTCGTCGAAGTGATCTTCGAGATCTTTCCACTGGACACTGAAGTTTACCAGGACCAAAGAATGGAATTGCAGATCCAGGAACACATTGTGGGGCTGCTCCTTCTTAGATGGCACCTTGTCCCTGGATGGCAAGATCAAACTTGCTAGCAACATGTACAATATATCTTCAAATTCTTTCTTTCAGATAAATCTTTAAATTATTTCTTTCGGATCAACCAAGGGTTTTAAGGTGCACACTTACCCGAAAATTTGTGCTATCAAACCCTACCCTCTACCGTACATGCACCTTATGTCGTTGAAGTGGTCTTCAAGATCTTTCCATTGGACACTGAAGTTTACGAGGGTCGAAGAATGGAATTTCATATCCAGGAACGCCTTGTGGAGCCACTCCTTCTCGGATGGCACCTCGTCCATGGCGGCTGATTGAACTCACTAGTGACATGTACAATATATCTTTAAATTCTTTCTTTCAGATAGATCTTTAAATTCCTTCTTTAGGATCAAGCAAGGGTTTAAAGGTGCACACTTACCGGAAAATTTGTGCTTCCAAACCCTACCCTCTACTGTACATGCACCTTCTGACTACTTTTGGCTTCTTTTACCATTTCTTGTCTCCTCTCTCTCACAATTCCACACTAGCTAGTTATACCAACTACTAGAGTCACACTTTAGTGAAATATTTATTTATATTCCTTTCAAAATAGTTTAACCTTAAATTAGATATTAAAATTGGTTTTCAAATAAACCAAAATGAATATATTTTTTAAAATTAAAAGTTAGTTTTAATTTTCTCTATGATGTAGATAAGTTGATGATAGAATGGGTTATTAAGGCATTCCTTATTATGTTATTGGTTTAAACTTAGATTAGCTCAGTGTGCCACATGTGAGGTAATATATCTTTAAATTCTTTCTTTTAGATAGTGTTATCACCCCAAGAAACTCTCCTAGGTTGTATATCAGAGATGCTCAAGAAGATTACAAACTCAACAAAATGTTGGAAAATTGTTGGATGAATGAAAGAAATGCTGCATATTAAAGCCAGATAACCACTTCTTCTATGATTGACCCCAGACTTGGGTGAACACCCCCAGACTACAAGGCTTTTAACCACCAATTACTCACAGTTTTAAAGAAAATGAGATGATGGAGAAAACTGATCACACCAGCAGATGCACAGGACCCTGTGATGGCCAGCTGCAACCAGCTAAAAGGTCTGTAATTTTTTTTTCTAATACACAGACAGGATGACAGCTCTCTGGCATTAAAATAATAGAAACCTGCAAACAAATTCAATGATACATGCTAAATCCTAACACAGAGGTGGGATGACAGCCCCTCTAATGCTAAACACTAACAGCACATGAATAAATGCAAAACATGCACAACCTAGAATAAGAAGAAGACGTAGAAAGTGAGCAATTAACAGCAAAAGAAGCTTGTATTAGCTAGAAATGCAGACCAGAAGCTGCAGGTTACATAGTAGTCACAGTCTCCAGAAGTTGAAGCTTACAACAGAATAACACTCATCAAACTCATTACATCTTTCTTCTAAGTATATATAGAATTTGTTTACAAAAACACTCTGCTGAGTTCTATGTGGAGGGGTCATAATTGACCACCAACCACATTTATAGTTAGATATGGGTCTCTGATAACAGTTCAATTGATTTTAATGAACAAAATGGATCTTTCTGTGCTTTGATGTCCTTCCTAAACATGTGAAATATTAACTGAATAAATTTCCATAACTGCTGCGGTCATTGAGTTGCTCGAGGATCGTCTTGCTTGTCCTTTGGGTGTACTGTCCCTTGAATGCAACATGAAAAGTATTAAATGCAGAGTGCTGGTGAACAATTACCTTCATCCCTTGGAAGTGTGGGACAGGCCAAGAACACGGAAATTGCATGAAAAATGAATGAAGGGCTGAGAAGTAATATTGGACGTTGGATGAAATGGATGGACAGCTGAGATTTCATGGAGGGAGGCGATGGGAAGATGCAGGGAGGAGCAATTATAAACCGTTGGATCACAAAAATCAATGGCCTATATTAATTTATGGAGTCTATCGGGAGATGGGTGATCGGGGTTAATGAGGGCCATTGGAGCACGAAAATGAATGGTAGAGATCGCATCGGGAGGAGCTATCGGGAGGTGGACGATCAAGGTTAACGAGGGCCATTGGATCTGGATGCGGCAGATCTGACGGTGATCACACGAGAAATATGCACAGAGAATAACGCGTGGGAGAATGGTGGTATAGCAGGCGGGTGGTTTCCCCGCACTGCTTAAGGGATGCGGTGGTTTTCGTATAGGGTGGGTGTGATGCAATAAGAATACGACACGCGGCCGGCGGGAAACCGCTTCCCCGTAGCCTAACAGTCTTGCAAGTTACAAGAACAGGGACTGCGACTATCCTTGGATCCTGGTGGGGAATGATCTGACGGTCCAGGAATTAAAGCACGTGCTTAATACTTGATGTGACATGTTAGGGTCTTGGCAGTAGCACTTTTGCGTATGTGCATAGTTATGAGGGGTTAAGACCTTAGCACCTGGGCTATAAAGGTTATCGGGGATTTATAATATCAAAACAAAAAGTTGCCCAAAAGCCTTTTAATAAAGGTTTATACAGTTTAAAAGTATTAAAACAAAATATGCCTGGGAATTGCTAAAAAAGGATTTAGGCGGGCTTTTACATAAAATGGAAGAATGAGGTTTATAAAGTTAATATGGGCTTTATGAAGGTTTTCATAGAAGAAACAGAGACAGTGGAGGCTAAGAGGGTGTGAGGAAACTGAGAGAGGAAGGAAGAAGAGACTGTTGCGAGCTCCTTTAAGCACCAACAACACTGCCAAGCTGTCCTTGACCCTCAAAAATGCTCAAACATGTAGCAGAGCTAACATTTGGCTCCTTCTGGGGATGAGATCCTCCCTGTGAGGTCTCAAGAACCTACAGATCAATGCCTTTCCAGCTGAAAACAAGTTAACCAAAATTCCTAGTGTTCCATTGGGCATGGAGTCTACTGCAACTATACTAAAGCTGAATAAAACACAATATTTACAACTTTTAAGGCCCAAAGACCCTAAAACACATAAATTTTCAGAAAACGCCCATTAACTGGGCCATCAAAAACTGGTTCTCCTCCCATACTTTTCAGTATGAAGGTGTTGTTCCCTTGAACCTGAGAAATGATGAAAGGCCCTATCTAGAAAGCATCAAATTTCCCATGATTGCCTTTCTTCTCCTTTAATGCATCCCACTTCAAAACCAAGTCACCAATCTAAAAATTATTTGTTTTTTCCTTCCTGTCAAAGGCTTCCTTGATCCTTTTCTGATGTGCTGCAGCCTTTTCAACCAACTGTTCTCTAATCTGATGTATTTCTGCTAGATCAGTGATCCTCTTTGCCATATCTTCTTCTTCATCCTGCTCTTCTTGAAGGAATTTTGCCACACGGAGAGTTAGCTAAATTGGAAATACAACCTCAGTGCCATATACCGGCTTGAAAGGAGAATTGCCTGTGGATTTTTTAATGGTCACCCTGTCAGCCCATAGTGCATACTTGAGCTTTGAATCCCAATTCTTTTTATTGTCCTCTAATAGCTTCTTTATTATCCTGATCAGAATTTTATTAGAGGATTCTACTAGACCATTTCCTTGAGGATAATATGAGCTGGAATGAACAAGTTTAATACCCATTGAAGCACACATTTCCACCAATTCTTTTGCCCTGAAAGCTACTGCATTATCTGTGATTAATTTATGTGGACAACCAAATCTGCCGAAGATATTCTCTGTCAAAATTTTCATGACCACATTATGACCAGCCTTCCTTGTAGGGACTACTTCAATCCACTTAGTGAAATAATCAGTGGCTACTAATATCCACCTGTGCTGGCCAATGGAATGTGGATTGATTTCTCCAATAAAATCCAAGCCCCACTACTGAAAAGGTCCTTTTGCCTGAATTGGTTTTAGGGGCAGGGACTTCAACTGCTATTTTCCTTCAAATCTTTGGCACCTGTCACAAGATTTAATAAAAAAAAATACATCAGAAAATAAAGTGGGCCAATAATACCCAGCTCTGAGAATTTTATGGGTTGTAGTTTTCCAATAATGATGCCCTCCAGTCATGCTGTTATGAAACTGCTGCATAACTTTGACTGTTCTTTGTCCAGACACCTTAAAAATATTCCATATGGATCCCTCCAGTAGAGCAGATTATTACTGATGCAATATTTTGTTGCCCTGAGTTTTAAATTTCTAGCTTGACTTTGAGTAAATTCTGAAGGGATTTGTAGCTTCAACAAGAAATTAATTATTGCAGAATACCAACCACACGAAGCTAGATTCTTAGCCACTGAATGTTTTTTCTTTGTTTCAGCTGTTTTTTCCTCTTCTGCCTAACCATATTTTGCATTTGCATATAGGAAATCAATGTCCAAAGACCTGAAATTTTCTTCAGCCAATAACTTGGCAAGCCCCTGACCTCTGACCAGCTTTGTGGGCTTTAGCTCTATATCAAATTCTATCATTTTAGCAATCCATTTTGCCCTTCTTCCATCAGCATCAGGTTGTGTCAAGACATCTTTTATTGCAGCAGAAGGCACATATGCAATTATTTTGGAATGAAGGATATAAACTCTAAAAGATTTCAAGGATTTGATAAGAGCATATGCCTGTTTTTCTATAATATCATAGCTTAGTTTAGCATCCCTCAAGTTCTTACTGAAAAATGCTACTGGATGTTCTGAGCCTTCTTCATCATGCTGCAATAAAACTGTTGCAATAGTATCTTCAGTGGCAAATGAAAATATATGAAACTCCTTGCTGTAATCAGGGCTGCTTAGTGTGGGAGCTTCCATAGTAGCTTTTTTGATGGACTAAAATGATTTTCTTGCTGCATCAGTCCACTGGATCTCTACCCCTTTCTTCAACATGGAGGTAACATGCTTAACTAGTTTTGTAAAATTTAGAATAAACCTCCTTACAAAATTTATTTTGCCTAAAAAGAATTGGATATCCTTCTTTGATCTAGGGACAGACAAAGTCTGTATTGCTTTGACTCTTTCTGGGTCAATTTGAACACCTGCAGCAGACAGAATATGTCCTAACAGCTTGCCTTCATTTAAAGCAAATTGAGATTTTCTGGGATTGACTCATATTCCAAATCTTCTGCATTTCAAAAACACTCTTTTTAAATGCTGCAAATGATTTTGATGGCTACTGGAGTAAACTGTTATATCACCAAGGTAGATAAGCACAAATTTGTCCTTCTCTCCCACAAATGCTATATCCATATCTCTCTGAAAGGTGGCTCCAGCGTTCATCAATCCAAATGGAATTTTGGCATACATAAAAGTGCCCCAAGGAGTGGTAAATGCAGTCGTTTCTTGACCATCTGGGTGCACAACAATCTGATTAAAGCCTGAAAAACCATCCTAGAAAGACATTACTTTGGCACCTGAGACTTTTTGCAGCAAATGCTCCATTTTTGGCAGAGGATAATTATCTTTATTTGAGCATTTGTTCAAATTTCTAAAATCAACACACAATCTGATTTCTCCACTCTTCTTCCTCACCATCATCAAATTGGCTATCCATTTTGAATATCTGAGAGGTACTATGATCTTGGCAGCTAGTAACTTTTTAATTTCTTTTTCAATTAAAGGATGAAGCATAGGATTTATTGGTCTCAGCTTCTATTTGAAAGGAATAGTGTCTTTTTGCAGAGGGATTTTATGCTGAATTATATTCTTATCATAAATTTTCAAGTCGCTATACTCCCAGGAAAACACATCAGCAAATTGCCTCATTAAATTGTAATACTCAGCACTTTGATCAGCAGACAAATGAGTGGACAGGTTTACATATTTAGGCTGACCTGGACTTCTTATATCATGCTTACAGATTGCAGATTGGTCTTCTTTTTGGGCAACTTTGTAAGGCACATCATTATGGTCAAACAATCTTTCAAGAGGAATTAGGCCCTTAGGAATATGATTACTAGGAAGCTGGATAATGTTGTCCTTACCAATTTTATTTCTAAGCTGGGATTGGGGGCTTTCTTCCAAGGCATCATTCTCTTGTTCAATTTGCATTTCAGAAAACTCATCAATGACTTGAAGGAACCTATTTAACTCATCATCATCATTAAAAACTTTCCAATGGTGGACATTATCAGGAAAGGACGGTTTGTACTTCATTTGGACTTCATAAACTAGTCTGGGAGGAATAAATAGACTAGCAGAGACAGCAAGGGAATCAGCAAGCTGATTCTGGGCTCTAGGAATGTATGAAATATAGAAATAATCAAAACAGTCTCTGATTCTCCATACCTCATCTCTATATGCTTTCAGCCTTGGGTGCTTTGCTTGAAATGTTTTATTTACTTGCTGGATGATCACATCAGCATCTCCAAACACCTTCAGATCCTTGATTCCTCTGTCTTTGGCTACATTAAGGCCCAACAACAAAGCCTCATACTCTGCTATGTTATTAGTAACTTGAAAAACCAACTTAAAAGACAGCTAAATGCTTTCTTTCTTTGGAGATACTAGCACCACCCCTGCTCCTGCAGTCTCCTTGGAACACGCTCCATCAAAGAACATCTCCCAAATCTGACTTCCTTGCTCTTTCTCGGCCTGAACTGTTGGTTTTCTGAGCTACATTACGGCCTTCTGAGACTCTTCTATTTGGAGAATGCATGCTCCAAAATCAGTGTCCACTACATATATAGGATGATTTGTAGGATTCTTCTCATCACTGATGATGTATGCCAACTATGCTTCTTTGTACAATCTCCTGCTTTCTCCTCCAAACACTGGGATAGTGGCATAAGATAAATCATTCTGTAATGTCCCACCTAGTCTCTTAATCCACCCTCTGGACAACAGCATGCCAAACTTAGGAGGGACATCTGCTACCACAATATCCATCATCATACTCTTCATGGGCAGCTGAGTTAAGGTAATGGCCAGATCTTTAATCAATCCAAGACATTTCACCTTCCTTGAATCAAAAGAAAATAAATCATGATAGGGTCTGGTGATATCAAGGCCTAACTCTTCCATGACAGCTTTAGGCATTAGCTTGTGACTGGCCCATGTGTCTAACAGGCAGTTGTGAAGGATTTTGTCATGAATGGTCAAGGAGACATAAAAAGATGGAGAATTATTATCAGCAGGTTCAATCATAGGGCTGAGCATAATGCCAGGTTTGTCATCTTGCAAATTAACAGATTCAGTGGAGGTTTGTTTGGTTTCTAGCTCAAGGGCTTCAAGGATAGGCTTTCTAAATACTTCAATCTTCACCAACTCAATCAGGGGCACATATATTTTCAATTTCTGAACTTCTGACTCAAAGTTGAAAGAAGAAGATGACTTATCAGAACTTTTTACCTCTTCAACTGGAGCCTTGAGGGTGACTGGATCAGCTGCTGGTCTTTTCTGCCTGTTATTTCGTGACTCTGTTTGGACAATAGCTCTTTGGGCAGGATTCTCTTTGACATTTTTTGCATTTGATCTCAGGTTATATCTCTGCTGCTCTTTAGCTTGTAGGACAGCTTCTCTATCCCATTCTTGACTGTCTTGTTCCTACAACAATGATTGTTCATATGCAGCCAATGTCAAAAATGTAGCGCTGCCTTTATCTTCCATGCAGTGAATCTCATCCTCGTCTTCTTCAAATTGTTGCTCCTCCATGACTACATTTTGGAAAGGAGCTTTAACTTTCTGATATTCTTTTGAATCTTCACCCTTATACATAATTTGTAACTCCTCATTTGCTTTTCTGAATGGATTGGGGTTTCTTGGAGCAAATGTGTTCTGCTGCCTTGTTTTCCCTGAGTTCTGCTCAACCCTTAGCTTAGAAATTTTAGTAGCCAATGACTCTATCATCTTAGTCATTTTGTCTAATTTAGGCTCTGAATATGATGTAGAAGAAGTAGAATCCTGACCTCTCTACCTCCTTCTGTCAACTTGACCTTTTAGTTTCTCTGCAGCCATGATATTAGATTCTACTTATAAGGTTGCATCCTACATGTCTAACAGAGTGGCACATCTCCTTTCTCTCAATAACAGGAAAAAATTAGAGTCAAAAGCATTGGCATAAGTGAGTTTGGCAGAGGTGGGGGTAGGATTTACCTCAACTGGTATCTTACTATACATTCAATTGAATCTTTTATTAAAATCAGGTATTGATTCCCCATTTTCCCTCTTCAGATTACCAAACTCAGTATGATAATACAGAAAGTCCTTTTTATCTCCCCATTGCTTCAAAAATGCATCATCTAATGCTTCAATATCAGTTATAGATCTTTGGGGTAATTCTCTAAACCACTTCCTAGCCTCTCCATCAAGGCTCTGGACAAAAACTCTCATCCACACATCATTTTCACTTATATCTAAATTATCAGCATAACTGTAAAAAGCTTCAAGGTGTTCTTCTGCTGTTACTCCCTCTATACCAGTGAATTTAGGCATATATTTTTGATATTCTCCCACAGGCATAGGGTTTAAAGGGACAGGCAAGACTAAAGGTCCATATCTAGCAGCAACAATTCTCTCAATCCTCGTAGGTGCTTGCTGTCCTGCCATGGTTGGAATATTTGGAAGAATACTAGCAGATTGAATGGTAGGGAGTAATGTGATGGATGGTAGAGATAAAGGGATGTTTTGGACTGAATGGGAAGCTTTCTTTGGACTAAGATTCAAAGGGGAACTAACTGCACAAGGGGCTGAACTAATCTCTGAAGGTTTTTCCTTATTAGCAGTGCTGTGCTCTAAATATTCAAACTGTAAATTTTCAACAATAACTTTATCTTTCAGAGATGAATAAGACTTCTTAGGCTTACCTGATCCTGATGCCCCTTTCTGCGATGCTTCCTTCGATTTTACAGTCCTCTCAGGTTCAGGCACTGGTTCAGCTGGTGATTTCTGAGGATTTCTTCGAGTATGTCTCACAAACTGAGCTAGAACTTCGATGTGGAGTCGCCAAATGATGGTCTTCCTCCAATAGACTCACCAGATAGATGATTACAACCATAAACTGTGTTCAAACCTTGCCTATCATCAAAGCTTGAAGTTGTGTCGTTCTCCCAGAGAAGCTGAGCTTCAATTATCCTCTCCCTGGCAACGGCGCGAATTAATGTCATCATCCCAAGAAACTCTCCTAGGTTGTATATCAGAGATACTCAGGAACATTACAAACTCATCAAAATGTTGGAAAATTGTTGGATGAATGAAAGAAATGCTGCATATTCAAGCCAGATAACCACTTCTACTATGATTGACCCCAAACATGGGTGAACACCCCTAGACTACAAGGCTTTTAACCACCAATTACTCACAGTTTTAAAGAAAATGAGATGATGGAGAAAGTTAATCACACCAGCAGATGCACATGACCCTGTGATGGCCAGCTGCAACCAGTTAAAAGGTCTGTAAATTTGTTTTCTAATACACAGACAGGATGACAGCTCTCCAGCATTAAAATAACAAAAACCTACAAACAAATTCAATGATACATGCTAAATCCTAACACAGAGGTGGGATGATAGCCCCTCTAATGCTAAACATTAACAGTACATGAATAAATGCAAAACAGGCACGGCCTAGAATAAGAAGAAGAAGTGGAAAGTGAGCAATTAACAGCAAAAGAAGCTTGTATTAGCTGGAAATGCAGACCAAAAGCTGTAGGTTACACAGTAGTTACAGTCTCCAGAAGTTGAAGCTTACAACAGAATAACACTCATCAACGTCATTACATCTTTTTTCTGAGTATATATAGAATTTGTTTACAAAAACACTCTACTAAGTTCTACGTGGAGGGGTCATAATTGACCACCAACCACATTTATAGTTATATATGGGTCTCTCATAACATTTTGATTGATTTTAATGAATAAAATGGCTCTTTCTGTACTTCAATGTCCTTCTTGAACAGGTGAAATATTAACTGAATAAATTTCCATAACTGTTGCGGTCATTGAGCTGCTCAAGGATCGTCCTGCTTGTCCTTCGGGTGTACTGTCTCTTGAATGCAGTGGGCAAAGTATTAAGTGCAGAGTGCTGGTGAACAATTACCTTCATCCCTTGGAAGTGCGGGACAGGCCAAGAACACGGAAATTGCATGAAAAATGAACGAAGGGCTGAGAAATAATATTGGCCATTGGATGAAATGGATGGACGGCCGAGATTTCATGGAGGGAGGCGATGGGAAGACGCGGGGAGGAGAAATTATAAACCGTCAGATCACAAAAATCAACGGCCTAGATTAGTTTATGGAGTCTATCGGGAGATGGGCGATCGAGGTTAACGAGGGTCGTTGGATCACGAAAATGAACGGTGGAGATCGCATCGAGAGGAGCTATCGAGAGGTGGACGATTGGGGTTAACGAGGGTCATCGGATCTGGACGTGGCAGATCCGACGGTGATTGCACGAGAAATATGTGCGAAGAATAACGCGCGAGGGAATGGCGGTATGGCGAGCGGGCGATTTCCCCACACTGCTTAAGGGCTGCGGTGGTTTTCGTACAGGGCAGGTGCGATGCAATAAGAATATGACATGCAGCCGGCGAGAAACCGCTTCCCCATGGCCTAACAGTCTTGCAAGTTACGAGAGCGGGGACTGCGACTATCATTAGATCCCGGCGGGGAATGATCTGACGGTCCAGGAATTAAAGCGCGTGCTTAATACTTGATGTGACAGGTTAGGGTCTCGGTGGTAGCACTTTTGCATATGCGCACAGTTATGAGGGGTTAAGACCTTAGCGCCGGGGCTATAAAGGTTATCGGGGGTTTATAATATCAAAACAAAAAAAACACCCAAAAGCCTTTTAACAAAGGTTCATACGGTTTAAAAGTATTAAAACAAAATATGCCCGGGAATTGCTAAAAACAGATTTAGGCGGGCTTTTATATAAAACGGAAGAATGAGGTTTATAAAGTTAATATGGGCTTTATGAAGGTTTTCATAGAAGAAATAGAGACAGCGAAGGCTAAGAGGGTTTGAGGAAACTGAGAGAGGAAGGAAGAAGAGACTGCTGCGAGCTCCTTTAAGCACCAATAACACTGCCAAGCTATCCTTGACCCTAAAAAATGCTCAAACATGTAGCAGAGCTAATAGATAGATCTTTAAATTCCTTCTTTAGGATCAAGCAAGGGTTTAAATGTGCACACTTACCAGAAAATTTGTGCTTTCAAACCCAACCCTCTACTGTACATGCACCTTCTGACTGCTTTTGGCTCCCTTTACCATTTCTTGTTTCCTCTCTCTCACAATTCCACACTAGCTAGTTATACCAATAACTGGAGTCACACTTTAGTGAAATATTTATTTATAGTCCTTTCAAAATAGTTTAACCTTAAATTAGATATTAAAATTGGTTTTCAAATAAAACAAAATGACTATATTTTTTAATATTAAAAGTTAGTTTTAATTTTCTCTATGATGTGGATAAGTTGATGATAGAATGGGTTATTAAGGCATTCCTTATGATGTTATTGGTTTAAACTTATATTAGCTCAGTGTGCCACATGTGAGGTAATATGGGTACATTTGGAGGTGAATTTGGTATCGATCCCCTATGAGGTTGCTATAGTTCTCGATTCTGCCATATACAAAAGATAACAATAATAATAATAATCTTATTTTTTTAATTTGATTGAAATAAATATTTATCAAAATGAGATGTTATTAAAATCACATGATTTTATTGGAGGTAGGTTAGGTGATGAAAATAAGGGGAACTAATTTTCTTGTAAGAATTTTCTAAATTGTGTCAGTACCACTCAAGCACTCTCATAGAAAAAAATGGTCTTAACCCCACCTAGAAGGCCTAAAAGGAAAATCTCAAGCAAGCCACCCAACGTCACCTTGGTGGCCTTCTCTCACTCTTTAGACTACACTGAAGGATATCCTTGTCAAGGGGGGAATCCTTAAAGATCCAGCTAGGCTAGGTCACTGAGTAATGAAGGGAAGTTCCTTAATGAAGACTATTGATTTGACACTACATACCCTCAAAGTAAAAGGGCAGGGATAAGTGTGTGAATAGTCAAACAAACCATGAATTATGATTTTTTTTTGAATGATTTTAGTTAGACGGCTATGCTTATTCATGAAATGAAATTATACTTGAATAATGAAAGATAAAACTTGCTCAATTAACCATATACCATGAGATGCTAGTGAAACATATATATAATGGCACAATAAAAATAGAAAAGGAATCATAAATTGTGTCCATACAAGTAAGGCATTAGATCATTCATTCATCATATTCATGAGAATTGGGGATTGAGAGTTCATTATCATCATCAAGAGACCATTCCATAATTAAGAGATCATGCACCAATAGTATTAACTATGTTTGGGATGACAAAGGGTATGTGTTCCTGATGATAAATAAAGGAAATATTATTCAAACTTGTCATTGTTGCTAAGGACAATGAAGACAAAAAGGTTGAATGTGGACCATTTACACATTTGTAACATTCAAATTTCATCCATTTATCATCAATTTATCACCATTTATAGTTGGGTAGTTTGTAAGGGTAGAATTGTGATCCAAACGATGTATTGTAACATTCCAAAGTGTTTAATTACAACCAATGAACCATGAATAATGCCATTAGCATGTGAGCACATTAACCACTATTTATTTAGAACAAATTTCCATTAAGACTAGATATCAATGTAAGTTTTAAAGCAACCCTAAACAATAACAAATTCCATATGTCAACATTAAATATTTTAGAATTGTGTGCATTGTCTAAATTGTGTGTAGAGTGCACCAATAGAGGCACTATTGGGCTTCAATCACTATCTTGTTATCTGTGTTAGGATGTGGCATTTAAAATTAGAAAGTGATGATACATCTACAAAAAGGCAAGCAAGTAAACCATCAAGACAATCTTAAAAATAGGGAATTATTAGCCTTATGAACCAAGTCATTTTGCATTCACATGCATTGATTTGTGTAAGGGTGTGGTTAAAATGTCAAATGTGTTAAAAAAATGTAAGAAATAAATGTATCAAGAACAAAATTTGAACATGATGCAAATTTGTAAAACCTTTTACACAATTATAATTAAAGAGCTTAAACATCAAGGTGTTTCATGCATTCATGTACTCGTGAAGGTTAAGAGTGTTTACTATGCCATAGTTATGTTGTTATATACCTAGGGGGGATAATATGGGGTACCAAGGGAGGTACCCAAGGTAATAATGTAATAATGGGATGGGCCATAGTAATAAATAAGGTGGTTAACCCATGTCATGTAAGGGACCACAAGTAGTTAATAATAATGTAATGGGCCCATGGTATTAGTTGATGGTATGAGGAAACCATGGTAATGGTGCATGGTATTGTATGTATGAGGCCTATATAAAGGCTATAGACTCCACATAGGAAGATAAAGAGAAGTATTATTGTATGAACAGGCATATGGCTTGTGGAGTGTTCTCCTTCCTTAAGGAGTGAATGTATGGTGTTGTCCTACCATAAGGGTTTTGATAATAAAGAATCATTTCATATTATTTCTGGGTTTATTTCCATTATCAAATATTTCCGGGTTAGATCTACAACAAGTGGTATCAGAGCACTTTCTTGGGCAAACCGTGGATTTTTTTTTTTTTTTTTTGCAGGGATTTTTTGGGTGGCGAATTTGCAGATCAGATCTATACGTTTTGGTGCAAGATTTGAAGAATCTAATTGTAGATCTGTATTCCTTGTGAAAAAATACCCAAATTCAAAAAAAAAATCAGTTGAATCGGAGTCCGGATGAAGGAGATATCGCTGATCTAAAAATCAGTGGGGTCACAGACAATTTTCAGGGCAGCGAGTTTGCGGCGCAGATCTAAAAGCCCTGGTGCAAGATCTGCAAAATATAATTGTAGATCTGTATTCTTTGGGAAAAAACACCCGATTTCAAAAAAAACAATCGGTCGAATCGGAGTCCGGATGAGGGAGATATCGCTGATTTAAAATCAGCTCTTTTTGCAGACATTTTGGGTGACGGCGGGAGAGTAGCAGAGCAGATCTGGAATTCTAGTGCCTGGATCAGGATTTCTATCTCATGAGCAGATGCAGAAAGGTTGTTCCATTTCCAAAAACAGGTTATAATAGAGATTCTGAGTAATATTGACGGATTTGTGGCCATTTCAAATTTTCGCCAAGTTTTTTTTCAAAACCCTCTTCATGGCTTCTAGCAAGGTTCTATATTTTACAGGAACAGATGATGGTCCTACTATTGGAGAATTCATACAAAGAATAAAGTCTGAATATGGGATATGTTGGAAAACTGTAGTACGGTTTAATTTGAGAGATGAGGCTCTAAAATGGCAATCATCACTTGACTACCAGCAATTGATCAAACTCTCAGATGCAGAATTTGAAAAACTCCTTTTAGACAAATGGTCTCGTGCTAGAAAAAAGGAGAATGAGACACATAAGGGGTTAATTGCTACGGGTGTCTCCTTATTGCAGGTTCATGGATTGATTCAGAAGGAGAAAATCGTTGTGACTATAAATCCTAGTTGCAAGCAAAATCTTATAAGTGTTAATTTGGCAAAAAGATTGCACGTTCCAGAAAAACTCATTGAAACTGCACAAGTTGATAATGAGGATGTTCAAGTGTACAAGGATTTGAAGATTTCTATGGATAAATATGTGTTGCATGGTGATTTTTATGGTTCAGATATGGATAACATGGATGTTGTTTTGGGATACCCTTGGATGGAATCAGTGGGTACCATAAATATTAATGTGCAGAAGAAATTCCTGAAGCTCTGGTATAAAAAGAAGAAAATTACATTACATGATATTTCCATTAATAAGCAGGTAGAGTCCAAGGAGGCTGAAGCAGAGGATGTTCCAGAGTCTGAGGATGAGCTAGTAATGATAGATAATCAAACACAAACAGAGGCTGAAGCAGAAAAGGCTACAGGTACTGATACATCAGAGGACGGTTCAGTGGTTGAAGTCATATTGAAAAAGAAGACACGACAACAGGCACCACAGCAAGGTGAAGTAAAGAAAAAGCCATCGTGGGTTAAAACTTCAACATATCATCACCCACATCACCCAGCAAGACAACAATCAAGATGGCAACCAATTAGCCACATGGACAACAAACCCCGCAGGACAGATCGAGAGGAACAAAGATCCACCTACTACACATCCACACAGAAGAGCTACCGTAGTCAACTTCCATCTCAAGCGAGCGAGGCACTAGCGAGATCGAGGGTTCACCTTTCTCTTGGATGGCTAGATGCACGTGCATGGTATCAATGGACTACTCTTTTGAGTAGATCTTATTATTTATGTTCTTCCCATGTTACGGGGACGAAACATGCTTAGGGGGGTGGAATGTTATGTACCTAGGGGGGGTAATATGGGGTACCAAGGGAGGTACCCAAGGTAATAATGTAATAATGGGATGGGCCATAGTAATAAATAAGGTGGTTAACCCATGTCATGTAAGGGACCACAAGTAGTTAATAATAATGTAATGGGCCCATGGTATTAGTTGATGGTATGAGGAAACCATGGTAATGATGCATGGTATTGTATGTATGAAGCCTATATAAGGGCTAGAGACTCCACATGAATATGAAGAGAAGTATTATTGTATGAACAGGCATATGGCTTGTGGAGTGTTCTCCTTCCTTAAGGAGTGAATGTATGGTGTTGCCCTACCATAAGGGTTTTGATAATAAAGAATCATTTCATATTATTTCTGGGTTTATTTGCATTATCTTATGTTTTGATATCAGATCTATAATATTTCCGGGTTAGATCTACAACAAGTGGTATCAAGGCTACAACATATGTTACCTAGATATGTTAAATCCAACATGAACAAGTACACATATGATATTGTGTCCTTACAAGTAAAGCGTTAATCATTTTTAATTTCTGTCAATCATTTTTAATTTTGTAACTTATTATCTAGTCTTATATTTTAGTCCTCGACTAAATGAGTCATTTAAGTTAGTCGCTTTTAGTTGAGTCACTTAATATTTATTCATATATTTTACCTCTAGACTAAATTAGTCGTTTAATTTAGTCATTTTTAGTTCGGTCACTTATAATTGGTTAAATTTAGTAGTAATTCACTTCAAATAATTGTGGCGACTAATGTTTTTAGTCACGTAGTCACTAATCTCTCATTTTTCACTAGTGTCCTCATCACATGCAACCTATGACCTTTCACCTCTTTTTTCTCCTAATTTTAATTTTTTTCATAAATAATTGTGCCAACATGCCTTTTAATGCCTTATCCATTGCCATTGCTAATTTCCTTAGCCATAAAAAACCAAATGAACACCCCCTAGGATGTCTTGCCCAACATTCATCTAGGAATAAGTGTCCTAGTCATCTGTGGTTATTGTTTTTAGCATTTATTACATGGAATTTTGACTAGGGCTGTTACAAAAACCTCCCCCTTAAGGGACACCATCCTTAGTGTTCAATCACACATATACCTCAGTAACCTGATGAAATAAGACATACTGCTCATGGAGCTTTATAACACAACTCAATGCAATATTTACAATGAAATATATGTTCGAGATAAAACATCATTACATCATGACAACCTACCGCATAATGGAGCTTTATAGCACAACTCATTACGATATTTAGAATGATCATCGTACTGAGTGCCAGCTCATATGACATCATAAAATCATGATAACATAACCACATGATAGCATAATAACATAATCGTAATAACATGATGCCCATACTGCATAGTGGAGCTTTATAACACAACTCATTATAGTATTTACCTTCATACATGGGTGTACATATAACAACATCATCAAAATATATATACCAAAACATATGCTAAATTATATATCAAACATATATTAAATATATACTAACATCATATCTAGGAATATATATCAAAACATCATATATCATATATCAACCATAATAAATCATATATCAATCACCATAAAGAATAAACTAAACCAACATAAAGCATATACCAAGCCGTCATAAGCAAATACTAAACCACCATAAGAAATCACCAAACCACCATATCAAAGCTACTTTTCCTTAACCAACAAACAAGGAAGGATACATAGCCTACATCTGATTCGCCATCTCCCATGTAGCTTCATAGGGCCCAAAGTGCTTCCATTTCACTTTAACTTGCTTGATTGCTCAGTTCTGAAGCATAAGCACCCTTTTCTATAATAAACAATGAGGCTCCAGCTGAAATTATCCATCTGCTTCCACCTGCAATATAGACGAGTCAATTACATGATCAACATATTTAACATATTTCTTAAGCAATGAGACATGGAAAACATCATGGAATTTCATTGTCAGAGGCAGTGCAAGTTGATAGGCTATTGGTCCAATCGTCTCAATGATATTGAAGGGTCCATAAAATCGTGGTGCCATCTTGGCACATGAGCCAATTTGGAAGGAGCTCTTCTTTGGTTTGATGTGCAAGTACACCTATTTCCCAAACTTGAACTCCTTGAACAACCTGTTCATGTTTGCATACCTCTTCTTCCTATCCTGTGCTTCCTTGAGATTCTTATTGATCACTTGCATCTCCTGTTCCATGTCTGCCAACATATCTGGTCCAATCAATACTATGTTAACTAGATCACTCCAACTAATGGGAGTGTTACAATTCCGCCCATACTATGCATCGAAGGGACTCATCTTCAATGATTCCTGATAACTGTTGTTGTATGAAAACTCAATCAAAGGGAGATACTCTTCCCCACTTCCTCTATTGATGCATTACATACATCTTGAACATGTCCTCTAATATCATGTTGACCCTCTCTATCTAACAATTTGTCTGTGGATGATAAGTTGCGTTGAAGGCCAACTCGGTGCCCAAACCTGCAAATAAATCCTTCAAAAACTTGGAAGTGAACTTTTCATCCCTGTCTGATACAATTTTATTTGGAAGACCATGTAGTCTAACCACGTCTCAGATGAATACCTATGCCACATAACTAGCTAAGAATATAGACTTCACTAGAATAAAGTGTGCAACCTTTGTTAACCTGTCCACAATGACCATGATGGAATCATGCTTTTTCATTGTGTTCAGAAATCCTATGATGAAATCCATGAAAATGACCTCCCATTTCCACTCTAGAATCGCGATCAATTGTAGCAGTCCACCTAGATGTTTATACTCTCCCTTCACTTGCTGACAATCAAAACATCTCGCCACAAACTCTGGTGTGTCCCTCTTTAGATTCGGCCAATAGTAATACCTCTTCACTACTGTGAGTGTCTTCTAATAACCTGGGTGACCTAAATATGGCTTTGCATGAAACTTCACCAAGATCACCTTCTTGAGGTCACTGTCATCTGGCACCTATATCCTGTCTCAGAACTTGACCAATCCATTTGCTGCAAGGTAATAGTCCAAGTCCACTGCACCTACACCTGCACGAGTACCTGTACCTGTGCCTATACTGTCACCTGTACCTATACCACTTGTACCTATACATGTACCTGTACTATCACCCTGCTGTAACATGTGCACAATCTCCATATATCCAACATCTTGTTGTCCTGCCTGCAAGATACTGTCCTAGAAGTCTGTCCTGTAAGAGCTCAAAGCTGCCAAGTTATGTATTTTTATTCGTCTATTAAGAGCATCTACCACCCTATTCTCTTTACCTTTGATGTACCTGATCTCGAAGTCAAACTTGTTGATCATGGCCAACCATATAGTCTTCCTAGCATTCAGATTCGGCTGGTCAAACAAATACCTCAACCCAATGTGATCACTCATCAGCACAAACCTCCTGCCAAGAAGATAGTGCCTATACATATTAAATGCATGTATAATCACTTCTAAGTCAATATCATGTGTCAGGTAGTTCTGCTTGTTATCATTCAGTTTTCGAGACTCATAACATAGCACCTGTCCATCCTGCATAAGGACTCCACAAAGCCCTCTCTTGCAAGCATTTGTGCATACCATAAAATATTTGTTTGGATCTGCAATTTGTAATATTGGTGCATGTGTTGGAAACTCCTTAAGCTACTCAAATCTATCCTCACACTCCTTAGTCCATTCGAAGTTCTTACCTTTCCTCTGCAATGATGTAATTGGACAAGTTATCTATGACAATTTCCTGATGAACCTCCTATAATATCCTACCAAACCCATGAAATATCTCACCTCATCCACACTCTTAGGAGCTACCCACTCAATGATGGACCTTATCTTCTTTGGATCCACTATAATTCCCTCCTTGGATACAACATGTCCCAAGTAGTGTACCACATTCTGAAGGAAACTACATTTGTTGAGCTTAGCGTACAGCTGATGCTCTCTCAACAACTTTAACACTGTGGCTAAGTGCTCAGAATGCTCTTCCTAATTCTTAGAATATACCAGTATATCATCAATGAACACAATAACAAACTTATCCAAATATGGATGCAACACACTATTCATCAACACATGAATGTAGCTGGAGCATTCATTAAGGCAAATGGAACAACAACAAACTCATAATGGCCATACCTGGTCCAGAACGCAGTCTTGTATATGTCCTCCTCTTTGGTGCATACCTAATGGTATCTAGATCTCAAGTCAATCTTCGAGAACACCGTTGCTCCCTTCAAATGATCACGGAATTCATCAATCCTTGGCAAAGGGTACATGTTCTTGATAATCACTTTGTTCAACTCCCTATAATCAATGCATAATCTGAGGGTACCATCTTTCTTCCTCACAAACAAGACTGGTGCACCCCACGGTGACACACTTGGCATAATGTATCCCTTGTCCAACATTTCCTTCAGCTGTAGCTTTAACTCAATCAACTGAGGTGTGCTCATCCTGTAAGGTACTTTTGATGCTAGAGCTACCCCTAGCACTAACTCAATAGAAAATTCTACCTCCCTGTGAGGTGACAACTTTGTGATGTCCTTAGGAAATATATCCCTGAACTACTGTAAAACTGGTTACTTGTTCAACACATATGCATCCTCAACCTCCTTACCCTTAACACTAGAAATATGTACTGCAAATAGCTTGCACCCTTTCCTGCAGTTGTTCTTTGCTTGCATAGTTGTCACCATCCTAACTTATGTGGCTTTATTCTTACCCTGCAAGACTCTTGGTTCTCCATTGTCATCAACAAATTCAATGGATTTGTCATAGCAGTCATCCTTGGTTCTATGTAGATACAACCAATCCATGCCCAATAACATACTGTATGAACACAATATTAATACATTCAAATGTGTTGTGGTAGGCATACCATTCAAATGAACTGTGCAAGCTCTTACCCAATGATGCACTCGCTTCTTTGTACTTGTATCCAAATGCACTAACTAAGAATATGCATGCAAATCCTTACTCAAACCACACTTATCCACGAAGTTAGGACTAACATAGCTATAATTAGATCCAGGGTCAATCAAAATAGAAATAACTTGATCACAAATCTTACCATCCATCTCAATGATAGATTCCTGATGCTTTTCCTGCCTGTTGTCCACGACTTCATAGATACGAGGAATACTCTAGCCTGCATCTCCAATAGCCTACGCCTCCTATGCACTCTATATATGAGGTCTACCATTTTTATGATGCACAAAACCTCTCCTAAGGCGGTCTTTGCCACAAGTCCAACAACGCATGAGCTCCTTACTCTACTCCTAAGGTTGATGTCCCTGTCCTCTTTCTGATGCATTGAACTTCTTAGGAGGTGCAACATTCTCCTTGTTATTTTTACTTTGTGGCCTTTCTCGCTTTTTATCCCATTTTCCTTTGTTATTTACATTACCTCTCCAGTATGGATTAGTCTCGGTTATGCACTTCGATTGTTCATAGCAATTCTTTATATTTCAAATGGCCTCCTCCAATGATCTTGGCTCATTGAATTCAATCCTGTCTTTGAATGCAATTGGTAGTCCACTAATGAATCCCTTAGTCTTAGCCTTCTCCTCCTTGAGGTAAGGCACATACCTCAATAGTTCTAAGAAACTTACTGGTGTACTCATCCTCTATCATGGATCCCATCTTTAGTTCATAAAATTATTTTTCTGTGTCATCAAAGTACCTTTTTGACAAGTATTTCTTCTTAAATAGCCACTCAAACTCACTCCAAAACAAATCTTCCTCATTTATGTCCCTGACATCCTTCATGTCTTCCCACCATATGTCTTCTTTACCTTTAAGACTGAAAGTAGCCATTCTAGATTTCATGTTCTTTGATTACTGATGCAACCTGAACAACTTCTTCATACCAAGCAGCCATGCCTCTCGATCTTTTAATCTCTTTATCTCTCAATAAAAAGTAGGTGGCTTCGATTTCTTAAATTCATGTGAAAAATACCCCCTATCACTCCTCCTATAAGGATGATACCGATGACGATCATAGTGCCTATCTGAATCAGAATTATAATCATACCTATGTCTATCCCTTCTCCTCTCTGGAGTTTCCAACAATCTACCATCTCTAATTGTATCATCTCTATCTGATCGACAACCATGATGTGATCTACTACCGTATGCCCCATTAGTTTTATCTTCCTACTCATGACCAATCCATAGTGGTCCTTGTCACTGCAAATCCGACAAGCTCTGAAGTATACATGCATTCACCTCTGCTAACTTTTCCTCTGACTGTAATATTCTCTCATTATCTTCCTTACAACTCCTTATCTTCTCCTTTAGAAGTCTTAATGTAACTTCCAAGTTAGAGGAGTTCGCAACACCATACTTCTCTTTGGATTTGTAGCGAAAGTCTCTATAGTCAACCATCTTTCTAGCCATTTGACATTTCTTCTTGCAAGGCATAATATGTTAGATAAACCAAATCGCAACAAACCAATGTACCTTTGTAGAGCTCGAGGAGGATACTTGTCTGCAAGCTTACCAAATCAGCAAGATACATGTATAACATAATCATAACAACATATAAACATACACCAATAAATGTATCAACACATAAACATCACTCTAACTAGGATCCAGTCAGTTTTGTAAGGCCATATCAACAATGCATGTTATGACCTCATGCATGACAACAACCATCAATCCATTATACACATTTCCACATGCAACCAACAGTATGTATAAACAATGCCAAACCAACTACAAATACACATAATCGCATGTAGTCAGACATAATAGATCAATTCCTGTAATCAACCTATAAAACTCATGCATGTAATCAAAATATTCAAAATATAACCTAACATACAAGGATATGAGTAGGTACCATAAAATCAACATCTAAGTGACATGTAATCCATACATAGTCAGTCACATACTCATTTTAAATACATTTCATGAAATCAATAACAAATTCTACATG
The DNA here is from genome assembly GCA_031772625.1 of Pinus tabuliformis. NCBI lineage: Eukaryota > Viridiplantae > Streptophyta > Pinopsida > Pinales > Pinaceae > Pinus > Pinus tabuliformis. The sequence goes on from CM062815.1 coordinate 656,692,363, forward strand.
ATAACCATACTACAACCCTAATCCGACATCAAGAAATTCCAGTAAGTATATAGGTGCAAGAGACACACATGTAACTGACATGCATACATGACCAAGACATAGCCCATCCAGTCTGAGGGGTGAACCATGCTCTGATACCACTATGTAATACCATCCTCGCACATCTACCTAAGCAACTGTCCAGCTGGGGTAAACATGAGATGAGAGGCCACAATGATATGATTCAACCTCCCAAGTCACCTTAAGGAAATGGAACCAATAGAAACACACCATATAGACATCTAATATCATCAACATAACCCTCAAGAAGACAAGTCGTCCACTCAGATAGCCTATCCCTAGGTCCCACTATTGTTTTAGGCCTCTTGGGCCATAGTCACTCTCATGCTATGGGCAAGGGAGTGACCAACAACCTAAAGTCACTCTCACAGTTCTGCCTGCCAGCGACTATGGATGAAAATCATCAGTGCCATTCCAAGGACTCCAGGATTTGAGCCACTTTTTCAGGCCCAGAGCTCAGGACACTACCCAAAACTGATCCATCTCTTCAAATCAATAAAGTAACATGGGAGTGAAAGTACTAAAGAAAATATTTGTTCAATACCTTCACTCGATCACTACTAGGCATGACAGGCATTTTGTCAAACGTATCATCGAAATGTAACCTAGAGGTGTAAATAACAGAGTTAAGTGTAGGGATCTCATACTTATCTTAGATTCATTATGAACCATTATTCCCTCATGCCATTTTCTGCATTATCATCTATTAGGTCATAGACACATTATCCATTCACATACAAGTAAAAGCAATTTGAAATCAATACATAAATGTTGTCATAAAATGTGTATATAACCAACATATTAGGAACAGAAATACAATAAATGTATTAGCCATAAAATCCATAAATACACCAATACCTTTACACATGAAAATCAAGGAAAATGATTTCTCATTAATGAATGCAATGAACTAACTGGAGATGGGACTACCACATTCCACCCGATCGTATAATGGTTGAGCCAAATCTCTCTTCAGCCATTCACCCCCATGACATATTCCAAGCATGAATGCAGGATATCATAAAACACATCAATCAAAACTCGTCCAGGGTTTCCAGAGGCCATCCACCTCAATGCATCAAATAATGATTCCACCTCACAGTCGGACATCACAAAACCATCATCATATCTGTCCCTATCCAAGCCTTCCAGAGCTCTAGAGCATTTGTCCAACCAAGTCTCGAGGGCTAGTAACTCAACCCACATCTTATACCAGGCTCCAAAGAGTTTGTCCAACCAAGGCTCCAGGATTAGTAAATCAATCCACCAAGGGCTCCAGAGTGTTTATCCAACCAAGGCTCCAGGACTAGTAACTCAACCCAAGCTGGTACAGGGCTCCATAGCGTGTCTCTAACCAAGGCTCTAAGACTAGTAACTCAACCTAAGCTAAGGAAACATGAGAACCAACCAAAAACAAGCAATGAAAGTAAACCCACAATCACCATGACTATCCAATAAATGACAAGACTAGGCAATCCATTTTTGATCCAGGAAATCCTCCATGCCAATGACAAATCACAACCAAGAAACCACATGCATATGCCATGCATGCCAAAACTGGTGAATAAATTGTACATGCAACTTAGTACCTACAAGCAAATCTGATGTAGCTGTTGATGTCGATGTGTTCTTAAACTTTCCTTCTCTTCCTTTTCCTTCTTGCTCCAAAAATCCAAGTATGACACACCCTCCAAGAGTTCTCCAACAAAATTCTAAGTATCCAAGAATATGAGAGAGGGAATAATGAAAGAGAGCTCCAACACTGAACTGAAAAAAGGTTATCAACTAATCCTCATAAGTCTTTTTATGAATGAGGCCTCTTTTTTCTTTATTTTCCATTATTTTCCTTCATTTTCCTCCTCACATGCAACTTGTGACCATTCACCTCCTTTTTCTCCTAATTTCCATTATTTTCATAAATAATTGTGCCAAAATGCCTTTTAATGCCTTAGCCATTGCCTTTTCCAATTTCCTTAGCCATAAACAACCAAATGAACAACGACTAGGATGTCTTGCCCAACATTCAGCTTGAAATAAGTGTCTTAGACATGTATGGTTTTTTTTTTAACATTTATTACATGGAATTTTCACGAGGGTTGTTACAAATTTAAAAAAATGGTCGTGCTACAAGAAAATCAAAATGATGTGCTTCCCTAGAGGTAATTCGACCCGTGGGCTGAAATTTCTAATTATGAATAAGGAATGGTCAAACTCTAATTTGATCCGAATGAACGAGTCATACACTCTTAACTAATTCACCAATTCAGCGTGATCCTAGCGAACTTGTTAGGACATGATTTGCTGATAGACTTAACTCTGGTAGATTAGATTATACTCTCCTCTACCTCTACTTGACCGGCATGAAAGCTTCGTTATTTTCAGGAAATGGACTGGAAGTTAATATTCCACCTAGTTCAACTGCCTGACTGAGTTAAGGAGGCGTATCTCACTTCATGATGACTTAAGTCCCTTGTGCACAGAACTTTATGGCTACAAAATTTGTTGCATCACATAACTGTCCTCTCTTAGTGATCACTTTCTATGTTTGGACTTTACACCTCTCAAGATCAATTCTTTCCTTGCCTGGATTTAACTTAGATTCTATACATCCTACAATTTAACTTATATTAGTATAGGGTGTTTTAAATTTTTTCCTCTATTCCAACCAACCATACATCACTCATGCATTTATGCAGGTACACCTCTCCTCTACAATTTTCAAATTCATGCTTAATCTGTGCATGCATCAAGTAATTCTACTATTATTTTGAGTTATAAATTAGATTCTATACATACTACAATTTAATTGATATTAGTATAGGGTGTTTGAAATTTTTTCCTGTATTCCAACCAATCATACATCACTCATGCACTTATACAGGTACACCTCTCCTCTACAATTTTCGAATTCATGCTTAATCTATGCATGCATCAAGTAGCTCTACTATTATTTTGAGTTATATTCATGCATTAGTTAATTCTGCATTAATGTTGGAACACGTTCATGTATCAAGTACTTCTACAATATCTCTGAAATAGATGCATGTATCCAGTAACTCTACAGTATTTCTAAAATAGAAGCATGTATCCAGTAACTCTACAGTATTTATGAAATAAATGCATGTATCCAGTAACTCTACAATATTTCTAAAATAAATACATGCATCTAGTAACTCTACAATATTTATGAAATATATGCATGTATCTGTATTTTCAAAACAAAACCTTTTCAGTATAGCAGCCAAAGTCCACGACAATTTAAGTAATCATCATAATAATTTCACAACTATTATTTTTACGCAGTAAGTTAACTATTCATGCAATTGCATACCAAAGTGTATTTACTCAATTCATTGTATGTCTCATACAACTTATTCATTACTCTACATATCAAATGCAATTGAATTAGATTCAAATTTTGCAGAATAATCATAAAATAGGATATCTCAATAATAATCCTGTAACCAACAACATATTTGGGATTTGTCTCCTTGATCACACTGACCCAACCATGGACCAACATCTGATCCCCTGAGCTAAGGCGTCTTTCTAACCTCAGACAATTCTATTGATTCTACATAATGTCTTTTTAATATTATTCTTTCCACAAATTTTTCCTTGGCAACATTGGGGATCTATTACCCCTCAACCTAGGCTTTTCTTTAGCTTTTCTCGGCATTTATATCTCACTAAGTATATAAATATATTCATGTATATATATATAATTTTTTTTAGGAATTTTAATTCAAATCTCATTTGCTTCAGATTTAATTTTATTTCTTTATTTAATTACATCATTGTCCTTGATGATTAGCTCATCATCATTTGTCCAACATACTAATAATAATTACAATAAAAATAATCGTTTTTGCAATAACTAGGGTCTTACATGTATATGCATCAATCCCTCGCTATACATGTCACATTGCTTAGATTAAAAAAAACACAAAAATTAACTACATTATAACTTTTTTTTTAAATATATAAAAAAAATTAATATATGAGTTCAACAATATTCTCAATCATTGATATTCACATCTACTTTACCATGGAAATTCTTAACTTGTAAATAAATTTTGTTACAATGCCATGGGTCAATTCCATGGGTTATCAATACCACTTGCCCAATATAACACGTGCTCATATGGAATTTTCTTTACTTAACTAATTTGAGATAAATTCATTAAAATAACATAGCTAGCTTGGAAATAAATATTAACCCTTGATCATGAATACTACTATGAATATTCTAGCATATTCCATAGGGATTAAGCCTCTACCATCCATCTTATAATTACTAGTAATTAAATTAGAATTCTGGAAGACTTATTCTAAAATAGACATGTCTATGAACATAATTATATTGGTGAAAAAATCTATAATAATTTGTATAAAACAATGTAATAAATTTTATTATAGTAATCCAGATAAAGTGACAGAGTAAATATGGCCATATATATATATATATATAGCGCTCTTGTTTTCTTTATTTTTTTTGCATTACTAATTGGTCTTGGTTGACAAGATTCGGCGTTCTAGAGCCTCTAAGACTTCAAAATGATTTTTCTCCCCATTGTAATTTACCTTTTTAGTGCATTCTATTTTGTTGGTTTAGAGTAATGGAGTTATGAGTAATTTGAATAGGGGTGGGTTGAAATTAGAGTTAGATAATTTGAATGATCTTCACCCATGTTTATTATCATTGTGATTTGATTAATAATATTTTTGCAAGATCAGAGATATTAGGATATGTTTGATGTTTACTATGATTGCGACTTTGATTAATATTATTTTTGCAAGACAAGAGATATTAGGAGATGTTTGAAGTGACGAAATTCCCCAGCATACTAAGAGTAAGGAGATATAGACATGTTATCATCACTGACCTACATTGTAAAATCCATAATAAAAAACAAAAAATATTCCCATCTTCATAAACGGTAATAATAAGAAGTATGAAATTTGGAAAACCATGTTTAGTTTTATGTAACAAAAGTTACTAATATCGGAGATAATATTGGAGATAAAGGGGCAAGGACACTATATAAATGATGATATGCCTTTATTGCAATTTACAAATTAATTTTAATGTGTGAATCTATTTTTTAAATAATATATAAATAATTTCTATAGATACAATTTTAAGATATTCAAATTACAATAATAATCAAAACACATTTTTTTTCAATAATAAGCCTATTATTTCCATTGTACTATATTATTATAAAATTTAATGTAACTAAATTTTAATATAAATAATACATATAATTCGGAAAAAGATCACCAACTTTTTATAAATAATATAATAAAATAATTACTCTAATGAGTATGTTTATTTTAGAATAGTATTTTTAGATTTTTATTTAATTATCAATAATTATTAGCTAGATGGTAGGGATTTAACTTCCCTTGAATATTATAGAACAAGGTTTACTTGTATTCACAAATCAAAGGTGGAGATTTTTTTCAAAAGTAGTTATCCACTTTATTAATTAAAATAAAATATCATATGAACATGAATTATGGTCTTTGGGCATGTGGTATTAGTAATTCATGGTATTGTAAGAAAGCTTATTTAGAAGTTAAAAATCTCCATAATAAAGTTATGGTGAATCTCCATGGTTAAAAATATTTGTTGTGTGTTTTTCTAAATGTATATATATTTAGTTGATATATTATTTTTTGTTACAATAAAAATAAAAATAATTTAAAACAAAGTAATACTTTTTTAATCTTGGCAATGTGAGATGTATCGCGAGAATGTTTTGATACCTATCCACATTTGCTAGCCATTTAATTTGTATGACTATGTTAGTTATATATATATATATATATATATATATATATATATATATATATATATATATATATATATATATATATAGATATCATACTTTAGTTTGTCAAGTTATTAGCCTCTCCAAGGCAGGACTCTAACAATCAATTTGAAGGCCTTATTGTAGCATTTGCGCAAATGGATAATTACCTCACATTTATTTGCCATAATTTTTTGACGTTGTTGTAAAATTTATGCCATCAATTTATATATCTTGGAGAGATTTTTCATTGTTAAGTTTCATATCAAAACAAACCAAATTTAAAATATTTGAAAATATCTCATACTCACATAAATAACATATTTACCATTAGTTGGTGCTAATTTAAAGTATTAGCAAATAGGAATAACATGTAAATAAATATGTGTATCACTACACACCATTATTTATGTCTTCTACACTTTAATAAGTAGGAGTAAAAATGCAAATGTGCATGATTACTAGTGGTTCCTACCCATCAAAATTTATGCAACTCCTTTCCCCATAATTGGCAATTAATTTTTCCAATTCATATATCAATTTGCAATGTTTATGAAGGCATAATTTCCTCTTAAGCGGTAAGGACTAAGCTTCCCTGTAGAACTTGTTCATCATGGATTTGAAAGTGAGAGACTCAATATTAAACCCATAAAATTCAAACTAATTGGTTTGTGTTGGGTTTAGTTCTTGTGAGGTGTCGTAGTCAAATCTCATAGGGAGAGGCTAAGGATGAGGATGAAAATAACTTCGAGGGAGAAATAAACTATCCCAAGCATTGTCCCCAACCCAAGCTTTGTCTAGATAATTAAAAAGATAAAATTACAAATGAGGGAGATATCAAAGTAGCATAAATACAAAAACTACAAAGACAAACTAAAATCTAGATCAACAAGGGAAAACCAAAACAATCTAGAATCAAGATTGAAGAAGAAAAACCATATGAATATATAGATTCCAAAGACAAACTATAATTAAGAATGAAAAAGAAAAATGGTAGTGAGACCCATGTCTAATTTTTACCAGGATGATGAATGAATGCTCATAATATTAGTTGGCAAATATTTCTCATATGAATGAGAAAATGCAACCTTATAAACAAGTTAATGTTATTTTTATAAATCCAAATTATAAACGAGTAAATATTATTTTTATAAATACAAATCTACATGGAAAATAAACCTCTCAATCTTAAATATTGAGAAACCACAATATCCTTATCTCCTTATTTTTTCTAGCTTTAAGATGTACATCTAAAAAAAATGGTGAAGCAAATAATTTCTCATACTTTTTGGGGAGAACGGACCTTCTTGTGTTTTCTAGCTTTAAGACATCTATAAACAATGGCGAAGCAAGTAAGCTTTCACACTCTTTTGGAGGATCGAGTGTTCTTGCCTCAGTGTGGGAAGATCTCAAGCAAGTATGGAGAAATGAATTGAGTGAGCCTCTTTTGTTTTTGGCGCCCCGAGGTTCTTTTCTAATCTCTCTACTTCTTTGGGTAATTCTTGCACTTTTTAGGATGCTTCACCCATCAGTCAAACACTCAAAGTAGAACGTATATCCAATGTCCATGGGTGGCAAGGAGCCTTCCATCACCATATCTACTTGGAAGGTGACCTCATGTAAGCGATGGGATTCCTCATCTTTCCGTGTGCGTCGCTATTACTGTTTTGTCCACAAGCGAGGAAGCGATCCGCCTACCTGCCTGCCTGTTCGTTGACGCCATTGTTAAATGCAATATTCAGTGGTTCACACCTGTGAGCACTCTGCCGAATAGTCGACGGAAACGAGCCAATAGATCGAAGGAGAGCAGCACCGCGAGCCTGTGCCTGGCCGTTGAGGTCTGGAGCGTGGATAGGCTTGACACATATGCAGTAATTCCCAGAGGTTATCGAGGAATTGAGACGAGTAGAGTAAGTGGATGAATTGTATACCCCAGGTGGTTGATGGATTTGTAGGTCACTGAGATTCCGTGTTCGTGTTCTTAATTCTGATTCAAACCTCAGAGTTGGAAAATTCGATGTCCTTGAGAAATTTACCATTCGAAGGGCAAGATTTTCATTTTATATGGAGTGCCTATTCTATGATGAACCTTGCACAAGCACTGCTTCTGAAGCTTCAGTAGCATAGGAGCTTTTGGAAAGAAATGTGCCTCCAATCCATTCCGGGCTCTAAACTCCTTTTCTGCTGCAGGGCACAAATTAGTAAGAGCTTTTATCGGTGTAAGAGCAGACCTGACGGGCAAGATAGTAAGCCAATAAAGAGAGGCATTCAACTTTTCAATATTCACAAATTAAAATAATTTTTTTTATTGACGTGAAAAATATTTTAAAATTTATATATATTTCATATATTAGTATACTTACCTCAGACATTGGGAAAGAGCTAACCAGCCATATATTGGGTATTTAATGCCCTCAGAGCAGCACGCGACTTAACGCGATAACACGGGAGCGGGCAAATTCGGCATTAAATAATATTTGCCCGCTCCCGTGTTATCCGGCTAAGTGGCGCGCTGTTCTGAGAGCATTAAAGGAGTTGTCTATAATGCGACTTTTTGGAGATTCCGGTGACGGAATCCGGCGGAAGAAATTGAGGTTAAATCTTGATTTCTTGCAGTTAAAATGGTTTTTTAACTGCATATTTGGATTCAGCACCCTCGAAAACCCTTGGGACGCTTTCATTGTGCAGAAACTAGCTATCAAACTTGCGATTCCAATAAATTCCTGCCGGATTTCGACCGGAAAAACCCACCGAAAAGGCTTTCAAAAAGTCGCGTTATAGACAACTGCAGCATTAAATACCCAATATATGGCTAGTTAGCTCCAGCGCAGACATTGCACATTCTGTTTTTCTTTGACCTACATGTTAGTTCACCTTTGATTAAAAAAATAACTCACTTACGGATAGTTTAATAGTGAGAATTTAATTTTTTGTTATTATTTATTATTATTTAAATATATTTATTTTTAAAGTGATTGGTTGAAGTTTTATTATGACATTTTTAATAATTTTTATTTTTGTTAGTTACTCATTTTTTGTTTTTAGATTGATTTCCTTTTCATTTAATTTTTTTTTTTTTTTTTCCATTATTTCCATTTTCATGAATTTTAGTCTTTTTCAATTTAAAATAACTTATTATTATATTAAAAATATATTTTAATAAATTATATCTATATATATATATATATATACACAAAATTAAACACATAAATATATATAAAAAAAATAGACATATATATTAAAGTGTATATATGTTAATATAAACAATATTTGGTGATGACATTTAACAATACAACATTTGATTTCTTTTATTTTTTTGATGAATCTTTTGTCTTTATTATTTTTTAGTTTAATTAAACTATATTTAAGTTAATGAGCTCTTGTTATAATAATGTGGAGAAAGTTCATATGTTATAATCTTAAAAACAATTCAAACAAAAATTCAATAGAACCATTTTCTCTTTCATCTCTCAGAGGTCATTCTAATAACGTTTTAGAAAATTGTAATAAATGTTTTAAAAGCAATAAAAAAATAAAATTATTTTTTTGAGAACACTGCAATGTCCAACAATATAAAAAACAATTAAAGCCTCCAAAAAAACACAATTTCACTCATAAAAATCAAAACTTACTAAAGCCTTTTGCAATCCTAATGATTGTTGTACCTGTGCATTATGATATGGAACATCATATGCAAAAGAAGACATGCAAGTACTATCATATTCAAATTCAGAAATTAACCTACATTGAAACATTTTCGACACGTCTTCATATTTAGTTGGCATAAAGAAGCCATGCAAGTAGTATTGATAAATCCAACCAAGCAGGGTAGGCAACAAATGTAAGCAAGTGAAGTACATAAAAAATACAAGCCGGTAGAGTAGGTAGAAAGAAGATCCACAGGTGGAGGACTAATGTTAGGTACCATATCTAAATCAAAGCACCAAGAAAATGGGAGATGATTCGAAATACAATTATTTCTCCTTTGTGAGGAGCAAGAAGATTCACCATAACCAATGTGTTTGATCTTCAATACTCATTACTAAAATCTAACCTTAATAAGTAGGTGATACATGCATGTGTGAAAATAAGATTCTATTGTATAAATATGATCACAATTTTTGAAAACAATAATTATATGGGTAAAATTTGCTGACATTCTTTTTTTAATTGTTATGGTAAATAGAAAAATGATTAATTATAAAAATTATAAAAACTGAGAAGTAAAAGATACTATGAAAAGTTTCCTTACCTTTTAATAAAAGAGAGCTAAAATAATTTTCATTCCAAATTAGACAAGTAATTTTTTATTTTAATTTTTATTTGTATAAGAGAGCTCTTGAAGGGCAATGATGACTTCAATTTTGAACTCTTCTTACCATAATCAAATTGTGGAAAAATATATATGTTAAGGTTTGAATGTGGAAAATATAGATGCTACTTATTTGAATTACTAGGGGATAAACATTCTTATATTGGAAAAAGGAGGGCATGTTATTCTTCGTAATTACACTACTACATAGAAGGGGGTTTTAAGACAATATTTAAGACAATTTTCGAGTAAATTGTCTTAACTTGAGACCAAAAAAACCCTTGTAAATTGCCTTAAATATTATCTTTAAGAGAGTGTCTCAAATTATTCTCTTAAAAATTTGTCTCCATAATGGCAATATAAAACACGAGTATTAGGGTCTCTTAAAAGACAATTCATTTTTGTCTCTCAAGAGACTATAGTTAAAATTAAAGACATATTGTCTCTATAAAGACAATATGTCTTTAATACTTGTTATTGTTTCTATAGGGACCATATGTCTTTAATCCCAGTGATTGTCTCTATAGATACAATATGTCTTTAATCCCACTTATTATCTCTCTAGAGAAAATAAAAAAAAAATTCTTTAGACAAAAAACTATAGAATGTGAATATCTTTGTTTTTTTAGTGGTAATTCATGTTAGAGTATGATCAAAATGAACCACCAATCTCCTTCTTGCAAGGTAGGTAATCTTCTATTGAGCTAGCACCTTATAATAAACGTGTAATCTCAATTAGAAAAGATAAAAATCAATGAGCTAAAATTTACCTTCACATTAGTGAAGAATTTCAGACGAAAGGAAACAATTATATGTGGTACTCATTGTTAGGTAATCTAGTGCACTAAATTTCACAAGATTTATTTGTCAACCTAGGGAAGGAAAATATTGACATTGACACCAAGGTTGAGATCTCGACAAATAGTTTCTGCACTATCATTGCAAGGTGGGTTGAATAAAGAAAACAAATTGACAAACTACCATGGACCTCCCTAACTGTCCTTTCTCTTCTTTAGCACTTGTTTATGAAGTTTAATGATTTTATTAATAGTGGTTCATATTTATTAGTTGAACATTGAAAAACTGAAAAACTTAAAACCAAGTCTATGGTTATTAATTTCATTAATTGAATAGTGTCCCTAGCTATCCATAGTTAGGGATCAAAGTCCATGGGATACAAATTTATCAATCATCAAGTTTACCTTATTTCTCAAATATCTAGCGTAGTTGTAGAGTGCAAGGAGCTATGATATAGATATAAGCCAAAACACCTACAAATATATGAATATAAATATCTAATGTAAGTATAATATATTTTTTCTATATAAAAAATGTATACATATGGTAGTGAAATATGTTCTCTCTAAATACAAAGCTATTACAAATAATTTTTGGTCCATTATTGTATAGAGAAAAGCTATCACAAATATTTTTTTGGTCCATTACTGTATAGGGAAAATCTATTACAAATAATTTTTTGGTTTATTTGTTTTTAAATAGATGAGTAGAGATTTTTATTAACAAATGTGGGATCCGACCCAAATCATTACAATTCTTTTGAAAACTAAAAGTGCCATAAAATATTGAAGATTTGGGTTAGAACACGCAGGATCAACCCAAAACCTTACACGAAACACCACAGTACTAAGAATTTGTTCCTATTCCAGCTATAAACTTTCCAAAAAAACCCTAGAATCTAGATATATTTGCATCCCATTCCCCTCTTGAATTACCTTAGAGTGAATTCTCATTTTCATTCGAAAATTTATTTTCGCCTTTTTTTCCAAATTGGATCCAACCTAAATTTTAGGTTGATTCTGGAAAATCACCATTCTCTGGAGAAGTTATACTAGCAAATTCCTTATTTTGGCCCAAAGAAGTAAATACCACTTCCGCTTGGTCTGCCCACAAAGGAGCCTTCCCATTGATAACCACTGTAGCCCCACGCCCAGAGAATTTGAGGTTTGTTGTTATGGACTCGCCCTTATCCAAAATTGTGGGATTAGTCACAATAATATTTTTTTTCCGTGTGGAGCAATCAGAGAAAATTTATATTTTTTCCCTGTGGAGCAATCAGAGAAAATTTATATTGGTATGTTTATTTTTGACACTGGACACCTAAATACCACTTTTTGTCATTACATGATTTAAAGTTGATATTTTTGATTCCTGTGGAGGGTCCAGGTGACGTGATTTTCTTTGAATAATGGTGATGACTCAGCATGCATTCACAGATATGAGCCAGAGATGAATATCCTCACTACTGGTTTGACAATTGTTTTCCCACCGAATGAAAAAAAAACTTTGAATCATCTTTTAAAACCTGGTTTTGACTCTTACCATTTCATGCATTACTTCTCATAGCCAGGCAAGGGTCGTTCACGGCAGCTGCGGCTGCTCAATTTCACGGATACTCAATTTCACGACAACTTGTTAAAAAAAATGGCTTTATAAACCACCAGAAAACTCCAAAGTTTTGACCCTTTAATATTTCTCAAACCTTAATATCTCAGATCTTTAACTTGCGTCCATGTGGTGGATACGTGTCTCATCCACTTAGGACTCTCACTCTATTCAAAAAGAAAAATCGGATCAGCTGTGATGCTAAAAATCGACTTGAACACCGTGCCTCCAGTGGTGAATCAGAACGGTGGCTATGACCCCTTTTCAATATCACGGGCGACTTTGTTGGCTTGTGCTCATTCACACACCGGACGATGGAAACAGCTTTCGCTTTCGATTCTAAGCCGCGACTTATTACTCACACAATGTTGTTATGGAAGCTGTGACTGCAGACTCTTTAGATCCTTTAGCATGCTATTTGGATCCTTTAGCTTCGATATCAATTTGTTGGAAACGCAGAGGAGAGGAAATACAAATTGGACACACAAAACAACATATGAGCTGCAACTCTTTTTCTATTAATCACACAAAACTTGATTCAACTTAATTACAATGAACCCGAGGGGTATTTAAACCTTTTCCGACTAGTGACTTGCCTAAAATAACTTGACATGCACACACTTACTAAATTCAACCTTTCCAAATATAAAGTGAACTCAAACTACTAATATTGGACTCGACTTAACTCACACTAACTCAACTCAACTAGAACTCTAGATCTACCATGGGACTGCACTCCATGCGGGAGTAACTATTATTTCCAACAAACATTCCTTTTTTTGCAATGTGCAAAGTGGGGATGTAGTGATCCAAACCTCATTGCATCCATAGGCAAGCCAACTATCATGATTATTTCTTTTTGGAAAAATCAAATTGATCCTTCCTTCAAATTAGGACGCACCTTCTTGTGGACACTATTGAGCCTAGCATCACACTGGTACTCTTGCTCTTCTTTTGCTTGAATACAAACTACTCAAAGTAATGAAAAGAAACTTCAATTCCATAATCAATCTCTTTGTCATGCTAATCAAATGAATTTCCATTCACTAGTAGATCTCTTTCGATATGTTGAGCCACGTTCTTGTATTGACTGTCCCATTGGGTATAGTTAGGGCAAAGGCAATCTTGGAATCCACAGTAACAAGTGGGAAATTGACACAACGCAGAAATATCTCAGAAATGACACGCTCCATTGAGCACACCATTCAGCGCTTGCCATGCACCTTATGTAGTGGCATCCTCTTCTCGCAATCTGATCGCCGCCAATATTAAAATGGCCTGGTATGTTTGCAGCTAGATGTCTCCCTAATATTTTCACACATGTATATTATTAGTCCCTACGGTCTCGCATGGGACTATAGTAATCATAATCGATGGTGAAACATTAATTTTTCTGGCAATTACGCTATAGATTTTAATAGATTTTAACTATGTCGTGCAACTGGGCATAGTTTTTAGTTTCATCGCCTTATTTGGCCTCTTCCCGAGGCGCAGAAGCTATAACTATATATTAAGATGTCGTATATGTTTCATTATTTCGTTGTTATTTTTTTCTGTGAGAGTTAGTTTAATTACAATAAATGTTTGCATGAAATTTGTTGCATGTCTTTTGAATACTTCTAGTAGCATTATACAACTACCACTGTACAACCTTGCAAAACTGCCACCTATACAACCATGCAAGGCAGCCTTCCTCTTTTCCTCCTTTGTTCAGAGAGGCATTGGCTTTCTTCTTCACGCCGAGCATGAACCTACAGTGACTCCATGGCAAAGAGAACCTGCAGACCATACAGTGAAAAAAAGCATGTACAACAATGACAGCTCGCAACCCATAGAGTGAAAATAAGCATGTACGACAACACACGACTCTTAGGTAAGGGTTCCTACATAGGCTATTACTGATCAGGTAAGGGTTCCTACACTAGGCCATTACTGATCCTCGTTCACTGGCTCTAATTCTTGTTGGGGATTTTTCTGTCAAAATCCCAAAAACAATATAAACTGGACACAGAGACAATGCTCTGTTTTCTCCAGGATCTTTAACACAGCGGAAACCAAAAAAAAATTGCAGCAGACAGAGTTTTCACACACACCACAAATTTCTATTCATTAATAAAAAAAAACTGTTGTTACAAAAGATTGGTCTTCCTCTTTCACTCAGAGGGATTCACAAGGAACTTCCAGTTCCATACAAAAACTACTCTGTCTCTCTTGAGAAATACTCTGTCTCAGCTTTGTAAATCAACACACTGCTGTGTAGAATTACATACAAATTTCTCTCACGCTGCTGCGTGGGTTACAATACATCGCACTGCTGTGCCTCACTCTTCAATTTTATTACTTCGCACTGCTGTGCATTACAATACAATTACATGGGCGCTACTGCGTCTCCCCTCTTCTCACACACTAACTCAACAACAAAAAAAACATTACATATATATGACAACAAAAGGACTTACACATGTTTTCACTTGCCATGCTTTCGTAAAAAAAAGAATTAAATGTTTTTACCAGCTATTACTTGAGCCCATACTCCCGCTGAAATAAAATTAAAAACTTCATCAAAACTTACCAACCACAATAAATTGCATTTACTGTTTTACTGACACTTACAGGCGGTAAAGTAAAACTTTTACTTCACGTTAAATTTCATTTAATGCTGGCCCATACTTCACCCATTGACTTTAATTAGATCGCATCGCAAAATCCCATTTGGTCGGAACCCAAAATTTGGGGCACACACATATGATGCGATCTGTGATATGCGATCGGATCGCATCGCATCATTCGGGAGGACTTAACGCACAGAAATTTGAATTTGCGATCTGCGATCTGCGATGGATCGCATCGCAAATAAACTTGCAGTGGAAATTATTATTTTAACACTCCCCTTTAATTTCAACTGCTAGGTTATCAATCATACCCAGACGCTTCCTTAAAAATTCAAAACTTTTCTGGTCTAATGGCTTGGTCAGAATATCTGCAACCTGTTCCTGAGTGCTGCAATGTTGTAAAACAATTTCTCCATTGTTCACCAATTCTCTGATGTAGTGAAATCTTGTATCAATGTGTTTCGTTCGCTTGTGAAACACAGAATTCTTGGACAACGCAATAGCTGAGCTATTGTCGCAGAAAATAACTATTGCTTTTGCCTGCTCTTGGCCTAAGCTTCTCAACATTCTTCTCATCCAAACTGCTTGACATGTTGCTGCTGTAGCTGCCACGTACTCTGCTTCTGCTGTAGACAACGCCACAATTGGCTGTTTCTTGGAAGCCCATGAAATTGCTCCTGAACCCATGTGAAAAACGTAACCGGATGTGCTTTTCCGATCATCCACATTTCCAGCCCAATCGCTATCGGTGTAGCCAACTAAATCTGAACATTCTGAGAAGGTATATAAAATGCCAAGTCTTTTTGTTCCTTTGACATACCTCAGAATTCTTTTTGCTGCCTGCCAATGTGCCTCTTTTGGCCTCTCCATGGATCTGGAAATTAAACTAACAGCATGCATTATATCTGGCCTAGTTGCAGTTAAATACATAAGGTTGCCAACTATGCTCTTGTACAAGCTAGGATCAAAATCCTTGCTGCTGTCCTCTCTGCTGAGTTTTAATCCCATTACTGTGGGAGTGATCGCTGCTTTGCATTCTTGCATGTTAAATCTGCTCAATACTTGATTTATATATCTTGCTTGTGAGATAAAAATTCCTTTTTCATTTTGATCTACTTCTATGCCTAAGAAGTATCTCAAGAAACCCATGTCAGTCATTTCAAATTCCTCTTTCATGACTGATTTAAAATTCTTAATGAGCTGATCATCATTACCTGTGAAAATAACATCATCAACATATAAGACAACAATCAAAATTTTACCATCTTTTTCTTTGATGTAGACAGTGGGTTCTCCCTCACATTTGTCAAATTCATTTTCCAGTAGATAGGAATCTATCCTACTGTACCACGCTCTTGGCGCTTGCTTCAGCCCATAAAGAGCTTTCTTCAATTTGCAAACTTTGTGCTCTTGGCCTTTCTTCTCATAGCCGAGAGGCTGTTCAATGTACACCTCTTCTTTTAACACTCCATTTAGGAATGCTGACTTCACGTCCATTTGGTAGACTTTCCATTTGTTTTGTGCTGCTATGGACAGCACTGCTCTCACGGTTTCCATTCTTGCAACCGGGGCGAAAGTCTCCTCATAATCTCTTCCATACTGCTGCTTGTATCCTTTGACAACCAACCTTGCCTTGTGTCTTTCAATTTTGCCTTCAGCATTGCACTTGGTCTTATAGACCCATTTAACTCCAATGACTTCTTTACCTTTTGGTAGCTCAACCAAATCCCATGTCTTGTTTCTTTCTATGGCATTCATCTCCTCATCCATAGCTTCTATCCATTTCTTATCTTTAATAGCATCTTCGAAATGAATAGGATCATCAACATGACAATACAAGGCAAATAAGGAATTCATTCCTTCATTATAAATGTCACTTAAATTTCTGAACTTCTTACCTCGTTCATTCGGTGTGCAAGTGCTTGAAGATGCACTTGAATTTCCTCCTTGTGGTGTGCTTGGAGAAGCACTCTCATTTCTCCTCAAGGGTGTTCCTTGCTGTCCTTGTGTTGGCGCTGCTGTTTGGGGATGTATTTCTACCATTTCCTCATCATCTTCATCATGAGACAAACAGTTTTTAACATTCACTGTTTTCTCTATGCTTCCATCCCAAGCTTCCTCCTCAATGAACTGAACATCTCTGCTCACAAAGAATTTCTTAGTAGATGGGATATACAGCCTGTAAGCCTTGGATTCTTCACTGTATCCAATGAAGATGCATTTCTCCCCTTTGCTGTCCAACTTCCTCCTTAGCTGATCGGGAATGTGTGCATAGGCCACACATCCAAAAACTTTCATGTGGGTGACTCCTTGCTTTCTCCCACTCCATGCTTCTTCCGGAACTTTGTTCATTACAGCTTTTGTAGGACACCTATTCAAGATATATACAGCACAATTTACGGCTTCAGCCCAATAATCATTTGGCAAATGCTTTGCCTTCAACATGCTCCTCGCCATATCCATAATGGTCCTGTTCTTCCTTTCAGCAACTCCATTTTGTTGTGGGGTGTACCTTGTTGTGAATTGCTTGTGAATTCCATTTTCTCTACAAAAACATAAAAATTCTTTGGAGATATACTCACCTCCTTTGTCTGTTCTCAAAACTTTAATACGCAGCCCACTTTGATTTTCCACAAGTGCTTTGAAATTTCGGAATTTTTCAAACACTTCCGATTTGTTCTTCAAGAAATAAACCCAAGTTTTTCTTGTAAAATCATCAATAAATGTTAGAAAATATTGGCTGCCTGCTAAAGATTGATTTTGCATCGGTCCACATAAATATGAGTGGACAATTTCTAAGGGTGCTTTTGCCCTTATGCTTTTCCCGCTTGGAAAACTTTCTCTATGTTGTTTCCCCAATATGCATCCTTCACAAAGGCTGTCTAGTTTCTCTATCAATGGTAATCCTCTTACCATTCCTTTTCTGCTCAACAAGTTAAGACCTCCAAAGTTGAGATGTCTGAATCTCAAGTGCCACAACCAATTTTCATCCTTTGGTTGGCTTTGGAAAGCCTCTTGGGTAACTGCTGCCATTGCATCTTTGTTTTTCAAATCTACCCTTATTCTGAGAGGGAACATTCTGTTCCTCGTCATCCTCACTTCAGCAATGCATCGCTTGCTGGGTGGAATATCCATGATGGTGCATACATCATTCTCAAAGAAAACATTGTAACCCTTTTGAACAAGTTGTCCAATACTCAAGAGGTTACATCTCATTCCAGGGACATAGTAGACATCTGCTATGGTTTTCCTTTCACCTTGCTTTGTAAATATTTTAACTTCTCCTTTACCCATAACATAAATTTTGCTATCAGTCCCAAGTGTGACTTGTGACTTCACACTTTGATCTAAAGCAGAAAACAAAGCTATGTTTCCTGTCATATGGTTGCTGCAACCGGAGTCTAAAAACCATATATCTTCACTATTTGTTTCAGCCATATTGCAAGCTAACAATACATTATCTTGGCTGACATTTTCTCTAGTAATATTTGCACTAGAGCTATTACTCACATCATGCTGCTTCTTTCTACATTCACTGGCATAATGCCCATATTTTTTACGATAGTAACATTGGACATTAGATTTTTCATACCTTTGTCCTTGAGCATGATGTTGTCCTCCTTGTTGGCTGCTGCCTTGACCTTGGTTCTGATTTGGATTGCTACCTCTTCCTTGAGCATTCGCTGGACTGTTCCTTCCGCCTCTGTTCTGGCTTCTGCCTCTTCCCTTCTTGTTTCCTCTGCCTTGAACTCTTCCTCTTCCAAAGGACATCTGGGTCTTGAAGGCTTGCTCTAGAAATGAGTTTTCATTTCTACTCAACCTCTGCTCATGTGTGATCAGTGATGCATGAAGTTCATCAACTGAAAAGTTTGAGAGATCCTTTGTCTCTTCTATGGTGGTGACAATCGCATCAAACTTTGAGGTTAAGACCCTCAATATTTTCTCCACAATCCTCCTATCTTCAAGTATCTCTCCATGAGATCTTATTTGTGTGACCAGGCCAATTACTTGAGTGAAGAATGAGTCAATATTGTCTGACTCCTTCATGCACAGATTCTCAAAATCTTTCCTCAGCAACTGTAGCTTTGCTGTCTTCACTCTCTCCATTCCTTGATAGGCTGTTTTAAGAGTTTGCCATGCATCTTTGGATGTCTTAGCTGCTGCTAACCTTGGAAACACGCTTCCATGCACTGCTTGATACAAGAAGAAGAGGGCTTTTGAGTCCTTCTTCTTGCAGCTCTTTAACAAATCCTTCTCTCCTTGAGTTAATGCATTAAACTCATTTTCATCTGCTGGTTGTTCAAAACCATCTTCAACTATTTCCCATAAGTCTTGGGAAGCAAACAAGGCTTTCATTGTTATTGCCCAATAGTCATAGTTTTTGCCATCAAATAATGGGAGCTGCATACCCATGCTATTGCTGGTGCTGGTGCCAGCCATTTTTGCACTCTTAACTATGCTTCAAAACATAGTCAAGTATTTAAGAGAAATACCTTGGATTCTTTTGCCTGAGTCTTCACACTGCTGGAGAAGTTGCTGCAATAAGAATCCTTCCTTCAGCTTCTTTGTCACCTTCAAAGAGCCTGGACTCGCTCCGATACCACTGTTGGGGATTTTTCTGTCAAAATCCCAAAAACAGTATAAACTGGACACAGAGACAATGCTCTGTTTTCTCCAGGATCTTTAACACAGCGGAAACCAAAAAAAATTTGCAGCAGACAGAGTTTTCACACACACCACAAATTTCTATTCATTAATAAAAAAAAACTGTTGTTACAAAAGATTGGTCTTCCTCTTTCACTCAGAGGGATTCACAAGGAACTTCCAGTTCCATACAAAAACTACTCTGTCTCTCTTGAGAAATACTCTGTCTCAGCTTTGTAAATCAACACACTGCTGTGTAGAATTACATACAAATTTCTCTCACGCTGCTGCGTGGGTTACAATACATCGCACTGCTGTGCCTCACTCTTCAATTTTATTACTTCGCACTGCTGTGCATTACAATACAATTACATGGGCGCTGCTGCGCCTCCCCTCTTCTCACACACTAACTCAACAACAAAAAAAACATTACATATATATGACAACAAAAGGACTTACACATGTTTTCACTTGCCATGCTTTCGTAAAAAAAAGAATTAAATGTTTTTACCAGCTATTACTTGAACCCATACTCCCGCTGAAATAAAATTAAAAACTTCATCAAAACTTACCAACCACAGTAAATTGCATTTACTGTTTTACTGACACTTACTGGCGGTAAAGTAAAACTTTTACTTCACGTTAAATTTCATTTAATGCTGGCCCATACTTCACCCATTGACTTTAATTAGATCGCATCGCAAAATCCCATTTGGTCGGAACCCAAAATTTGGGGCACACACATATGATGCGATCTGCGATATGCGATCGGATCGCATCGCATCATTCCGGAGGACTTAACGCACAGAAATTTGAATTTGCGATCTGCGATCTGCGATGGATCGCATCGCAAATAAACTTGCAGTGGAAATTATTATTTTAACAATTCTTATATTGACAAATATGCTGAGGAATTTGATACTAATATTATTTTGAAGAACTTGAGGCTTTGCTCAACTTAGATGAAGCGAAGAAAATGACTAAGGCAACCAACTCTCTTACCTTTTCCGATGCTGCAAAATCTTACTGTTGTAGCGCTTCTTGAATCAAAGTCTGCTCACTCTGTCAGCATTAGGGATTTATGTATGGTGTAGGGAGGTCCTTAAATGGACCAGGAAAGTATTTACGCTTTGACTTGACGAATGAAGACACTATCAAATAGGTCCTCCTATAACAAAAGTAATCACCACGTATGGAGTGACTTTCGTCCTGGAGCTTCTTGTGCTTTATATAGAGATAGAGATGTTGATAGCTTTGCAATGAGATTTACTACCTTAGCTGCTTAATCCTGGAGGTTACTAGCATCATAACCTGAATTTGGAACTGTGGGTAAAGCTTGAACAGGGTATGACTTTAAAGATGGAAAGAATGTGAGGCAGCCGAGTCATCCCCTTGCTATTGCTTTTCCTGCTATTACTAAAACTGGATCGCATCATATTAGCAGAAATTGGAACCAATCATCATCTAATATGAGAATACGCATTAGTCGAGAAATGCATTAATCTGCCTTACCTTTGCCGATTGCTCCGTACGCAATCTCCTTTGGTTAGTGCTCGGCCCAACCGAGACTTTAGACTCTAACGCACAGTGACAGGGTAAAGAACTGTTACCTGGGCCTTTTTCTAATTGTGCTGCTAGTTATATATATGCAATTGAATCTCGATCAGTCTCAATGAACTATAGATTCTAAGGTCGATTGGGGTAGAAATGAAAGGAAAATGCTAAGAAAGTCTAGTTGGGTATCCATCAACATGACTATGGATGGCTAGTGAGTCTTCTGTAGACCACATCAACATGACTATGGATGGATTGTGAGTCTTTTGTAGACCATTTCGAACTATCCAGAGCAATAGTACGCCTACTACATGTAGGTGGAACGGGCGCCACGGGTGTTTTATTCCATAATTTTATTAATATATTTAATATTCTATTAGTATATTTAATATTTCTGACACATACTTTTTCTTAGCCTATTTTACTATTTTATAGAGTTCGAGAGGTGTGAGAACTACTGTTAGTAAACGTTGGGAATGATTTATGTGTGAGTCTGGCTTTCTGTCCAACTGCAGATACTGAAAGATTTTCTTTGTCAATGATTCAGGTACCCCTCTAACAGATGCATAATCGACAGAGTTGCGGGCTTGAAAATTGAGTTGACATAGATTCGAACATAGATTCGACCTTGTAAGGTTTTTAGAGTGTTGGTCTGACTGTACATAGACATGGTATCGTATACCTCCAGCTTTTGGCAACAAGGATGACCCCTCACCTGTGAGACGCTGGTTTGACCTGAAGTAAGCACTGAGAATTGGATGCCTCTGTTGCTCCCTTAAAAAATGTTTTAGATTTGAAATATCCAATGTTTGCTACATGAAATATGTGGATTTACTTATGTCATTTGGACTTGTTGCAGTGCTTTGTGTTTTTTTGTAATAACCATATGGTTGAATGTTACAAGTGCAATTCCCAAGTCAGTAATGTTGTGGGCCTCTTCATCCCTCTCGCACTTCATGGTGTTTGGTTGTTTCTTTAATGGTTTTTAGACAACCGTCCCACCATTCTGTCAATACCCCATATGTCGTCACCGTCACTTTCACAGTCGATGGGTTTCCATTGAAAGCAACATGCCCGACCTCCCAAACCAAGTTCATGCCACACTTGCCTAAAAAAAACATTTATCTGCTCTATCTGTAATGGTCCTCTAAATGTTGTCTCTCATCTCTATTTTATCAAGTGGTCAATCTTTTTCTGATATATTCCAGCTTGCAAACCATTTTTGTATTGAAGTTACCGATAATTCTTCTTCTTTTGTCGTGTCTTCTTGCAAATTTGACTGGGCATTCTCTTGCAGGGCATTTGAACTCCTTTATGTATAGTATTCTTGCAAATTTGACTGGGCATTCTCTTGCAGGCCATTTCAACTCCTTTATGTATAGTATCAACCTTCATATGGCCTCATAGTGCAAACTTGTTTCAACGAGCATAATCTAGTATGGTGTTGATATTTTCTTTCTCAAACTATATAAGAATCAATGTGATTAGTTTTTGGAATACATCCCAGTCTAAATTCTCAATTCTCCTACATCTATTTTGGGGGAGAAATGTTGCCTTCCAACTGTCTTGCAACCTCTTTCTGAGTGTTGCTCCCAATTGAGCTTTTTTTTTTTAACTTGATGCTTAGGTAATTATATTCCTCCTTAGTCTCAAATGCCTCTTTTTTAATTCGATTGAGGGATGAATTGATATGTGTTTGAGAGAGAAGATGAGCTCTTTAGTGTTTTCAGTGTTACCTTCCATGCCTAATTCTTTGTAGAATGTTTTCAGTGCCTAAAGGTGTTCTTGTAGGCTATTTAATGTTTTTTCTGTTAGAATGATGTTGATCTCCATTGTACAAATTAAGGTAATCCTCATATATGTACTTTTGTTATTTTATTTCCTGTTGCAGGTTAGTTACAAAGTCAAGATATCTATAATGAAGCAGACAAAATCTCAAAGTGAAGATGGCTATCATCAAATGGACACACAATCTCAATGCTCTCTATAGTAATATTTACCTTATTGTTTGTTTTGCATTTGGGTTTATAGCAACAACGTTACTGGAAAGATACTAGATTTTATTGGAAACTACTGAAACCAACTTAAAGAGGTGTGCGATTACTTTTTTGTGAAACACTGATCATTTTTGGGTATCCTCAATACAGAGCATCATTTTTGGGTATACACTAATTATACACTGTTGGTTTTAAGATATTTTTTATATTTTATATTTAGTTAATTAGTCTATAAGTTTGTGGTTTTCATTTTAGACTTTGCAATTTGTTTGATTATTATATGCTTTTATATTGATTATATTTTAAGAATTTCTGTATCACTTTATGACAGCACATATTTTTGATCTCCATCCTTATGTTGAAGAAAGAAAACCATAATTGTTGGTATCGTAGCCATATGTGTTAAATGAGCACCTACTTCCAACTACAAAGATTGAAGAGTTGCCAAAGTCGGTTTCTTGTAACCTCTTTGCTTGGATGCAACTTCACTGATTTTTTGGTCTTTTAATTTACTTCACAAATAGTCGTTTAGTGGGTCGCTGTAAATTTACAACAGTTCACTACTGTATCGCGTCCTTTTTAAATCAAAGAAATGTTAAAAATCGATCATTTTTCAATAGAACTTATAAGTAGGATAAGGGTTGAGGCAGAGTTACAATATGGAAAAACATTTTTGGTTATGATGCATTTGTACAAGAGGACTTTCAAGAACTTTTCGATGACATAGTACACTTCTCTCTGTTCCTGGAGGTGCATCCTTACTAGTTCAGTATCTGCTATTTCTTTTCAAGGTGTTGTTGTTATTGTTTTCAGTTCTGCAGTGTTTACTGGTTTCTTTTTCTTTGCATAACTGTAACGTGGAGTATGGCAGGTTATGAGAATCGTATGTCTAGTTTAGTGTCTATTCTTAAAATATTTATAGCATGTATGTTCATGACTGATGCGCTATTTTGAGTGGTGTTTATTGGCATGCAGGTAGCCCCATGTTGGTCCAATTTTTAAATATATGACCAATTAGTCTGACTGCTTTTATTTCTAGAGTCTAGATTGACGTTTAGGATTTATGTTCGTATTGGGGTGTTTTCCCTTGTATGCATATTCTAGACTATGCTTTTAATTTTGAAAATTGCCACCTTTAAATTTCATGTCTTGCTGATTTGGCATTGGTCATTGAATGAACAGAGTGAAACCTAGGATGGGCTAGAATTTTTAAAGAATCAAATACATGTCCATGTCTATAAAACTGCATGATTGTTGGTTATAGAAGGCAGTGTTAAGCTTTATTGCAAGTGCAATGGTGCTGAGTCTATACTTGGCAGGTTCATAATAATCATGTTGAGGCTTGTAGAATGGCCTTCACAGCTCACTGTGGGCACTTAATCATGGTGCTCACGATTGAGTAGTGTGCAAAGGATCATTGGAAATCCTCTTGAACAAGCGGAAGGTCAGAGAATCAGCAAGAGAAATGGGGGCATGTTGCTACTGTTGCTCAAGGGAAGATGGTTACAATGAGTAAAGCACAAGGTGCATTTGTGCTCGCTACTGTTGTCCATCATGCATTGGTTGTTGCTGTGGTGGGGTATGGTTCGACTCACTTAATTCATTCCTTCTCTTCTGAAAACTGTAATAGAACTTTATTCTCTTGCATTAGGACATTTTTTTTACTTTCATAAACTGGTTGTTTGATGTGCATTAATAGACTGTTTAATTCACTGACCTTCTACCTGAGAGGCTGCTGAATGAAGCCCTTAGTTAAAGGTATCCACGCGATATAGTCCTATTGGCTTTTCTCTTCAAAAATGGTATGACTCGCCAATCTCCTGATCCTCAAGCCTAAAATCCTCACTTTTTAGGTTATCACACTCATTGCGGACTTATTTCCTTAGGATGAGCAGCAAGCTGCACACTCTAGCTTGCTGGGCAGTGGCATAAAGAGATCCTCGATGAAATCACTTACTTAATAGGCTTATATATATATTCTTATCAAATAAGGAACCAACAGTTGTTTCCGTAGATGAAGCGTAAGAGGCAAAAACACCTATTGAACCATATCTAGCTACAGATCTAGGTGCAGAGTAAGAAGCAGTGGTTTCACCCGCCCGCAGAGGAAAAGTTAGAGGCAATATCAGAGAAGGTAAAGGCAGCAGAACCAGAAGCGCAGATTCTATTAGTGAGAGACCAATCAATCTGCACAAAGCCTACGAATCCAGATATGGAGCATTAGCACCCACAGTTTGAGGCCAGTTGTATCTGCCCTTGGCGATAGAGCCTACCCTATTTGTCGATCGATTGTGGAGTTTCCGACATTGATTGAGGATATCGGATTACATTATAGGATATGAATGTTGCACCAACAAGATCGAACCAATCTCATGCCAGTCACCTCAGGGTTCCTGAAGCGTATAAACCCTCAACCAATAACCAATCAGTCTACCTGAGCTAGTCGAATGAATCTCTTAGCCAGATACCAGTCAATTGCTAGCCAATGTGTTCTGCCCTGAATGATGAGCAATGCTACTAGGCCTCCCTCAGGGGCAGTCATGTCCTTCGACCCCTCACTAGCTTGAATTTCGATTGTGTGCCGTTGGTGTTGGGTTCTACTTGATTGATACAGGGGAGGGAGGAATATAGAGACTTCATTATCAATTGATTTCTTATTATTTATAAGTTATAAAAAATATTAAGATCGAGAAATCAGGGATGGACAGGGAGGTGTTAATGAAGTATTTGTTAATTCACGCTTCCGGACTAAAACTTCTAGCATTTTCAGTTCTATGTCATTGAAGAATAATACACAGAAACACTAAAATATTTGTAGTTATGGAAAAGTCAAGGATGCTAGTAAAATTAGGAAAAATTAAAATAACTGCCATGAACAACAAACAACCTGGAAAAAATAGAAAGTATCTATGTTGAAATGATACTTTCAACTGCAGCGTTTATTTCAGAAAAACTCCTGTTTTTTCTCTTGCGATGCGATCTGATCACATATCGCAAATCGCTTCCATGCCCGCTGCCTCCGTCTGTTCCCTTGAATTCTTCCGATGCGATGTTGCGATGCGATTCAATCACCATATCACAGATCACACCCATATGTGTTAAGGCTCCCCCCTGTTTTGCGCCGAATGCGATTTCGCGATGCGATCAAATCGCAAATCGCAAATCACATAATTCAACGGTTGATGTACAAGCCTGCTATTTATTACGTGACGTGAAGTGGAAGTTTCGTTGACCGCCATATTTGTCAGTAAAGTAATTTAAATCAAATTTACTTTGGTTGGTAGAATGTAGGTAAAATCTTTAATTTTATAGTTTTTTTTTTTTTTTATTTCACGGGAGTTTTGTCTTAGGGCATAAGTCAAACAATATGTAATGCCATTTTTTTATGTTGTTCTGAGTATGTAATAAAAGTATAAAAAAAATACGCACATTAGTGCGAAGTAAAAAAAAAGGGGGAGAACAGAGCAGCGTGAATGTAAGAGAGAATTTTACACACAGTAGTGTAATTTTTTTTTGTAGAGGATGTCTTGGCTCATCTTTCGTTCAAGTGATGAAATTTAAAAACACAGCAGCGTAAATGAGAAAGAAAATTACACAGCAGTGTGTTAATTTTTTTTTGGAGAAACAAAGTATTGCTCTCTGTTGTAGAGACAGAGTAAATTTTTTTTTGGAACTGGTGTAATCCCTCTGTTGGAGGAAGAAGAAGATCTTATTTTGTATGAGGCAGTTTTATTAATTAATACAAATCTTTTATGTGTGTGTGGAAAGCCTCTGTCCTCTAAAAACAATTTTTTTTGCTTCCCTGTGTTAAGATCCTATGCTTAAAAACAGAGCATTTGTTCTCTGTTCATTGTTGTTTGGAATTACCAGAAATTCCCAACATGGTATCAGAGCTTGTCCAGGCTCTTTGAAGGTGTCAAAGAAGCTGAAGGAAGGATTTCTTGCTGCAGCAGCTTCTCCAGCAGAGTGAAGACTCAGTCAAGGTATTTCTCAAGTCAGTTTTTTGTGTTACTGTTGAGGATAGTCTTTTATTTTAAATACACAGTCAAGTATTTTGAAGCATAGTTAAGAGTGCAAGAATGGCTGGAGCCAGCACTAGCATGGGTATCTGTAATACTCAGCTCCCACAATTTAATGGAAAAAACTATGACTATTGGGCAATAACTATGAAAGCTTTGCTTGCTTCCCAAGACTTATGGGAATTTGTTGAGGATGGTTTTGAAGAACCATCTGATGAAAATGAGTTTAATAGTTCAACTTAGGCAGAGAAAGATCCGTTGAAGAGCAATAAGAAGAAGGATTCTAAAGCCCTCTACTTTTTGTATCAAGCAGTGCATGAGAGTGTGTTTCCAAGGATAGCAGCAGCTAAGAGATCCAAAGAAGCATGGGAAACTCTCAAGATAGCCTATCAAGGCATGGAGAAAGTGAAGACAGCAAAACTACAGTTGTTGAGGAGAGATTTTGAGAATCTATACATGAAAGAGTCAGATAATATTGACTCTTTCTTCAAACATATGATTGGTCTGGTCACATAGATAAGGTCTCATGGAGAGATTCTTGAAGAAAGGAGGATTGTGAAGAAACTGTTGAGGATCCTATCCTCAAGGTTCGATGTGATTGTCACCACCATAGAAGAGACAAAGGATCTCACAAACTTCTCAATTAATGAACTACATGCATCACTGATAACACATGAGCAGAGATTGAGTAGAAATGAAAACTCATCTCTAGAGCATGCCTTTAAGACCCATATGTTATTTGGAAGAGGAAGAGGTCAAAGCAAAAGCTGAAACAAAGGTGGAAGAAATAGTCCAACAAATGCTCAAGGAAGAGGCAGCAATCCAAATCAGAACCAAGGCCAAGGCAACAGTCAACAAAGTGGACAACATCATGCTTAAGGACAAAGGTATGATAAATCCAATGTCCAATGTCACTATTGTAAAAAATATGGGCATTATGCAATTGAATGTAGGAAGAAACAGCATGATATGAGAAATAGAACTAATGCAAATCTCACTAGAGAAAATATCAGCGAAAATAATTTGTTTTTAGCTTGTAATATGGCTGAAGAAAAGAGTGAAGATGTATGGTTTCTAGACTCCAGTTGCAGTAACCATATCACAGGAAACATAGCCCTGTTTTCTATGTTAGATCAGAGTGTGAAGTCACAAGTCACACTAGGGACTGATAATAAAGTTTCTGTTATGGGAAAAGGAGAAGTAAATGTCTTAACAAGGAAAGGTAAAAAGAAAACCATAGCAGATGTTTATTATGTTCTTGGAATGAAAGGTAACCTCTTAAGTATTGGACAACTTGTTCAAAAGGGGTACAATGTTTTCTTTGTGAATGATGTATGCACCATTATGGATAAAGCACCCAGCAAACGATGTATTGCTGAAGTGAAGATGACAAGAAACAGGATGTTCCCTCTCAGGATGAAGGCAGATTTAAAAAATGGAGAAGAAATTGCAGCAGTGACACAAGAGACTTTCCAAAACGAACCAAAACATAAAAATTGGTTGTGGGACTTGAGATTTGGACATCTCAACTTTGGAGGTCTTAAATTTTTGAATAGAAAAGGAATGGTAAGAGGATTGCCATTGATAGAGAAACCTGACAGCCTTTGTGAAGGTTGTATCTTGGGGAAACAACACAGAGAAAGTTTTCCATCTGGGAAAAGCATAAGGGCAAAAGCACCCTTAGAGATTGTCCACTCATATTTATGTGGACCGATGAAAACTCCATCACTTGCAGGTAGCTGCTATATTTTAACATTCATTGATGATTTTACTAGAAAAACTTGGGTTTATTTCCTGAAGAACAAAAGTGAAGTGTTTGAAATATTTTGCAATTTCAAAGCACTTGTAGAAAACCAAAGCGGGCTGCATATTAAAGTTCTAAGAACTGATAGAGGAGGTGAGTATATCTCCAAAGAATTTTTATGTTTTCGTAGAGAAAATGGAATTCATAAGTAGTGTACCACTAGGTACATTCCGCAACAAAATAGAGTTGCCGAAAGGAAGAATAGGACAATCATGGATATGGAAAGGAGTATGTTAAAGGCAAAGCATTTGCCAAATGATTATTAGGTTGAAGCTGTACACTGTGCAGCGTACATTTTGAATAGATGCCCTACAAAAGCAGTCATGAACAGAGTGCCAGAAGAAGCATGGAGTGGGACAAAGCAAGGAGTCACCCACATGAAAGTTTTTGGATGTGTGTCTTATGCAGACATTCCAGATCAGCTAAGGAAAAAGTTGGACAGCAAAGGGGAGAAATGTATTTTCATTGGATACAGTGAGGAATCCAAAGCTTACAGGTTGTATAATCCATCCACCAAGAAGCTTATTGTGAGTAGAGATGTTTAGTTCATTGAGGAGGAAGCTTGGGATGGAAGCATAGAGAAAACAGTGAATGTTAAAAGCTCTTTGTCACATGATGAAAATTATGAGAAGATAACTGAAATACATCCCCAAATAGCAGCACCAACACAAGGGCAGCAAGGGACACCCTTGAGGAAAAATGAAAGTGCTTCTCCAAGCACACCACAAGGAGGAAATTCAAGTGCTTCTTCAAGTACTTGTACACCAAATGAAAGAGGTAAGAAGTTCAGAAATTTAAGTGACATTTATGAGCAAGAGGCAACAAATGAAGGTATGAACTCTTTGTTTGTTTTATATTATCATGTTGATGACCCTGTTCATTTCGAAGAAGCAATTAAGGATAGGAAATGGATAGAAGCTATGGATGAGGAGATCAATGCCATAGAAAGAAACAAGACATGGGATTTAGTTGAACTACCAAAAGGAAAGGAAGTCATTAGAGTTAAATGGGTCTACAAGACCAAGAGTAATGCTGAAGGAAAAATAGAAAGACACAAAGCAAGACTTGTTGTCAAAGGATACAAGCAGCAGTATGGGAGAGACTATGAGGAAACTTTTGCACCGGTTGCTAGAATGGAAACCGTAAGAGTAGTGTTGTCCATAGCAGCACAAAACAAGTGGAAAGTTTACCAAATGGACGTGAAGTCAGCGTTCCTAAATGGAGTGTTAATGGAAGAGGTTTACATTGAAAAACCTCTAGGCTATGAAAAGAAAGGCCAAGAGCACAAAGTGTGCAGATTGAAGAAAGCTCTTTATGGGCTGAAACAAGCACCAAGAGCGTGGTATAGTAGGATAGATTCCTATCTACTGAAAAATGGATTTGAAAAGTGTGAGGGAGAACCCACCCTCTACATAAAAAAAAGGATGGTAAAATACTAATTGTTGTGTTATATGTTGATGATGTTATTTTCACAGGTAATGATGATTTTCTTATTGAAAATTTTAAAACAGTCATGAAAGAAGAATTTGAAATGACTGACATGGATTTGCTGAGATACTTCTTAGGAATAGAAGTAGAACAAAATGGAAATGGGATTTTTATCTCACAAGCGAAATATGTTAATGAAGTGTTGGAAAGATTTAATATGCAGGAGAGCAAAGCAGCAATCACTCCCACGGTGATGGGATTAAAACTCAGCAAAGAGGACAACAACAAGGATTCTGATCCTAGTTTGTACAAGAGCATAGTTGGCAGCCTCATTTATTTGACTGCAACTAGGCCAGATATAATGTACGCTGTTAGTTTAATTTCCAGATTCATGGAGAGGCCAAAAGAAGCACATTGGCAGGCAGCAAAAAGGATTCTGAAGTATGTTAAAGGTACTAAAAGGTTTGGCATTTTATATACTGTTTCAGAATGTTTAGATTTAATTGGATACACTGATAGTGATTGGGCTGGAAGTGTAGATGATCGGAAAAGCACATCCAGTTATGTTTTTCACATGGGTTCAGGAGCTATTTCATGGGCTTCTAAAAAACAACCTATTGTAGTGTTGTCTACAGTAGAGGCAGAATATGTGGCAGCTACAGCGACAGCATGTCAAGCAATTTGGATGAGAAGGATGTTAAGGAGTTTATGCCAAGAGCAAACAAAAGGAACTGTGAATTTCTGGTAATTCCAAACAATCTGAAGCTTACCAGATTTGGTTACTAGCTGCTAATTACTATCTTTCCTTTTAGAAGGCTTTTGAAACTTGTGAGATTTGTTAAACATTTAGGGATTTTGAAATCATAAATATAAATTATGAATATTGTTCATGTTATCAGGAAAATGAAGCATATAAGAATGATCATGATATGGTCTTGTGCATATTATAATGATTTCCAGCGAGTCTCAAAGGAAATTACTGTGAATGGATTAAAACTATGGAATGGAAGTTTTATGTTGGCTCGATTGTAAACACACCTTGCATTCAAGTACAATGAATAACACTTTACCAATATAGTTGGTGCTGTCTATTTCTATGGTATTCACTGCACTGTCTTGACTATTTATTAGGGAGCAAATTAGTAATCTTGAACTTATTGCTATTATGAGTTCTTTGTGATAAATTGTATGGAAGATCCCAATTGAAAGACTGCTGGTTGAAAGACTCTTTCCATTTCGACCGCTGGTTGAAAGATTTCTCCTGCTTTCCAATTTCTCTCTAGCTCCTCCTAGCAAACATATATAGTTCTTCTATGTCCTCTCTAATGAGAAGGATATGGGTTCAAATCTACTCTTTTTTCAATACGTTTTAACTTGCTCTACAATTATGTTCAATTATTTACACGTTTACGGAAGGAACTTTATACTACATCCTTCTGTAATTAATCTTCCCTCATGTTTTCACTTTAAATATAGGATTCAATGTTACACCTGGCTATATAGAACATTCGATACATATGTCCGTAGATGCAACAATTATGTTCTAATATATAATTGCAGAGATGAATCCTCATCAATGATCAAAACTTTCCAAAGAAAAGAAAGACAGGCAAGCTTTATGGGTGAAAAAAGGCCTGGAGCCTAATTTGAAACCTTAATATGAAAATTGACCCATTGAACACAGGTTTCATACACACTAATACCTTTCTTCAACTCCTTTGATTATGAGCGTGGAGAAACCATGCTCAACTCAATCTCGAGTATTTGACCTGTACTTTCCAAGGTCATTTGCTACTGTATTTACTGTGATACAGGACTGATAAAAAAAAAACCTTTGTTTCAATGCTGATTGGGACCTCTACATTTCCTTCTTGCAAAGGAGTCAAATAGTATTGATACCCTGAAAAGGGCAAAAAAAGTGAAGGCTTATGGTGTTTCTTGCGAAAATTTTTGTTCCTGTCATGTGTCTGATTCTAATCAGCTTGCTATCTGAATGCAAGAGCTAAAATGAGTAGCTTGTTTTATTTTAATCTTCATTTTATTTTAATTTTTACTGTATTTGTCTTCAGTATAATCTTTGTTTTATTTTAATCTTCAGTATAAGATTTATTGTATTTGTCTTCAATAGGTTGTTGTCTACTTATTTTTAAAGTAAAATGTGGTTTTTGCTTTACGTTCAATACTCTTTGTGCTCTGCTCCACACTGAAATTGATATTTCAATTTAGAATATCTGAAGTCATTTAATAATGATGCCTCCTCTGCAACAGATTTGTATCATAAGACAAACTATGATCAACATGTACAAGACTCCACTCAAATACCCAGGGGTGGAGCTTTAGGTTGTTTCATCAATAATGCATCGGTCCGAAACTCAGACATTTATGTACAATTGCTACAAGGATTCGAACTTCATGTCCTCTGCTGTCACAATTGCATTAATCTGGAGTATGGTCGAGCTTTCGGCATTTTTATCAGAAATGCATTGGAAATTCAGACATCTATGTACAGTTGCTTTACTTTTATAAATAATCATCAATTTTTGACACAAAACACTCTTTCAACCTATTCTTAAGCGGTTAATCTGCCCATCCAAAGTAGGGACTTGCTACCCTGCAGCCCACTTGTTTGAATCTAGAATCTGTTCACAGGTTAATAAAAAAGGCTACTACAACTTCGAATCTGTTTGTGGGTGTCGAATGTGTTTGAGGTGTACGAAACTGCGCCGCATTTCACTTTTAAAAATTAAATAAGTACAGTTCGCTGTTTTTGACAAAGTTGTTAAGTTTGCGATCGAAAATGAAAACAAGGTGAGCATCATCAAAAAGCTGTAGGACCACCTTGCCAGATCTTCCTTTCCCTAATCGATTTGGTATTTATAACTGTTTTAGACATTGCTAGTGTATTCATCAAGCAATTTGAGGATAGTGTAAATGAAGCTACAGTGGCAGGGATTTTATATATTTTGATAATGATAAGGGATTCAATATAGGCGTAAGAGATTTTAAGTATGGTGGGGAACAATCAAATCTAGAATGATGTATTGAGCAATGTAGTACAGACTGTAATTACCTTGTTTATAACACTGTTAAACAAATGGTTTATAACACTATTAAACAAATGGCTAAAGGTGAATGGTCAACTTACAAGTCCTCCCCATATAATAATTCCCTGAAAAATATATGAGAGAACACATGGAATGGCTTGTATTAACCAAAGTCCAGTACCAGATTGTGCTAGGGAAGCCCATGATTGTCCGCAGGATTTACACAAAAGCCTGGGACACAATGCAATATAAAAGGGATAGATTCCCCGACCTTACTATATTTTGATGTAAATAACACGGACCAGTCACAAGGGCTTAATTGTGACCAGATTTCACGTGGGCTTAATTGTGACTAGATTTTCCGTGGGCTTTGCTGTACCAAAGCATCCACAATGTAAATAAAATATAGTTTTCTCGTGGGCTTTTATGAAAAAGCATCCACTTTGTTTTGTCGGCATGAATAATTTTCTCGTGGGCTTTTACGAAAAAGCATCCACTTTGTTTTGTGGGCATGAATAATTTTCTCGTGGTCTTTGAAAGAAAGCATCCACTTTGTTATCTTCCGTAGGATTTGCTTTTCAGACAGAATCTACTATCAGATTTGCCCTGGCATTACCCAAAAGCAACTATTCCTTAGATGGGAATCTTTGTGCGGACGTCACCTGAGCACTATTCGAAAAGTAATGATTCTATCCACCGTTTACGGATGGCCTACAGTAATGTTTGTTCCCTCTCATTCCTATATAATGAAGGTAAGGCTCATTGATGAGGCATTCAAGTTTAGACCGAGTCTAGAGTTTTGTGTGTTTGAGTCAAGTGCCTCTCCTGCTCTGCATCTGCGGACATTCTGTCTGATCTGCTTGCATCACGAGAAGAACTTAAGTCCTTAGGTGATTTGGGAGCCTGCGCATCAGTGTGCTCGGCACTGGTGAGAACCTAAAGTGGCCGAATCATATAGAGAGTCGACCAGTCTGTATATGTGTCAAAGTCTGATTCTGAGGCAGAGTCTATCCTTCGCCAGGTAGCCTCCGGTATTGCTTGTTCCATGCGAACAACATAAAGCCCGGTAAATGCGAAGATAGTCAATCTCTGTAAGGAAATCTCTCTGTAAGAATTCTTCTGTAAACAAAGTCATATCCATTCTGAAATAAAATGAGTACACCATTCTGTATCTGAATACATCGTCTGCGCATTAATATTGTCTGTTGCGGTAGTAGTTGTCTTTGTGCCCTCATCCGAAGTTCGCAGGAAGTTCGCAGGAAGTTCACCAAAGGAACAAAGGGACGCCAAGGCCATTGTTAGGCGAGGAAGCCATTGTTGAGGCCATAAGAGCGTGAAAGTTCTGAGTAGGTTCACCACTGGTTCACCATTGGTTCACTAGGAGTCGGTTGTCAAAGTCATACGAAGAGACGTAGCAAGTAGCAAGCTCGTGACAGGAGCCCCTGCTTAAAATTGGTATCAGAGCCAGTAACGTCTGGTTCTTGAGGTTGGTATTCAAAAACTAAAATACTCATTTAAGAATGGAATCTTTCAGAAAATCTGTTTCCTTCCGAGAACTTGAAGAGAGAGATTCACAGGTTGAGGAAAACCCATTAAGGGAAATGTTTGCTAGTAGCTCCAGTAGAGTTTTAAATTCTGCTGAACTTTCTTATGAAGAATCCCAGCCATCAACCCGATGGGAACTGCCCCAGATAGCTCCCTCAGAAGTGTATAGTGACCTTTCTGCTTTTCATTTGATTGCAGCCACTAGAATAAGCATTAAAGAGTCTGTAAGCCAGATCCAGGAGAATTCAGATAATATACAGACTATATCTCTGTTAAAACCCAAAGAACTACAGGTAGAGGCAAAGAGACTAAAGAAAAATTATTTGCATTTAGGATGTATCCGAGTAGGGATCAATGCCTTAACCCATAAAGGCTTAAATACTTTTGTGCTTGCTACTGTAAGAGATATGATGCACAACAAATATACAGATTCCCTAATAGGCGGGATTGTTGCTCCATTATCTGATGGCCCAGTCTACTTTGACTATTACCCCAATTTCTCTATGTATACCTTTGACGAAACCATAGATCAGATTTTGCAATTGCAGATTCAAACAACTGGTTTTGATATGAAGAAAAAGAGAAATAATATAGCCATCCAGACCAAGGGTTGTTTCCGTCACACCAATACCCTTTGGCTAGCCATCTGCCATACACCCAGCAGAGACTCAAAGTCAAGTACAATTGTCCTCACTGATGCAAAGAATCAGAAAATTGAGCATCAGACCATTCGATGGGAAGACTTGACATTTCCAGAACACTGGGTTGTAAATAATCCTAAGCCTCTCATTCCTAAGGCTATTACCTCCACTGATATTATAGAAAATCTGTCTTCTGCAGTTATTTCATTCCCCAGAAGATCTACTATTGACCGGAGAAGAATAGAGTTAGCCTGTAAGCAATCCAAGTATTACAAAGATCCTTCCACTGTAGATACAACGTGTTCCTCTTCGTCTTTTTGTAAACATAATTCTTTGTATGAATTAGCCCAGCTTGTAGATTATTGTTCTTTAGAAGTCAAATGCCCAGATTGTCAAGAATTTGTTAATCTGCTTACTCTGGTTGAGTCTAACCTCCATTCAAATCATAACCCTAGAAATGGAATCGCTCTTCCTACTACATCTGTAAATTCATGCCCAAATCCCAAATGCACAGATATTCCTTTCCCACTTGAATTAGATCAGGATCATGTGCTCATGATGCATGAACTTACCACTCTCGAAGGAGAAGATATAAGGCTGACAGAGATGATGTGTTTGATGAGACCAACCAAACCCATATATGGTTTGGGATACCTTGAGCAGGCAAATGCCCTGATTCCAGATTGCAGATTTCACCCTGTTCCTTCTGACTGTAAAAAAGCCCGCAGTAATGGAAATGCATAAGTTCTTCTCCCTTATGAATGGATGCTTGAAATCCTAGATTAGTGCCCAATGGATGAAAGCCATGCTAAATTGGGATCTGTACACTAATCCTCAAGCAGATGAGTTCGATCAGAACTATACTCCTGCAGAGAAGAAACAGTTTGCTGATGATTGGAAGCGTTATATGGAGATGAATAACACTTGGATATCTTTCAATTCATGGAAAGATAATATTGCTCCCTTGAATGTCTTTACTGGTTCAACTAGCACCTCAGCAAGCAAGCATGCTTGGACTGCACTTGATGGATCAAAAATTGAAACCCCTACGACCTTTCCTCCTTACAAAGGAATTGTCATAGGAGAAAACACAAATGCAGCCAAAGCCATCCCTTTGGTCCAGAAAGATGACAATGCCTTGGGCATTGATGGAAGGATTCAGAAAGCTAGTGAACAGCTTAACTGGACAAATACTGCAGTAAAAGGCTTGGAAATGAATGTTGCAAAATCAATAGAAGTCAGGGAACAAATTGATACTGTCCAAGTATCATTAAATGATGTAAATAAATGTTTGAACAATGTACAGTTTGAAACTAGCATGATTCGTTCTTATGCCAGAGAGTCATTGAATAAAATAGAAGGAGTAGAAGAAAAGTTAGTTGGTCATTTAGACACAACTAAACAAATTATATCTGGTTTAACTGGCAAAGTTGAAAAGATAAGTCTATCTAAAATTGAGAAGCCAATTCCAAACTCCTTTCTTGTAAAAAGAAGCATAAGAATTCAGGACCCTGTGAAATCTGTAGACAGGTTTCCTGCATTATTTCCTAAAGAAGTAGCCATGTCTTCATCAGATACTGAGGCTACAAATAAGATCACAATAGCATCCTTGCTTAAGGATGAAGAAGCAGACATAGGGAAGGAACATAAAGACTAGGATACACAAATCCTCCCTATATATGAACCACTTGAACACAGATTCAACAGATATCCAGCACCTGACATAGAAGGCAAAGGAAAACTTCCTGAAGCGCACACATTTTTTCTAGATTCCCACAGAGAGTGGAATATAGATAACATGAGTGTAGGGCAAATAAGACAAATGATTGATATCATGTATACAGAATATAAACTCATGTTTCTGCGAGGGAAATTTGAAATTGATGCTTGTAGGACAATTATTCAGTGTTTTACAAGGACACTCCTCAGGTGGTGGGAGACAGAATCATCTCCAAAGCTCATAGAAACAATGAAAGCAGAAGTGCTAAAAGATGAGAAAGGAGACGTGATTCATAATCCTGATGGCATAGTTATCAACAACATGACAGGAGCACTTACATCAATGATCTTGGAACATTGGTGCGGCAGTGAAACAGAAATCGCTGATAAAAGTGAAGTCATTCTGATGAATTTAAAGTACCACAAAATGCCTCAATATGATGACTTCCACAGAGATTGGATGTAGAGAATATATGAAGTCAAGGACTCAAGGAACCTGTTATGGAAACAGGTATATCTTGCAGCTTTGCCATCTAAATTTGTTGATTATATCAGAATGTAGGAAGTCTTTCAATTACCTTTTGAGTCATACACATGGGGAGAGATTTATTCTCTCATTACAAGGACAATGGTCAGTCTATGCACTAGCTCAAAGGTAAATAAGTCTCTGGAAAAGCTTTCCAGACTTCCTGACAGAAAATCCATATGCAGCAAATATGGATTAACATTGGATGATCCTTTGGTAAAGAAAAGGAAGGCTAAGAAAAAAGCCAAAAGAGAGTTTAAAGAAATTTTCTACAAAAACCAAAGAAATTATCCAAAGCCCAAAGGTAGATATTCAAAGTCGAGGCATGGTCAAGCCTCTGGAACAAAAAGAGGGTATTATAAATATGTTCCCAAAACTCATTATTACAATCCCTCTGATATCCATCTGCATACTCATAAACAAGACAGATGGAATAAAATTACTTGTTGGCTATGTGGGAAAACTGGACATACTTCCTCCTGATGTCCAGAGGGTGAAGAATCAAAACTAAACAGGGGAAAGAAGTCCCAAGTCTTTGCCCAAAGAAACAAACAAGTAAAGCAAGAAGGAAGAAGACCAATTGTGTGTATGAAATGCGGTTCTCATGCTCACAGCACAGAACGCTGCCCGAATGTCACAATCAGAGAAATCGCTCAGCAGCACCAAATAAATGAATCTTCTTATGATTCATTTAGTTCTTCGTCTGAAGAAGAACTCCATGCTCAGATGGGGCAATATTCAGATTCTATTTCTTCAGATTGTTTGTGTTCTGATTCTGAAGAATGTGCATGTCATGTCCAATATAATTCTGACTCTGAATATTTCAGTGACTCAAGTGAAGAACACAGGGAACAGCCTAAGCCCCAGAAAGAAAAAGTCCTTATGGCTGCAACAGAAGAAGAAGAGCTAAAAATCCTGTCACAAATCGATGCCATGGAGGATGGAGAAATGAAAAACCGCCTGACGGAAGTTTTTATGGACAAGTCCTCCCCATATAATAATTCCCTTGAAGAATATATGAGAGAACACATGGAATGGCTTGTATTAACCAAAGTCCAGTACCAGATTATGCTTGGGAAGCCCATGATTGTCCCAGGATTTTGTGTAAATCCTGCGGACAATCATGGGCTTCCCAAGCACAATCTGGTACTGGACTTTGGTTAATACAAGCCATTCCATGTATTCTCTCATATATTCTTCAAGGGAATTATTATATGGGGAGGACTTGTAAGTTGACCATTCACCTTTAGCCATTTGTTTAACAGTGTTATAAACAGGGTGATTACAGTGTGTACTACATTGCTCAATACATGGTTTGCAAAGATTTTTGCAATATTTTTCATGTTCTACAGGGTCCATGGAGGGGGGGAAATCTACCCGACTACGAAAAAGCTTGGCAACACCCCGGTTCACCATTGATGCCGCTGGAATACCTGTGAGATCGGCCATTTTCGTTGTTACAGTGGGATAAGATTTTGAAGTAATCATCAAGCCAGGGAAGAGTAATGTCGGGCCAGACCATTTATAAAGAATCACTTAAGGGTAAGAGGCAGGAAATCTAGATGATGCTTTGCCAGATGCACATCCATAATCAGTCCACCAGTCTCTAAACCACTTACATTGCTGATATCCTTGAAAATGACTGATGGCACTGAACCTAAGTTTGGTGTAGTAGGTTTCTATCTTGTCGTCGAGGTTGAGAAATTCCCACCAGAGCTATTTTTAGTCTGCAAAGTTATACACTGTATCTGGAAATATGATCCTGGGATCATTTCTTGGCCATCTGGCACCTGGCTGGGTTCTAACATGGCCTGGTTCATTCCAGAGATCCCTTGTCCTGTATATGCAGACATACCTTTCATACATTCCTGTGTTGCGTCCACCATGGCACCAAATAGTGGCAATGTCGTGAAAATTTTGTTCCAAACCCTGTCTTGCAAGGTCACCATCCTGTCTTGCTTTATCATATATCATATCATGAATCCACTTTCCTCCTTTAGGGTATACTTTTCTTTCTGGAACAAAGTGTTGGAGGTCAGTGTGTGGCTGCAAATTGGCGTCTAGTACCTTCGTATTTCGGAGCTGCCACGTGGGTTTCCAGTTTCTTTTATAGGTTTCCCAGTCTTGGTCATCAGGCACGGTTCTCAAGACTTCTTGTTTCTGGTGCTGGTCCCATTCTGTGATGATCATCATGACATGATCTTTTGTTTCAATGTATTCTCTGCTAAGAAAATCAGGCAAATTATTATCTTTTCCTTTGATGTGCTCTACCTGAAAGTCAAAGTTTGCAAATAAAGCCTGCCATCTGGAAAACTTGGCTTCTCCGGCCTTCTTGATGTCTTTTGTTAACACCTTCTGCAGAGCAGATGCATCAGTTCTTAGAAGAAAAGGTTTATTAATAAGATAAACTTCAAACTTACTGATGCAGTTCCATGCTGCCTTGACTTCTTTCTCTATCGTGGAGTAGTTTAGTTCGGCTGGATTCCATACTCCTGAGGCAAATTGAACAACTTGCTCTTCTTTTCCAACCTTTTGCTTTAGAATACCACCCCATCCAATATTACTTGCATCGGATTCAACTATTTTGTATGCAAGATCATCAGCAACATACAGAATGGGCAAGGATTTTACCTTGGCCTTGATGTCCTTGACTGCTTTTGTATGGACTTCTGTCCATTCAGGAGGATTCTTCTTCAGCCTCTTATTTAAGATCTTTCTGTCACTGGCGCAGTCTTGATAAAAATTGCTGACGTAATTAAGGCAACCTAAGAACCTCTGCAGTTGGTTCTTATCTGTGATAACATCTGGAAACTTATCTGCAAACTCCAATGCATGCTTTTGCAGAGAAATCTGCCCATTGCAGATCGTATGGCCCAAAAATTTGATAGTGGTTTGAAATACCTCTATCTTCTTCTTGCTAAGCACTAAACCATTGTGCTTAACCATGTTTAAAATATTTACATGTTTAAAATGTTCCTTTGGAAACTTTGATGGAGCATTTTTGAGTCCAAAAGGCATGACATTCCATTCATAATGTCCTGCTGGTATGTTGAAGGCAGTTTTAAATTTATCTTTCTCAGCAATGGCCACTTGCCAAAATCCTCCTTTCAGGTTGAACTTAGAAAATATCTTGGCACCTGCTATTCTTCTGATCAAGTCTCCTTTGTGTGGGATTGGATAGGTGTCATCAGCCAGGACTGAATTTAAAGGCTTATAGTTTATGACTAATCTGGGAATGCCTCTAATCTGTTCAGCTCTTTTGTTGACATAGAACCCGTAACAGTTCCAAGGACTGTTGGATTCTCTGATCAGTCTTCTATTGAGGAGCTACTGAATCTCTTTCTGGCAAAGATCTCGGTACTCTGTGTTCATCGGGATGGCTCTGCTTTTACAAGGCTTGCCAGTGTATCCTTCCTTGTAAGGGAGCTCCATTGTGTGTTGCTTCCTGTGCCAAAAGGTGTTAGGTTCTTCATAGCAACATTCTTCTTCTATTAGTTTCTTTAAATCTCCAATTTTGTTCTGGATCTAGGGCAGCTTAAGCTGTTCTTCTATTCTCAGCGTACATTTCAAATCCTTTAATTCTGATAGTCTAGCTTCGGCTCTATCCAGATCTTGTACAGTGTGTACCATTGTAGAAATTCTAGGATTGGAGATATATGGGAGTTCAATTTTCTTTCTTGTCCCTTTTGAGGTGGGGACAGAAATAAAATATCCAGCCTTACCTCCTTTGAGTCTAAGTGACCCATGAGGTTCTACTGCTGCAAGAAAGATATTACCAAGAATGCAGTCTACTGGAATATCAACTACTGCAAACTTCATATAAATACAGTGGCTTTCAAAACAAACAGATGCTTTGGGTACTTCGTATCTAAGCTTCTTATTACCCAATCCTACCACTTCTCTTTCTGCATTCACCCAATATTTTGTTGGAATAATTTTCATATTCAAAATGTTAATATCTTCTCCAGAATCAATAAGAGCAATCATTTCAAACATGTGCCCTTTTATGCAGATATTTATCAAAACATGGTGTTGTTGGTATGAGATGGTTAACAATCTCATGTCTTTGAATCCAAAATTTGGATCCTTCATACCTTCAGCAATTTGTACTTCTTGATTACTGCTATGAGAAGCAGTATGCCATGGTTGATCATCATCGTCTTCTTTTGCCATTTGTTTTCCTTTTTGAATTTCTGCAACTTGAGCTTTTAGGGCAGAAATTTCGGTTTTGAGATTATGAATCTCTCTGCTAACTTCTCCTAGAGTAAGAGATCTTACTCTTTCAGGCTTCTACTGATGCCTTTGGAATGATTTTTTATTCTTTTCATATGATGCATCAACGAAGAGAGATTTTTTACCTGGACTGTTTGAAGCTTTTGCTTTTAGTTGATCCATAAAAGCTTCCGTCAAGCAGTTTTTCATTTCTCCATCCTCCATGGCATGGATTTGTGACAGGATTTTTAGCTCTTCTTCTTTCATTGCAGCCATAAGGACTTTTTCTTTCTGGGGCTTAGGTTGTTCCCTGTGTTCTTCACTTGAGTCACTGAAATATTTAGGGTCAGAATCATATTGGACATGACATGCACATTCTTTAGAATCAGAACACAAACAATCTGAAGAAATAGAATCTGAATATTGCCCCATCTGAGCATGGAGTTCTTCTTTAGACGAAGAACTAAATGAATCATAAGAAGATTCATTTATTTGGTGCTGCTGAGCGATTTCTCTGATTGTGACATTCGAGCAGCATTCTGTGCTATGAGCATGAGAACCACATTTCATACACATAATTCGTCTTGTTCCTTCTTGCTTTACTTGTTTGTTTCTCTAGGCAAAGACTTGAGACTTCTTTCCCCTGTTTAGTTTTGATTCTTCACCCTCTAGACATCAGGAGGAAGTATGTCCAGTTTTCCCATATAGACAATAAGTAATTTTATTCCATTTGTCTTGTTTATGAGTATGTAGATGGATATCAGAGGGATTGTAGTAATGAGTTTTGGGAACATATATATAATACCCTCTTTTTGTTCCAGAGGCTTGACCATGCCTCGACTTTAAATATCTGCCTTTGGGCTTTGGATAATTTCTTCGGTTTTTGTAGAAAGTTTCTTTAAACTCTCTTTTGGCTTTTTTCTTAGCCTTCCCTTTCTTTACCAAAGGATCATCCAATGTTAATCCATATTTGCTGCATATGGATTTTCTGTCAGGCAGTCTGGAAAGCTTTTCCAGAGACTTATTTACCTTTGAGCTAGTGCATAGACTGACCAATGTACTTGTAATGAGAGAATAAATCTCTCCCCATGTGTATGACTCAAAATGTAATTGAAAGACTTCCTACATTCTGATATAATCAACAAATTTAGATGGCAAAGCTGCAAGATATACCTGTTTCCATAACAAGTTCTTTGAGCCCTTGACTTCATATATTCTCTGCATCCAGTCTCTGTGGAAGTCATCATATTGATACATTTTGTGGCACTTTAAATTCATCAGAATGACTTCATTTTTATCAGCGATTTCTGTTTCACTGCCGAACCAATGTTCCAAGATCATTGATGTAAGTGCTCCTATCATGTTGCTGATAACTGTGCCATCAGGATTATGAATCACATCTCCTTTCTCATCTTTTATCACTTCTGCTTCCATTGTTTCTATGAGCTTTGGAGATGATTCTGTCTCCCACCACCTGAGGAGTGTCCCTGTAAAACACTGAATAATTGTCCTGCAAGCATCAATTTCAGATTTCCCTCACAGACACATGAGTTTATATTCTGTATACATGATATCAATCATTTGTCTTATTTGGCCTACACTCATGTTATCTATATTCCACTCTTTGTGGGAATCTGGAAAAAATGTGTGCGCTTTAGGAAGTTTTCCTTTGCTTTCTATGTCAGGTGCTGGATATCTGTTGAACCTGTGTTCAAGTGGTTCATA
The DNA here is from genome assembly GCA_031772625.1 of Pinus tabuliformis. Classification (NCBI taxonomy): domain Eukaryota; kingdom Viridiplantae; phylum Streptophyta; class Pinopsida; order Pinales; family Pinaceae; genus Pinus; species Pinus tabuliformis. Next base: position 656,736,424 of record CM062815.1, read on the forward strand.
TATAGGGAGGATTTGTGTATCCTGGTCTTTATGTTCCTGCTCTATGTCTGCTTCTTCATCCTTAAACAAGGATGCTATTGTGATCTTATTTGTAGCCTCAGTATCTGATGAAGACATGGCTACTTCTTTAGGAAATAATGCAGGAAACCTGTCTACAGATTTCACAGGGTCCTGAATTCTTATGCTTCTTTTTACAAGAAAGGAGTTTGGAACTGGTTTCTCAATTTTAGACAGACTTATCTTTTCAACTTTGCCAGTTAAACCAGATATAATTTGTTTAGTTGTGTCTAAATGACCAACTAACTTTTCTTCTACTCCTTCTATTTTATTCAATGACTCTCTGGCATAAGAACGAATCATGCTAGTTTCAAACTGTACATTGTTCAAACATTTATTTACATCATTTAATGATACTTGGACAGTATCAATTTGTTCCCTGACTTCTATTGATTTTGCAACATTCATTTCCAAGCCTTTTACTACAGTATTTATCCAGTTAAGCTATTCACTAGCTTTCTGAATCCTTCCATCAATGCCCAAGGCATTGTCATGTTTTTGGACCAAAGGGATGACTTTGGCTGCATTTGTGTTTTCTCCTATGACAATTCCTTTGTAAGGAGGAAAGGTCGTAGGGGTTTCAATTTTTGATCCATCAAGTGAAGTCCAAGCATGCTTGCTTGCTGAGGTGCTGGTTGAACCGGTAAAGACATTCAAGGGAGAAATATTATCTTTCCATGAATAGAAAGATATGCAAATGTTATTCATCTCCATATAATGCTTCCAATCGTCAGCAAACTGTTTCTTCTCTGTAGGAGTATAGTTCTGATCGAACTCATCTGCTTGAGGATTAGTGTACGGATCCCAATTTAGCATGGATTTCATCCATTGGGCACTATCCTTTGTGTGGCATTGGATAAGTGTCATCAGCTAGGACTAAATTTAGAGGCTTATAGTTTATGACTAATCTGGGAATGCCTCTAATCTGTTCAGCTCTTTTGTTGACATAGAACCCGTAACAGTTCCAAGGACTGTTGGATTCTCTGATCAGTCTTCTATTGAGGAGCTGCTGAATCTCTTTCTGGAAAAGATCTCGGTACTTTGTGTTCATCGGGATGGCTCTGCTTTTACAAGGCTTGCCAGTGTATCCTTCCTTGTAAGGGAGCTCCACTGTGTGCTGCTTCCTGTGCCAAAAGGCGTTAGGTTCTTCAGAGCAACATTCTTCTTCTATTAGTTTCTTTAAATCTCCAATTTTGTTCTGGATCTGGGGCAGCTTAAGCTGTTCTTCTATTCTCAGCGTACATTTCAGATCCTTTAATTCTGATAGTCTAGCTTCGGCTCTATCCAGATCTTGTACAATGTGTACCATTGTAGAAATTCTAGGATTGGAGATATATGGGAGTTCAATTTTCTTTCTTGTCCCTTTTGAGGTGGGGATAGAAATAAAATATCCAGCCTTACCTCCTTTGAGTCTAAGTGACCCATGAGGTTCTACTGCTGCAAGAAAGATATTACCAAGAATGCAGTCTACTGGAATATCAGCTACTGCAAACTTCATATAAATACAGTGGCTTTCAAAACAAACAGATGCTTTGGGTACTTCGTATCTAAGCTTTTTATTACCCAATCCTACCACTTCTCTTTCTGCAGTCACCCAATATTTTGCTGGAATATTTTTCATATTCAAAATGTTAATATCTGCTCCAAAATCAATAAGAGCAATCATTTCAAACATTTGCCCTTTTATGCAGATATTTATCAGAACATGGTGTTGTTGGTATGAGATGGTTAACAATCTCATGTCTCTGAATCCAAAATTTGGATCCTTCATACCTTCAGCAATTTGTACTTCTTGATTACTGCTATGAGAAGCAGTATGCCATGGCTGATCATCATCGTCTTCTTTTGCCATTTGTTTTCCTTTTTGAATTTCTGCAACTTGAGCTTTTAGTGCAGAAATTTTGGTTTTGAGATTATGAATCTCTCTGCTAACTTCTCCTAGAGTAAGAGATCTTACTCTTTCAGGCTTCTACTGATGCCTTTGGAATGATATTGTATTCTTTTCATATGGTGCATCAATAAAGAGAGATTTTTTACCTGGACTGTTTGAAGCTTTTGCTTTTAGCTGATCCATAAAAGCTTCCATCAGGCGGTTTTTCATTTCTCCATCCTCCATGGCACAAATTTGTGACAATATTTTTAGCTCTTCTTCTTCCGTTGCGGCCATAAGGACTTTTTCTTTCTGGGGCTTAAGCTATTCCCTGTGTTCTTCACTTGAGTCACTGAAATATTCAGGGTCAGAATCATATTGGACATGACATGCACATTCTTCAGAATTAGAACACAAACAATCTGAAGAAATAGAATCTGAATATTGCCCCATCTAAGCATGGAGTTCTTCTTCAGACGAAGAACTAAATGAATCATAAGAAGATTCATTTATTTGGTGCTGTTGAGCGATTTCTCTGATTGTGACATTCGGGCAGCGTTCTGTGCTGTGAGCATGAGAACCGCATTTCATACACACAATTGGTCTTCTTCCTTCTTGCTTTACTTGTTTGTTTCTTTGGGCAAAGACTTGGGACTTCTTTCCCCTGTTTAGTTTTGATTCTTCACCCTCTGGACATCGGGAGGAAGTATGTCCAGTTTTCCCACATAGCCAACAAGTAATTTTATTCCATCTGTCTTGTTTATGAGTATGCAGATGGATATCAGAGGGATTGTAATAATGAGTTTTGGGAACATATTTATAATACCCTCTTTTTGTTCCAGAGGCTTGACCATGCCTCGACTTTGAATATCTGCCTTTGGGCTTTGGATAATTTCTTCGGTTTTTGTAGAAAGTTTCTTTAAACTCTCTTTTGGCTTTTTTCTTAGCCTTCCTTTTCTTTACCAAAGGATCATCCAATGTTAATCCATATTTGCTGCATATGGATTTTCTGTCAGGCAGTCTGGAAAGCTTTTCCAGAGACTTATTTACCTTTGAGCTAGTGCATAGACTGACCAATGTCCTTGTAATGAGAGAATAAATCTCTCCCCATGTGTATGACTCAAAAGGTAATTGAAAGACTTCCTGCATTCTGATATAATCAACAAATTTAGATGGCAAAGCTGCAAGATATACCTGTTTCCATAACAGGTTCTTTGAGTCCTTGACTTCATATATTCTCTGCATCCAATCTCTGTGGAAGTCATCATATTGAGACATTTTGTGGCACTTTAAATTCATCAGAATGACTTCATTTTTATCAGCGATTTCTGTTTCACTGCCGCACCAATGTTCCAAGATCATTGATGTAAGTGCTCCTATCATGTTGCTGATAACTGTGCCATCAGGATTATGAATCACATCTCCTTTCTCATCTTTTAGCACTTCTGCTTCCATTGTTTCTATGAGCTTTGGAGATGATTCTGTCTCCCACCACCTGAGGAGTGTCCCTGTAAAACACTGAATAATTGTCCTGCAAGCATCAATTTCAGATTTCCCTCGCAGACACATGAGTTTATATTCTGTATACATGATATCAATCATTTGCCTTATTTGGCCTACACTCATGTTATCTATATTCCACTCTCTGTGGGAATCTGGAAAAAATGTGTGCGCTTCAGGAAGTTTTCCTTTGCCTTCTATGTCAGGTGTTGGATATCTGTTGAACCTGTGTTCAAGTGGTTCATATATAGGGAGGATTTGTGTATCCTGGTCTTTATGTTCCTTCCCTATGTCTGCTTCTTCATCCTTAAACAAGGATGCTATTGTGATCTTATTTGTAGCCTCAGTATCTGATGAAGACATGGCTACTTCTTTAGGAAATAATGCAGGAAACCTGTCTACAGATTTCATAGGGTCCTGAATTCTTATGCTTCTTTTTACAAGAAAGGAGTTTGGAACTGGTTTCTCAATTTTAGACAGACTTATCTTTTCAACTTTGCCAGTTAAACCAGATATAATTTGTTTAGTTGTGTCTAAATGACCAACTAACTTTTCTTCTACTCCTATTTTATTCAATGACTCTCCGGCATAAGAAAGAATCATGCCAGTTTCAAACTATACATTGTTCAAACATTTATTTACATCATTTAATGATACTTGGACAGTATCAATTTGTTCCTTGACTTCTATTGATTTTGCAACATTCATTTCCAAGCCTTTTACTGCAGTATTTGTCCAGTTAAGCTGTTCACTAGCTTTCTGAATCCTTCCATCAATGCCCAAGGCATTGTCATCTTTCTGGACCAAAGGGATGGCTTTGGCTGCATTTGTGTTTTCTCCTATGACAATTCCTTTGTAAGGAGGAAAGGTCGTAGGGGTTTCAATTTTTGATCCATCAAGTGCAGTCCAAGCATGCTTGCTTGCTGAGGTGCTGGTTGAACCGGTAAAGACATTCAAGGGAGCAATATTATCTTTCCATGAATAGAAAGATATCCAAGTGTTATTCATCTCCATATAATGCTTCCAATCGTCAGCAAACTATTTCTTCTCTGCAGGAGTATAGTTTTGATCGAACTCATCTGCTTGAGGATTAGTGTACAGATCCCAATTTAGCATGGCTTTCATCCATTGGGCACTAAACTCGGATTTCAAGCATCCATCCATAAGGGAGAAGAACTTATGCATTTCCATTGCTGCGGGCTTTTTACAGTCGGAAGGAATAGGGCGAAATCTGCAATCTGGAATCAGGCAATTTGCACGCTCAAGGTATCCCAAACCATATCTGGGTTTGGCTGGTCTCATCAAACACATCATCTCTGTCAACCTTATATATTCTCCTTCGAGAGTGGTAAGTTCATGCATCATGAGCACATGATCCGGATCTGATTCATGTGGGAAAGGAATATCTGTGCATTTGGGATTTGGACATGAATTTACAGATGTAGTAGGAGGAGCGATTCCAGTTCTAGGGTTATGATTTGAATGGAGGTTAGACTCAACCAGAGTAAGCAGATTAACAAATTCTTGACAATCTAGGCATTTGACTTCTAAAGAAGAATAATTTACAAGCTGGGCTAATTCATACAAAGAATTATGTTTACAAAAAGACGAAGAGGAACAAGCTGTATCTACAGTGGAAGGATCTCTGTAATACTTGGATTTTTTATAGGCTAACTCTATTCTTCTCCAGTCAATAGTAGATCTTCTGGGGAATGAAATAACTGCAGAAGACAGATTTTCTGTAATATCAGCAGAGGTAATAGCCTTAGGAATGAGAGGCTTAGGATTATTTACAACCCAGTGTTCTGGAAATGTCAAGTCTTCCCATCGAATGGTCTGATGCTCAATTTTCTGATTCTTTGCATCAGTGAGGACAACTATACTTGACTTTGAGTCTCTGCTGGGTGTATGGCGGATGGCTGGCCAAAGGGTATTGGTGTGACGGAAACAACCCTTGGTCTGGATGGCTATATTATTTCTCTTTTTCTTCATATCAAAACCAGTTGTTTGAATCTGCAATTGCAGAATCTGATCTATGGTTTCATCAAAGGTATACACAGAGAAATTGGGGTAACAGTCAAAGTAGACTGGGCCATCGGATAATGGAGCAACAATCCCACCTATTAGGGAATCTGTATATTTGTTGTGCGTCATATCTCTTACAGTAGCAAGCACAAAAGTATTTAAGCCTTTATGGGTTAAGGCATTGATCCCTACTCGGATACATCCTAAATGCAAATAATTTGTCTTTAGTCTCTTTGCCTCTGCCTATAGTTCTTTGGGTTTTAACAGAGATATAGTTTGTATATTATCTGAATTCTCTTGGATCTGGCTTACAAACTCTTTAATGCTTATTCTAGTGGCTGCAATCAAATGAAAAGCAGAAAGGTCACTATACACTTCTGAGGGAGCTATCTGGGGCAGTTCCCATCGGGCTGATGGCTGGGATTCTTCATAAGAAAGTTCAGTAGAATTTAAAACTCTACTGGAGCTACTAGCAAACATTTCCCTTAATGGGTTTTCCTCAGCCTGTGAATCTCTCTCTTCAAGTTCTCAGAAGGAAACAGATTTTCTGAAAGATTCCATTCTTAAATGAGTATTTTAGTTTTTGAATACCAACCTCAAGAACCAGATGTTACTAGCTCTGATACCAATTTTAAGCAGGGCTCCTGTCACGAGCTTGCTACTTGCTACGTCTCTTCGTATGACTTTGACAACCGACTCCTGGTGAACCAGTGGTGAACCTACTCAGAACTTTCACACTCTTATGGCCTCAACAACGGCTTCCTCGCCTAACAACGGCCTTGGCATCCCTTCGTTCCTTTGGCGAACTTCCTGCGAACTTCCTGCGAACTTCGGATGAGGGCACCAAGACAACTACTACCGCAACAGACAATATTAATGTGCAGACGATGTATTCAGATACAGAATGGTGTACTCATTTTATTTCATAATGGATATGACTTTGTTTATAGAAGAATTCTTACAAGGATTGACTATCTTCGCATTTACCAAGCTTTATGTTGTTCGCATGGAACAAACAATACCGGAGGCTACCTCGCAAAGGAGAGACTCTGCCTCAGAATCAGACTTCGACACATATACAGACTGGTCGACTCTCTATATGATTCAGCCACTTTAGGTTCTCACCAGTGCCGAGCACACTGATGCGCAGGCTCCCAAATCACCTAAGGACTTAAATTTTTCTCGTGATGCAAGCAGATCAGACAGAATGTCCGCAGATGCAGAGCAGGAGAGGAACTTGACTCAAACACACAAAACTCTAGACTCAATCTAAACTCGAATGCCTCATCAATGAGCCTTACCCTCATTATATAGGAATGGGAGGGGACAAACATTACTGTAGGCCATCTGTAAACGGTGGATAGAATCATTACTTTTCGGATAGTGCTCAGGCGACGTCCACACAAAGATTCCCATCTAAGGAATAGTTTCTTTCGCGTAATGCCAGGGCAAATCTGATAGTAGATTCTGTCTGAAAAGAAAATCCTAATAGTTATATACATTAATTAAGTAAGTTTTTTTTGGTAGAAATTATATAAGAGAAATTTTTGGCCAACGCAGCAAAGGCTTAAATAGAGAGAAATGTAGAGACCAAAATTTCAAGTAACGACTAGAACAATAATATATTTTTGATAAATGTTTATGGATATTTGTATTTTATTAGACTATAAAATATATCGTTTTAAAATTGACTAAATTGTAGTTTTATTTTCAATTAATATTATAGGCCGTGCAAAATAATTTTGAATATAAAAATGCTTAAATATCTATAAAATTTTTAAATATCTATATTATTTGTAGCAAAATAATATATTAAAATTATTAATATTATTTATTATTAATATTAATTATTATCAATTATTAATACTCACTATTAATTAACAAATAAAGATCAATATCCAGAAATTTGCAATAAATATTAAAATAAATTGTATCCAAAATTATAATAACATATTGAAATGGAAACACCATATTACTAACGAACACTAATAACAACTAACCAAATCCATTTATAATATTCTAAATTCAAAATTACTTATATAACAACTATTTAATATTAACCTTTAAAAAATTTCCAATAAATATTAAAACAAATTGTATCCAAAAATATAATAACATATATAAATATTATTTAATACATATTATTAACCAACATTAATAACAAGTAACCAATTCCATTCATAATATTCTAAATTTAAAATTACTTATATAACAACTATTTAATATTACCCATGGAAAATAAATATAATAATTATTAAAATAAATAAATAAAATTAGTTTGTAAAACTTCACTAAGTGCAATGATTACAATGAACGAAATTCAGCTACACTATACCATTCATGGCAGCAACACAAAAATCATTAATAATTTGCAAAATCCATGTCGTTGTTCAACAAAATATTTTTCCATATTTCTCGATCTAATGATGTAATGGGAGACAACTCGTTGGGTTAATAATTTTCATTCCATAGACATAGTTAACCATCTATATTCAAAGAAACTGAATGCAAATATTTTTGGATTAGCAAAAAAAACATATAATAATCTAAAAACATATAATATTATTAATTTAATCTAATTAATAGATAAAATGTTTCTCTTTGAAAATAAGACAAAATACTTTCCATACTAACAAATAAATTTTTTTTTAATATAAAATTAATTTTTTTTTTTAATATAAAATTAATTTTAATCCATACATATTACCAATGCGGAAAGAATTTACAAATACATATTCTAAATCTGAATGGGATATACACAATTTACATGAAAAGAATCTATAGATAGTCATGAATATGTGCTTACCCACATGGGAAGCCCTTTATGTATAACAAATTTCACTGAAGAAAATTACACATTTCTCCTGTACAACATTGACAATGGGCGTTTAGGCTTTCGTATATTCCTTCTTTCATATTCCGTGTATTTGGATGTTGTCTATGCAATTACACATTTCATTGTCATATAATCTCACATAAAAAATAATTTAATGTCCCACTCTCTATATCAAGACTATGAATGTCCCACTCCTTATCTCAAGACTATGAATGTAAACTATATATTTGTAGTTATTCATATAATGTTCCAAAAAAAAAATTAATATTCCACTTTCTATATGTGCTACCTTTAAGTAATATCTCATATGCCAACAACTTCTACAATGAGAAAACCTTGGATTCAACAAACACAAAACATAAGATAAATGATCAACTTGTATGTTCTCCCCCTAATAGATAAGAACAAACGTACTCTACACTACCATAGTTAGGGAAGTTTAGCGTCTGCCATAGTTAGGGAAGCTAGGGAAGCTTAGCATTTGCCACTTAAGTGGAAATTATGTTTTCATAGAAATTGCAAATTTATATATGAAATGGAAAAATTAATTGCCAACTAAGCGACAAGGAGTTGCATAAATTTTGGTGGGTAGTAACCACTAGTAAATCTATGCACATTTACATTTTTAATCTTACTTATTAATGTGTTAAACAACACACGTAAATAACGGTGTGCAATAGTTCTTGATAAGTATATTATTTACATCATGTTCCTATCCATCTATACAAATATTTGCTTAAATTTTTAAATATTTTAAATTTGTTTGGTTTTCCTTTGAATACAATAATACCTTTAATTTAATAGTCCTATCGAATGTTTGAAAAAATATCTTTTGAAATAATATTGAAAAAAAATATTAAATATTTATTTTTCAAAATTAGACATTATAAGTTGTATTGGTCAATGCGAAAATTATAACGGTCACGAGGAAAATCAATTCTAGAGTCTTTCTTTGACGGAGATTAATAAGAGTTCAGTGTAATAAATAAAAGCTAAAAACATGAATTTTAATTTAATTAATTTTACTAATAGTTAAATTAAAATGATAAAAACTCTATTCCAAAATAAACAAGTCTATTAACTTATATATATTAAATAAAATAAATTAGTAAATAAATTCTAGTAAACTTAATTATGTTAATTTATTTTTTTTGATAATATTTAAATTAAAATTAATTAATAATTTATTAATTTATTAATATTTTAATAATATTGTACATTTATAACTTTAATGTAGTGTTGTAATTTTAATATAAATTTAACGTATCTTTATAGCTTTAATATAACACATTAATTTACTTTAATACTTTAATATAAATAGTTAATATAATTATCTAATCTTTAATAGTTATTTAATATGATTCAAATGTTATAATAATATATTAATCTCTATATTAACATAATAAAAATAGATTAATCTATTGCATAACAAATTATTTTGCATATCAGTATATTAATAATAATATTCAATCAAAGTCAATCATATTCATCATCGCTCACTATGATTGACAGGGTAAGCCATAGTAAATCATAGTGAACATAGGCATCATGTTTAACCATAATCAACCTGGGTATCATGTTAAAAAATAGTTAACATGGGTGTCATGGTAAACCATAATAACCATGGGAATCACTATTCCATCCACAATTATGTAGAGAGGGGGTTGAATCAATATAATAAATTTTTTTGCATGTTTATAACTAGTTAAACATCATCAAACATCAATCATATGATGATAACAAAGAACACAAAATATAAGTGGAAACCCATCAACCAGAAAACCACAAAATTTCTTTTAATTAGTTGTTTTTTCTAGGCATTGACAACCTATACGAGACTTCTATCCCCTTGACTTTGTAGGCACCAACTTGATGGAGATACCAATCGCCACTACTTTGCATGCACCAACCTACAGTAAGCACAAATCCCCTCAAATTTATAGCCTCCAAGCTGCTAGAAATACAATCTGCACTACTTTATAGGACCTCAAATAAATAATACACCAATCCCATCTTCATATTTACAAAGAGAAATCTACTAAAAAAAACTAATTCCCATTAATCTTTGATCTGCACACTATTCTTCTCTAGTCCACACCCACTCTCTTTCTTAATTCTTTGCGGTCAACTCATCATATCTTCGTTTTTATTCAATTCTTTGCAATCAACTCAATCCTCTTTGATATTTAATACTCTTTATACACGCAGATTCTTTGTTATTCTTGGTAGAAACCCCATTCTTCCCGACACACTCAACTCATCTACAATTCTTTGCAAACAACTTATACTTTTTTGTACATCAGATCCCCTTCTTAATCAATTTTTTTTTGGTCCATTGTCTCCCTTAAGCCACTCTTCTCTTTCGTCCACCATTCTTCAACTTCCAGAGTAAGAGGTATTTTCTGTTGGAATTTTCTGATAAATTCCATAACAGACAGACAAAAATCGCACTCTGTTTTTACACAGAAAAACAGAAAAATCGCTTGCTGGAAACGGTGTTTCAGCAACACCGTTTTTTTTCAGTTGCTGAAACAGGTGTTTCAGCAACGCTGATCGTGGTGTTTCAGCAACGTAAATTTTTTACGTCAAGTATTTTTTAAGTTACGGTGTAACAGCAACAGGGAAATAACTTGCGTTTAATAAAAGTAAACTAACTGTTACAGGAATTTCATAAGAGATTGTGCTTGAAAAAAAACGCTGCTGTTTTACACAAATAAGATCTATGTTCTCTCTTAGTAAACAAACATAAAACAAATTACATACAAATCTGCACTGCTGTGCATTTTTGCCTTTCCGCTCTCTGCTACACTGTTGCGTTTACACTGCTGTGCACTGCCGTGCCTTTCTGGAAGAATTTATCTTCACGCTGCTGCGTGCTCTTCTCTGCTGTGTATCACTCTACTGCTACAGCTGCTAACTCTAAAATAGAACTGCTGTGCGGTATTTATATGCTGAAAGATATTTGATTAAAACAATAAAATATTACAAAATATCTTCTAATGTTTATCTCAGAATTTATTGCAGCAAGGCGGTGATGCCTTTATCAAAAAACAAGTCGGCTGTCTGCAGGGGAAATCAACTGAAACTTTAATGCATATTAATGTGCAGAAATATCAAAGGCGACTTGGCTGCACCGAACAGCTTGTAACATTTACTGCAAATCAGATTCCTGTGCAGCTGTTCATTGTTGCAGTTGGAATTAAATTCCAACACTCCCCCTTAATTTCAACTGCTGCATACCCAGACATTTTCTGAAATGATCAAAACCTTTCTTTGCTAATGGTTTTGTCAAGATGTCTGCAAGCTAATCCTCTGTTCTGCAGTGCTGCAAAACAATCTCACCATTGTTAACCAATTCACGTATGAAGTGATATTTGGTGTCTATGTGCTTTGTTCTTTTATGAAAAATAGAGTTTTTAGACAATGCTATTGCTGAGCTATTGTCACAGTAAATGGTTGTGCCATTTTCTTGTTCATGACACAAATCTTTGAGAACTCTTCTCAGCCATACTGCTTGGCATGCTGCTACTGTTGCTGCCACATACTCTGCCTCTGCTGTTGACAAAGCCACAACTGGTTGCTTCTTGGAAGCCCATGAGATGGCTCCCGATCCCATATGAAACACATATCCCGATGTGCTTTTCCTATCATCAACACTTCCAGCCCAATCACTGTCAGTGTAACCTGTCAACATGAAACTTTCAGAAGAGGAGTATAAAATACCAAACCCCTTCGTTCCATTCACATACCTTAGAATTCTCTTGGCTGCCTGCCAATGAGTCTCTTTCGGTCTTTCCATAAATCTGGAGATTAAACTCACAGCGTGCATAATGTCCGGCCTAGTTGCAGTCAAGTACATAAGGCTGCCAACTATGCTCTTGTACAATTTTGGATCAAAATATTTGCTGCTGTCTTCTTTGGTTAATTTCAGCCCCACTACTGTTGGAGTCACAGCAGCCTTGCTGTTCTGCATGTTAAATCTCTTCAAAACAACTTCTACATATTTATCTTGAGAAATGAAAACACCATTTTCACTTTGGTCTACTTCAATTCCAAGAAAATATCTTAAGAAGCCTAAGTCAGTCATTTCAAATTCACTCTTCATGACTGCTTTAAAATCAGCAATGAGAGAAGCATCATTGCTAGTAAAAATCAGATCATCTACATATAAAACAACAATAATAATCTTACCGTCATTCTGCTTTATGTAGAGTGTGGGTTCACCATCACACTTAGCAAACCCATTCTCAATCAGATAAGCATCAATTTTGCTGTACCATGCTCTTGGAGCTTGCTTCAGCCCATAAAGAGCCTTCTTCAGTTTACAAACTTTATGCTCTTGTCCTTCAACTTCATAGCCCGGAGGTTGATCAACATAAACCTCTTCTTTTAACACTCCATTCAGGAATGCAGATTTAACATCCATCTGATAAATCTTCCATTTGTGTTGTGCTGCAATAGACAACACTGTTCTGACTGTTTCCATCCTTGCTACTGGTGCAAAGGTTTCATCATAGTCTCTGCCTTGTTGCTGCTTGTAGCCTTTCACAACAAGTCTTGCTTTGTGCCTGTCAATCTTACCTTCAGCATTGCTCTTGGTCTTATAAACCCACTTAACTCCAATGGCATCTTTGCGTTTAGGGAGATCCACTAACTCCCATGTTTTACTCTTCTCAATTGCACCAATTTCTTCATTCATTGCTTCAATCCATTTATCTTCATTTACAGCATCTTCAAAATGGATTGGGTCATCAATATGACAATACAAAGCAAATAATGAATTCAGACCGGTATTGTTACTTACCTCTCCTTGTTCATAAATCTCATTCAGATTTCTGAATCTTGGTCTTCTTGGTGTGCTTGGAGTTCCATCAGAACTTGAGGGTGTATTTGATCCCTGTGGTGTTTCAGCAGTAGCTGTTTGTGGTGTAACAGCATCTGTTCTTCCTTGACTTCTCAAGGCTGTTCGGATTCCAGCTTGTGGCGTGGTTTGTTGTACTTGCTGTGGTGTAGGAGGAGCCACCAAGGAAGGATTATTTGCTGCTGTCCCTTCCTCTTCTTCTTCATGAGACACTATTGTCTTCACATTCACTGTTTTTTCCAAGCTTCCATCCCAAGCTTCATCTTCAATGAACTGCACATCTATGCTTACTATTAACTTCTTGGTGGATGGATTATAGAGTTTGTATGCTTTTGACTCATCACAATAGCCAATAAAGACACACTTCTCCCCCTTACTATCAAGCTTTTTTCTTAGCTGATCTGGTACATGTGCATATGCCACACAACCGAATACTCTCATGTGAGTGACAGTTTGCTTTTGACCACTCCATGCCTCTTCTGGTATTCTGTTCATGACAGCTTTAGTTGGGCATCTATTCAAGATGTAAACTGCGCAAGTAACAGCTTCTGCCCAATACTCATACGGCAAGTGTTTTGCCTTCAGCATACTTCTGACCATGTCAAGAATGGTCCTATTCTTTCTTTCAGCAACACCGTTTTGCTGAGGTGTATACCTTGCTGTGAACTGTTTTTGTATGCCATTCTCTCTGCAAAAACGCAGAAATTCTTGGGAGATGTACTCTCCTCCTCTATCTGTTCTGAGCACTTTGATATAATGCCCACTCTGCTTTTCAACAAGAGTTTTGAAGTGGCGGAATTTCTCAAACACTTCACTCTTCTGTTTCAGCATATACACCCATGTCTTTCTGGTGTAATCATCAATAAAAGTTAAAACATATCTATTTCCAACAAATGATGGTATTTGCATCGGTCCACACACATCAGAGTGAACAATTTCCAAGGGTGCTTTTGCCCTTATACTCTTTCCTGCTGGAAAGCTTTCTTTGTGTTGCTTGCCCAAGATGCAGCCTTCACAAAGGCTGTCCGGTTTCTCAATCAACGGCAATCCCTTTACCATGCCCTTTCTGTGCAACAGATTCAGGCCTCCGAAATTGAGATGTCCAAATCTCAAATGCCACAACCAATTCACATCTTTCACCTGTTCTTGAAAGACTTCTTGTGTTACAGCCGCAATAGTTCTGCCTTCCTTCAAATCTGCCCTGAGTTTGAGAGGAAACATTCTATTGCTGGTCATCTGCACCTGTGCAATGATCTTCTTACTTGGAGGTATGTCTCTGATAGTACACAAATCATCTTTGAAGAACACGTTGTAACCTTTGTTCATGAGCTGTCCAATGCTCAAAAGATTACATTTCAAACCAGGTACATAGTATACAGCTTGCACAGTCATCTGTTCTCCATTTTTTGCTCGGATATTGACACTGCCCTTACCCTTGACAATTATCTTATCATCAGTCCCTGTTGTTACCTCAGATTTCACATTTTCATCCAGATTGGCAAACATTGCAATATTTCCAGTCATGTGATTACTACAACCTGAGTCTAAGAACCAAAAATCATCTTGTTTGTCTTGTGCTATGTTACATGTTAACATCACATTCTTTGGGTTCTTATCTTCTTCATTTGCAAAATTAACATTCTGCCTATTGTTCATGTCATTTTGTTTTTTCTTGCATTCATTTGCATAGTGCCCAAATTTTTTACAATAATGACATTGGACTTGGGATTTGTCATACCTTTGTCCATGAGCTTGCTGTTTGCTTGAACCTTCAGCTTGGTTCTGATTGCAGCTCCTTCCGCTTGTGCTAGCTGGATAATTTCTGCCTCTGTTTTGGCTTCTTCCACGACCTCTGTAATTTGCTCTGCTTCCACCTCTTCTTTGGCCAAAAGACATCTGAGTCTTGAATGCTTGCTCAAAAGAGGAATCTGTTCCTCTACTCAGTTTGTGTTCATGAGACAACAGAGAAGCACTCAGCTCATCTACCGTGAATTGTGAGAGATCTTTTGTTTCTTCTATTGCCACCACAATAGATTCAAACCTTGAGGGTAAACATCTCAAGATTTTCTCTACAACCCTTCTATCTTCAAGAATCTCACCATGAGATCTTATCTGGGTTATTAAGCCAATAACCTGGGTGAAGAATGAATCTATTGTATCAGATTCCTTCATGCTGAGATTTTCAAAGTCTCTCCTCAACATCTGCAACTTTGCAGTCTTCACCTTCTCCATACCTTGGTAGGCAGTTTGGAGAATATCCCATGCCTCCTTAGATTTTGTTGTTGCTGCAATCCGCGGAAAAACACTTTCATGTACTGATTGGAAGAGGAAAAAGAGGGCTTTGGCATCCTTCTTCTTGTCACTCTTCAACTGGTCTCTTTCTGCTGCTGTCAAAGCAGCCAGTGCTGTTGCATCTGCAGGTTCAGCATAACCTGTTTCAACCAGCTCCCATATTCCTTGAGAAGCAAACAATGCTTTCATTGTTATGGACCAATAACTGTAATTTTTCCCATTAAACTGAGGCAGTTGGGGATTTGTCAAACCTGTTCCAGCATCTGCCATCTTAACCTGTACTGGTAAAGAAAAAGTACTGACTGTATTTTGAAAAACACGCAAAAACTTTCTCTGCTAGAAAAATCTGCTTAACAAACTTCTTACAGCTCCTACAGTGAAAAACAATCTTTGTTTTTGACTCACTGAGTGCCTAGACTAGCTCTGATACCATGTTGGAATTTTCTGATAAATTCCATAACAGACAGACAAAAATCGCACTCTGTTTTTACACAGAAAAACAGAAAAATCGCTTGCTGGAAACGGTGTTTCAGCAACACAGTTTTTTTTCAGTTGCTGAAACAGGTGTTTCAGCAACGCTGATCGTGGTGTTTCAGCAACGTAAATTTTTGACGTCAAGTATTTTTTAAGTTACGGTGTAACAGCAACAGGAAAATAACTTGCGTTTAATAAAAGTAAACTAACTGTTACAGGAATTTCATAAGAGATTGTGCTTGAAAAAAAACGCTGCTGTTTTACACAAATAAGATCTGTGTTCTCTCTTAGTAAACAAACATAAAACAAATTACATACAAATCTGCACTGCTGTGCATTTTTGCCTTTCCGCTCTCTGCTACACTGTTGCGTTTACACTGCTGTGCACTGCCGTGCCTTTCTGGAAGAATTTATCTTCACGCTGCTGCGTGCTCTTCTCTGCTGTGTATCACTCTGCTGCTACAGCTGCTAACTTTAAAACAGAACTGCTGTGCGGTATTTATATGCTGAAAGATATTTGATTAAAACAATAAAATATTACAAAATATCTTCTAATGTTTATCTCAGAATTTATTGCAGCAAGGCGGTGATGCCTTTATCAAAAAACAAGTCGGCTGTCTGCAGGGGAAATCAACTGAAACTTTAATGCATATTAATGTGCAGAAATATCAAAGGCAACTTAGCTGCACCGAACAGCTTGTAACATTTACTGCAAATCAGATTCCTGTGCAGTTGTTCATTGTTGCAGTTGGAATTAAATTCCAACATTTTCTTGTGCGCTGATTAACAAAGTAGACAAGAAACCATGAGGGTTCCAAACCTACATTAAAATTCTATACTTAATGTCAGTTTTTTAAATTTTCTTAATATATGCAAAATATAAAAAGGCACACATTTTAAATAAGTAAGTTATTTTGTTAATAAATTAAATTAATAAAATGAATAACCTTCTTAGATTCCTTAATTAATTAGAATAAACATTGAATAAAGAAATTGATTAAAATAAACATTAAATAAAAAAATGTTAATCAAATTTTGAAATTAATTTGTTTGATTTAGATTAATTTTGGATTTTCGACTTGTTATATTTTAATTTATAAAATAGTAATTAAAATTTAAATTGGTAAATTAAATTATTAAAGTTTATAAAAGAGAATGTGGAAAGAATTATGGAGGTTATATCTATATATAAACTTTCAATAAATAATAAAGTAAAGAGTTTAATTTTTACTAAAAATTAATACGAGTATATCCATATAAATTAAATAGCTGGTAAATGTGGATTGTCACATACCAGTCAACAACAATTTTTTTTACTCGTGTTAATAGCAATTTTTTTTTTTCTTAGCTATGTATAAAATAGTTAATTTGTATCCCTATTTAAGTCCATGAATACCTTCTTGCTGATTGGTTTACTTCTACGCCATTTTATTCTATTGAAATTGTTTCTCACCTTTATGTATGTCTCTTACCTCTATCCATATAGCCTTAGTAGGTTGATATTCGCGTTTAGTGGTAATGGGGTTAGTTTATGGCTCATCGCTCCCCCTTGCTGAGAGACAACCTTTAACTTATGGCTATGGTAAATATTGACTTAAAAGGAGTTGTGATATTAATTGATCTATGAACCTAACATTACATTCCACCTCCTATCCAAACGCTTGTTATATGCTCTCCCTACTTACTTGGGGTCATAATCCCTATGCGACCTATGTTAATATCATTTCATTAGACTCAGCATGACATGGAGATATCACTTAACATTTACATTCAATTTGGACATGGTTTACAACTGTTTGCGTGGGCATTGGGTATTTAATGCCCTCAGAGCAGCACGCAACTTAGCCCGATAACACGGGAGCGAGCAAATATTATTTAATTCCAAATTTTCCCGCTCCCGTGTTATCGCGTTAAGTCGCGTGCTGCTATAAGGGCATTAAATACCCAATATATGGCTGGTTAGCTCTTTCCGTTTGTGTGCATTGTCCAGCGCCCATCTCCTTATCCCACACGTCTTGAACCACGTGAACACCCACACCACGCGTCCTCGACCACGTGATTTGGTACCACCACCTCATATCTTCTCTTCTGTCAAGACGATGAGACCTCTATGGTCCATATCTCCCGTTGGGTATCTATGGTGTGGATTTGTTGTGTTAACCCTAACTTTTCCTAGTAGCGGCCATTCATTCATTTGGTTGATGTTCTCACCACTGAGAGAGGAGGATTTTGGCATCCTTGCTCTGTGCCAGTGCTCCCTGTTAGTTTCCACTCTATCACTCCACCTTGGCAATATATGGTATCGCTTGAGGGTCTCCATGCCTCTATCGACCTATTTCTTAATCGTCCTCCTTGAAAGATTGTACCGTGGCCACCCCCGGAGTAACGAAAATCTATTGGTCACGCATTCTTGTTTTTATATTTTATTTTTCCACTTTGTTCTGATCTAGTTTCCTTCTCTCTACTAATTTTGTGCGTACGTCTAGGCTTCAAATCACCTTAGGGCCAGCACTGGATCAGAACCCTCATCCTAAAGGCACCCTCAATATCCCACCTTCACAGTAAGGGTTTTTCCTTTGTATTTTAGTGGTTAAATTACAACTTTGTTTCAGGTTTCTAACTGCCGCTACTAAGTTCTGTTTGGGTTGTTTCTTTGTTTTTATCTTCCCATCCACAGCCTCGACCTCAACCATGTCTCCATTTGGTGCCCTTTGCACAGTTAAGCCTAACCCTTCTCGTTTAACTATTTTCTTTGAACTAAGTTATTTATAGTGTTATTTTCGTCACTAATGCCTACGTTCTCGTGGTGGGTTTGACGCATGTACTCCAATGCTCCTCATTTTCAACTATAGGGTGATGTTGCCTATGGTTATGCATGCTCTGACTTGGCACTCATCTCCTTTCCAAGTTGGTCATATAACATTCCCCTTCCTCCACAGCCGCCCTACTGTAATTTGGAAATGGGCTTTAGAATGTTAATGTGTGATTAAATTCCTTACTGTCTTTAGGTTAGGGTACCAGGCGCACCCATGTTTTGCTCGTTGTTGTTGAATGTTCATGGGACTCTTACTTAAGACATATCGTGTACCCTTAGTAAGGGTTTTCAACTTCCATTGGTTTTTAGACGATGACAGTATTGTAATAAAAATGCCTCATAAGCAAGGAGGCAACTACCTGCTAAATGTTATGTTGTTCATGAATAGCTATGGAGAATCCCTATTTGTTTGAATGTTATATTATTCATGAATATTTATGAATAATATCATTTTCAACTTTTAGTTATGTTTATTAGGTTTAATTTCCGCTTCAGCAAATCACCTATGGTTATTACCTGTGTTTCTTTTGCTTGAAATCTAATAAGATTACAACGTTAAGTAATAAATGTGGTTTACTACTGTTTCGCATCCTGGTTTCATTATACTGTTCTTGTTCTCTAGTTGTGTAACTTAGATGACAACCTTAGGTTAATTTTTTTATGGATGGGTATATTCATCGTATTTCTTTACATGAGTTTATATTAGTGATTTGATTGATATGAAGCTTCCAATGGTAGTCTTGCTACACATGAATGTAATGAATAATTTGTTTGATGAGTACTTTTCCAATGTATGCCTTACTGTTCATAATTATATTCCTTTATTGTGCCTTGATGTACATAAATATACATATTCTATTTTTTTGTCTTACTATACATAATTATATTCTATTATTTTTCTTTACTGTACAGAAATATATTCTATTATTTTGTTTGAGGACATAATTTTCTAGCAATTGTCTTCCTATGAGAAAATCGGAATGATGTGCTTCCCTAGAGGTAATTCGACCTATGGGCCAAAATGTCTAATTATGAATAGGGAATGGTCAAACTCTGATTTGATCTGAATGAACCAATCAGACACTCTTAAATAATTCACGAATTCAGCGTGATCCTAGCAAACTTGTTAGGACATGATTCGATGTTAGACTTAACTCTGGTAGATTGGATTATACTCTCCCCTACCTCTGCTTGACCAAAGTGAAAGTTCCGTTCTTTTTTGGAAATGAAATGGAAGTTGATCTTCCGTCTTGTTCAACTCCTTGACTGAGTTAAGGATGTGTATCTCACTTAATGATGACTTGAATCCATTATACATAGAGATTTATGCACATAGACTTTGTTGCGTGACATAACTGTCATCTTTTAATGATCACTTTCTGAGTTTGGACTTTACGCCTCTGAGGATCAATTCTTTCCTTTCCCAAATTTAACTTATATTGTCTACATCCTAAAATGCAAATTATATTAGTATAGGGTGTTTTACACTTTTTCCTGATGTAGGATCATTCAGACTTATCCAGCAATTTGATTGTATGTTCACATGGTGTGGCTAATAAGATATGAATTTCATTGACCTGAGTGGTCAAAATCAATTCTTAGTAGAGAGGGTTGGATCTCTTGAAAATTATCTTTACTCCAATTATTGTAATAATTAGAATATTGTATTACTTTTAGAATAGGAGATAAGTTGTTAGTATAAGTGTGTATCAGAGCTTGAGAATAGGGATTTAATGGTTGAGTTGATAAAAATAGAGATTTAGTTGTCAATGCAGTTAGGATAGGATTTGATTCATAAAAGAGGAAAGAATGGAATGACAGAGAGATTAGATGATCGAGAATAGAGTATGTAAGTGAGAGGTGTGTGAGAGATAGGGTTGGAGAGTGAACAAAGACTAGGCAAACTATTGTAATTGAGCCAAGAGGGCCAAGACTCTAGAAATTCTATTTTATTGAATAAATGATTAAGTGTGGTGTTGTGTGTTAATCCTCGTGCATAAATTCATTTATATCTATGATTCGGCGTTCTGGACCCTAATCAGGCATTTTTCTCTATTTAAACATTTTATTTATAAATCATAGTCAATTAGTATTAAGAGTTAATATTGATCTTAAGCGATAAATATTTCCTTAAGCATCTTTCTTAAAAGTATGAATTAAGCACTTGGGTAGTATTTAGAAAGTGGTAAGAAATATCTCACGCGAACAAAAAATGGTAAATGGTATTTCTCAATTTCACGTGATTAACCTTAGTGGGTGACACATAGCATAGGAAAACCACTTTTCTCGCACGCTCTTGACCTGATATTGATCATGCAAGAATTCACGTGAGATTGCGCGATAGCCGTTAGATCAAACATGACAGATCAATGGTGGAGATCATCCAGGCTAGTTGGCACGTGATACGACGTGATATCCATTAGATCAGAAGGAGTGTTTTTAGTGGCGCAGATTGAAACGCCTGGCAAAGGGAAAAGTCAAAGAAGAACCGACGATGATTGGTCAAGTAAGCAGGATCCTCAGGAAAAATCCACGTACAAGATCCGTCAACACGCAACTAATTGGTTACAAAATTAACTAGTAGTCTAATTCCAGACTACCACCCCATTTTCATCAACCTCCTGCGTCATTTTGGTATCAGAGCAAGGATTAAGTTTTGCTACAGTAAACATGCCACCGAGGAGAGGAGTTGGCATAAGTCGGGGAATACCTATAGCGAATGCAGTTCCGCTGGATGAGATCCGAAATCTGTGTACAAGGATGGGGACAATGGAGACTACTCAGAGGAGAGAACTTGATGAAGGGGATGTGAGTGCTGCAGAAGAATCTTCTGAGAAAGAAGAAGAGGATGAAAGTGAAGTTGCCAAAGTTCTCAAGATATTGGCCAAAGCAAGTGGAAGAGCAAAGGTGGAAATACCTTTGTATGACGGGAATCTCAATGTAGAAGAGTTGATGGACTGGATCAGTTCATTGGACAAATATTTCGACTATGAGGAGGTTGATAACAAAAAGAAGGTGAATTTTTTAGTTACCAGATTGAAGGGTCATGTAGCTATTTGGTGGGATGAATTACAAACATCCGAAGAGAGAAAGGAAAATCCCAATATCAAACAATGGGATAAAATGGTAAGTAGATTGAAAGCCAAATTTATGCCGAACGATTATCAGTTAAATCCTTTCAAATAGTTACAAAATTTGAGGCAGAAAGGAATGACTGTCAAAGAATACATAGAAGAGTTTTATAAATTGAGCATTAGAGTAGGACATGTAGAGGATGATGTAGAAAAGGTAGCCAGATACATAAATGGGTTGAGATATGACATATAGGATGAAATCAGCCTGCTGAGTTTGAAGACAATTGAAGATGCCTATCAAGCAACTTTGAAAGCAGAGGAGAAGATGTTGAGGAAACAAAATTAGAGGAACAGAGGAAAAAGTTTGGCAAGAGGTATAGGAACTGCCAGATCAAGATTTCAACACCCTCAAGGTGAAGTAGGAGGTTCAAGTAGTAGACCACCACAAAGAGGAGACATTAGTAGAGGAAGATTTTCACCCAGAGGAAGAGGCCGAGGAAGAGAAATTTGGTATTACACATGTGGAGAATGGGGACATGGATCATGGGATTGTCCTCATAATAAAGTAACAAATCAGAGGAATGTGAATGTGGCTGAGGCAAGAGAAGAAAAACCTCAAGTTGAAAACAAGGAAGAATCACCTGAAGTAGGAGAATCCTTGTTGTTGAAAATGGTATTGCTTAAGGTAGAGAAAGAGACAGGAGAACCAACTCAGAGAAAGAGTTTATTTAGAACTACATGCAAGTCCAAAGGAAAATGCTGTAAAGTGATAATTGATAGTGGAAGCACTAATAACCTTGTTTCTATAGAAATGGTGGACAAGTTAGAATTAGTGAAAACAGTACACCCTACTCCTTACAAAGTATCATGGCTGAAAAAGGGACATCAACTTATTGTGACAGAACAATGCAAGGTAGAGATACAGATTGGTACTTATAAGGATGTGATATTGTGGGATGTAATGCCAATGGACGTACGCCATGTGTTGTTGGGAAGACCTTGGCAGTTTGATAGAAAAGCCATTCATTATGGTAGAAGAAACACTTATACTCTAGAGAAGGATGGGAATAAACATAGATTGTTGCCATTAAAGGATGAAGAAGACAAAGGAACAACTGGAAACAGTGTTATGTTGACGAGTGGAAGGGAGCTATTGCAAGAAATTGGAAAAGGTGAAGAAATTCATTTTGTTGTCATAGAGAGACCTAAGGTAATTTTAACTTCCACAAACTTAGATGATTTATCTGAAGAAACCAAAACTCTGTTGAATGATTTTGTTGATATTATTGTGGATGAGTTGCCAAATGCATAACCAACCATCAGGAGTATTAGTCATCATATTGATGTAATACCTGGAGCAAGTTTTCCAAACAAAGCAGCATACATGTTAACTCCTCAAGAAGATGCATAAGTTGGAAGACAAGTATAGGAACAGATGGATAAGGGAATAATCAGAGAGAGTCTTAGTCCATGTGTTGTACCAACAGTACTCAGTCCAAAGAAAGGTGGTGAATGGCGTATGTGTACAGATTCTAGAGCCATAAACAAGATTACTATTAGGTATAGATTTCCTTTACCATGCATGCATGATTTGGTGGATTGTTTAAGTGGGTCAAAGTATTTTTCTAAAATAGATTTGAAGAGTGGATATTATCAAATAAGGATTAGAGAAGGAAATGAATGGGAGACTGCATTTAAAACAAATAGTGGGTTGTATGAATGGTTAGTGATGCCTTTTGGACTCACTAATGCACCTATCACATTCATGAGATTAATGAATGAAGTCTTGAAGGAATATGCAGGAAAGTTTTTCATTGTTTATCTTGATGATATTCTAGTTTTCAGTAGAAGCAAAGAAGAACATTTGGAGCATCTTAAGTTGGCTTTAAGAACGCTGCAGAAAGAGAAACTGCTGATAAATATGAAGAAATGTAGTTTCATGAAATAAGAATTAATCTATTTCAGATTTGTAGTTTCTAAAGAAGGTCTAAAAATGGATCCAGAGAAAGTCCAAGCAATTTGGAATTGAACTATTCCAAGAAACATATTTGAGGTAAGAAGCTTTCATGGTCTTGCATGTTTGTATAGAAAATTTATCAAAAAATTTAGTCACATTTGTGCACCAATTATTGAAACAATCAAAGAGACTAATCATCCATTCAAGTGGACAGAAGCAACAGAGTGAAATTTTAAGTTGCTGAAGAAGAAAATTACATAGAAACCAGTTTTAACTTTACCTGATTTTGGGAAAGTTTTCCAAGTTGAAACTGATGCTAGTGGAGTTGCAATTGGAGCAATGTTGAGTCAAGAACAGAGACCAATAGCCCACTTTAGTGACAAACTAAATGAAGCTACGAAGAAGTATTCTCCTTATGATGAAGAATTTTATGCTATTGTGCAAGCTTTAAAAAAATGGAGACATTATTTACTACCAAAGGAGTTTGTATTATATTCTAACAATCATGCATTATAGTTCATAAACAACCAGTCAAAATTGAACCAGAAACATGTCAAGTGGTTAGAGTTTTTAAAAAGTTTTACTTTTGTGATAAAACACATAAGTGGTAAGAGTTGGTGTTGTAGGATTTGAAGAAATGGTTGATATGTATAAAGATGATGCAGAATTCAAAGATATTTATATAGTTGTACAAAATGCAGTGGTTCATAATAGAAGCCAGTGGTTGGATTATCTTATCCAAGGAGGTTTACTGTTTAAAGGTAACAAATTGTGCATTCCCAAATGTTCTATGAGGGAAAACACAATCAAGGAGAAACACAGTGGAGGATTATCTAGGCACTTTCGACAAGACAAAACCTTTGATTAGGTAAATTCTTTTTACTACTAGCCAAAGATGCAAACTGATGTTAAGAAATTTGTTGAGAAGTGCAGAATATGTCAGCATGCTAAAGGGAGAAGCCAAAATATAGGATTATACTAGTCATTTCCAATACCAGACCGACCATGGGATGCAATTAGTATGGACTTTATTTTGGGGTTACCTAGAACTCAAAGAGGGAATGATTCCATTTATGTTGTGGTAGATAGATTTTCCAAAATGGCACATTTCATTGCATGTAAAAAGACTAGTGATGCAACACATATTGATAATTTGTTTTTTCAGAAGTTGTAAGGTTGCATGGATTACCTGTAAGTATTGTGTCCGATAGGGATACAAAGTTTGTTGGGCATTTGTGGAGAACTCTTTGGAAGAAATTAGGTGCCAACCTTAGTTTCAGTTCTGTATATCACCCTCAAATAGATGGATAGACCGAAGTGGTAAACAAAAGTTTGGGAAAAATATTGAGAAGTTTAGTGTATCAAAATCCTAAACAGTGGGATTTAGCACTTGCTCAAGCTGAGTTCGCTTATAATGACACTCCAAACCGAAGTACTCAGATGAGTCCATTTCATATTGTTTTTGGAATGAATCCAATAGGTGTGTATGAGCTCATAAATTTGGGTAAACAGGAGACAAGAAGTGCAAAAGACGAAGAGTTTGCAGAGCAGATGTAGAGACTACAAGAAGATGTCAAAGACAGATTGTAGGAAAGTAGTGGCAAATACAAATAAAGAGCTGATATAAGGAGGAGAGAAAAAGAATTCCAAGTGGGAGATCTAGTGATGGTATACTTGAGAAAAGAAAGACTTCCTGTTGGGACTTATAACAAACTATTGATGAAAAACATAGGGCCTTGCAGAATTGTGAGGAAGTTTTAAACCAATGCTTATGAAATTAAATTGCCAGAAGGAATTGGAATATCACCGATATTCAATGTTGCAGATTTGTACCCATACAAGGAGACAGAGTCAGAGCTACAGAAGGAACTTGCAGAAGATGAAGTTCAGACTTTAAATTGGGAAGAACAAATGCCAAAGACAATTATGAAAGAGGTGGAAGTTGTTCTGGAGAAAATAGTAACTAAAAGAACCAGAGGACAGGTTTATTTTAAGTATTTAGTCAAATGTAAGGGATATCCAATAGAGGATGCAGTTGGTTGACAACAACAGAGTTGCAGAAGTATGGAGTAAACCCTGAAAGTCTGATGGATGTTTATTTTCTTCCCCGGGAATTTGATGCAAGAGCATCCGGACTTAGCCAAAAATGTGATTGTATGTTCACATGTTGTGGCTAAAAAGAGATGAATTTCATTGACCTGATTGGTCAAAATCAATTCTTAGTAGAGAGGGTTGGATCTCTCAAAAATTATCTTTACTCCAATTATTGTAATAATTAGAATATTGTATTATTTTTAGAATAGGAGATAAGTTTTTAGTATAGGTGTGTATCAGAGCTTGAGAATAGGGATTTAATGGTTGAGTTGATAAAAAGAGAGATTGAGTTGTCAATGCAGTTAGGATAGGATTTGATTCATAAAAGAGGAAAGAATGTAATGACAGAGAGATTAGATGATCGAGAATAGAGTAAGTAAGCGAGAGGTGTGTGAGAGATAGAGTTGGAGAGTGAACAAAGGTCAGACAAAATGTTGTAATTGAGCCAAGAGGACCAAGACTCTGGAAATTCTATTTTATTGAATAAATTATTAAGTGTGGTGTTGTGTGTTAATCCTGGTGTAGAAATTCATTTGTATCTGTGTTTCGACATTCTAGACCCTAATCAGGCATTTTCTCTATTTAAACATTTTATTTATATATCATAGTCAATTAGTATTAAGATTTAATATTGAGCTTAAGCGCTAAATATTTACTTAAGCGTATTTCTTAAAAGTATGAATTAAGCACGTGGGTAGTATTCGGAAAGTGGTAAGCGGTATCTCACGCAGACAAAAACTGGTAAATGGTATTTCTCAATTTCACGAGATTAACTTTAGCGGGCGACACGTAGCATAGGAAAACCACTTTTCTCGCATGCTCTCAACCTCATATTGATCATGCAATAATTCATGCAAGATTGCGCGATAGCCGTTGGATCAAACATAACAGATCAATAGTGGAGATCGTCTGGGCTAGTTGGCACGTGATACGATGCAATATCCATTAGATCAGAAGGAGTGAAATCAATGGCACAGATTGAAGCACCTGACAAAGGGAAAAGTGAAAGAAGGACTGAAGGTGATTGGTCAAGTAAGCGGGATCCTCGGGAAAAAGCCATGTACAAGATCCGTCAACGTGCAACTGATTGGTTACAAAATTAACTGGTAGTCTAATTCGAGACTACCACCCCATTTTTGTCAACCTCCCACATCATTGCCACTATCCCAACCAACCATAGATCACTCATGCATTTATGTAGGTACACCTCTCCTCTATAGTTTTCGAATTCATGCTTAATCTATGCATGTATTAAGTAACTTTGCTATTATTTTGAGCTATATCCATGCATCAGTTAATTATGGATTAATGTTGGAACACATTCGTGTATCAAGTACTTCTACCGTATCTCTGAAATAGATGCATGTATCCAGTAACTCTATAATATTTGTGAAATAGATGCATGTATCCAATAACTCTACAATATTTATGAAATAGATGCATGTATCGAGTAACTCTACAATATTTATGAAATAGATGCATGGATCGAGTAACTCTATAGTATTTATGAAATAGATGCATGTATCCAGTAACTCTATAGTATTTTTGAAATAGATGCATGTATTCAGTAACTCTACAGTATTTATGAAATAGATGCATGTATCCATATTTTCAAAGTAAAACCTTTTCAGTATACTAGCCAAAGTCCAAGATAGTTTATGTAATCATCATGAGAATTTCACAACTATTCTCTTTACACAGCAAGTTAACTATTCATGCAATCGCATACTATAGACTATTAAAACTTTGTATGACTCATACAACTTATTCATTACTCTACATATCAAATGAAATTGACTTAGATTCAAATTTTGCAGAATAATCATAAGATTAGATATCTCGATAATAAACTTATAATCAACAACGGATCTGGGAATTATGTCCTTGATCACATTGATCTGCCCAACCATGGACCAACCTCCGATCCCCCGTGAGCTAAGATGTCTTTCCAACCTCAGTCACCTTTACTGATTCTACATGATGTCTTTTTAACATTATTCTTTCCACATATTTTTCCTTGGCAGCGTCCTACCTTCTGGGGATCTGTCACCCCTCAACGTAGGCTTTTCTTTAGTTTTTCCTAAAATCCCATTTTTATATTCTCCACCACTTTTCTCTGTATTTATATCCCACTGATATATAAATATATTCATGCATATATTTTTATTTCTAGGAATTTTAATTCAAGTCTAATTTTCTTCATATTTGGGGAAGCATCTTTTACTCCAATGTGTCCAGCTCCACAATTTTCATTTATATTAAAAAAAAAATATTTATTTAATTACATCATTGTCCTTGATGATTAAATCGTCATCATTTTTCCAACATAATAATAATAATTACAAGTAAAAATAATCATTTTTGCAATAATGTGCATCTTATATCCCCCCCACCTTGAAAAGTAACAATGACGTTGTTGTTTATCAACTTCTAACTTTCACTCAAACAGTGTTGGGTATGATTCTTTCATGAGATCTTCTCATACCCACATTGCCTTCTCAGGCGTAAAGTGCCTCCACTACACCTTAACCTTAGTGACGAATCGATTCTGAAGCATAGTTTCCTTCTGCTCCACGATGCAAAGTGGCTCAGGTAAGAAATCTCCTTGAGGTTCCACTTATAACATATTCCAACCAATCACATGAGAACTGTCATGTACATATTTTTTTAATAAGGACATATGAAATACATTTTAAACTTTAACATGACCAGGTAGAGCCAACTAGTATGCTACTAGACCCACTCGGTCCAAAATTTCGAACGACCCATAGAATCGTAGTGTTAAATTAGCATAACTTCTTGTTCTAAGAGTAATTTTCCAAGGTTTAATACTCAAATAAACATGCTCTCCAACTCAAAATCATTGTGTGTCCTCTTTTTCTCTGTGTATCTCTTTTTTCGAGCTTGAGCTCTTTAATATTCTATTGAATTTTTTTTACTGTGTGCTCCATTTCCTACAAAACATCTAGCCTAAGAATCAACTTGTCCTTAGGTTGACTCCAACTAAGTGGGTATGACATTTCCTGCCATACAGAGCTTCAAAGGGGCTCATTTTGATAGACGTTTGATAATTTTTGTTGTAAGTGAACTCAGCCAGATGCAAAAAATCTTCCCACGTAGTGGGCCTATCCATTACATACATCCTGAGTAGATCCTCCAGTATTTAACTAGTTCTTACCGTTTGGCTATCTGTCTGAGGGTGGTATGAAGTACTGAAGTTTAACCTACTTCGCAAGCCTCCAAACAAGGCCTTCAAGAAGTTGGAGGAAATTTCACATCTCTATCTAAAACTATCATTTCTGGTATGCCATGGAGTTTGAAAATGTCCTTCATGAAAATATTAGCAATTTGTGCAGTCCCGAAGGTAGATTGTACTGGTATAAAGTGTGCCACTTTATTTAATGTGTCTACCACTACTCTAATAGTATCATGCTAGTATCTAGTTCTTGGAAATCCAGTTATAAAATCCATTGAGATCACCTCACACCTCCATTTTGGAATGGGTAGCAGATGCAGTGATCCCGCCGCATGTTGGTGCTCTACTTTACTTGTTGACATTCTAAGAATTTTGCTAAATAATAGGCTACCTCATTCTTCATACCTATCCAAAAGAATTGTTTCCTTAGGGTTTTTATCATTTTCTGGTATCTCAGGTGACCAACATATGGTCTCTTATGGTGATCATTCAGAATCATTTGTTTCAGTGTGGTCATATTGGGAATATATAGCTTGTCCTGATAAGTAATTAAAAATTTTGGGTTCAGTGCATACCCCGAAACCTCTTCCTGCTACAATTTCAACTGCATTTCTTGGTACTGAGAATCTTTTTGCACCCCTAGCTACACCTGTTCCTCAAAATATGTCTTTACACTACTCCCAGTATTTTCTACCAAAAATGAGCATGCCTACTTAACGCATCAACAATCTTGTTTTATTTTCCCTTAATATGCTTTATTTCAACTTCAAATTCACTAAGGAATGCTAACCATCTTGCCTGTCTTGCATTTAGATCAGGTTGACTAAAGAAATACTTTAGAATAATATGGTCAGTTACCAAAACAAACTTCTTCCCTAGTAAATAATGCCTCCACATTTTCAAGGCATGTATTACAACAGCTAGTTCCAGATCATATACAACATAATTTTGTTCATGATTTTTTCAGTTTTCTTGACTCATAAGCTATGACAACATTGTCTTGCAATAACTCATCTCCTAATCCTTCTAGACAAGCATCCGTGCACACTATATACTCCTTATTTGGATCTTCTATCTTTAAAATAGGATTTTTTGTCAACATTTTCTTCAGTTTGTTGAAGCTCTCTTGACATTTGTCTATCCATTCAAACTTTACTCCCTTCTTCTATAAGGAGGTAATGGGGTAAGCCAGTCTTGAAAATCCTTCTAGAAATATTCTGTAGTACGTAACAATCCCCATAAAGGAGCGAAGCACTGATACATATGTTGTTGTTGGCCAATTCATAATGGCTTTAACTTTTCCAGGGTCTACTGCGAATCCTTCCTTGGAAATAATATGTCCCAAATACTAAATTCTGGGTTTGTAAAACTCACACTTACTTCTTCGCATAAAGTTGATGCTCCAGTAATGTTTGTAGCACCAACCTGGGATGCTCTTAGTGTTATTATTCATTTTTAGAGTATACTAGAATGTCATCAATGAAAACTAATACAAATCGATAAAGATACTTTTGGAGCACGCTATTCATTAGACACGTGAAGGTTGCAGGTGCATTGGTGAGAACGAAACGTAGCACCATAAAATCATAATGACCATAACG
The DNA here is from genome assembly GCA_031772625.1 of Pinus tabuliformis. NCBI lineage: Eukaryota > Viridiplantae > Streptophyta > Pinopsida > Pinales > Pinaceae > Pinus > Pinus tabuliformis. Next base: position 656,767,076 of record CM062815.1, read on the forward strand.
AGTTCTAAAAGATGTTTTATGAATATCTTCATATTTTAAGTGTAATTGATGATAACCAGTTCACAAATCAAACAGATCATCAATTCGAGGTAGGGGATATCTGTTTTTAATGGTTAATTTGTTCAGTTGACAATAATCAATGCACATTCTGAATGTGTCATATTTCTTTTTAACAAATATTATAGGTGACCCCATGGTGAAACACTCAGTCTAATATAACCCCTATGCAACATTTCCTATAATTAAATCTTTAATTCTAGCAGTTCCAGGGTACTCATTCTGTAGGGAGATATAGACACAGGGACAACACCGGGTACTAACTCAATGGTAAAATCTATGTCCCTATGTGGGGGTAATCTTGGAATTTCTTTTGGAAATACATTGGGAAATTATTTAATAACTGGTAGGGTATCTAGAATTCCCTTTTTTGTTAGCTGGTTATTGGTTTCCACTTGTACCAGGTACAGTTGACACTATTTTCTGGCACTTCTTTTCAGCTACAAGGCTGAAATTTTTCGAACCGACAATGGTTTTGGATTTCCCTTAATTATCCTACTATCCATTATGATCAAAACACACAACCTTTTTTCTAGACATTTTATAGTAGCTACTTGTTTTTCTAGCCAATCCATACTATTAATAGATCATAAGATCCTAAAGGAATGATATTTAAATCTTCCACTATGGAATATCCATTTAGATTCAACAGACGTTGTTTTACCTGACTGGTTACCTTCCTTTCTGTTCTGGTTGCTAACTGAACCAATCATGCTTTTCTGAATTTTTCTCGTTCCAATTTGCACTTTTCCACAATTTTGGGGCTATTGTAACTTAAACTAGTCCACGGGTCAATTAAAATAGACACATTTTGGTTTATTATAGTACCTTGAATTTCCAGCATAGTGGACTGGTGCTCCACTTGTCTGTCCTCCAAAGTTGCATTGATTCAAGGAATATTTTGAGCAATATCATTCATGATGGTTGCCTTGTGAACAACGTGGATATTCTGAATAGACTTGGGGTTATGCAGACAATCCCTCAACAGATGTGGCTCTCTGCAGCCCCAACATTTCAATGGTTCCCTTTCCTTGCCACTAATGTTTTTCTTACTTTTCATTTCTGTCATTTTTGATCCTGTATATGACTGTGCAGGTGGAGGTGTGTTTCCTATGGTAAATTTCTTCCTTTGATGATCCTTACCAAAATTCTTGAGTTAGTAAGGTTTTTTTTTTTTCATTCCCCCTCCAACCTTGGTGCTTTCTTTACTTTTCCATGATTTACTATCTCCACTTTTAATCTTGAATTGTTGATAATATAATCTAGCCTTCCTCACCACATCATCCATAGTTTTTGGGGTATCAAACTTAATTCTTTCCTTGTATGAAGTTGGTAAATAGTTTAAGAACAACTATATTTTTTATTTCTCCTCCTCAAGGTATGGCACATACCTCAGCAGGTTTGTAAACATAGCCACGAATTTGTCTGTGGATAGTTGTCCTAGCCTTAATTCATGAAATTCTTTGGCCCGGTCGTCATAATAGTGTTCATTAAGATACCATGACTTGAATTGTTTCTAGAACTCTTCCCAAGAAACTATCTTTTCTTCTAATAGTTGTACACTTTTCACCTCCTCCCACCATAGAGTAGCCTTTCCCTATAACTGGTAAATAGTTAGGCGTGCCTTTAAATTAGTCTCATACTCGTATACTTCGAAATATTTAATAATATTCAGCAACCACGCTTCCACATCCTCCTCTCTTTCCCCATCAAAAGTAGGGGGTTTGATCTTCCTAAACTCCCCTTGTAACTCCATTTTCTTCTTTCCCCTACGTGTTTTCAGGGTGCTATAGTATGAATCCTCTCCACTTTTAGATTTTTCAGATTCTATCCCAATCTTTTTTCTCTTTATCCCCTTTGTCTCTACACTCTTGTGGCTGAATTTCTTGATCCAATCTCTAATCAACTTCTCCTATTATTCACTAGCTTTCAGGAGTCACTCATTTCTGTTCCACAGCTGCACTATCTCTTGTTGCAAATTTCTTACCATATCTGCAAGCTTGGAAGGTAATGTAGTGATACCTTCCCCCAGCTCCACATACAAATCTTCCATGTCAGTAATAGTTGGAGGAGAGCTTTCCATTATTTCACAATGCACTGCTTCAACTCAGCTTCCCCCAAAACAAACTGACTACTATAAAAAAATTCCATTTACTACTAGTCCTGCGCATTTAATAACTAGTGGTGGTGCCTTTCTCAATCCTAGTGCAGTGACCTAGGCTCTCATACCATTTGTCACATACCAACCAGCAACAAATTTCTTTACTCGTGTTAATAGATTTTTTTTCTTGGCTATGTATAAAATGATTAATTTGCATCGCCTATTTAACTCCATGAATACCTTCTTGCTGATTGGTTTACTTATACACCATAATATTCTAATGTAATTGCTTCCCACCTTTATGTGTGTCTCTTACCTCTATACATATACCGTTAGTAGGTTGATATTAGTGTTTAGTGGTAATGGGGTTAGTTTATGTCTCATCACGCCCCCTTGTTGAGAGACAACATTTAACTTATGGCTATCGTAAATATTGACCTTAAAAGGACCTTTGATATAAATTGATTAATGAGCCTAACATTACATTCCACCTCCTATCCAAACCCTTGTTATATGTTGTCCCCACTTACCTGAGCTCATAATCCCTATGCAACCTATGTTAATGTCATTTGATTAGATTCAGCATGACTATGCCATGGAGATAGCAATTAATGTTTACATTCAATTTAGACATGGTTTACAGTTGTTTGTATTCATTCTCCAGCCCTAGTTTCCTAAACCGAGACATCCTAGACCATGTGAACACCCATGCCACATGTCTTGAACCACACAATTTGGTACCATTGCCCCATGCCTGCTTTTTTGCTGAGACGATGAGACCTCTACGGTCAGGATCTCCCGTTGGGTATCTACGGTGCGGAATTTTTGTGTTAACCCTATCTTTTCCTTCTAGCGTCCCTTCGTTCATTTGTTTGACATTCTCACTGCTGAGAGAGGAGGGTTTTGGAAGCCTTGCTCTGTTTCGGTGCTCCCTCTTATGTTTCCACTGTATCACTTCACCTGGGCACAATATGGTACCGCTTGAGGGTCTCCATGCCTCCACAGACCTATTTATTAACCTTCCTCCTTTAAATCCTAGACCGTGGCTACCCCAGGAGCAGTGGAATCCTATCTGTCGTGCATCTTTCACTAGGTAATGTGATTCGTTTTGGTGGGTTACTATGTTACCATTTTGTTATTGTTGTTTTTATATTTTTGTTTTCCACTTTGCTCTCATCTGGTTTCCTTCTCTCTATTGATTTTATGCATAGGTCTGGTGTTCGAATCCCTCAAGGCTAGCATCATATCAAAACCCTCATCCTGAAGGCACCCTCAATATGTCGCCTTCACAGTAAGGGGTTTTCCTTTGTATTTTAGTGGTTAAATTACAACATTGTTTCATATTTATTTGTATTGCTACTAAGTCCTGTTGGGGTTGTTTCTTTGTTTTACCTTCCCATCCACAACTCAACCTCAGCCAGGTCTTGATTTGGTGCCCTTTGCATAGGTAAGTCTAACCCTTATTGTTTTACTTTTTTCTTTGAACTAAGTTATTTACAGTGCTATTTTGGTCACTAATGCCTTCGTTCTCATGGTGGGTTGTACATAGTTACTCCACTACTCCACTTTTCTAGCTACATGGTGTTTTTTCTTGTGGTTATGTGTACTCTAACTTGTAACTCATCTCCTTTCGAAGTTGGTCATACAGCATTCACCTTCCTCTACAATTTCCCTACTATAATTTGGAAACGGGCTTTAGAATGTTAATGTGTCACTGAATTCCTTACTGTCTTTAGGTTAGGGCACCAGGCTCACCCATGTTTTGTTTAAAGTTGTTGTTGAATGTTCATGGAACTCTTACTTGAGACATATCGTGTACTCTTAGTAAGGGTTTTGAGTTTCCATTGGTTTTTGGATGGTGATAGTATTGTAATAAAAATGGCTCATAAGCAAGGTGACAACTGAGTTTACTTTGCTAAATCTTATGTTGTTCATGAATAGCTAAGAAGAATCTCTATTTGCTGAATGTTATATTATTCATGAATATTTATGAAGAATCTCCTTTTCAACTTTTAGTTATGGTTACTGGGTTGCATTTCGGCTTCAACAAATTGGCTCTAGTTATTACCTATGTTGCTTTCACTTGAAATCTAATCGAATTACAATGTTAAGTAATAAATGTGGTTTATTGCTTGTTCACATCATAGTTGTGTTATATTGTTCTTCTTCCCAAGTTGTGTAACTTAGATGGACAGTATTAGGTTAATTTGTTTGATGGATGCGTATATTCATCACATTGCTTTACCCAAGTTTATATTAGTAATTTGATTGATATGAAGCTTCCGGTGGTAGTCTTTCTACACAGGAATGTAATCAATAACTTTCTTGAATAGTAGTTTTCCAATGTCTGCCTTACTGTTCATAATTATATTCCTTTATGTTGCCTTGCTGTACAAAATATATATATTCTATTTTTTTTGTCTTACTATAGAGAATTATATATAATTATTTTGCCTTACTATACAAAAATATATTCTATTATTTTGTTTGAGGACATAAATTTTGTAACACCCTCCTCCCACATCTACCCAAGCAACTAACTAGCCAGGGTGAACATGCGATGAGAGGCCACAATGATATGATTCGACCTCCCAAGTCACATTAAGCAAGTGGAACCGATAGAAGTACACCATACATACATCCAACATCATCAACAAAACCCATAGAAGACAAGTCGGCCACCTAGACAGCCTCTCCCTAGGTCCCACTTATGTTTTAGGTCTCTTGGGTCATAATCGCTTTCATGCTATGGGCAAGGGAGAAACCAACAACCTGAAGTCACTCTCACAAGCCTGCCTGTCTGTTATGCAACTAGCTCACAAAATAGAAGAAAAGATAGATCAACACCTTCAAAATCAGCCACTTCAAGGGGGCAACCTCATTTACATTACACAAATGAACAATTCTTGGATGATACAAATGACAAAACCTCCTCTCTATATATAGGAGTCTAAGGGGTCACAATATAATCAAAACTGACATAACAATAGTAATATAAGGGCACAACAATAACAATAGTGGGCTTCTATGGGGCACAATAATAACAATATGGGGACAATAGGGGCACATCAATAACAATAATGGATACAATGACAATAGTACTGGGGGCATCACTAGTATTATAGGGACCTAACATGTCCCTCTCCTTCAAAAATGTGTTGTCCTCAACGCTTGAGTAGTTCTGGATGTTTCTGTATAAAATTCTCACCCTCCCATGTGGAATCTTTAGCAGGTAAGTTCTTCCACTTGATGAGATACTTCAAAATTGATCGATTTCATAGCTATCGAGTTCTTGTTTCTGTGACTGGTTCAGGTTCCAATATGATTTTTCCTTCCTCATCAAGTTTTGGTAGTATTTTTTGAACTAGGAGTTTGTCACCTATAACCTTCTTTAAGCATGAAACATGGAAAGCTAGGTACACTCTTGAAGTTGCAGGAAGCTCCAATTTGTATGCCATAGTACCAATATTTTGAAACACCTTATACGGACCATGATACTTTGGTGATAATTTATTATCGTTCTTAGCTTGCTTGAGGAAAAATTGTTTATATGGTTGTATCCATAGGAATACGAAATCACCTACATCAAAACTTATTTCGCTGCGATGTTGATATGCCTGTTGTTTCATTCTATTATGCGACAAAGTGAGGATATCCTTTAAGAGTTGGAGAACTTGTTGTTGATGCTCAATGTGATCTTCCACTGCTTCAACCTCATAATTTTATCTTAAATATGGTTTGATGGACGGTCGATGATATCCATAAAGTGCCATAAAAGGGGTCATTTTTCCTGGAGTATGGAAGAGGTGTTATACAACCATTCAGCAAGAGGTAACCATTTGAGCCATTGTGTCTATTTATCAGATACAAAGCAATGAAGATATCCTTCCAAAATTTTGTTTACTATCTCAGTTTTCCCATCAGATTGAGGATGATAAGATGAGCTATGAGCTAACTGAGTACCAAGGCAAGAAAATAATTCTATCCAAAAATTTCCAGTGAAAATGGGATCTTTGTCGCTTACAATAATCTTTGGGTTTCCATGTAGCTTTTGAATTGTTTCCATAAATGTAGTACAAACTGTACTGGCTTTCAATGGATGCGATAGTGCACAAAAGTGTGCATACATGGTAAGTCTGTCAACTACCACCATGATGATACTCTTTCATTCAAACTTGGGTAAACTTGTGATAAAATCCATTGAAACTTCCTCCCAACGTTGGCTTGGAATGGATAAGGGTTGCAATATACTTGGGGTCTTAATTGTTTCGACTTTATTTTTTTGGAAAACAAAACATTCCACCACAAACATTTGGATATCTGATTTAAGGCCATCCCCAAAAAGTTCCTTCTTAAACCTGTGGTAAGTTTTTAAAAATCCTATGTGCCCTCGTAAGGGAGATGTGTGCAATTCCATCAGAATCTTTTATTTTAGTTGGGAATTCTTACATAGGTATAAGCGATCTTTGTACCATAATGAATCATTTTTCTAGCTAAATGTATCAGATGTACTGGGATCTTGTTGTAACTTTTGAATGAGTGCCCACACTTCTTCATCATTCTTCCATTCATCCCTTGCTTCATTTATCCAATCTGGTTGGATAATAGAAATGGCGCAAAGAAATGCTTCCACATCCTCATCCTTTCTTTAGAGTGCATCTTCCACAACATTTTTCTTCCCTTTTTTGTAGATGATTTCAAAGTCATAACCCAACATTTTTGTGACTCATTTTCTGCTGCTCTTCTAAAGATAATCCTTGTTCTAAAAAGTATTTAAGACGATCATGATCCTTTTTTACGTTGAAGTGTCTTCCCATTGGGTAGGGTCTCCATTTCTTAAGTGCATGTAGTATTACCAGCATTTCCTTCTCATAAATAGCTTTGTGTAAATACTTTCCTTTGATTGGACGACTTTCGAAAGTAATGGGTCTTTCTTCTTTCATTAAAACAACACCAATTCCATTTCCTGAGGCATCACATTCCACAATAAAAGTTTTGGTGAAGTCTGGCATAGCTAAAACTGGTGCTTGGCACATTTCCTCTTTAAGATGTTCAAAGGCCTTCGTTGCTTCTGGAGTCCATGAAAATGAATCTTTCTTTAATAATGTTGTTAGAGGTGATGCTATTTGCCCATAATTCTTAACAAACTTGTGATAATACCCTGTCAACTCGAGAGATCCTTGCATATGCTTTATGGATGTGGGGATTTTCCATTCCTTAATAGCTTTAATTTTGCAAGGGTCTACCTTCAAACCTTCATGAGATAAAATATGATCCAGATATTCCACCTCTTGTACTCTAAAGAAACATTTGGAGATTTTTGCATATAATTGTTTCTCCTCAAATAGTTTGAGCACCCTGTCAACATGTTGAACATGATCCTTCCAAGACTTGTTATAGATTAGTATATCATCAAAAAATACTAACATAAATTTTCTAAGGAAGAGTTTGAAATGGAATTCATTAAACCTTAAAATGTATAAGGTGCATTGGTAAGGCAAAAAGGCATGACCAAAAATTCATAATGACCATCATGAGTTCTAAATGTTGTTTTTGGAATGTATTCAGTCTTCATTCTGATTTGATGATATCATAAATGAAGATCCAACTTGGTGAAGTAAATTGATCCATGCAATTCATCCAATAATTCATCAATGAAATGAATGGAAACTTTATCTTTAATATTGAGCTTTTTGAGATCCCTATAATCTGGACACATGAACCATGACCCATCCTTCTTGTGCACCAATACTACTAGAGTAGAGAAAGAACTTTGACTAGGTTGAATTATACCAGCCTTTGGCATTTCTGCAACCATATGTTCAATTTCACTCTTTTGGGCATAGGGATATCTATAAGTCTTGATGTTTGGAGGAACACTTCATGGAATCAAATGAATAGCATGATCATGATCACGAAAAGGTGGAAGGCCTTTGGGAGTCTCAAATACCTTGGAATGATTGTCCAAGACTTTTTGGGGATATGGAGAAATAGATGATTGCGATGTGGAAACCTCTAGCGAACATAATTGTGCAATTACACCTCATTTTTCTTTCTTTATAAGCTTTGTCATTTTGTTAGAGCTGATTATCTTTCTTGGTTTCCCTGTGATACCCTTTAATTCAACTTGCCTTCCTTCCAAAGAAAATTTCATGAAAAGTTATGAAAATTAAAAGCTATTGTACCCAAGGATTATATCCATTAGACTCCTAGTACAACATCAACACCACCCATTGGAATGAAAAGCATTGGGCTATTTAATACATATTCTCCCATGGATAGCTTGATATTATAGCACTTTCCATAGCAATTAATGGTTCCTCCAATTGCAACCATCACTTGACACTTTGTTGCTGGATATAGGAAGCAATTCAATTCCTTGGCTATCTTACAATGAATAACATTATGGGTACCTCCCGAATCAATCAACACTATTAACTTTTTTTTCTTCATATTCCATTCTATATTGATAGTTTGAGGAGTGGTAATTCTGGCCAATATATTACAAGATATAGTCGGATTCATTTCTTCTTTCTCTAGGGTTTGTTCGTAGTGTATATCCTCTTCTTTTGATGTTTATTGTTCCTTTTCTTCCTCCTCTTCACAATCTATGTAAAATAATTTCTTCTCAGCATACTTATGACCTTTTTAGTGTATTTGTTATCATAACTGTAACAAAGCCATTTTTCTCTTTTTTCTTCCAATTGTTGTGGTATCAACCTTGTAGGTTGTGGAAGGCTAGGGACAACAACACTTCCATCTTTACAGTTGTGAGTGGTAGGCTTCCTTATGGCCATAATTTTTCTTTCCATTTTTCTTGCCAACCTAAATGCCTTCTCCAATGAATCAGGTTCCCAAAGTCGAACCTCATGTTGGATGTTATCCTTTAAAGTCCATATTAAGACATCAATCCTATGCTCTTGTGGAATATCTTTTACCCTTATATTCAATTTTTGGAAGTCCTCATTGTGCTCCATCATTGAACCCTTTTGTTTGAGATTTATCAGTTGGCTAAAAAAAGTGTTGTTTTTTGAATCCTCATAGTGTGCTGTCATTTATTCCATAAAAATTGCCCAAGTGACAATTTTTTTACGAGAGAAAAGCCATCAATACCATACAAAATGATTTGGTTCTAAATATAAAGTTGCAATTCGTAACTTTTGTGTGTTTTGCACATTATGGAGATCAAAATATTGCTCCATCTATAGTATCCATGTTACGGGATCCTTGCCATCAAACTTCCTCATATTGATATTTGGAACATGGTGGATCTTCAATCCACCATTAGAGTCTATGAAATCATGATTAACATTTATTTTGTTCTCCTCATGAGTTTCCTATACTACGCTTTCACCATTAGTAAGCATTTCTTGTAGTAAATTTTTCAGATCTTCCATGTTGCCTTTAAGTCTTTCTTTTATACCATCCATCTTAGCTTCCATGTTTGTCTTCAAATCTTCCATGTTTCCTTTAAGTTTTTCTTCTATACCATCCATCTTAGCTTCCATGCCATCCATCTTAGATTCCACGCCTTTCTCTAAACTATCCATATTATCTGCTGTTACTTTTTGTGAGAGTGAATTTTTTTGCACTTGGTCTCGTAATTTTGATATATCATGTTGCATTTCTTCCTCTTATTCATGAGTCATGTTAGAGCTTTCAGGTTGCTTACTAGGTGTTTCCATTTTGTTTCTTTCAGGCATCAATTAATGATAATAATGCTTCACTATGCCGTTTGAATTCCTTCAAACTAATTTTTCAAACCAAACTTATGAAAAATAAAAAAAAAGAACTTCACACCTTTTTTCACTTTGTAGGAGCTCGATGTTGAATCTGTTATATCTATGTAATTTCAGATCTCCAAGGTCTAAAATTACGTCGTACAGTAGCCCTCTTAGTCCTATTTCCAACCCTGCAAGTCTTATCAAGATTTGATTCTCCAAGGAAGAGTTATGCTAAATCTCCCACGATGACCTGATTATAGACTGGTTCAGTAGAGCAAACTTATATGAAGTGCCACATGTCATTGTTTCGATCTTAGGACCTGAAACCGATACATAGAAAACTACAATCCATCCTCTTTCTGTAACATGCGGGCTCCACTCACTGAACCTCTAACATAGCACATGAATTCATGGCATAATAAACAATACCCTTAATTTGACTACATATTGGAAAATACCTCTAAAAATCACATTATTTAACCCACTACCAATATAAATCCAATACACCTTCCTAATTTATAAAACCCCTATTTTCACTAAATATTGTATGTATCCATTTTTTTATTCACATTTTTTATACCCTTTTATTTTTATATCCCTGGTATAGTGACATGATGCCTGTCTTATTACCCCACATGCATTCTACAATGCACCTTTCTTATTTTGATATACATTGTAAATGCATATTAGTTGCACCTTTCTTCTTTTGATATACATTGTAAATGCATATTAGTTCTCCCACAATGCAATTACTTAACCCACATGCAAGCACCTCTCACTATGATTTGTGGCATTTAATGGTCTAAGGCACACAAAGATCAACCATGTTTTACGAAGATTGATTATGTGCATGTATATAAAATAACATATAAATTGGTCTATATGATGATTAAAAATCAATTGATGAATCTTTATGAATAGTTTTGCACCAAATAAGGTGTTCAAGCACAAGTCTAGACCCTTTAGATGCAAGACATCTATATAAAACCAAGGTTGGGGCCCCAAATCTCAAATCAAGGTTGCAATACTAACCTAGACATGCTTAGAAGAAGAGGATGGACAAGTCCCAACACATGCACTCTTAAGGGAATAACATGAAAGCATGAAATCACCTTTTGATTCACTGTCATCTCACCAATGAGATATGGGATATTAGTCATAGACTATGTAAAATGCAATAATGGATTGGAGATAACATAGAGGCATTAAATGAATGGACTCCAATAGAACATAAGAAAAAATTTTGGTTATAGAGGTGGTTTGCTCCATTTGGCTAGCTCAAATCAATGGTGTATTAAAAAATAAACCTCCAAACGTCTACAAGATTTTCTACATGTTGAAGGCAAGCATTACCTTATCATGGACCTCACTAAAGACAAAGCTTCCTTGCACTCTCATACCTTTGAAATATAATTCTAAAATTTCCAGAGGATATTTTGATTATCCAATTTTAAGGTCACAACCAAGCCAGACACTACATTGGTGTATGAGACCCCCTTACTTGTGGGACAAGGGATTTGTTGTAACATATTTCAGTAGACCAAAAATTATTTTTTAGTGGAATTTATCTGTTGTTCCTAGCCCATTCTTTTGAACCAATTATAAAATTGTTGTATGTAAATGATAATATAAGTTTTAATGAATGTAGAATCTATAGAAATATTATATATATATTTATAAATTTTATTTATTTATTATTTAAAAAAATAGTTAAAATTATTAGACCAAACATCCAATCTCCAAGTTATATGAACTGACCTCACAAATCAGGGAGTCGATCTTATATATGAGTTATAAAAAGTGCAGGAGAGACCTGGATTCGTTAGTTTTTATTATGCCTAGCTTATCAGGGATAGTGGGGCAAGTGATGAATAATACACCTACTGAGACGAAAGCCAAAGGTTTGTTTTCTCATAGGTGGACATAATGCTTCTCCCCCTCTCCGATACCAAAAGTAGTCAGGTTCCGTACGCGACGCATAGGTGGGATAATAGTGGTTCGTCCAATTTCAACTCACTTATGACACTTTCGTGATCTTTACATACCTTGGTCAACGCATTAAATAATATGCTAAGTACATGGGATAAATATCGATCACTTTTCAATGGTAAAAAATTAGCGCATAAAGATCAAAGGTTGTCATTTCATTTCAGACCCCCCAAGGTCATCCGAGCTTTAATAGTTGGGGGGGGGGGGGGGGTCCGAAATCTTGTTTTTCCAAAACCATTTTGATACTATGTGGCATCAGTGGGAGGAGTTTGGACCCCCCAGGTCCAAAACCATTTACCGTTTGAGACCCCCTCCAAAATCCACTGGTGGTTTCAATAACAATGCAGGGTTAAAGTGGCAATACGATCCTATGTGGCCATGATTCAGATGCGCAACATCTATCTTTGCCACGAGAATGATAGACACACAAACTAATGGAGCTTGGAAACCTCTCAATTCCTGCAGGCACTGGCCCTCTACTACCCATCCTTGCAATCCACCATGATCCGTCGTTGTGGGGAAATGATGTAAAGGAATTTAACCCATCACGATTTGGTGTGGGAACTGCAAAAGCCGTAGAGCATCCATTCACATTCATGCCATTTGAAATTGGTCCAAGATATTACTCAGGAGGCAGATATTGTTGTTTCTACCGCAGGTATGGCCAATTTGGTTCATGGTGACTGCCTGAAGCCTGGAGATGTGGTGATTGATGATGGCATAAATCCAGCAGAGGATCACAATAGCAAAAGAGGTTACCGATTATATTTTGACAAGATCAAGATGGAGGTGGAGGCATTGAAGTGGATAAAGGATGAAGAATCAAAATTTTTTGTGAGAAATAAGATTTTTGTTATTTCAATGTACTTGTTCACATCAAGGAATCAATGGTTGATGTTTCATCTTGCGATATAGCTTTGGTTGTAGAGGAAGATCTAGAACATAGTTATGAGAGTGGTCATGCCTTCTTGAGGGATTTGAAACTTGTTATAGCCCAGATAGTAGTGAAGGGTTGGTCCCCTGTAGATTTGGAACGTGTTGCTATGAAGGTTGATATCCTTCGCTCGAATTTGGTTTCTGTTGTTAAAGCAGGATGCATTTATTTGCAGGGCACAGGTCTTGAGCTTGCATCTCTAGATGAATCTACATCGAATGATAATGTTCAGAAGTGGCTTTGCAGCAACACTACAGAAATTTCTGGCAATAATGATATACAAAAGTTGCAACTGGAGGCAATTTTAGCCCTAGCAGAATTGAAGCAGGGGCTCTCTATGTGTGGTTGTAAATGTTAGACATAAGTTAGCATTTTACATAGACAACATCAGCAAGAAATCTTTTCCTAGTTGCTAAAAAGGACAGTAATTAAATTCATTATTAAGGAGAACTAAATGATAAAAAGCAAAAAAACATCACTTATTATTAAAGATACAGTCACTTATTAGTTGTAACACAATGAAAAATCATTAGCAAGTTAACATATGTGCAATACAACCATATCCAGTATTTCTCATTACATATCATAGACTGACCTCAACAATACACAGTTGCATGTAGACTATGAAGAAAATCATGTCTCGGAAGCCTTCACAGGAAAAAACTTTCAGAAAGCTTTGGATTTTTTTTTTTGCACTGGTAAGGTGTACCTAGACAAATATAAATATACATAAAACAATATACTAAAGTCTAAAACTATGATATTCTTACAGTTAACAGAAAATGCAAGTGGGTGACCTTCCAGTAGAATTCAAGCACTGTTGTAGCAACACAACGAACAATCATACAAGGATTTTTCATAAAAATTGTGCCACCTACAATGTCTGCTCTAGTGTAAGAGCCTTGAGAAGAATCAAACTCTTGGACAAGCCAAGAAAAATTACTTTAAACACTATGGTGTAAACAAAAATCATATTGTCAAGACTCAAAACACAAACTAAATACACAATAACATGAAATAATGTGAAAAAACATAGTCTCCACTATAAACAAGACTAAATTTGTATATCTACCCCATAATGAAGAAAAAAGTTTCTTTATCTGACCATATTGCACTTGAAAGTTCCCAACTATATAGCATGAAGTCAAAATATCTAGGTTGTGCACCATCAAAAACCAAATTCCAAATTTCCAACCATTCCATAGTTTAAATCTAAACAACGAATATATGCCAAGGCCTGAAAATATTATGATATATCTTTTAAAAAACATCTCCATCAAACAATTGTTTATGGGATGACGATACAACCAACAGTAGATTTGTACATCCAACTCTAGAAATGTCCACTTCTACAAACTCAAATATTGCATGTTTAGGATCGTGCTTCATGCTAGAATAAATTGAATCTATGAAACAACTCCATAGACCTAGAGCCAAGTCATCTTGTTAAGCACTGGTTAGAAAAAGCTTTGTAAAAGCACTACAGAAAACCTATGACTACTGTGAAAAACCTATGACCATTGTTAAGACACATTACAAAGCCTGGTGTTAGAATATTCATCTGTTAGTTGAAAAGTACATATCATACAATTCACAGTCTACCATGCCCTCCTAAATTGAATCGAGCTTTTTCTTATCAATGTGCACTCTGGTAGAAGCTAGATCCTTCTTCTTATGAAATGTTGATGCACCAACTCCTATAGCTTTTGTTGAAGCGACATTTATGCTTGGATCTTGAATATTATTCTCATATTTGTTTGGCATGGTAGAAGTGGGGTAGGAGAGGTCACAAGGGTATTTCTTGGGCCTTCATTTAAAGCAATAGACTCTGAAATTGCCACTTTACTCTTCAATTTGGGATTCAAAGCATGAATGCTTGTATAGAGCCTGCAAAATAAACCCATATCAACATATTTTGTTTATAACATAATCACATCGTACCTCTTGTAACATAATCACATCGTACCCATAAATAAGCTAAATTGATAAGTCGTTGAACACATACAAGTAGAATGTGTCATAGTCCAAGGGTTAGATTCCAATCCTTCTTTAGAGTATTGACACATATCTCTCCATTATTTGCAATATTAGGGTGGAAGATTTTTGTGAACAAATACCCTGTAGTCCAAGCCAATAATTACTATTAAAATATGCCAAAGTTTATTTCTCAGTTTTTACAAGTCATGCATCCCCCTTATATACTTGATGATTTAGATAAGTAGTAAGTAGAAAAACAAAAAGAATGTCTTATAGGCAACTAAACATATAAAGCAAACATAATATCCATTTAAGAGAATGTAAATTAGATGAAGCATCATTATAAGGATCAACAATTACCTCTGGGAGGAGAGTTTGGAAAATTAGGAATTAGAACCAGTTTCATTTGAAAAACACCAAATTCATATGGAGTGCCAGCTACAGGAAAAAGCATCAATAAATGTAAATATAGCTCATGTTCCAAAAATCTAGTAATAACCATGCAAAAAAATGAATTCAAATGCTTTAGTAAATGCAATATGAAAAAATAATCCGTTTTCTAGTGCTCTATCTCGGCATGAAAATTTTATACGAATCAAGTTAAAAAATGCTCAAACGACAATAATAAATTCTCAAAATGGCAGTTGAATTGGAATTGAATTCAAATGGTTATACCACTATATCTGATCCAGATTTAAACAGGAACACAACAAATTACAGAGATAACCATAAACACAGAGATGCAGCGGAAATAATACTTCATTTCATTAATGTAAAATACTGAAATATGCTTACAAACAGAAATGGAAATACACCAGCTAGGGCGATGGTAGCTTATCTATGAGAAGAGATGTGGTGGCTACATGCCTCTGAACTTCACTACAATGAGGCTCAAGGGCCTTTTTATTATTTAACAATAAGAGAAAACCCTAAAAAACCAAAACCCTAACCCGAGGAGATGTAACACCAAGAGTTTATGGGCCTCGTTGGGGTGAGTTGGATAGGAAACTTCCTGGGGTCGTGACTTAGTCATATTGTCTCCATTTGATGTGCATGATAGCCCATTGGAAAGATCTCTCTGAGGACTATGACAAAAAATTCAATTTTAGAAAAAAAATTATTGGCAGTAGATTTCCAAAAAAATGTCGTTTAGGGCCTCAAAACGGCTCTGGAAGTTTAGGACCCGAAAAACTGCTAAAAATAGTAAACTGTGCTACAATTAAGGAAACTGAAAAAATTGAAAGAAGCAATGGTGGGGGTCCAAGCGGAATTGGGGGGTAGCCACAAATATCCACCTGGATCATTCCTCCCCCCTTAGGAAGCAATGGTCCCCAGTGCGTTGAGTTCCTCCATGAGATGAGGAAACTTGCTGAACTTGCTCCCTAGTGAGCCACTTGCCCTGGTGAAGGAGTTGGCCTGCTTTGACAACTCAATACAATTGGATATTTTGCTGGCAAGTGTTCTTGATCTATGTGTCCATGATATAATAAGTTGCAGCTTGTTCCATGCAATCTGGATTTAACTCTGTGGGTGTGAGTTGTTCTGCAATGTCGGATGTGTCTAGTAATGGTGGAAAGTATGGCCGAAGGCGGTACACATTGAACACTGGGTGTAGGCCAAGGAATGGGGGAATACTGAGCTCAAATGCATTGTCTTCCACAGCCTTGGTAATGGTGTAAGGACCATATTAGAGTGGTCTGAGTTTCCGATAGGCTCCGGTAAGGCGTTCCTTTTACAAATGCAACCAGACTTTATCGCCCACCTGAAACTTATGTGGCACCCAATGTTGATCATGTTGCTACTTGTACTTGGCATTTGATTTCTCCAGAATGTCATGGACCTACTGGCGAATATGTTGGATGTGCTCAATGAATTTGTTTACCTTATCTGTTTCAGACTGGACATGAGCTGAATCTACGTGAGTAGCTGCAAATGGCATGGCCACATCAATGGGACATAGTGGCTGGAATCCCAAGCCCACCTGAAAGGGGCTATGGCCAATCGAGCTGTGGAGAGCCCGGTTGTAGTTGTGTTGAACATAGGAGAGGCTCTCATCCCATGTGTGTGGATGCTTTGAGTTGTACATGCGCATAATGTGTACAATCATCCTGTTGACAACCTTTGTCTCGCCATCAGTTTGAGTATGGAACACTATGGACTTAGTGAGTTTGGTGTCTAGCATCGACTAGAGACTGGACCAAAATGTACTAAGGAACCTGCTATTCCAATATAAGATGATAGACGTGGGATCCCAAAGTGTACCCACACTCGATCAAAGAAGAGTTTAGCAGTGGCTTTGGGTGTGATATTCTTCTTGCAGGCCACCATAATGGCCATCTTCAAGAACCTGTCGACAACCACAAAAACACAGTCATTTCCATGCTTAGTTAAAGGAAGGCCTAACATGTAATCCATGGAGATGGATTCCCAAGGTCGACTAGG
Source organism: Pinus tabuliformis (assembly GCA_031772625.1). Classification (NCBI taxonomy): domain Eukaryota; kingdom Viridiplantae; phylum Streptophyta; class Pinopsida; order Pinales; family Pinaceae; genus Pinus; species Pinus tabuliformis. Next base: position 656,784,300 of record CM062815.1, read on the forward strand.
GGTAGGCAGCGGGGTATAGAGGCCTTGCTTCTTGATGGTCGGTTTGGAAATGGCGCAAACAGTGCATGATCTGATGTACTTCCCAAAATCCTGTCAAATATTTGGCCAATAGAAATACTTCTATAGTACTGTCACCATTTTCTTGATCCCGAAATGCCCAACAGCCCGACTGTACTGTGCTTCCAAAATCATCTTGGCACGCTCGCTTGAAGGAACACAAAGGTGACCCAGGTGGCATAACAGGGCATCCTAGAGGTGAAAATTTGGAACATGCTAACCCTCCAAGAGTGTCTGGTATGTGTGGCCGAATTTTGGGTCGCTTTTGTAGAGAAGTGGCCAATCAGAAGTCTCGTTCCCACAAGAGTTGAGCACGGTGGTTAACGCCATGATCGGTGGTCGACTGAGGCAATCTGCAACATTATTGGTGTTGCCCTTCTTATACTTGATATTCAAATGGAACTGTTGCAGGTATGTGGATCACTTCTGATGGCGATCATTCTGCAATTTCCCTTGGGTTTGTATGAACTGCAGGGGTTAGTGGTCTGTGTGGATGACTGTTTCCTTCCCCAAAATGTAATGCTTCCATTGTTAACAGGCCTGCATAATGGAATACATCTCTTTGTCATAAGTGGGATATTTTCGGACTATGTCTGAAAGTGTCTCACTGTGATATGCCACTGGATGCCCATGTTGAGTAAGGACTACCCCAATAGCATAGTCAGAGGCATCTGTCTCGACCTCAAATGGTTGTTGCAAGTATGATAATGCGAGAATTGGTGTCGAGCAGAGGCGATCTTTCAACTCTGTGAATGCCTTCTGTTGAGATTCAGAACAAAATAATTTTTCTTTCGCTCCTCCCTTGGTGACTTGAATCAAGGGCCAAGTGATATGAGAAAATCCCAACACGAACCTGTGGTAGAAGTTGGCAAGACCTAGAAAGTTGCGGAGCTCTGTTAGAGTGGTTGGAGATGGCCAATCTTGAATGACTTGTGTTACACAGTAATTTGTCACCATTTGTCACCGTCCCTGTTACCCCTTTCCCGCACTTTGGAGGACTCATTCCGGGACCTGTGAGAAGTGACATAACTTGAAAACACTTGCATTATGTTCCCCTAAGTATGGACTTCATATGCCTCGAAGACATCTCCTGCAAAATATCCTTAAAAAGTCCCCTTTTTCATTAGCACGGATCCACAGTGTATCACCCGCGCCAATGGGGGAAATTCTCCAAAGAGGGCACGCCCATTGGCGCTCTGTCTCAGAGTCTTACTCGCGCCAACCAAGTTTGGAAAAGTTTTTTAACAAACGCACGCCCAAAAGTTTTTTCCTTTCGACTCAAGAGGCTTTTCAAGGATAATGCCAATCTCATGGATGTCGAGATTCATCGTATCTCTATCCATAATAGCTTTTCGAGGATAATGCTTATCCCATGGATGTTTGGATTCGTTGTATCTCTTCCTCCTCCTCCATCTATAAAAGCTTGTTCTGGTGCATTTGACAAGCTAGTTTTTGAGCATAGGGAGAATGATACTGTCAGAAGTCTGAGAGATTTTAAGAGTCTTCTTTGCATTCATAATCAAAGAGAGAGAGATGCTTGTCCCTGATCCCGACAAGCTTTGCAAGACATATGTAGCTGATCAGCCAGCCAAAGGAGGATTTGACGTCAGAACTCTGGTTGTATACTCCTTTGTTGATTATCAATAATAGATGACTATCATTATGGTTCCATTCTTGCTGTTCATTATGATGATGTTTGAATTATATCTTTTCTGACCGATATATAATTGCATCTATTGGGTTTTATGCTTGTATTCGTATCATTCTTTGCATGTGCAGGTGTCCATTCACGGGGATTGTGAGGATCGTGACCGGCCAGAGCAAAGGAACGGGAGTGTCAACTCTTCTACAACACTAGCGTTGGAATCCAAGTAGGTTCTCATAATCCACTTTTAATTTGCAATTAGGAACTTGCGTGATAGTATTGTTTGATTGTTGCTAGACCCATTTTGGGCTAGTGGGATCGCCTCTATCCGCAGAGGGGATTTACCTGTCCAACAATTTGGCGACTCCACTGGGGAAATTATCTTTAGGACAGGCCCGATTAATGTCACGATAATCGACACAAACATGGATGGTCCCCTTTTTTTTATTTACAGGCACGATGTTGGAGACCCAATCTGTGAGTGGGATAGGGTAAATAAAACCAGCTTTAAGTAGCTTTTCCACTTCCACCTTAATAGTTGTAGCCTTGCGGGGGTGTACAGGGCGTAAACGTTGACGAATAGGATTAGCACCCGGGTACGTGAGTGTCTCATGCACCCCCGCACTAATGGAAAAAGGGGACTTTTTAAGGATATTCTGCAGGAGATGTCTTCAAGGCATATGAAGTCCATACTTAGGGGAACATAATGCAAGTGTTTTCAAGTTATGTCACTTCTCACAGGTCCCGAAATGAGTCCTCCAACGTGCGGGAAAGGGGTAATAGGGACGGTGACAAATGGTGACAAATTACTGTGTAACAAATGCCCCCCTAAAGCATGAGGCCCGAGAGAGAGAGAGGGGTGAAATGCTTTACAAGAACACATGCAGCTGCCGCTGGAGAATCTACATAGAGAGATACAACAGATAGCTCAAGTACATGATATATGTGGTATGGGCGCAGCCATCCATAACAGAGTACATAATAATCTAGATCCATGGTATGGGCGTAGCCATCTAGTGAGGATCGATGAATAGACTCAGGAATGGTCGCAGCCATCCAGTGAATGAGTCGTGTAACAATAATCCACAAAATCGCAGCCTGGATTCCAACAGACAAAATCCAGGGTCTTGCGCTCCATCTCGACCCGAACAAAAGTATAAGTTCAAGCATGTGAATATGTGAGTTGAAGTCGAACATGCATGAACATCGTCTGATTACCAGTCAATAATGAAAACTGTTAACAGACGCGAGAGGTACCAATAATGACAATGGCCCTCAAGGTACTATAGGTACAATCTACGGCGTGTGAATCAGTGAGCTGGAATCGAACACCCGCAGAATCATTCGATCGGAGGCCAATGATGAAAACCTCACGTCGAACACGAAGAACCTGCCATTGAGGCATGCAGGCTCCAAGGCACCGGAAGGGAGTCTCTAGATCAATTTCCTGGATAATGAGCTGAAGTCGACAGGAAGTGACCTTGATCGAAGGTGAGCCATAGTGTTTCCCACATCATCAACACGAGACAGAGGAAGAATGTTGTGGTGGATCAGAATTATGTGAGCTATCAGAGGGAGGTTGTTATTCTACAGAGGTCAACTTCTCTTGAACATATCGGCAGCACGACAGTGGACTTGGCAGTATTTGACATCAATGGATCAAAGGTCATGGTGACGAGGCAATGAGCAGATGAGAGGTCAAACAGGATCACCCAAATCCACGGAGGCAAGTGAAAAACGAGATGAGATGTCCCCACCCAGACACGAAAGCAGACAAGTGCCATGTTCAAGAGCGACATACTGCCGACACGTCAATAATTATGGTTGCATTTTCCCCCACCATTTCTGGCGAGTACCCCAGTTATTTTTATTAACAAGCTTGACGGGGATAGCATATGCTTGTAAGGTGTTATTTTGATGGAATCCAATGTCATCAGGTTTTAACGAGTCTAACAGAGGAAGAACTCGGCGTCTTTTCATGTTTAGAGAGTTTGAAAAGACAACAGAAAAGAAAACTCCAGGGGTGTCCTTTTTCGTAAAGTTGTGTCTCACGAGCTCGAAAAAGTATAAAACAATGCTCAAAAGAACTGCCCAACCATTACGATCGAGGAGTACTTTTCATGAGTAGTGATTTCGACCTGAAAAAGTAAAAAAACGATCGAAACCACGTCACTTCGTAACCGTTAACAAACCTGAAACGACAAGGGTCTGATGATCTTTTCGTTTTTACACGGTCGGAAAAGAGTTTAAAGACGACCGCCTCTTATTCACGTTTAACGAGTCAAGAGGGACAACTCGGCAATCTTTTCATGTTTTAGAGAGTCAGAAAAGAGCTGAAAGTAGACCTCCATTTTTATTCTCTTTAATGAGTAAAAAAGGAAAAAATACTTGGCAATCTTTTCATATTTTACGAGTCAGAAAAGAGGTTAAAGGAGACTCGTCCTAGAGGAACGAGTGGTATAAAGGGTAGCAACTGATTCCAGTAATGGTGGAACTGCTCAAAACATGTAATGGTCAAGAGGTTGGCTAATAAAACCACTCATCGCTGCGGTTCCTCAGGAAAGGATAAACAACCAAGTGAAAGCATATGATCAGCCAAAGAGATGGTGGCAATGGAATGAAACAACCAAGGCTCATCTGGCAGAATTTAGCGGATAAAAACGACAATCACGAGATGTAAATCGGGTATAGGTTCATTTTACACAAGCTTGAACCATGGAGAACTTTGCTTGGATTCGGTTTCATTTTTACACAAGCTTGAAATGAAAAACTATGCTTGTTATAAGTTCGCATGCCCCCTAGCATAATAATGCAAATCGAGGTACATGCCCCCCAAGCTTCATTGCATTCAACCAGGTGGATGGAATGAAGGTTCACTCTCGAGATCTATGAAAGACTCGACTTGTATTTTACGAGATCTTAATCAATGACTCGATTTGGAAAGGAGGAGATGTTTCATTTTTTAATGAGGTTGACCTAGGAAAAGAACTATCCTCATAACCCTTGTTTCATTTTTTAACGAGCTTGACACAAGATCAGGAACTATACTCGACCGGACCTAGTTTCATTTTTTAAGGAGCTTGACATAGGAAAATGAACTATGCTCCGCCCGAACTTCATCATAATGAATAGGAAGTTGGGGCTTCCAAGAGTGCCACTCTAGGTGGAAGGGTAACATCTCGGAAGTCAGGACCCAATGCCCCCAGGACACTATGCACGATGGCGGCATCACTGGATCCAGGCACGGGATAAGTGGCCACGTAGTTGATCTGTGGTGGGGCAGATGCAACTGGTGGATGAAAACCAGGAGGGGATGAGAACTGCGTAGGAGGCACCCGGGGACAAACAAATGATAATTGATCTATAGTCACGATTCTTCCATCGTGTGGAAAGCAAACCACACGGAAAAGTGAAGAGACCAGGGCCCCCATGGCATATACATAGTCATGGCCAAGGAGAAGACTGAAATCTAAAGAACCTTGGGTAACTGATACGTCTATATAGACGGTTTTGCCTCCCAAAGTAATAGGGAACTTTGGAAGGATCCCTAATGGTTGACTAGTTCCTCCGTCAAAAGCCGTCAGATTCGGTGCGACTGGCTCAAGCTGTGGGGAACCAAAAGCTTGCCAAGTAGTGGCAAGCATAAGACTGACAGATGCACCCTCATCCAAAACAGTGCCAGGTATCGCTTTATTATAGGCATGTACCGTGACCCAGAAAGGCACATGGGATGGGAGGCGGGAGGTAGTCAAACGACTCAAGTCGAAGGAAACAACTGAACGACTTGGTGGGGGAATCGTATGATTGCCCCCCTGCTCTAAAGGGACCGAAGCAAGACTCTCGGGAGCAACTGGGATAGGAGAGTCATTTCCGGACTCAGGATAATCTGAGGAGACGAGAAGAACATGGGCATCATGCTCTTCCAAAACAGAGTGGTCGACGGGAGGTGAACTCGAGTCGACACTCTTTCCGACCAATGGTTGGTCTGGAATAGGCTGGGCACAGCCAGGCTCGGGAAGAGGGGCCTGGACAAGAGAAGAATGTGAATCAATCTCTTGGTCAGTAGGGGGATGATCTGCGACTGCAGAGAGATGTTGATAACCAACGGGAAGTTGGGGTGAGGGAGCTGTAAGACTTTCCAAGACAACAGAGGCTTTATCCATGAGCGGACAAAGGTGAAGGGAATGATTGCCTTCACAAAGTCTACAGGGGATTGGAATCTTCCCTTTTCCCTTACCATTTCCAGCTGATAGGGTAGCATCGCCGTGAACTTCAGAGGATGATGAGGGGTGGGCCGGATCGTGAGACCATACTTCTAAGACCTTGGGAATGCCAGGACAATCACGAAGAAGATGGTCCTCCTTGCACAACCTACAAGGAAATTTGACCTTCCGCGGAGGAGCAGAAGGTGGCTCGACTTGAGTTGTACTTTTAACCTCTTGCTTAGGAGTCTTGTTCTTCTTCGTCTTCTTCTTCTTCTTCTTAGCCACCTGGTTACTTGAATCCAGAATTTCGCCAGGCGAAGTAGAAGATGAGGACGCAGAAACAGGCGAAGAAGGGGAGAGGCCCACCTTGGAATCAACATGATGTTGTTCGGGTGGAAGAGACGGTGGAACAGGAGTCATCACACTCGAGACCGCCGAGGTTGAAAACAACCATACGGGCAAACTGATGGTTAACCCAGGCAAAGACAAAGTTGCCATATATGGAGCACCGGCATTTCCAAAAGAAGGAAATGGACTAGGGTTTCCATTCGGGGGAACACCTTGGCCGGTAGACTCGGGGAAGGTTGCCATTGAAAACAAGAAATAACCCTACTCAAGCTAACACAAACAAGATCTAACCGGGTAAATGTGAATTGTGGCCGAATAAATTTTAAGACAAAGGAACTGAACTTGACCTTTTCATGTTTTAAGAGTCGAGAAAAGGACGAAAAGGTGACTCTAGTCTCCTTCGAATGTTTAGTGAGCCCGAAGTGACAAATGCTCAGGTGGACCTTTTCTTTTAGGGAGTCTGAAAAGGAACGAAAGTGACTACTCTGGAGAAACTAGGCAAAAGGTTTACCAGACAATCTGTAAAACTGCTTATACACCTTGGCAATCGTATGAAAACCAAGGACTTTCCATACGGCAGACAATCTTCCTGAATGTTGTGTTTGGTGCGTTACGGCTTGTAAGGCGGCAGACACGGCTTCCTATGGATAAAGGATGATAACCTAGTGGGGTCTCCCCATATACTCGACGGTACGTGGGAGCTCAAATCCGTGCTAGACCACTATTGCGTCAGAAAAGGAGGAATCACCCAACCTTGAGTGAAACAAAAGTGACTAGGTTTAACGACGTCGGAGCACGTCTCTAGCCTAGACCTCTAAATGTGTGCGTTATGTTCCAATGCGTTGTTAGATTCATTCAGTTCATTTTACGGTTGATCTTGGATTAGGTTTCGATTTTTAGGCCTTACCGTATGTAATTTCTCACAATTTCCTCAATGCAAGCTATATGCCAAAATATATCATTTCGTTCGATGAATGCTAACTATGAGAGGGTTGAGAGCTTTCACACAAACAAAAATGACCATAAAACAATCAACAATAACTCTAATGCAGCTAATGGCAATAAATGAAACTTTTCTTTAAAGTCACTAATCACTAACAACAATGAAAAGCTCTAATTTCCATTAACTAATGCAAAGCAAAAGAGATTATTCGTTTTCTTTTTTATGGAAAAATGCATTAAAAAAATTTTGAGAGATAATAACAAAGAGTAAAAGAAACAAATTTCACTCAATGAAAATACAATCAAGTCCCTAAATACCAAGGCAATCCTTCAAAACCAAGAGAAGATCTCAAAGACCTCAATGGGCCATGTAATCTAAGCCCAAAATGAAGCCAAGCGAAATCCAAGCAAAAAGAAGAGAATCATTCGAATAATGCAATAAAAAGTTTAACAACCACTAAACGAGCGCAATGGAGTAATCAAGAAGTCGACTGGACTGATAGAAGACCAAAAACTCAACACGCAAAGCCACTAGATGTCCTAGGGCTAAAATGTGAAATTGATAGAAAATGGCAAACTCCCAAAGTATGCAAATGTAATCTATGCACACTTTTCATTCATATCCTGAAAATGAGAATTCTAATTATGCACACTTTTCCGACCGTGTAAAAAACGAAAAGATCGTTGGACCCTTGTCGTTTCAGGTTCGTTAACGGTTATGAAGTGAAGTGGTTTCGACCACTTTTTTACTTTTTCAGGTCGAAATCACTACTCATGAAAAGTACTCCTCAATCGTAATGGTCGGGCGGTTCTTTCGAGCATTGTTTTATACTTTTTCGGGCTCGAGAGACACAACTTTACGAAAAAGGACACCCTTGGAGTTTTCTTTTCTACTGTCTTTTCAAACTCTCTAAACATGAAAAGATGCCGAGTTCTTCCTTTGTCAGACTCATTAAAACTTGATGACATTGGAGTCCGTCGAGATGACGTTACAGGCATATGCTATCCCCGTCAAGCTTGTTAATAAAAATAACTGGGGTACTCGCCAGAAATGGTGGGGAAAAATGGAACCATAATTATTGTCGTGTCGACAGTATGTCGCTCTTGAACATGGCACTTGTCTGCTTTCGTGTCTGGGTGGGGACATCTCATCTCATTTTTCACTTGCCTCCGTGGATTTGGGTAATCCTGTTTGACCTCTCATCTGCTCATTGCCTCGACCTTTGATCCATTGATGTCAAATACTGCCAATTCCATTGTCATGGCACTGATATGTTCAAGAGAAGTTGACCTCTACATAATAACAACCTCCTTCTGATAGCTCGCATAATTCTGATCCACCACAACATTCTTTCTCTGTCTCGTGTCGATGATGTGGGAAACACTATGGCCCACCTTCGATCAAGGTCACTTCCTGTCGACTTCAGCTCATTATCCAGGAAGCTGATCTAGAGACTCCCTTCCGGTGCCTTGGAGCCTGCATGCCTCAATGGCAGGTTCTTCATGTTCGACGTGAGGTTTTCATCATTGGCCTCCGATCGAATGATTCTACGGGTGTTCGACGCCAGCTCACTGATTCACACGCCGTAGATTGTACCTATAGAACCTTGAGGGCCATTTTCATTATTGGTGGTACCTCTCGTGTCTGTTAACAGTTTTCATTATTGACTGGTAATCAGACGATGTTCATGCATGTTCGACTTCAACTCATATATTCACATGCTTGAACTTGTACTTTTGTTCGGGTTGAGATGGAGCGCAAGACCCTGGATTTTGTCTGTTGGAATCCAGGCTGCGATTTTGTGGATTATTGTTACATGACTCATTCACTGGATGGCTGCGACCATGCCTGAGTCTATTCATCAATCCTCACCGGATGGCTGTGCCCATACCATGGATCTAGATTATTATGTACTCTGTTATGGATGGCTGCGCCCATACCACATATATCATGTACTTGAGCTATCAGTTGTATCTCTCTATGCAGATTCTCCGGCGGCAACTACATGTGTTCTTGTAAAGCATTTCACCCCTCTCTCTCTCTCGGGCCTCATGCTTTAGGGGGCATCTGTTACACAGTAATTTGTCACCATTTGTCACCGTCCCTGTTACCCCTTTCCCGCACTTTGGAGGACTCATTCCGGGACCTGTGAGAAGTGACATAACTTGAAAAAACTTGCATTATGTTCCCCTAAGTATGGACTTCATATGCCTTGAAGACATCTCCTGCAGAATATCCTTAAAAAGTCCCATTTTCATTAGCGCGGATCCACAGTGTATCACCCACGCCAATGGGGGAAATTCTCCAAAGAGGGCGCGCCCGTTGGCGCTCTGTCTCAGAGTCTTACCCGCGCCAACCAAGTTTGGAAAAGTTTTTTAACAAACGCATGCCCGAAAGTTTTTTCCTTTCGACTCAAGAGGCTTTTCAAGGATAATGCCAATCTCATGGATGTCTAGATTCATGTATCTCTATCCATAATAGCTTTTCGAGGATAATGCTTATCCCATGGATGTCTGGATTCGTTGTATCTCTTCCTCCTCCTCCATCTATAAAAGCTTGTTCTGGTGCATTTGACAAGCTAGTTTTTGAGCATAGGGAGAATGATACTGTCAGAAGTCTGAGAGATTGTAAGAGTCTTCTTTGCATTCATAATCAAAGAGAGAGAGAGGCTTGTCCCCGATCCCGACAAGCTTTGCAAGACATATGTAGCTGATCAGCCAGCCAAAGGAGGATTTGACGTCAAAACTCTGGTTGTATACTCCTTTGTTGATTATCAATAATAGATGACTATCATTATGGTTCCATTCTTGCTGTTCATTATGATGATGTTTGAATTATATCTTTTCTGACCGATATATAATTGCATCTATTGGGTTTTATGCTTGTATTCGTATCATTCTTTGCATGTGCAGGTGTCCATTCATGGGGATCGTGAGGATCGTGACTGGCCAGAGCAAAGGAACGGGAGTGTCAACTCTTCTACAACACTAGCGTTGGAATCCAAGTAGGTTCTCATAATCCACTTTTAATTTGCAATTAGGAACTTGCGTGATTGTATTTTTTGATTGTTGCTAGACCCATTTTGGGCTAGTGGGATCGCCTCTGTCCGCAGAGGGGATTTACCTCTCCAACAACTTGGATCTTGGTTGGATCCACATGCACCCCCTGTTCGTCAATAATGTATCCCAGATATTGAACCTGGGTCATCCCAAAAGTGCATTTCTCCAAATTGGCACATAACTTGTGTTGCCACAGTGTTTGGAGAACCTATCGGATGTGGTGGAGGTGCTCTTCCCAACTCTGGCTGAAGATCAGGATGTCATCCAAGTATACCACTACAAATGAGTTGGTGAATGGCCACAAGATGTCTTCCATTAGTCTCATGAAGGTTGCAGGAGCATTCGTCAATCTAAAAGGCATAACCAACGATTCGAAAAGGCCCTCCTTGGATTTGAAGGCAATATTCCACACATCGAAGGGTTTGATTGGTACTTGGTGATATCCTAACTTCAAATCAATCTTGCTGAAATATTTTTCCCCCTTCAGTTGGTCCAGGAGGTAATGAATCCATGGGATCGGGTACCTATTATGGATAGTGATCTTTTTTAGCACCCGATAGTCAATACAGAGTCTCCAAGTCCCATCCTTCTTCTGTACAAACATGAACGGGCTCCCACAGGGCGACGAACTCGCACAGATGTGACCTTTCTGCAGAAGCTCCTGAATCTGCCTCTTGATTTCATCGTTCTCCGAAACAGAGCACCGATGGATTGGTCCATTGGACAGCGGTGCACCTGGGGTCAGATCGATGGAGTGGGTGACCTGACAGTGCAAAGGAACCCCTGCGGGGGAGTGGAAGATGTCCTCGTACTCCTCCACGACCTTGTCCATCTGTAGTTGTCATGCGGAGGGGCCCTATCTGGAGGTCGTGGCCACCGTCTTCTTCTTTCCTTGGGGGTGTATCATCACGAAAACAAATTTCCCAGTTTTGAAATTAGCTTACTGCATTGTTTTGCAGTAACCAAAGAGATGGCGGTAGGCGGTGCTACCTTCAGTATCCTATACAACTTATTTCCCAAAGTAACAATAACAGCACGGGGCCTTGATTCATACACAGAATGTCACTTCCACAAGTATGGTTGTCCTAATAATACATCACAAACTTCAAGGGGAGCAATGTCACACAATACCTCGTCTGTGAAGGACTTGATGTTGTATGGAAGGTGACACTGCTGGCTCACGCAAAGATCCCGTCCTTGGTGAAGCCGCTCGACGGTGTATGGTTGTGGATGTGCTGTGGTTGGTAAGCCTAGTCGCTTCATGACCTCTGCTGAAATGAGGTTCTTTTGGCTCCTGCTGTTGACAATGAACTGTAGCAGGTAGCCCTTTACCCACATCTAGGAGTGGAAGAGACGCTCCTCCTCCTCTGGATCTTCGTGGTGGCAACTGTGGCATTGGGCTCCGCATCGATAATCTGCTTCCCTTTATAATTCCCCTTGTCAGGTTCTGACTCAGAGTCAGAACCCGCATCTAATTCTGAAACCTTTAGCTCGGCTACTAATGACTACTTGGCCCGACACTCATTTGTGTTGTGAGTGGAGCTCTTATGGAACTCACACCACTTTCTCGTGTCCTTTTTCGGCTTCGTGGCACTGTTCTTTGCTTGCAGCTTTGGCGGGTTGTCTTGGGCTGCCACTCCTTGGCTTTTTCCTTTCTTCTGCGATTTGGGGGCACCTTTCCCTTGCTTCAGATTCATAGATCCAAAGTATTGCTTCTTCTATTTAAACTTTTTCTCGACCTTGATGGCATATCGGTATGCCATGCCGAGCAAGGAGATGTTCAGGAATTCTATTTCTTCTTGGATGTCCTTGTGTAGGCATCCGCGATATTTGAGTACCAAATTCTACTTTGAATCCTTGATAACCAACTTTGTGTGAAGGGTATGGAAAATATTGGTAAACTTCGGCACGTCTTGGTCCCTTCCCTGCTGCAGCATGGTCCACTTTATGTATTGATCCTCATAGCTTCCAACAGGGTAGTACTACTCCTTGATGCCATCCTGGAATGAATTCCAAGTGGGTGCAGCTGAAAATAGTGAGCTTGTACTTTCATCCTTCTACTCGCAGTAGGTTTCCCACCAGTCCTTGACGTGGGGTGCTGCTTTGAGAAGAGTGAAAATAATATTTTCTCGACTGGAAAAATCATGAATAGAAAAATAACCCTCTAGCAGATTTAACCATTTATCGACGACATCTGCATCTATCTGACCCTCAAATATGGGGATTTCAAAATTAACTTGTACCTTAAATGATGTGGCGTTTCCAAATTAGCTGTTGGAAGCCGATGCATCACCCCTGGGTAGCCGCTAAAGGATCTGGGCAAAGCTCTCCATCATTGTTTTCCTTTATTGCTCGAGGGCTTCTTCGAGCAAGATTTTGATAGGATCTCCTGCCCCCTCGTCTTTCTTTTCATCTGCCATGGGAAGCCGTCGGGATTTGTGAGGCTGGCCTTGCAAAGGTTCGACTAGTTCAAGCCTTAACTCCTTATATCTCGACCTCATTGGGGAGATGCAAAGAAAAACAGAGGAAAAAAGTAGACCGCTCTGATACCACTGATCCAGATTTAAACAGGAATGTAAAAAATTACAGAGGTAACCATAAACACAGAGATGCAGTGGAAATAATACTTCATTTCATTAATGTAAAATACTGAAACATGCTTACAAATAGAAATGGAAATACACCAGCTAGCTTATCTCTGAGAAGAGATGTGGCAGCTACATGCCTCTGAACTGCACTACAATGAGACTCAAGGGCCTTTTTATTATTGAACAATAAGAGAAAACCATAAACAACCAAAACCCTAACCCGAGGAGATGTATCACCAAGAGTTTATGGGCCCCGTTGGGGTGAGTTCGACAACCAACTTCCCGGGATCATGACTTGGTCATATTATCTCCGTTTGACGTGCATGATAGCCCGTTAAAAAGATCTCTCCAAGGACTACGATGAAAAAGATGATTTTAGAGAGTAAATTGTCGGTGGTAGATTTCCAAAAAAATGTCATTTACAGCCTCAAAACGGCTCCGGAAGTTTAGGACCAGAAAAACTACTAAAAATAGTAAATTGTGCTATAATTAAGGAAACTAAAAAAACTGAAAGAAGCAATGGTGGGGGTCCAAGTGGAATTGGCGGGGGACCACCAATATCCACCTGGATCAATATTCTCCATGGAAAGGGGACTTGATGTGAGTGGTTTTGGGTGAATTAGATGAGCATTGTATATTAACGTAGCTTAGAATTTGGTACATATGAGCAAGTTGTAATTGCATTAATGAATGAGATTCAAATCCAATGGCCATTGCATTATGGCTTTGTACATTGTTGGGAGATGAGAGATGCTATACACAAAATAAAATGGACCACAGAGAACCCTTACTTCCGAGCACATAATGACTTACGAAATTAACCCTGTAGATGAGCTCAACACTGAAATTTCCCAGCAGAATTGTGAGACCAGTGACAACTTTAAACAAAACAACATCCTTCTCTTCTCAAGTCTTCTTCAATGAGCATGCAATAAGCTTCAGGACAAAGGAATGCCTTCTTCTATGTGAGATCTGGAAATTTTGTTGCTTTATCCCCTTCTGAAGTGTCACACTTGTTTTTGTATGCAGTATTAATCTGAAGCCTTCAAGCAGATCTAAGCAGCAAATATCAGGGAAAATGTCTTGTAGTAAGCACAAAAATATCACTTGTTGAAAATCAACTGAAAAAGGAGGTCTGATATCTGACTCAAGGTGGGCATTACACTATCTTCTCCAATGCACTCTTCAACTAATGTTGAAACATCTACTTGCATTTCCTTTTTCACCAAAAAGATTTGATACACCACTTCCTCCATTTGTTTTGAAATGATAAATGTGCATAATTCTTTGTGGAGTCAACAATGATAAACTCACCTCCAAGAAGATACTTATCTAAAGAATCCTACCAAGAACATATGTCTATCAATACAAAGTTCAAACCAATAATAAATTTAAAGTTAAAACCTTAAATAAAATTACAATGTCCCAACAACACTTTTTCATACCTCAGAATTGTTCAACGAAGGGATAAATTTATCAAAAAAGACTTGTAATTTGTTCACCTCCCCACCAAGACTTGTAAAAGGGAAAGTATGGATTCTTCCTACCATTTTCAAGAGAAAAAAAGTTTTCATAGATACATTACATAAACAATCAACAAGGTGCTGCAAAGGCAAAATAAAATAGGTATAGTTATTGTATTCAATAGCAAGTTACTCTTAGTAATGCTCCAAATAGCTAACCAAAAGATGGCCATTTACAACACATCTACATTATGCTACCACATCCACCCATAGATAACATGTCGCTGGGATGGAAGTCCCATGCTCTCTCTTTCACCATCATTTACTGTGTAAAAATAGCTAAGCAATATGTAAAATATTAGGATATGACTACAAGATAACCTTGAAATAGTCAAACATTGTGGATAAAAAAATATTCAATTCATGGAAGGGAATAGAAAGTAATCAAAATTGTACATAATACACTTTCCAGTATAATAATCGTTATTGAACAACATAAAATAAAATTGAAATTTAAGAAAATACACCAATACCGGTTGTGATGAGAGATCTTCCCTTGAGATGGCCAATAATAGACTTCTTATAACTATTTTAGAAACAATGCCTAATTTGATTATAGCCATCATTTCATTACAAGCTTCTATCATTTCTTTGAATAAGTCCCTGATCAGTCCTAGATGAAACTCCAGAGAGGTCTAGATATAGCTCAGCAAACCCTTCAAATTTGGCAGAAATGATAAATCTTACAAAAGGTGAGGATAAGGCTACAAACACTCTGCCTTGGAGGTATTTTGAATATATATAGATTGCTTTCAGAAGAGCCTAGAACAGAGGCTTAAATGAGCATCAGATCATTCTAGAAACCACAGATAGATAACACAATAATGTCCTCCAACTTCACTCAGAATAATCCCAAATTTTGTCCACAGTTATGCCATTGAAAATACTTAGGTCAAATAATACTAAGTTATACTAAGAAGAGGGCCCAAATAGGTCCCAGAAAAGGCCTGAAATTAATACAAAAATGCCTCAAACAAGGGGGGGTCTTAGAAAGGTTGAGAAGGGCCTTAGGAAAGGGATAGTCTATGCCTTAAATGAGCCAAAAGGAAATGTAATGTTTTAGCCTCATAAAATAAAACATTTCATAATGACCCAAGATCCTTTCAAATTGATTCAGAGGTTCCCTGTAACAAGGGTCCAAACTACATGATATTTGAAGTGTGATATTCAAATTGACTGAGAAGTGCCCTTTCTGTTGGGCGTGGGATCTCCCAAGGCAATTTTTAGGTCTTAAAGCCCAGATTTTGACCAAATCCGATGTAAAGACTCCACGTTTTGCGGGCGCGGGGCGTGAATATTGTAAATGAGTCATAGGGTTGTCCACCCTCATTTTTGTAATGTAATGTTGGCTTTAGAAACCTAGAGCGAGGTTCTAAGTTGTAAATCAATTAAGTTGACCAAAGTAAGAAAGATCTAATGATGAAGAATTGAGTCTTATCTAAGTGTAGAGTCGAGTCTTTGGTCGTAGAGTAGGAGAAGGCTCTCTCGCTGAGTGTGCAGAGGACTAGTAGTCTGCAGCTGAGTGTGCAGACCCCTCCAGCTAAGTGCGCAGGGCGGGTCAAGCCTATAACCTTTGGAGAAGTAATAAAGAGAAGTTTTACATCATTTCTGTGTATCTTTTTCCTGTTTTGCGCATTGAATGTATCAGATATAAATTTCATTTCTATTGTTTATATGATGCACGAACTTATATGAATGTGTTGATAAAGTGAATATAAGATAAAGTATCTGTTACGCGAAGATAACTAATTGTTGTAAGAAGATAAGTAAGCTACGTGGCTTAACTTAGGGAAGTAGCGCAGTTCGCTGCTAAGGCAACACGAAATCACTGCAGCCCTTGGTTCGGGCTACGTGGAGGCGATTATAACAGATCACAAGGGCCTTGTAGGTCAGGATAGTGCGTGAAGTGACCTGCGCGAAGGTATTTACAGTTGGATTAAACCGACCCCTCAGACATCTCAAGGGTGCGAAAACTTGGTTCCAGCGTGCCCCCATACTGCTTCGGGTGAGACCTCAGTCAGTGCCCCACAGGCTGTTGTTGAAAGGACCAGTAGTACAAGGATTTTTTGGGCTAATTAACTATGAACCTGGGTCAGGCTCCCTCAAGCTGACAAATGGTTCCGTTTTCGGGACCAGAATCTGCATAGAGATGTTTGATGTCGTATCATTGGAATCCAAGGAAGAAGGAAATTGAAGGTTGGTTGGATAGCAGAATTCACGAGTTCGTGGCGTAGGAGAACAGGAATCCATGACTATCAAAAGAAGAGTGGTTAGACTGATACCTATACACAGAGATCCACGAAATATTTTTCGCATTTTTCCCTACTACGCTGTACATGTGGATCGCGAAGCTAGCAGATATCTAAGGAAGGTGGAAACTCAACAATCCTATTGTGTGGACCCCAAAGTTGGTGCGCAGATTGGAAGCATTGGAGGATAAGATCATGCACGCTGTTGATCACTGGCTCGATCGAATTATAGGATGATTCATCATTGAGTTCGCGGTAGATACCTCAGTCAGCTATAGCAAGGCAAAGAGATGCTTTCTCCAAGGACCGCGAGGTAAGTACGTAAAGTCTCTGAATACTTGGATTAAAATGCTATTGTGTGAAAAGAGGGTTATGCAATTACCTTGATGTTCAAAGCTACGCGAAGTGGAAAAACCTACAGAAACGAAGGAAGTAAGGGATCAGAGAATATCCCTTTGATTTCACCTCCGCGAGGGGACAAGGAGGAGCTCACGAAGGTGTTGTTGCAAAGTGCGATCAATTTGATAAGGCAAAGGATACCGTGCATACCACCCCCACCCCCACCACCACTAGTTTCACCCCCTTCACCTCCATCTTCACCCGTACCACCTCCGCTACCACCGCAAGTCAATATGGCAAGCGCGATAAAGTTGCATGTGTTTAATGGAGTAGGAAATAAAGATCTAGACCAGTTTTGGTTCGTGATAAGAGCGGTATGGGACGCATAGGGAGTTACAGATGATAATATAAAGAAAGTGACGCTAGTCAGCGCTCTACAAATCGCACGCTGGCCTAGCATATTAAGCATTTCAATGAAAATCCGAATGCGGCAATCGCGGATATCCAAATTGCGCTAAACATAAAATTTAGCAAGCCAAAGTCAGAAGCACAGACGATCATTGGATTCAAAGAGATCACAATGCTACCAGGCAAGACTCCTTTGGAGCTGGATCAGAGACTGAAGTGTATGATTCGCGAAGCTAATATGACTTTGACGAATGGGCAACACCGCAAATGGTTTGTAGCATCGTTAACATCACATTTGAGGAACACATTGTCGCAACAGAGGTTAACAACTTAGGCAGGAGCCTTGGAGATCATGATGAGGCTGCATGAAACCCCAGTACAAGATCCTAACTTGGGAGTTTAGTAGATCCACGCGCAGTTGAAAAACTTATGCCTTGAGATGCAAAGTCTGAAACAGGGTAGGACAGCTCACCCAGAAGTGCGCGAAGAGTTATGGTGCATAAAATGCAAGGGTCATGGTCATGATAAGGACCATTGCCTTGTGTTCGTGAATTACCTCATAGGAGGAGGATCGATGCCATTAAGGTTGGAAGTGCAAGAAGGACCTAGCACTACACCTGCTTTGTGGTGCGTGATTTGTCAAATAGTAGGAAAGCATGCTGCGGACAATTGCCATTTGTTACATAAGTACACGCAGAATTCGCAACAGTTGTTTTGTAATTTTTGTAGATTGGTTGGAAACAATGAGCATACTTGTAGAAGCAATGAGCTAATGATGGATAGAACTCCCACCTACAGAGTCCAGGTTGAAACATGGTCCCTAGACCAGAACGCAGGAGTGGAGCGAACCGGATTTCAGGGGCGCAGACGAGGCTGAGGTGGAGGAGGACCTAGAAGATGTTGTAGACAACTAATATGCTACAATTGCGGAGGGCCAGGGAATTATGTGATCTAGGTCCAGGTGTGAAGAAGGACCTTTCCAAGACCTTTTACTTTCATGATGTGTTAAAATTGCATTTTAAAATAACATTAACAAATACAGTTGCAGACTATAAGGAAGTGGAACATTACAATCATCAGCACATGAAAACAAAAGCCATTGATAACAGAGTTTGTCCAGGAGGGACCACATCTCCGGGCCCCAGTGTCAAGATGGTGTAGGCTGCTGCATTAAGTGTTGACAATAAGGTGATTTACACGGAGATGTTGTCTCGATAATACAAGGAAGAATGCCCTCATGCAGGAGTGGCTCTAAGAGATGTTCCACAACTAGAACTCTCAATCAAAAGACTCCTATCAGTATGACACAAAAACAAGCATGGTGCGCATCCTGCCAACATGGCACAAAAGGGATGTCAAAGCAAAACACATGCATGACGACAACAAGAGTATCCCAACAACATACAACAAGGGATCTCAAAGCATAACATAAAGAGTTATGACAACAAGTATAACACATAAAAGATTCCACATAACATGAAGCAAGGAGTCATGACAACATGAAATAGACAAGATCCTGCATCAACATCAATCATGGATCTGTACAACATAATGTAGAAAGAAGAAGTACATGAACACATCATATACCTCACAACCAAGGGCCATCTGAAGAAGTGGATGTCTCACTGCTGAAGCTGCTTGGACCATTGCTCTCAAGGCATCAATCTCATGAAGATGGCTACTCGCACATGAATGTGGACATCTACACTGGCACTTAGAAAAGTGACTAGAAGAAGAAATGAGAGAATAAGAAATCTAAAGCCACCATCAGCATTGTGGCGTCGACTAGTGCTGAATCAATTGTCCAAAATCCAAATTCTGAGAAGTTGAGAATTCTGGGCTCAAGGAATCTTCTAGATTCCCCTAGGATTCTTCAAAGATTCTGTTCCATGGATGGATTGTAAATCTACAACTCAGATGACAAATCTGTTCTCACCATTGTGATCCCTGCGGAAAACCATGAAAAATAAGTATAAACTTGACTATATTCTGAAATGTCAAAATTTTACCTCCTTGGGAAAATTCATGGCTCATGGTTCCGCTCCATGTTTTTTGCTAAAATCATGGTTCCATGTGCATTCTAGAACTGACTAGAAAATGTAGACCTCTAATGAAGAAATGAACAACACCATTGTGTTCGTGGCGATGAGAGGTGTAAAAACCATATAAAACTTGTCAAATTCTGACAAAGTGAAAATTTTGCCCTCCTGCAAAATTCATGGTTCCTGCATTAAAATATTAATTAATCTGCTGCCTTGAAATTTGTGCCTGCATTCTGCCTCAAAATTCATGCCTACAGTCTCTCTCCTCCTCGAACTGTGTGTAGAGAGAAAAATGACTGTTTAAGTAGAATTCATCGAAGGATTTTCCAACAAATATGCCGTTGGTAATAAGGGTCATTGAGGAGAGGTCTGTTTCTGGGAAAACTAGTGTCTTGCTGAACGACTAGCCCTCTAGGTTTGGCAGTTACCCTAGAAGCAACACTTTAAAGCAATTCAACAATTTCTTCTATGTGTAACAAATAAGAGAAAGATAATGGAACCAACCTGGAACTTCCACTTAATCCCTTGCTTGATCTCTCTCACCCTTGACGGAGCTTGCAACTCCTATCCATACTTAACCTGCTTGGAGAGTACCTGCACAAGTATAACAACAAAGAACCATCAAAGCATCGTGATCTATTACAACATAAACATTACAGAATCAGATATATAATGAACAAATGATAGCATTCACAAATGATAACATTCACAATTGCACAATCATATGGAAGAAAACTTGAAGAACTTTATTAATAGAAGGGAGAATTACAACCCAGTTGTTTGATCCAGCATCATCCTCCCAGCTTCAATCCCTCTTCACCTCATGAAATAGAAAGATCACACCAATAATACAATGCTCTTTCCTCAATTACAAACTATTAGCACTTCCTTGCAATTCACAATATTCTAGCCTCTAGATCTCTTAGATGAGGGATCCATTTATAGATGTGTGCAAGGGTGTGAGTCATCCATGGGGTTTGATTAGTGTCATTCCACTTGTTACAATTGGTTCCACTTGGAGATTTCTTGGATCTCTTACTCATCCTTGGGCGAATTCAGAGAGGCAAGTGGCATAGGAGAAGTTTCTAGAAGATTCCATGAGCAACCACCTAGCAAACTATCTCAGACATTTTTCCATCCTCGCCCATCGCACCCTATAGAAGGCCTAATCAGTATGCATCACACCCTAGCAGTGTACCACTTAGTATGCATTGCACCCTGCAAGTGGAGCAGTCTGTATGGTTCAGTTTAGGCCATTTCTAGATGGTTTCTTAGGTGGAACTTTTGGGTAATGTTGTAATCAGATGACTATGTTTTTTTAGGGTATGAAACAACTATTTTAGGGGTTGAAGAGCCCTAGTTTATCGACATATAAGTTTTGGGTTGATGTGCCCAAATATGTCTATAACAGTTTCCCCCTAAAGCATGAAGTCGTAAATATTGATGTCGGGTGAAATGCTTTATCATGAGGATCTGAGGTTTCGAACTGGAAGGTGACTTGCATAAGTTACAATACAATACATCATCATAATATAATTTTCATGATCTAGCTGAGGTAGGCATTCCCATGCTCAGCTTTATAAATTCATTTCATGTACATAGATCAGATAGTCATCTGTAGATGCAGACTGGTGATTCTTCAGATGTAGAGTCATCATCCATGGTTCGGATGACCATCTGTGTAGCGTCTTTGTACATTTGATGTTTTTATATCCCTGAATATATCGCAGCCCAGATGGATGAAACTAGATCCGGGGTCTTCAAACTCATTCAATCTTCGCCAATGTACAAGTCAATCCATGTGAAGAGATGTCCTGAAGTCGAACATGGAAAGACATCACATGATTACCAGCCAATAATGTGAGCTGTTAACAGATGCGAGAGGAATCACTGATAATGATAATGACCCTCAGGGTAGTACAGTACAATTTACGTGGTGTGAATATATGATCCGATGTCGAACACCACGCAAAATCTTTCAGTCGAAGGCCATTAATGTCAACTTGTTGCCGAAAGTGAGAAACTTGCCATTGATGTATGCAAGCTTCAAAGCACTGAAAAGGGTGTTTCTAATTCAACTTCTTGGATAATGAGCTGATGTCGACAAGAAGTGTCTCATCATAGGAGGGCCTTAATGTATCCCACATCTACAACACGAAACAAAGCAAATGATTTCTGGAGGTGAAAATGAACTGACGACACAAGGTTTAGGAATGGCGGTCAAGAAAAAATGAAGGTTGGAGGTATTGTAGTGGATGAGACATTAACTGGATGGTGGTTTCTCAACTGAATGAATTCTCTTGAACATGTCAGTGACACTGAGATGGATTGGTAGCGTTAACCCCAAAATATGGATGGTATGGAAGACCAATGGCGAGATGACCGGTGAACGGAATAACCCAACTCGACTCAATAATGGTTATGGAGTGAAAGTGTCATGTTGAAGAGCGACCTGCTACCATAAGTTCTTCAAGTTTTTCCCCATTTTCCCCAGTCATTGCTAACCAGTACCTCTTTATTTTTGTCAAGCTTGACGAGGATAACATATGCTTGTTCTATAATTTTCCCTTCGAGCAAACTTGTCGTTATGTTTAATGAGTCTAGCGACGGTGAAACTTGGTCTCGTCTAGAATGGACAAGTTTGTCACTATTGTTTTAACGAGTTTAACGAAAAGGATAACTCGGTCCTTTTCATGTTTAGAGAGTTTGAAAAGGGACGAAAAGAAAACTCCAAGAGTTCTTTTTTGTAAAATAATCCCTTAGGTCCGAAAAAGGATAAAATAATACAAAAGGGATGACTTTTCCGATCACTTTAACAAGCCAAAAAAGACAAGCACTCAACTTTTTCGTAAGATAATCCCTCAGGTTTGAAAAAGTATAAAATCATACAGGAGGGATGACATTTCCAATCACTTTAATGAGTTGGAAAGGCCAGCGCTCGACAATCTTCTCATATTTAACGAGTTTGAAAAGGGTTTAAAGGAGACTCGATTTTGAGGAACGAGTGGTGTCTAGGGTAGCAACTAGTTCCAGTGAATTTGGAACTTCTCAAAACATGGTGAATTCTGTGAAGAGGCTGGCTAATAAGACCACTCATCGCAACTGTTCCTCAAAAAGGGTAAAACAACCAAGTGAGAGCATATGATTGGCCAAAGGGATGGAGGTGATGGGAGGTACACAACCAAGGCTCAAAAGGTTGATTAAAATGGTGATCAAAAAGGTTATTTAGTTGAAGGTGGGTTCATTTTTTTATAAGCTTGAACCATGGGGGAACTATTCTTGAATTGAGTTTTATTTTTTTACGCAAGCTCCAAATGACAAAACTAAAAATTGAAAATAAAACGAAAAAACTAATAATTGAAAATGAAATTGAAAAATGGGTTCATTTTTTGACAAGCTTGAACCATGGGGGAACTATGCTTGAAAAAAGGGGGTGCATGCCCCCAGCATGAAAAAGAGAGTCTCTTGTAACCAGATGGAAGTCACTGCGGTGAAGTAGGACGACTTCATCCAGAATAGACAAAGGTGAATGGTGTGACAGACCAGTGTGACGGACCAATCACATGACCTACAAGGGAACTTATCTTTACAACTAGGTGTATGCCCCCTAAGCTTCGTTACATTCACAAGACTACTCATGGCAATCAGGTGGATGGAATGAAGGTTCAAGAGATACTATTGATGTAAAAGGACCATTTAGGGATGATGATTGACATGGAGCTATGTTTGTATCGGGAAATGAAAGCTGGTCAACGGTGACTATCTTGCCTTCATGTGGAAAACACATCACTCGGAATAGTGTTGAAACAACAGCTTCCATGTTATAAACATAGTCATGTCCAAGGAGTAAATTGTAATCTAACAGTCCTGGGATTATTATCACATTCATATGAATGGTTTTCCCTCCCAAAGTGATTGGTAACATAGGAAGGATCCCTAATGGTCAACTGGTTCCTTTGTTAAAGCCTAACAGATTCTGTGTAATAGGCATAAGCGATGGTGAACCAAGCACTTTCCAAGCAGTTGAGGAAAGGATACTCACTGATGCACCTTCATCTATGATAGTGCCAGACATGATCATTTTACAAACTTGTACTATGATCCAGAAAGGTACATAAGAAGGAAGGCGGGATCTTGCTAGTCGATTCCAATCAAAGGAAGTGACTAGACTACTTGGAGGGGGTACCGAATAAACGAGAGAATTAACCCCTTGAGTTACGAGAACTGGAGGGTTTTCCTCCTGTCTAGATGGAACAGGTGGATTGCCCCCAAGTTCGTTAGAATCTGAAGTAACAAAGAGAATTTGAATGGTATCATTTCCACTCTCTTCGGGAAAGGTACGATTAGCTGAAGGTGAAATTGGGTCAACTGTTACCTTGACCTGTTGACTTTGGTCAGGCAAAGACTCATAAGATTCACTTTTAGAGAGAGTGGTTTCGACCAATGGTTGATTTAAGTCAATCGGTTTTTCAACTAGTAACGGACTTGGGGAGAGTTTCCTGTAGCCATATGGAAGTTGCTGCAGTGAAGTAGGACGGTTATCTAACACTCTTTTGGCTTCATCCAAAAAGGGATAATTGTGAAGGGCATGGTTCCCTTCACATAACCTACATGGAAACCTAACCTTTCTCCTATGTCCATGAACTTTACTATCACTAGTTAAAGGTGTGTTACCAACATGATCTTCAGAAGTTGATACATGATGGTGTGAACGAGGAGACCATTCTTTCAAGATCCGAGGAAAGCAAGGACAGTCTAGATGAAAATGGTCACCCACACAAATTATGCATGGAAATTTGGTTTTGGGAAGTTTAATGTGCGGATTTTCACCAGATGATGCATTCAAAGCAATGGTTGCTTGGTTGCCCCCTTGCTGAATTGGTTTCTTGTTCTCCTTCCCTTTCTTTTTCTTCTCAGCCACCTAGTTACTAGCATCACTACTTTCACCATGCGAAGAGGAAGAAGGGGAGGGAGAAACAAACGAAGAAGAAGGCGAAGGGTCAACTTCAGTATCAACTGGAGGTTTATTCGATTGTAGAGGAATCACGACATTTTGAACCACAGAGGTTGAAAACAACCATACTGGCAGGGGTAATTCTCAGAAGGGACAATGTAGCCATATAAGGAGCACCGATATTTCCTCAAGAGGAAAAAGGACTAGGATTCCCCTCAAAAGGGATTCCTTGATCAGTGGACTCCGGATTCATCGCCATATGTCTCAACCTAATCTCAACTAAGGAACATGGATGTTATTCTGATTTCAATTAATTTTAAAAACGCTTTGACACAACTTTTCTTTTTCAGTTTTTAAGAGTCGAGAAAAATCTAAATATGACTCTAGTCTCCTTCGATTTTTAATGAGCCTGAAGTGACAAGTGCTCAGATGGACCTTTTCTTTTAAAGATTCGAAAAGGAATGAAAGTGACTACTCTGGAAAATCTAGATAGAGGGATTACCAAACCAATCGCAAAACTGCAATATACACCTTGGTGATAAATTAAAGAGAAATTACCAAGGACTTATGTATGGCAGTCAATCTTCCCGAATGCTGTGTTCAGTGCATTGCGATCAATAAGGCGATAGACTCGGCTTCCTATGGATAAAGGATATAAGCCTATTGTGGTCTCCTAATAAATACGTGATGGTATAGGGAGCACAAGTCTGTGCTAGCACTTGTCGTATCAAGGAGGAGGAATCACCCAACCTTCAATGAAAGGTTCATTGAAATTTATTTTAAAGTTGTTCTTGTTTAGAGTTTTCCTTTCAATGGTTCACCGCGTGATGTTGATTTTGAAATTCCTAAAATGCAATCTACAATGATAAACAATCTTTGTTTATTTTGAGCAATGAAAATCGTAACTACTAGGGAAAGAAGATTACAATTCTTTCAAACAAAGAGCAAAGAGCACACACTAGTGCATTTTCCTAAATCATTTTTCGCACACAAACTAAAAAATGCTAAATGCAAATGCATGTATTTGTTTTCGTTCTCCTTAATGTGAAAAATGCCAAAAAGGAAAACTAAATGCAGCAAAGATCTGAAATATTTTACTCAAAGCAACATTTTCGACAATTTCTTTTTCAAAAGAGAAAGGAAGACTCAACGACACTTTTCAATTTTAAATAAAAATTCTTTTGACACTTCGAATATAAACAAATCAAACCAAATACATGATGAAAAGTTCAATCGACTATCCAGGGAAGGAAGAATCCACGACACTTCTCTTTTCGACACAAAATGACAATTACGACACTTTTTGTACCAAAGCGACAGATCGATTTAAACAAATTTTCGACAAAGGATTGTAAATGATGAACAAATAAAAAAAACATTCACTAATCCTAATCTAATGGAGGCTGATCTATGTGATGCAAAAAGGCTTCAGTAAGTAGACATTGTTCTTAAGCAGCAAAACAACTAAACAAAACTGAAAACAAGGTCAAAAACCCCCAATTTCTAGAATGGAAAAAGGTTTAGTCAGTCATCACACCTGGGCTTCACAGAAATAGGGATGCATCACACTTAATACACTTGGGAGGTGCGATGCCTACTGGGTTACAGTGACAGATAGTGTGATGGGCCAGGGAGCGCAATTGAAGTGGGTTTTGGCTTAGATGTGCAGCTGTTTTCAATGAGTTACGCTGAAATTTGATGGACAATAAAGAGAAAAGTATAGAGGAAGGTCTTGAGAGGTTACTGAGCTACCAAAAGGGCATCTAGAATTCTTGTAAGTCAAATGTTTAATTCATAAACTAAACCAGAGATTGACTGAAGCAGAATTCATCTACTATGCAATTGTAGAGCAAGAGCAGTTCGAAGGCTACCTGGCTGACTTCAGGCTCTATCTATAGTTTATAAAACAAACAATAACAACAAACAAACATCTGTTCTTCCCCGGCAGAGTCGCCAATTTGTTTCTAGGAAAACTAGTGTCTTGCCAAATGACTAGCCCTCTAGGTTTGGCAGCTACCCTAGAAACAATAGTTTAAAGCAATTCAACAATTTCTTCTATGTGTAACAGATAAGAGAATGATAATGGAACCAACTTGGAACTTCCACTTAACCCCTTTCTTGATCTCTCTCCCCCTTGATAGAGCTTGCAACTCCTATTTGTACTTAACCTGCTTGGAAAGTACCTGCACAAGTACAACAACAAAGAACCGTCAAAGCATCGTGATCTATTACAACATAAACATTTCATAATCAGATATATAATGAATAAATGATAGCATTCACAAATGATAACATTCACAATTGCACAATCATATGGAAGAAAACTTGAAGAACTTTATTAATAGAAGGGAGAATTACAACCCAGTTGTTTGATCCAGCATCATCCTCCCAACTTCAATCCCTCTTCACCTCATGAAATAGCAAGATCACACCAACAATACAATGCTCTTTCCTCAATTACAAACTATCAACACTTCCTTACAATTCACAATATTCCAGCCTCTAGATCTCTTAGATGAGGGATCCATTTATAGATGTGTGCAAGGGTGTGAGTCATCCATGGGGTTTGATTAGTGTCATTCCACTTGTTACAATTGGTTCCACTTGGAGATTTCTTGGATCTCTTACTCATCCCTGGGCGAATTCAGAGAGGCAAGTGGCATACGAGAAGTTTCTAGAAGATTCCATGAGCAACCACCTGGTAAACTGTCTCAGACATTTGTCCATCCTCACCCATCGCACCCTATAGAAGGCCTAATCAGTATGCATCACACCCTGGTAGTGTACCACTAAGTATGCATCGCACCCTGCCAGTGGAGTAGTCAGTATGGTTTAGTTTAGGCCATTTCTGGATGGTTTCACAGGTGGAACTTTTGGGGAATGATGTAATCAGATGACTATGTTCCTTTAGGGTATGAAACAACACTTTTAGGGGTTGAAGAGCCCTAGTTTATCGACATATAAGTTTGGGTTTGATGTGCCCAAATATGTCTATAACAAGGTCAGGGATCAAATCCCGCCTCTTTCATATATAAACCCTTTTAACCCATAAATGTGTTGAAATAGGGGTCGGGTCCACTTTGGGAGGCTCGCCCCTTAAACCCCACGCTTAACATCTTATCGGTGTTACATATAAATCGCAATTGGCGGTCAGCTATGGCGAAGGCATATATATCGGTGCTTTTACCAGACTTCGCCGATATCCAAATCGACGACCATCACTTATCGGCGGTCGGCACGACAGAGGTATCGATGATCGACAGGGCAGTTGGTGCATATATTGGCCCAATTTCTGGGACTTCTCCACTATATCGGCGATCATCTTATCGGGGCTTATGCCAATATATGACATATGCAATATATATATGGGGTTGCAGCAATTGTGGAGGGTTCGGTGGAGGTTATGACCGCTGACCCCAATATATATATATATATATATATATTTATATATATATATATATATATATATATATATATATATATATATTTTGTTATGACATATATGTGGGTTATGTGGAGGAGGGTTCAGCAGAGGTTATTATCGCCAATCCCGATCCCATATAGAAATGTTTATTGTTGCGATAAGGTTTGTTCAAAGGGTTCGGTGGGGCTTGTTTCTGCCAATCCTGACCATGTGTTTGGATGGTTTTATATAGTTATTTTAATAACTATTTAAACATTTTGTTATATGATTATTTATTTAACCATTTCCCATGATTTTTGTCTCTTATGCCAGTTTTTAGGAGACAAATGAGAGAATGCCAAGTGTCAATGGCTGATGGGTTGCCATGTGGGTACCACCTGCTTACTGGGATGCCATGTGGCACATTGTGGGCCCCACTTCCTCTTGTCATGTCAAACTTTGAAGAGCTCTATATTTCTCATATGAGCTCAGTTTGACGAGCCATTTGCACCTCCATGATCAGGATAGCGAGGTCTTCGATCTAGTCCTAGTTCAAGCATAATCCAAATACTTTGATTTTTGAGCCATCTTTGTCCTATGTGTCTCTCTAGAGCCACCTGGATCATTATTCCCATGATTGTACAAATCCAACATGTCCATCATGTCTATATTGTACCTTATTTGACCATGAGACAGAGGATTGTCCTATGTTGATAGCTAGGAAACGTGACAAGGGAGCGCTACCACCTCCCCCGACTCAGAACCTATAGATGATGAGGTTTGAGCCACACGAGGAAGACCCAAACGTGAAGATTGTGCTCCAAAGTGGAATCGCGACGGGATATGATAAAGGAAAACAAGGCAAAGATAGTACCTGGGTTTGCAAGGCTTCGACAAAAGAAGCAGAGTTTGATTTGGAGTGCGCTAAGGAAACCTTCATGGAAGCTAAGAAGAGCTTTGCTGATGCCTCCACTTCAAGAAGAAAAGATAGACCGGAGCCAGAAATGGACCCATCTATGCTTACGATGTTCCTGGAAACATGCATGAAGCTACTGCGCGACAGTAAGGCTATAAAAGGATTGCAAGAACTCATTAACAAATGCGTTGGGACCGCACCAGGAGAACAACGCGTAGCCAGGAAGATTGGAAAGCATGTGATGAGGACGGAGAGAGAAATGAGGCTAATCACGCATATTGGAGAATATGAGATGGACCAAGTAATTCTGGACTTAGGATTAGATGCGAATGTTCTGCCAAAGCAGACATGGGAGCGCATGGGGAGGCCTCTGCTGCAATGGTCTCCTATTCAGCTACGAATGGCGAACCAACAAAAGATAATACCCATGGGGCGATTGTAGGGAATCACTGTGGATATTGAGGGAACGAGTGCGCTAACAGACTTTGAAGTGATAGAGATTGTTAATGACAACAATCCCTACCCCATGCTCTTAGGAATTGATTGGGCCACTGAAATGAATGGGGTAATTAATCTGAAGAAGCGCAAGATGATTTTTTAGAAGAAGACTCTTCATGTAGTTATACCCTTGGACCTTGCGGAAGGATTATGCTACACCGAGTCGGTGCACAACTATAAAAGTGAGAATGATTTGGACTGCATCTACAAAATAACCGTGTAAGAGAAAGACTGGGTAAATCACACCGCGAATGGACGAATATCATGGGAGTCTAAAAGCTCATGTACTTTAGATTCGGATGAGGAGATAGAGCGATGGCAGAACCGGTTACACGAGGTAACCATGCTGAACTATAATATGATGACAAGATCACTGCGCTACTTATCGATAGAAGTGAGGGATCTACCTACTTATGATGGGTTAAGTGAGGTAGATACTTTCCTAGATAAGTTTGAAAGGGAGGTGCCAGAAAAGCAACATTTCCAGGTCTTGAATTGGTTACTACGTGTTATGCTCGCGAGGTGGTGAGATACGCACAAAGGAAGCTTTGAATACTAGCACGCATGTAGGAAAATGCTGCACACACGGTTTGGGAAACCTATAGTGCGATTGGCAGATAAATACAATGGACGGGATGGTCCGTGCACACATCTGTCTAGGTGGGTACAGGCATATGGCAAACAACCTATGCAGATGCACATGAACTTCGTGTTGGGAGATACGGCCAATAAGCATGTGTTGGGGGGGCAATTGCGCAAACGTCTCCTCAAGTTGGAATGACAGGGTGTGGAGAGAATGAGCGGGCAAAAGGTTATCCATGCGGAAGCATTTAACAAAGTATTGGAGACCGTGCTGACAAAAGTATGAAACACATAGTGAAGTGATTGGGGCCTGCGCATACCTGTAGTGTTATGGGCTTATAGGACGACATGTAGGAAATTGATGGGACAAACACCTTTCTGGCTGGTCTATGGAGTGGAAGCCGTAATGCTGATCGAATACATCGTGCATAGTCTACAAATAGCAGTGCTCACAAGTATGATGGACTGCAAAGCCTTGGAGGAAAGACTCACGCAGTTGGAGGAACTCGAAGAAGAATAGATTTTGGCTGGATTCCATCAGCAGGTACAAAAGCAGCGCGAGAAGGCCTGGCACAATCGACATATTAAGTTGCACATCTTCAAGGTGAACGATTTGGTGTTACTATATGATAGTAAGTTTGATAAATTCTTGGGAAAATTCATAATGCATTGGCTAGGACAGTATGTTATTAAGGAGGTCACAGACAGAGGTGCGGTGCAATTGGTAAAGTTAAATGGAGAACCTTTCCCATGAAGAGTGAATGGCCATCGGTTGAAGACATACACTGGTGGCCCGACTATCTAAATAGCCCACCAAAGTATAGTCTTAGCACTTCAAGTAGCCGAAAGGAGGCGCGAGACTATAAATAGATGTAGGGAATCCAGGAGAAGATACAGGGAAGTAGTTCACATACAACAGTCTCTCAACAACGTGCCCAAGAGATACAATAGGTAGCTACTCAGTGCGCTGCCGATCTTGCAGAAATTCAAATAGAGTTGGGAGGTCTCTGCACGAAGATCTCCGCATCGACACAGTGACTAGAGGGTGAGTCACGATGCTTGTGTTGGGGGCCTGTTGGGCACAGGATCCCCCAAGGCAAGTTTTGGGGCTTAAAGCCCAGATTTTGACCAAATCTGATGTAAATACTTGGCGTTTTGTGGGCGCGGAGTGCAAAAATTGTAAATGAATCATAGGGTTGTTCGCCGTCATTTTTGTAATGTAATGTTGGCTGTAGAAACCTACCCATGGTCTGCAGACCATCAGATTGTATAAATAGACCGAGGCTCTAAGTTGTAAATCAGTTAAGTTAACAGAAGTAAGGAAGATCTAATGATGAATAATTGAGTCTTATGTAAGTCTAGAGTCGAGTCTTTGGGTCGTAGAGTAGGAGAAGGCTTTGCAGCTGAGTGCGCAGAGGCTTAGTAGTCTGCAACTAAGTGCTCGGACCCCTACAACTAAGTGCGCAAGGCAGGTCGAGTTTGTAGCCTTTGGAGAAGTAATAAAGAGAATTTTTACATCATTTTTGTGTATCTTTTTCCTATTGGTGCATTGAATGTATCAGATATAAATTGCATTTCTATTGTTTATATGATGCACAAACTTATATGAATGTGTTGATAAAGTGAATATAAGATAAAGTATTTGTTACGCGAAGATAACTAACTATTGTAAGAAGATAAGTAATCTACGTGGTGTAACTTGGGGAAGTAGCACAGTTCGATGCTAGGGAAGCGCAAAATCACCTCAGCCCCTAGTTAGGGATGTGTGGAGGCAATTATAACAGATTGTGAGGGCCTCGCAGGTTAGGATAGTGCGTGAAGTGACCTACGCGAAGCTATTTACAATTGGACTAAACCGACCCCTCAAACATCTCAAGGGTGCGGAAACTTGGTTCTCGCATCCCCCCCATACTGCTTCAGGTGAGGCCTCAGTCCGTGCTCTGCGAGCTGTTGCCGAAAGGGCTAGTAGTATAGGGATTTGTTTGGCTAATTAACTTTGAACCTAGGTCAGGCCCCCTCAAGCCAATACTTTCATAGTGATTATGTAATTCATGTCATTTATTGCAAGAATTCAAGAATTCTAAAAGCTTACCAACCATTTTGGAGATTCTGGTAAAACAAAGTGTGAACACCCTTCCAATCTACCAGAAGCACATATCTCAATAAAGTTGCAAACAATTTAAAAACAAACTACCATCACATGTCCAAAAGCCTTTACAGATAGTAATTAATGTTAATTTCATTTAGTCAAAGCACTGAAAGGAAATGCCCAAAATATGATTGAGGACTCAATTGTCAATAATAACCAAGTGCAATTTAACTGTTGTACACCCCATGCGTATGGAAAAACATAAATACTTCCAAAAATATTCTGATGGCACATTTGAACTACAGACTCTGATTTATGTGTCCAATTTAAAAAATAGGAAAACCAACTACAACATACAAATTCAAAATAAAATGCACTTCATGTGCTAGACGTTGCTATGGTGTAAATCTGTTGACTTGATTGAGCAGAAACCATCCTAACTGAAGCTCGTACCATTAGATCCTTGATATCCTTTCTAGCAAGCAAACCATTAATCTAAAAAATAAAGGAAAATGTTAACATTAGTGAGAATAACCACATACTTATCAACAAAATGTATTGATGCAAAAGGAACCACCTCTTCTTGTTTTTCATGATTAAATGGACCAACTTCAGAGGAACCACAGTGGAAGGCATCCAACACAAGTGTTGAGGTAAGGGGTACCCTTATCTCCAAATTGTATATATGTGTTGAGGTAAGGGGTACATATAGTTATATAGGTATGTAATTCTATTGTTTTTATGGAGGAAATACCAAATTAACGTTTGAATGAAACACAACTACAAAAAGATGAATGGCTAGTGAAAGAAACTTACACCAAAAAGCAGGTAGCAAAAAAAGGTTGAGTTATCCCGAACATTCACCATTTGAACTATTCACTAGACCTAAAACCAAAAAGTACAAAATTAACATCACTTTCATACAAACAAATAAACAAAAATACAACTAATAATTATTTATAAATGATCCAACATATGGAAATACATAAGGAAAGAGAAAGCATAATGTTTTGAAAATCTACCTTGTTCAAATTTTTCACAAAATCTGAAAAAACTTTGTAATCACATTCTTCTAATTTGTATGTATCATTCCTAGCATTGTATGATAAGTTTGTGATGGCTAGAACAGATTCAATTTGTACAAAATCATGATATGTCAAATCATACATATACATGATGCGTTGCCCCTTTATTCTACTATATCAACATAATTGAAGCTCGATGCCTTCTAATCTATCCAAAAGGTCAATGTCATTATGGTAATCAAACACCCTATTACCATCCTTCTTCCTTATTCTTTGAACCCTTTCAATGTACCACGTTCCACAAGAAACACCTTGTTTTGTACTTCGAGGAACACCTTTTCTTGCAGTACGTTCAGTGGGGGGAATTGAGTTGCTTTCAAACAACACCCCACAATTTGATCCAATTCCAAAGCCAATTGAAACACCCTTTTGTGGAGCCTTCCCATCTCGCCTAAAGTAGACCCCATTTCTCACTTTTGTCAACCTATCTTTGGATAATGTCGGATTTCCATTCAACTGACTAACCAAACATGCTTTAAACATATCCTTACCATCAAGATCCACCACTGGCTTTATTGTTTTGCTTCCATTTTCATCAATGGAATCTAAAATTTCATCCAACTCGTGTCTCGACTCACTTTCCTTTATTTGCAATTCACTTTCATTGTGTACCAATGATGATGAAGATTGGAATATAGAGTGGAACAACTCGGTGGAGAAGCATCAACTACTTCATCCACAATTTGGAATGTTGGATAATTTTGATGCTATGTCCATGGTTTAGCCCACCAAGAAGATTGAGTGTAATTTTTTGGTTGCATTCCAAGAGTTGATAAAATGTCTTATGTAGGGAAAATTTTAAGGATGGAAAATTATCTTGAAGTTTAAAAACATTGGCGAATCTCACTAATCCCTAATACGAAAAACATAAAATGTTTATTAATGTATTAAATGTAAAAATTTTCAAATTTATAATGATGGTATATAGACTCTTTATATATTTTGGCAAATTTTAAGGCAAAATAACTTTATATTGTAAAAATGGGCGAATCATTTTTATAAAAAAAATGGAAATTGGTGAATTGTTTTTTGGAAAAATCATGGAAAATTAGCCCACCTGCACATATTAGCCCCTAAAATTTTCCATGGGACTCTTGTGCATCCTTCAATCCAGTCTTAAGGGCTTCTACAATTTTAGCGTCTGTGGATATTGAATCATATTGAGACAATATGTGAATGTTTTGTATTATTTCTTGGTGCAATCTATTCCAAATGCTTTCTTGCTTCTTACAAGATTTTTTAAAATGAAGCCCTTGGGGATTTGATTCTTCTTCAACAACTCTATTAAGGGTTCCAACAACATGAAGCAAGTCAGTGAAATCATAGGCCCTCCCCACTCCAACCATCCCACCAACTTTACTAAATAAGTTTTCACATACATCTGACCCAGCCAGGTCCAAAACACATGGAAAGTTAGAGTAATGATCTCAAAACAATCTCATCAACAAAACTACAAAATGGAAAGAAATTTTCACATCTTGATATGCTTCTCTACTGATGAAAGTTATGTTGAAATTAGTATGAGATTGTGGTTGTACCCATCATAACCATAATTTGAAGACATGATGAACTCGTGAAGCATTTCACACCCTTTCCCAAAGGCTCAAACTATGAGACATAAATATGTCAATGTAGTCAACAACAATCATTAGATAAGTCTTTGTAGCTAGTGTCCTATCTAACTTTCCACTTGGTGTACTTCTCAACTCTTTTAAACATCTCTGAACGTGCCTTGAAGCAATGCGTTGTGTAGATCCCTAATTTTGTCCATCCATCCTCTCTATATCTTCGCCCTTAAGCTTGTGATCATCCACTTTAAAAGTGTGATAAACCATTCTGACATGACCAAAACTTATGTAATCATTTCCTAAAACCAATTCTCGTCGATCACTAAATAAAGGATACACTAGCTTTTTGTTGTTGTGGATGTATCCTTGGTCATGTAATCTTGTTACATTGTAGACATTGTACAACCTAGTTAGCTTCCACCCTTCCTAAGGAATTTGATATCGCAGGCCTCATGTTGAAGAATAATCCTTCAACATAAGTTGTCTTCTTCTGCTATCTCCATCCGAGGAATGACCAACAATAGGTCCCAAATTATTCTCCACGTGTTTCTTCCACATAGATTCTACCTTTTCCCATTGTTGATAAACAAAATTTGCATTCAAACTATTGCATGTTGGATGAACAACCACAACCAAACGAGGAAGATTTTCATGTAAAGGGTTTGCAATAATAACACGTACATAATGGCCAATAACATTGTTCTTAAAATAATATGTTATAATATCATAGCCTACAACTCCCTCACCAACTCTCACCAAGAAATGTGATTGGCATTGATGTTCTTCTTTCGTACCACAAAACCCCACCAGTGTATCGCTTTTTTCTACCCACCTAACATATTTTTTCACAACAGTGTCATCTTCAGGAAGCAATACAGGAATTGGGCCATCTATACCATGCTTGGCTTTGTAAGAAGCATAAACTTTTCCAAATACCTCAAAAAAATGCTCATGCTCCCCTAGGATATATGCTAATGTCTTTCTAACTTTCCTTAAAGTCATAGATATTGAAGGAACATCCAGATTCAAGCTAATAAAGCTAGGCAATCT
Source organism: Pinus tabuliformis (assembly GCA_031772625.1). Lineage (NCBI taxonomy): Eukaryota > Viridiplantae > Streptophyta > Pinopsida > Pinales > Pinaceae > Pinus > Pinus tabuliformis. The sequence goes on from CM062815.1 coordinate 656,819,851, forward strand.
AGGACTTCCCTATAACTTGATCATCTCATAAAGGGATTTTGTGGATGCACTATACCTTCTCCCTACTTTTGCATGCATCAAGTTATGAAAAATATCCTTGAAAAATTCCCAAATTGCATCTTTACCTTGTAATTTCCTTGCTTATGTGCCTCACACACATCCTTGCAAAACCTAAAGACATCCTTCCTTTCTATCGATTGAAGCAACTTTTCCTTTAGGGATCTCATTCTAATAGAGAGTGTATCAACCTTTGTCCTCTCCCACCAAAGAGATCGCATTGTTGATCTATGGTTAGCATTTGTAACCCTTGCAGCATTCTTCAGTTCATTTTGAGTCAAGTAGTCGAGTCTTATACCTTTTCCTATATCTCATTCACTTCTTTTATTGGTGCACATTGATTCACGATATAATCGCATCCTGAAGTGATCACATTCTGGAACCAACTTACAAAAGTTGCATGTTAATGAATCAAATGGGATCCCTATTTCAGAATCCCTCTGGCAATGAATATGTCTATATGTACCATCAATATGACATTCAATACCCTCATAACATAACATGATCTTGGTATGTTTCTCTATGGCCCATAATTCCCCCCCCTTTGATCATCCATTAGGACCTTTGTTTCCAATCTCTCCCCATTTCTATCAATATAAGGATATCAATACCCCCAACATTGTAGTAACAAGGGAGATAATTAAGATATAATAATATGACAACAAACAAATAAATTTGAAGTACGATAAATAAAATAATATACAAATTCATATTCAAGTTTAGTCTAAGTTGTTAATTAACACACCTGAAGTAGAAGAATTTGCACTCGTAGAACCCCTATGTAATACCGATGGTGATAATGGGACCAAGAACCTAGTCAAACATTTTTGGCACTTATCATTGGTAGGCTAATTGGGTCTCCCAACCATGCCACTCAGCCCAATCTCCTCATGTGAACCCTCATTTGTAGTAGTAGTAGTGTGCTTCCTTGATTTCATGTGTTCATTTAGAGAACTAACAATATTACCACTTGTCGGCACTAAACAAAACCATTTATTGGATTGTGTACATTCTACTCTCACTTTTTTCATGTCCCTACATTCTGCAAGTGTTTCTTCCACCACCTTGAACAAATTAGGATCTTGTGTCTTGTTGAAATCATCTAGAAGCTTGATTGCTTGATCAATATGAAATTGATCTCCAACCATCATTGTCTATTGTACTTTGTTACATGAAGGAATTTCACTACCACTTGGCATTAATAGGCGTTGTTGATGGGCCCCTATTTTCATATGATGGTTTTTGAAGTTGCGTGTTGTTCGCGCTACCAAGGATACATCACGTGTTCCATGTTAGGCACCTATAATAACAATAGTGGGCTTCTATGGGGACTACAATAGTAACAATATGGGGACTACATGGGTACAACAATATAATAAGGGGGTTGTACTAATAACAATAAGGGGTTACACTAGTAGTATAGGGGCCTAACATGCCTCTCTCCTTCCATAATCAATGAACCCTCATTTGTAGTAGTCGAAGTGTGCTTCTTTGATTTCATGTGTTCATTTAGAGAACTAACAATATTACCACTTGTGGGCACTAAACAAAACCATTTATTGCATCATGTACATTCTACTCTCACTTTTTTCATGTCCCTATAGTCTGCAAGTGTTTCTTCCACCACCTTGAACAAATTAGGATCTTGTGTCTTGTTGAAATCATCTAGAAGTTTGATTGCTTGATCAATATGAAATTGATCTCCAACCATCACTATCTATTATACTTCGCTACATGAAGGAATTTCACTACCACTTGGCATTAATAGGTGTTGTTGATGGGCCCCTGTTTTCATATGATGGTTTTTGAAGTTGCGTGTTGTTCGCGCTACCAAGGATACATCACTTGTTCCATGTTAGGCACCTATAATAACAATAGTGGGTTTCTATGGGGACTACAATAGTAACAATATGGGGACTACATGGGTACAGCAATATAATAAGGGGGTTGTACTAATAACAATAAGGGGTTATACTAGTAGTATAGGTGCCTAAAATTCCATAATCAATGCCACAAATTTCACAATGGATCTTAATTTTATATTCTCCCTTTTCTGAATATACTTTGAGAGTAATTTTTTCATTGACAAAGTCTTCCATTAAACTCTTAACTTTTTTTTCCCAAGATGCCAATACACTAGGATCAAAAACTATGGCTTGTTCCATTGACAAAGAAATATTTTCAACTCTTGGTTATTTATGCATAGGTCCCTCTGTTAGTGCCTCGATCTACCTCACACTGAAGGAAGGCAAGTCTAGGGTAACATCAAACCACGCTTAACCTGGTAGCTAGCCCTACCAGGTCGGGAGAGGGCTCTCTCCTTGTCAATCTCAATTAGGATATTGGCAATTATGGCTTGAGATGACTAAATTTAATGTAGATTTTAGGCTAGGTATAGTAGCTCAGGGTTTCAGGTTTGATTTTTAGGTTTTGGTTGCTGGATCAATTGGAGAAGGCAGATTGGGTCTGGGAAATCAACTCAGGGATACAGTCATGTTTTGTGGGACGAGGTAGACAAGGGTTTATGTACTAGAAAAGGATTAATATGGTAGATTAAGACAGATGAGGAGTTGAGGAGGGCATAAAGAAACTATGAATCCTCTTCAGATGGTTGAAAACATTGAAAACCAAATGCATTCCCAAGACAAAGCACAATAGTGTATTTTGTCCATTCACCTTAATTCATTTAGTTTTAGAAGAGAAAGATGGGTTTGGATACTTCTAAAACATATGAAAAACTTATTAGAAAGAAGAAACAATACATAAACTCACTGTCACAAGAATCCCACAAAAATAGCTGTGAAACCTGGTTTTATTCCTTGCCAAACTGCTGATACAAATGTTCAGTGAGTGCCACCGCTTCTACCAAAGTCCAACCTTTTCAAATGATGAAGAAATTACATAATATAGGCAAGGAAACCACTCATGCTAGCTATCAGGGTCGAATCCATGAGAAGAGGGGTGATCTCAACCATATCTAAACTAAGAACGGGAATATAGGCAGTGGAACAACTTACCTCTAAAACCAAGGAAACCAATTCATTACAACTCAAAACCACTTGGAACTTGATGTATCTACCCTATGAAGTGATTTGCATCCATATTTACATGGAATTCGTCATTTACCATGCTTACATTTATCAAGAAATTAGGAAAAAGTGATCTCCCAAGAAAACTAGGAAAAATCTGGAAAATCAGGCGAAATTGCAAAATCAATTTAATGCGTAGTGCCAAAATTTTAATGTGCAGCGCCTTTTCTAGGCCAATTTTGGAGGCCTTCCCAAAGTCCAAATCAAGGGTAGGATAGCTCGTTAGAAAGCTTGTCAATTCTACATTCTAGAACAACTTGAATTTCTGAATTTGGAGTTCATTTGCCCCTCCAAAAATTGATTCTACAAAGACTACTTCTTGTGTGGCAAAAAAGTGGCAAAGAGTGCACTTTTTGGGTGTTTTTTGCCCTTTTGGAGACCTAGAAGTTGTCCAAAATTCCTCACTATTTATGATCTTGCTTATTTTTCCATGCTAATTCCAGATATATAAGCTGTTTTGAAAATAGGAGCCCCAATAAAGGCACAACGCTGGTGGCGCTACACACCTATTGGAAAAACCTGTTTTTCCAATTCAAAAATTCAAAAATGACAAAATTTTCTCCAAATTTTTTGAAATTTGGCATGAATGATCCTTGTTAGGTGCTTTGATGGGCCAATTATGCTTCAACCAAGATCTTGAGTTTATCTTGCTCTTTTTTCCTCCTCAAAGCTCTTTTTAGCTTAGCTTTTAGCCTCTTTACCCTTGTTTTGCAAATCTTGTTCCGTGTTAGGTAGTGATAGGCCATATGGTGCATCATTCTATTCTCTTTGTTGGCTTTCTCAAGCAACTTCTCAAAGTGAATGTTTACCCTTTCCAACCATGTCTCTCGGTCATTCTCAATTTCTTGCTCAAGGGAGGTCATCTCGATCTTTCTTTTCTTTGCCTCTTGCCTATCTTCCCTAATTATTTGCAGCTCCATAATAGCTTGCTTTATCTGTGAATTTCTTGTTTTCTTGCTCAAGAAAGTTGATGATCGATTTGGCCCTCTCAAGGTTAAGTCATAAGGCTTTTATTTCAGCCTCCTTCTCTTTGATAATCATGTCCTTGAGTCTTGAGCTTTGAGAGTCCAAATTAGTGACATCCTCCTCAATCAAAATAAAATCCCTGTCTTGCCCTTCAATAGGGCCCTCCTCATGCATTTTCTGTTTCCCTTTATCTTTACTCTTTGACTGCTGGCCAACCTGTATCACTGGAGAAGAAGGCAAAGCCCCTTCCACCCCTGGTGGAGATAGCATTTGCCTATAGTCTGGTGAAAAAGGCGAGACCCCTTCCACCCCTGGTGGAGATAGTACTCACCTGGCAACAACATAAAGCCTCCTTTTGCCTCTCTCATGGGTGACAAACACCGACACAGCTGTAGTCTCGGTCTCGCGAACACCTGGTTGTCCTGATGGCCCTCCTTCCTCCTGAGACACTGATGGAATCACTTGAGGGCCTTTGAAAATATCATGGGCAATAAAGGTATCCCATGGTATGTTCAGCAAGCTTAGCTGATGCAAGACAACAATTTTGATCAGTGAGAAGTGGTAAATACTGTTGAGTTGTTGAGGAAAAGGTTTCCTTTGCACATAGTGAGCCATCTTCTCAATATTCATGTATACAAAGTAAGGGAGGTTCATCATCCTTACTCTTGTGAAGTGCATTAGTAACCTGATATGATATGCATATAGGCGGGAAAACCTTCCTTCACAGGTGAAATACTTGATGATGAGTTTCATGAGAGGAGCAAAAATGTTCTACAAGTGTTTGAAAGGAAAAAAACCCTGCTGATTTGACTGTGATATCTAGCCTTAATGTAAGGCTCATAATGTTCTCTACCCACATACTGCCCCTTATTCCACTGCTCACCTACATTAGGGATGCCTGTTGCTTCTGAAATGGTGGCAGGTGTCAAGGTGAAAGAGACACCAGCAAGGTTCACTTGGCCATTATGGAGATGGATAACAAACAACCTATCAAGCTCATGATGAAATTTTACCCTCTCTACCATTTCACAAAACTGATAACAAGGCTGGTGTTTAAAGCTAGCTACAGCAAGAGGGTAAGCAAGAAATTCTGTAAGAGTGGTGGGCTCCTCCTAGATGATCTTTCCCCCTTTGTGTGGCTTTCTTGGCACATGAGCTTCTCTGGAAGAATCATTGAGAGTTTCCTCTTCCCTCTCATAATCTGAATCTCTCTCCATGCTTTTGGTAATATGATGGGTGATGAAGTTTGTAGTGAAAACAGATGAGTATGAAGAGATTTTGAAATATAAAGTAAGTGAAATGTAAGGTGAGGGTGAATGTTTGAAGGAATTAGGGTAAAGGATTTATGAAGGAATGGGGGAAATGAGGGAGGGAGTAGGGTTTTCAAATGTGAGATTAGGGTTTGTTAATGAAGTAGGTGTAATGAGGATGTAGGATTTGGGAGTTTGGGAATGGGGAATTTGGGGCTAGGGTTTGATGTAGAAATTAGGGTTTAGTGGAATAGAGCTTGTTGAGTGATGAAAAGTGAAGATGAGTTGGTAAACTAAGTGTAAATGGAGGAGAATGGCCACAAATGATCCTTAATGGCTTATGAAAGGTAGATTATCTTATATAGGGTTTATGAGAGAAATCTCAATGCTAATAGGGTTTGCATGAACTGATGATAATCACACTCAAAAACTCAAGCAACAACTTTTCTTGTGCAAGATAATAGGCTATAATTACTTGGCATGATCTTTGAGTAGCTTAGAAGATGATTTCATAACCCAATTGATGAATTTTAAACTTCCCAGTGGACACGCAGCGCATACCAACAGGTGCGTAGCGCCAGTTTAATGCGCAGCACTTGAACAAATTTGCACTAGAAACCTGCCACAGGTGCGCAGCGCAGATTTAATGCGTAGTGCCATGGAGATAATGCGCAACGCGGGGAGAAAACTACAAACTTGCCTCTGTTTCTCTACTTTAGCTCAAAATTGCGTTTTCCCCTCTCCTTAGCTCTCCAATTCAACAATGAAGTTAACAAAAAAAAAACACTTGAAATGGCCTTTATACCTTTCTCCTTTAATTTTTCATTAACCAAGACCCACTTTTCTATAGTTTTGATAGCTTTTTCAAAATGCTCTATTTCACTTACATCTGACTTTTGCCTTTTTGCAGGTGGACTTATTACATTGACTTTGTCACCAGGTACAACTGCTGAGTGGTTATTACATATAGAAAAAATTAAATTACATGAAATTTTTACAAAAATGGAAAAACTTTGTTTTGACCTCAAAACAAAGTTTTGAGGTGAAAAATATTTCTTGAGCATATCAGAAGTAAACTTATAACTTTATGAACCTTCATGTGCCTGCTGACCTCTTTATTAGAGCATGACTGACAAACCCTAAGACCTAATGGAACTAAACCCTAGGACTATTTGTTATAGATGAAATGAAACAGGATGACTGTGAATGACTAAAAAAATGTGTAAACAAGTCAGCAGGTGGATGTCATGAGGGAAACTGACATGAAACCACTACCATCAGTTGATCCATGACCTAATGGAATGTAGCTGATCGAATGAGACACCTAATATGCATGCAAAAGAGAAATTTGATCACCGATGGAAGTGCGAAGACACTAACACTAACACCCTCCACATTCACTTCAATGTTTTCAAAGATTGGTATTGTTTCCACTACATTTGAACACTTTTCTTCCACATCAAGTGTGCCTAGTCTCTTCTTGATGCTTACAAGTGTTGTATAAACTTTTCATTTGTTCTCTTGCTTTGGATTTAAACTTGTTCCATCCTAGATAAAATCAAAAGCGTATCCAACGATTTCATCATCCACAATTTCATCACGAATTTCAGCAAATGTACAACCTTCTCGTCACTTGACCATGCCAATGATAGAATTCTCTTCACTAGTAGCAATTTTATAAAAAAACCTCCATCTTTTTTTGCACATAAAGAAATGAAAAAGTAAGTAAAATTCCACAAGCATATTGGTTATTATAAAATAAAGAGCAAGGAAGAAAGGTATGAAATTTCAATTCAAAGCTCCAAAAAACATGAATAAATATTACTATTTGGATGAAACACCTTGATTCAAAATGTACTATCGGTGGATTCCTCAAATGGAACTAAAACCAGAAATAAAACATATTACTAAAACAGATTTGAGAGTTGATTTATTGTTGCACTAGAACTCGGAAAAACATTGTACAACTATTTTTAATTCATAACCTTAACATGATTTGTAACCAAAATTTCAAATGCTTTTCTAAAAATGCCCATTATTAAGTTAGATAGGCCAAACATCTGTGCATATTGAAATTGTTTCAACCATGTAAATACCTATTAAAATTGGAAACTAGGGCCAAATTCCACTTTGGACAACTCCTATGGGGAAGATTATTGTAGCATTATTGCAGCGCCTATGGAAACCAAGTCTTAGCTAGCCATGATGCTCATAGAACTATTTGGAGGAAGTTTAACTCCTATGGTGTACTAAACATTTTCGACATATTTCAGAATTTGTATCAAGAAAAAATAAATTTTGAAATTTTGATGATATACTTTGGATTTCTAAAATATTTCAAAATCCAAATTTGAAAAAGAGAATTTTTGAAAATTTGATGGTGTAATTGAAAGTTCTCAAATATTTCAAAATCTACACTTGCTAAGATAAATGCCTTCTCCAAAATTTAAAACTATATTTATTCTAAATAGTTTTTTTCCAGAATTGATAGATTTACAATTGAATATTTTATCTGTGTTAAGTTTTAACAAATATGTATCTTATGGTTTGATAGATGTGTATCCTAAAAAATATTTACCCTGGTTTTTTGGTAAGAACCATCTCTATAAAACTATAAAGTCATTCTCACCCATATGGAGTGACGTATAGGCAAGGCCAAGACCAAGCCTGTGATTTAATGATTAATGTTAATAATACTGAACATATTCCTATATAAAGCCCTGTCTTTGAGTATGTTGGAAGAGTGATAATGCAAACTTATGAGTCACGATTGTCATGACAATTCTATTTCAAATAATACTAATGAAAATAAATTATGTTTCAAAGAATACTTAAAGAAATGGAATCTGTAATTGAGATAACATATACTTAAAAAAAATTACTTTTTCAAAAAGAGAATTTAAGGATTTTAAAATGATTTTTGATGCTTACCATGGCTGGAAGGTGTAGGGGCAAGTGCAGACTTGACAGGTGGAGGTGGAGGTGGAGGGATGGAAGGAGGTGCAGGGTTGGAAGAAGGTGTAGGTGGAGGTGGAGTGCTAGAAGGAGGTGGATGTGGAGATGTAGGTGGAGGTGGAATTCATATTGCTCCTTGAAAATTAATAAAGAAAATATATACAAAGAAAATGAAAGGCTAAAAGCAAAGATGCAAGCTTTTGAAACAACCATTGAGGAACTCTAGAATGATGTTTCATCACTGGATAGACAGGCAGAAGAACTATCCATGGAAATGGAAACACTAAAGTGACAACTCACAAAGGAGACTAAACAGGGACAAGAATTTGCAAGGGAAATTTCCTCTCTCAAAGTAGAGCAAGATAACATGAAACTAGAAGTTGAACAACTCAAGGGTTTAGGACAAGGCAATGAAAAGCTTAAAGCTGCAAATAAAGCATCAAATGAGATGGATAATTCCAAGTGTATCATAGAGGAGCTCGAGCAAGAGATAGACTATGAGAAACAGGTTAATATAAATCTCAATTTGCAGCTATAGAAGACACAAGAATCAAATTCCGAGCTTCTTCTAGAAGTTCAAGATTTAGAAGTGTTATTACAGAAGAAAAGTAAAGAGATTGAGGATACCTCTAGAAGATCTTGTGATGTTTCAAAATCTAGTGAAGATAATAAAGGAAGGCAATTTGAGGATATTGAAATGGAGTGGCTACAAACACTATCATCTTCAAAGAAAAAAATCAGAGAGATTACTAACAAAATTATCCACAGTAATAGTGGAAGAAGCTTCCAATTCCTGCGAGGTGACATGGAGACTTTAGAGATATTTTTAAGAGGTTGAAAAATAAAGTAGAAGATTTATTTGTAACTTCAAAAATGTAATAGTTACAAGAAACAAAAGAATAGATGAGCTTGAATATGGTATGCATAATTCATCCAAGACAATCTATCCTGTCGATATACAGGCTTTGCAGGATAAGGTTTTGCAGCTTGATGAAGTACATGTTGAATTGGAAAACATGAACATGAAATTGGAGTAGGAATTAGGATATATAAGCTTGACATTGTAGACTTAGAATCTCAACTTGCAATGGTTGATGAGGAAGCCCAGGAACTTATAGAAACTAACCAACATCTAGAAGCAAAACTTGAAACTTTGGAGGTAGAAAACCTTGAGCTGTAAAATTGCCTCCAAGCAAGCCAAGAAGATATATGTGATATACAAGCTTCGCAGGATAAGATTTTGCATCTTGATGAAGTACAGGTTGAATTGGAAAACATGAACAAGAAATTAGAGGAGGAAATTAGGATATATAAGCTTGACATTGTAGAATTAGAATCTCAACTTGAAATGGTTGACGAGTAAGCCCAGAAACTAATAAGCATATGGAAGAAAAAATTGAATTTTTGGAGGCAGAAAACCTTGAGTTGCAAAATTGCCTCCATGCAAGCCAAGAAGCTGGCAAGCTAGCACTGGAACAGATTGGGGACCTAAAGGAAGAAATTTCATTATACTAAGGAAAGTATGAATCTGAAAACGGAATAAGAGAAGTCTTAGATAAGAAAACTTATGAAGTAGAGGGTGATCACAGAAACAATGGCAGTACACTACTGCATCACCAGGAGAAAAATGATCAACTTCTTAAGAGAATTTCTAAGCTTGAGACAACTAAATCATGATGAAGAAAAAAGTGGATCTAAAGAAACAACAAAAGAAAGAAGAGAGGAATTGACGAGAATGGAGAGGAAGCGTGCATAAACACTTCAATTAGAGGCAAACATTATTGAACTCTCTCGAGAGGTTGAAGCCTACAAAAATCATGAGACTATTTGGTAAAAGAGATGGATCAGTTAGAGCATGAATTTGAAGCACTAAAATAGGAGCATGAGAAGTGTTCATATAAAAAATCAGAGGAACAACTGCAAGAAGAATTACAAAATCTCAGAGATGAGCATGCAACTTATTTTTCAACCATAAGTATCCTAGAGAGTAAGGTTGAACAATTACAGCAGGAGATAGATACAAAGACAACAAAGTTTGCAGCAGATTTGGATGCATTGTTGCAATCTAAAAGGGAACAGGAACAAAGGGCCAAAAGGGAAGAAGAAGCACTAAGAATGACTCGATGGAATAATTCTACTACAACAGAATGACTTTGGGAAGAATTTAAGAGGCTTTCTCAACATATGTCATCAACATTCGATGCTAATGAGAAACTAGCAACACAAGCACTTAAAGAAGCTTTTGAATTCCACCTACAGAAAACCAATCTGCAAGAATCACTGAGAAAGGTTGAAGAAGAGATTGCATCTATGAAAAATAAATATCAAGACAATCTACAAGAACTTATGAACCAGTTAGGTCTCTCAAAGAAAGAGAGTGAAGCATTGTCATCAAAGCTACAAAACATGTTGGATGAGATTGAGAAACAAGTGAAGAATGAACTTAATTATAGGAGTCAGATTGAAGAGTTGTCTCTGAAGCTAGCCATGTTACAAACTGAAGTTCAAACCCTTATGAATGAAAAGAGTGAACTTACTCAAAAGGCTCATGAGTATGAGCATATGAAAGCTAGCCTAGAAGATACTGAAATAGCCTTAGATAGTTCCAGAGTAGAGAAGACAGAGTTAGAGGCTACTTTACAAGAATCTTACCAGGAAAAATTCAAACTTGATAAAGAGCTTAGACGTTACAAGAAAATTTGAGAAATTTAGAGGTAGAATTGAAGGAACAAAAATGTTGCAGGGATGATCAAGAAACAATAATTGCATCTCTTGAGTCCAAATTAAAGGAGAAGACCATTACTGGATGGAACTCCCAGTAAAACCATCCACATAGACTATTGCACCTAACCCAATGGGACTCAAACCAGGTGTCTGTCGGCATGGAACTAGATAATGACTAAAAACATTGGAAACAACCCATTGAGCTAACCCCTTGGGTTATGTTAGAATTAAATATAACAACTAACTACAAAAAAATATGAAATTTTCCATTTTGATTGCTTTATCAATATTTTCTAGAGTTCACTCTGATTTATTTTTATGAGAATATATTTCATCTTTACTAGAAGATACCGTTGGTTTGAAGAATTTATGCTTATTAATGCCTTGAATTAATATCTCTCTAATGTGAAAAATCTTTTTGATTCATCTTTTAAGTCTAGCAGACACTAATTCCAAAAATTCCATATAAAGAGGCATTGGATGCATATGACATTAATTACATCTTATGAATCAGAGTAAATAATTATACCTAAATGGAATATGAAATAAACCAAACTACCCACCAATGACTATAAAGAGGCTAATCAATGGCGTAGAAGACTCAATGGGCACCAAAGATTTTGCACCAACTCTGTTTGCTACAATAACTTCCCTAGACAATGCTAATGGCAATGGCTCATGCAAAGATCTCCCAACACAATCACCAAAAAGAGATTGATTAGATGCAATAGCATACCTTGAAATAGAGGAGGATGGAGGTGAATCATAAAGAGAGCCCAATATATTCCTCTGTGAAAAAATAGACATAATTAGGGGGGAAATCCTAGACCTAGACGATGGTAGAGCAGGACGATGCAACTTCTGCTGAAAATGATGATTGTGACTATAACTGAAGCTTGAACAAACTTCTATGGGAAAATCAATAGAAACCGATTGTGATGTTCCTCCAGCCCAGGGTTCATAATGTTGGTCTTCAACAAAATGGATACTACTCTCTCTCTCTCTAGGTGAGCATATTTCTCTTGGATGTTGAGTGTTGTTGTTTCAACTATTGGGACAATGTTATCTCCTCAGACCTATGCTATGTAAATGCTCTGGAAACTATGATTTTCTCCTGCTTATGTTTTCATTCTCCCTCTGCTGGTGTCTGTGAGAAAAATGCAAGGTGGCGTGCCACTACCATCCCGCAAAAACCAATAAAACTAGTATATATAAATCAGACATACTAAATTATTTAGTAGAAAGGCAGAGAAACAAATGGAATACATAGAACCATACATGTCAAATAAAATATGTCCATTGTCGCCCAAGTCCTATACTCTTTCAACTTTATGTTGACGATTTAGAATATCTCATTTCAAAGTGATATAGGTGGTTTCATTCTCTATGAGATTTCCAACTTGGATGTAAGATCACCTAACTTCTCTAGGTGCAATTATGGTTGAAGTTTCCATCCACAATTTCTTAAAGGAATATCTTATACATTGCTCAAGGTAGTTGTAGGTTGCACTATAAATATTTCACCTTTGTAATGAAATTTTCATGAAAGTATGATAGATTATAGAATAGGAGTTTCATGTGATGAGTTTATACACATATTAAGTTTCTGGGCATATTTTATTTACGTGTATCAGAGAATAATAGGTTGTCACACAAAAATCATGTCATCCTAGCTATAGCAAGGACCTTCCACAGTTTGAGGGGAACTCTTTTTCTACTACCCCACATGTCCTGGCATTTATGAAACATATATAGGAATTGATGGAAAGACATGAGTATTCCATGATAAGGTTATTTATGCTTTCTTTAGGATAAGGTCATGGTGGCTAGCTGAAGCATTCTTGTAGCCCAAAGAGCATACATTCTCTCAAATCTCTAGTTGAAAGCTTCCTCAAGCATTGCCACCTAAGGTTCAGAAATTTGATGGTACATATCAAGAGTTGTTGACAACCCTACAAGAGGAAGGGCTCCTTGGTCTTTTTGAAGGCAATGATAACATTGTTGGGGATGAAAGTGGAGCATCTATGGAAGAGGGATTATGCTCAAAATTTGAATATGAAAACACTAGATATTTGTAACACAAACAACCTTGTGGCAAAAATGACAGGAAGGAGGTCCATTTTACCACCTAAAGTGATTGCTTAACACATAAATGAGTACCACCATGAAAATTTTTGTGGCATTATTACACCACCTTCAAATGATACATGTGCCACTCTTTCAAGTGAGGATTGGCATAAAGCTGGTGATGTTTTTATTGGCTTCCCCATCGGAAACAGTGTTGCAGATACAGAAGAAGAAAGTATTAGCAGTGTTGAGATTAATTTAGCATGGGATTTATGCTCAAAACTAAAAACAATAACACTCCCTTCTCTTATGGCTTATGTACATGATAATCATAATAATGAAAACATAAGACTGAGCACTCATAATGATCCTCTCATCAGTATGGATCAATCATTAGACCATACATTTGGGGTTGGGTAGAGGCAAGTCCTATACACTACTTGCATGGACCACCGATGTTTGTTGATCATGAAGAAGAGGGGAAGTCTGATTTTGAGCCCCCTTCACAAGCATCTGTCAGGAGGGTTTTGAGACTATGTCATGCTATAAAAGTGTTGGAATAACTTCACTAGAATTGTCACAAGAATTGAGGATAGAATATCCCTCCGAGGACAAGAGACTTTGCTCCAAATATGACAGTAATAAGGATTTTGCGCCAAACATTGACATTTTCGATAATGAGTATCAACATTACACAAGTTATGAAATCATCGATGATGAATTTGTTGCTCTAGAGGAACACACGTATCTTTGTTTTGCACACCAATTTCCCCAAGTCTTGAACAATGAAAAGAAAAAATTAACAAATTCCTCTTATCTCTACAACCAAGACCGCAAACCTTGTTTAGTAGAGAAAAGGCATAAGGACCATATTTGTGAAGAGTCAAAGGAATTATCTAGCAGCATAATAGAAGCCATGCCTCTTCACATTAGAGCGAAAAACAAAAAGGTGCCCCCTAGGTTTGCATCTTCCAAATCATTGAATTTATGAAGATCTATGAAAACTTTGGTATGTACATTACTGATCAATGAAATTATTAAGAATGGATTGTTCTAGTTTTGCAAGGCACTTAAGGCCCTCCTATTGGAAACTATATCAATCCTAGAAAGGAGTAAAACCCTATTTCTATAGTTTGAAATTTGTGTATGGTTCTATGCATAAGCTCTAGAAGGACAACCTCCAAAAAATCCACTCCTATGCATTAGTTGAAGGTCTATGTTGGGCATCAATCCTATTTTGAGACCATTGTCAAAGGTTACCGAATTTTTGAAGTTCAAGCTAGATGAAGAAATTTCTGAGCATGTTTTGCAAAGTCAAAATCCAAATTGAAGAAGCTAAAATTATGAAGTCTCAAGTCTATCAATTTTTCTTAAAAGAAGTCGAAATTGTGAGCATGTTTCTAAAGGAGACAAGAGAATTATTTAAGGATGTAGCTGTATATTATAGATATTCGCTAGGTAAAATATAATACAACACTATGATCGACAACACTTTGAATCAACTGCTAATACCGCTTGTTTCACTACATAAGCTAACTCCTCTGAATCAACTGCTAATACTGCTTGTTGCACTCCACAAGCCGACTCCTCGCCTCTTCTTCTATTTGTTTTTGGTGTTTGTAGAACCTGTCATTTTTTAAATCCTTGATCATGAAGGTTACCTCAGCTAGACAAAACAAATTAATTTTGGGTTATGGAATGCCTCTGGAATGAGAACGAGAGAGTAGCTAGGTGGGTGGAAACAAGGTAGCTTGGTTGTACATGCAAGAAAACTATTCTCAAGCTGGAAAGGAAAAAAGGCAATCTTGTAGGAAAAGATTGCTCAAGCTAGAAAGACAAATAGGTTGTCTTGCTCGTGTCTAATTCAAACTTAGAAATGCATAAAGGCTTAGGGTTCAAACTCAGAAATGCAGAAAGGCTTAGGGTTGCAGAGAGGATCGAATCCAAAATGTAACCTTTCTCACTCTTACCCTCCATGGGTGACATGTAGCCCAACATTCTCTAAAAATATGGTGTATTTTTCCCTCCGCTTGGCCAAAAATTTGTATAAGCAATACCTTAGGTTATATATATTATTGTATGGTATATTAAAATCCTATAGGCCCTCATTATAACACCACTATATTATTTTATGATTTTTCCATTTTTAATGCCCCAATATGAACACGCATGATATAATATTGGTTTTTCAGTGACACCCTTGTGTTCTGTAACTTCTTACGCAATTTCAATTTGGTGTTGAGAAAGAAAGTTAGGATGATTTTCCCTAGGTCACCTGTTTGAGATATAATTTGGGATCCTGCAAAAACCATAACTTGCTTGGATCATATCTCCAAAAATATAACGAGACAATATTTGAAATTCAGACCCAAGGTTCAGAGAGTTTTCAGCTCAAATTGTTTTTTTTGGCTTCTGAAACGTCATAGAAAACACGTTATAGAAAAAATTCCATGATGACCTGTTTGGAGCAGTGATACCCTAGAATCCAAACCTCTCATACCAAATGTTATGCAACCAACTCACAAAATAGAAGAAAATATAGATCAACGCCTTCAAAATCAGCCTCTTCGAAGGGGAAACCTTCTTTACATTACATGAATGAACAATTCTTGGATGATACAAATGACAAAACCTCCTTTCTATATATAGGAGTCTAAGGGGTCATAATATAATCAAAGTCGACATAACAATAATAATATAAGGGCACAAAAATAACAATCGTGGGATTTTATGGGGCACAATAATAACAATATGGGGACAATAGGGGCACAAAAATAACAATAAGGGCTACAATGACAATAGTAATGGAGGGATCACTAGTATTATAGGGACCTATCACTGCCAATGACTCTGAGATTTGAGCCACTTTTTTAGGCCCATAGCCTACGACAATGCCCAAAACTGATCCATCTCTTCAAATCAGTAAAGTAACATGGAAATGAAAGTACTAAAGAAAATACTTGTTCAAGACCTTGATTGGATCCCTACTATCCATGATAGGCATTGTGTCAAACATATCATTGACATGTAACCTATAGGTGTAAATAACAAAGTTAAGTGTAGGGATCTCATACTTATCTGAGATTCACTATGAACCATTCTTCCCTCATGCCATTTGTTGCATTATCATCTATTAGGTCATAGATACATTATCCATTCACATACAAGTAAAAAGATACTAAAATCCATACATAACTGTTGTCATAAAATGTGCATATAACCAGCATAATAGGAATAGAAATACAATAAACATATCAGCCATCAAATCCATAAATACATTAGTACCTTTACACATGAAAATCAAGGGGAATAATTTCTCATTAATGAATGCAATGAACGAACTGGATATAGGACTACCATGTTCCACCCGACTATAGAGTGGCTAAGCCATATCTGTCTTTAGCCATTCCCGCCATTCCATATTCAAAGCATGAATGTGGGATCTCATAAAACACATCAATTAAAACTCATCAAGGGCTTGCAGAGGGCATCCACCTCATGGCCAGACATCACAAAACCATCATTAGATTGGTCTATATCCAGGCCTTCTAGGGCTCCATAACGTTGGTCTAACCAAGGCTCCAATACTAGTAACTCAACCCACAACTTATACCAGGCTCGAGAGCGTTTGTTCAACCAAGGCTCCATACTAGTAAATCAAACCACCAAGGGCTCTAGAGCATTTTTCCAACCAAGGCTCTAGGACTAGTAACTCAACCCAAGCTGGTACAAGGCTCCAGAGCAATTGTCCAACCAAGGCTCTAGGACTAGTAAGTCAAACAAAGCTAAGGAAACATAAGAATCAACCAAAAACAACAAATTAAGGTAAACCCACAATCACAATGGCTATCCAGGAAATGGAAAGGCTAGGCAGTCCATTGTCGATCTCGGAAATCCTCCATGTCAATGACATATCACAACCAAGAAATCACATGCATATTCCATGCATGCCAAAACCAGTGAAGAAATGAAACACGCATCTTGGTACCTGCAAGAAAATCTGATGTAGCTGCTGATAACGATGCCTTCTTCCACTTTCTTGCTCTTCCCTTTCCTTCCTGCGCTTTCCTAATCTTCCTTTTCCTTCTTGCTCCAAAAATCCAACTATGCCACACCCTCTAAGAGTGCTCCAACAAAACTCTAAGTATCCAAGAGTATGAGAGAGAGAATAATGAGAGAGAGCTCCAACACTGAATTGACAAAAGGTTACCAAGTAATCCTCAGAAGCCTTTTTATGAATGAGGCCTCTATTCTCTTCATTTTCCATTATTTTCCTTCACTTTCCTCCTCACAAGAAACTTGTGACCTTTCACCTCCTTTTTCTCCTAATTTCCATTATTTTCATAAATTATTGCGCCAAAATTCCTTTTAATGCCTTTTAATGCCTTAGCCATTTCCATTTCCAATTTCCTTAGCCATAAACAACCAAATGAACACCCCCTAGGATGTCTTGCCCAACATTCAACTTGGAATAAGTGTCCCAGTCATCTATGGTTATTGTTTTAATATTTATTACATGGAAGTTTCACCAGGGATGTTACAAAACCCTCCCCCTTAAGGTACACCATCCTTGGTGTTCAATCACACATATACCTTAGCAACCTATTGAAAGAAGACATACTACTCATGGAGCTTTATAACACAACTCGATGCAGTACTTACAATGAAAGATCTGTTCAAGAAAAAACATCATGACAACATGACAACATACCACATTGTGGAGCTTTATAACATAACCGATTACGGTATTTACAATGATCATCCTGTTGAATGCCAACTCATATGACATCATAACATCATGATAACATAACCACATGATAGCATAATAACATAACCGTAATAACATGACACCCATACCGCATAGTGGAGCTTTATAACACAACTCCTTACAATATTTACATTCATACATGGGTGTATATATAACAACATCATCAAAATATATATACCAAAACATATGCCAAATCATATATCGAACATGTATTAAACATATACTAACATCATATCTAAGCATATATATCAAAACAACATATAGCATATATCAACCATCATAAAGCATATATCAATCACCATAAAGCACATACCAAGCCATCATAAGCAAATACTAAACCACCATAAGAAATCACCAAACCACCATATCAAAGCTACTTTTCCTTAACTAGCAAATAAAGAAGGATACATAGCCCGCAACTGATTCACCATCTCCCATGTAGCTTCATCGGGCCCAAAGTGCTTCCATTTCACTTTAACTTGCTCGATTGCTCAGTTCCGGAGCATGTGCACCTTTTTCTGCAATATACACAAAGGCTCCAGTTGGAATTATCCATCTGGTTCCACCTACAATATAGACGAGTCAATTACATGATCAACATATTTAACATACTTCTTAAGTAATGAGACATGGAAAACATCATGGAATTTCATTGTCGGATGCAGTGCAAGTCGATAGGTTATTGGCCCAATCCTCTCAATGATACTGAAGGGTCCATAAAACTGTGGTGCCAACTTGGAACATGAACCAATCCAGAAGGAACTCTTCTTTGGTTTGATGCGCAAGTACACCTATACCCCAAACTTGAACTCCTTGAACAACCTACTCCCGTGTGCATAACTCTTCTGCCTATCTTGTGCTACCTTGAGATTCTTCTTGATCACTTGCATCTCTTGTTCCATGTCTGCCAACATATTTGGTCCAATCAATACTCTACTAACTAGATCATTGCATCTAATGGGAATGTTACAACTCTTCCCATACAATGCCTCAAAGGGACTCATCTTCAGTGACTCCTGATAACCATTTTTTTATGCAAACTCAACCAGAGGGAGATACTCTTCCCACTTCCTTTTGCTAATGCATTACATACATCCTCAACATGTCCTTTAATATCCTGTTGACCCTCTTTGTCTGTCCATTTTTCTGTGGATGATAAGTTGTGTTGAAGGCCAACTTGGTGCCCAAACCTGCAAATAAATCCTTCCAAAACTTGGAAGTGAAATTTGCATCCCTGTGTGATACAATCTTCTTTGGAACACCATGTAGTCTAACCACGTCTCCGATGAATACCTATTCCACATCACTAGTTGATAACGTAGACTTTATCGGAATAAAATGTGTAACCTCTGTTAACCTGTCCACAATGACCATAATGGAATCATGCTTTTTCACTGTCTTCGGCAACCCTATGATAAAATCCATGGAAATGACCTCCCATTTCCACTTTGGAATCGTGATTAGCTGTAGAAGTCAGCCTAGATGTTTACACTCTTCCTTCCCTCGCTGATAATTGAAACATCTCACCACAAAATATGCTACGTCCCTCTTTAGATTCAGCCAATAGTAATATCTCTTCACTATTGTGAGTGTCTTCTAATAACCTGGGTGACCTGAATATGGTTTTGCATGAAACTCCCTCAAGATAACCTTCTTGAGGTCACTGTCATTTGGCACATATATCCTGTCACAGAACCTCACGAATCCATTTTCTGCAAGGCAATAATCCAAGTCCAGTGCACCTACACCTACACTTGTACTTATACCATCACCTATACATGTACCACTACATGTACCTGTACCTGTACTATGACCCTGCTGCAACTTATGCACAATCTCCATATATCTGACATCCTGATATCCTGCCTGCAAGATCCTATCTTGTAATTCCTTCTTGTAAGAGCTCATAGCTGCCAAGTGATGTATATGTATCCATCTACTAGGAGCATCTTCCACCCTGTTCTCTTTACCTTTGATGTACCTAATCTCGAAGTGAAACTCGATTATCGTGGCCAACCATCTAGCCTACCTGGCATTCAAATTCGGTTGGTCAAACAAATACCTCAACCCAATGTGATCACTGAGAAGCATAAACCGTCTGCCAAGAAGATAGTGCCTCCACATCTTCACTGCATGTATAATCTCTGTTAACTCAAGATCATGTGTCAAGTAGTTCTTCTCATGCTCCTTTAGTTTCTGGGACTCATAACATAGCACCTATCCATCCTGCATAAGGACTCCACCAAGCCCTCTTTGGCAAGCATCTGTGCATACCACAAACTCTTTGTCAGGATCTGTAATTTGTAGTACTGATTCATGTGTTGGCAACCACTTAAGCTACTCCAAGCTATCCTCACACTCCTTAGTACATTCAAACTTCTTACCTTTCCTCTGCAATGATGTAATGGGATAGACTATCTGCGAGAAGTTCCTAATGAACCTCCTATAATAGCCTGCCAAACCCATGAAATATCTCACCTCATCCACACCCTTAGGAGCTACTCACTCAATGATGGTCCTTATCTTCATTAGATCTACTTCAATACCCTCCTTGGAGACAACATGTCCCAAGTAGTGTACTTCATTCTGAAAGAAACTACATTTCCTTAGCCTAGAATACAACTGATGCTCTCTCAACAAGATCAACACTGTCGCTAAGTGTTATTCATGCTTTTCCTCATTCTTAGAATATACCAGTATATCATCAATGAACACAATAACAAACTTATCTAAATATGGATGCAACACACTAGTAATGTAGTTGGAGAATTCATTAAGCCAAATGGAACAACAACAAACTTGTAATGGTCATACCTGGTCCTGAACGCAGTCTTGTAATGTCCTCCTCTTTGATGCATACCTGATGGTATTCAAATTTCAAGTCAATCTTCGAGAAAACCATTTCTCCATTCAACTGATCGAACAAGTTATCAATCCTCGGCAAATGGTACCTATTCTTGATAGTCACTTTGTTCAACTTCTTGTAATCAATTCATAATCTAAGTGTACCATCTTTCTTCCGCTTAAACAAGATGGATACGCCCCATGGTGATACACTTGGCCTAATGTATCCCTTTTCCAAAATTTCCTTTAGCTAAAAATTTAACTCAACCAACTAAGTTGTGCTCATCCTGTAAGGTGCTTTTGATGTTGGATCTACCCCTGGCACTAACTCAATAGAAAATTCTACCTCCCTATGAGGTGGCAACTCTGTGATGTCCTCAGGAAATACATCCCTGAACTACTGTAAAATAGGTTGCTTTTTCAACACATCTACATCCTCAACCTCCTTACCCTTATCACTAGAAATATGTACTGAAAATAGCTTGCATCCTTTCCTGTGACTGCACTTTTCTTGCATAGCTATCACCATCCTAACTTATGTGGCTTTATTCTTACCCTGCAAGACTCTTGGTTCTCCATTTTCATCAACACATTCAATGGCTTTGTCATAGAATTCAACCTTGGTTCTATGTAGATACCACCAATCCATGGACAATAGTATATTGTATGAACCCAACATTAATACATTCAAATGTGTTGCAGTAGGCATATCATTCAAATCAAATGTGCAAGATCTTACCCAATGATGCACTCGCTTCTTTCTACATGTATCCAACTACACTAACCAAGACTCTGCATGAAATTCCTTACTCAAACCACACTTATCCACCAAGTCATGAATAACATAGCTATAATTAGATCGAGGGTTAATCAAAATAGAAATAACTTGATCACAAATATTACCGTCCATCTAAAGGATAGATGTCCGATGCTCTGCTTTCGTATTGTCCACAACTGCATAGATACGAGGAATACTTTGGCCTACATCTCCAACAGTTTGCACCTCTTGTGCAATGTATATATGAGGTCTACCATTCCGATGCTACGGACAATCTCTCCTAAGGTGGTCATTGCTAGAAGTCCAAGAAAACACGACCTCCTTACTCTGCTCCTAAGGCTGATGTCCCTATCCTCTTTCTGATGCATTGAACTTCTTAGGTGGTGCAACATTCTCCTTGTTATCTATACTATGTGGCCTTGCTTGCTTTTTATCCAATTTTCCTTTGTTCTTTACATTACCTCTCTAGTATGGATTAGTCACGGTTCTGCACTTTGATTATTCATAGAAATTATTTAGATTTCGAATGGCCTCCTGTAATGATCTAGGCCATTGAATTCAATAATGTCTTTGAATGCAAGCGGTAGACCACTCATGAATCCTTGAATCTTAGCCTTCTCCTCCTTGAGGTAAAGCACATACCTCAATAGTTCCAAGAACTTACTGGTGTACTCATCATCTGTCATGGATCCCATCTTTAGTTCATAAAATTATTTTTCTCTGTCATCAAAGTACCCTTTTGACAAGTATTTCTTCTTAAATAGCCACTCAAACTCATTCCAAAACAAATATTCCTCATTTATGTCCCTAACATCCTTCACGTCTTCCCACCAGAGGTCTTATTTACCTTTAAGACTAAAAGTAGCCACTCTAGCTTTCATGTTCTTCTAGTACTCATGCAACCTGAAGAACTTCTTCATACCAAGCAACCATGCCTCTACATCCTGTGATCTCTTTATCTCTCCATCAAAAGTAGGTGGCTTCGCTTTCTTAAATTCATTTGGAAAATACCCCCTATCACTCCTCCTGTAAGGATGATACTGATGACGATCATAGTGCCAATCTGAATCAGAATTATAATCATACATGTGTCTATCCCTTCTCCTCTCTAGAGTATCCAATAATCTACCATCTCTAATTATATCATCTCTATCTTATCAATGACCACGATGCGATCTACTACTGTATGCCCCATTAGTTTTATCTTCCTACTCATGACTGATCTGTAGTGGTCCTTGTCACTACAAATATGAAAAGCTCTGAAGTATTACTGCATTCACCTCTGCTAACTTTTCTTGTGACTGTATGATTCTATCATTATCTGCCTTACAACTCCTTATCTCCTCCTTTAGACTTCTCAATGTAACTACCAAGTTAGAGGGGTTCCCAACACCATACTTCTCTTCGAATTTGTAGGGAGAGTC
Source organism: Pinus tabuliformis (assembly GCA_031772625.1). Taxonomy (NCBI): domain Eukaryota; kingdom Viridiplantae; phylum Streptophyta; class Pinopsida; order Pinales; family Pinaceae; genus Pinus; species Pinus tabuliformis. The sequence continues at coordinate 656,842,773 of CM062815.1, forward strand.
TCTATAGTCAACCATCTTGCCAACCATTTGATATTTCTTCCTGCAAGGCATAATATGTCAAATAAACCAAATCATAGCAAACCGACATATCTTAGTATAGCTTGGCAAGGATACTTGTCTGCAATATTACCAAATCAGCGTGATAGATGTATAACATAATCATAACAACATATATACATACACCAATAAATGTGTCAACATATAAACATCACTCTAACTAGGATCCAGTCATCAATGCAAGGCCATATCAACAATTCATGTTATGACCTCCTACATGACAACGACCATCACTCCATCATACACATTGCCACATGCAACCAGCAGTATGCATAAACAATGCCAAACCAACTACATAAATGCATAACTTCATGTAGTCAGACATAATCGATCAGTTCTTGTAATCAACCTATAAGACTAATGCATGTAATCAAAATATTCAAAATATAACCTAACATGCAAGGATGTAAGTAGGTACCGTGAAATCGACATGAAGCGACATGTAGTCCATAAATAGTCAGTCACATAGTCATTTAAATACATTTCATGAAATCAATAACAAATTCTCCATGATAACCATACTACAATCCTAATCTGACATCAAGAAATTGCAAGAAGTATATAAGTGCAAGAGACACACATGCAACTGACATGCATGCATGACCAACACATAGCCCATCCATTCTGAGGGGTGAACCATGCTCTGATACCACTCTATAATACCCTCCTCCCACATCAACCTAAGCAACTGGCCAGCAAGGGTAAACATGCGACGAGAGACCACAATGATACAATTCAACCATCTAAGTCACATTATGGAAGAGGAACCAATAGAAACACATCATACATACATCCAACATCATCAACATAACCCTCAGAAGACACGTTAACCACTTAGACAACCTGTCCCTGGGTCCCACTATTGTTTTAGGTCTCTTGGGCCATAGTTGCTCTCATGCTATTTTCAAGGGAGTGACCATAAACCTAAATTCACTCTCATAGGCCTGCCTTCCAGTCACTGTGGATGAAATTTGTTAGTGTTGTGCTAGCGACTTCGGGATTTGAGCCACATTTTCAGGCCCATAGCCTACGACACTACCCAAAACTGATCCATCTCTTCAAATCAGTAAAGTGATTTGGGAATGAAATTACTAAAGCAAATACTTGTTCAAGACCTTGACTGGATCCCTACTAGCCATGACAAACATTTCGTCAAACATATCATCGAAATGTAACCTACAAGTGTATATAGAAGAGTTAAGTGTAGGGATCTCATACTTATCTGAGATTCATTACAAACCATTATTCCCTCATGCAGAAAATGAAGTAAACCCACAATCACCATTGCTATCCAAGAAATATCAAGGCTAGGCAATCCATTGTTGATCTAGGCAATTGTCCATGCCATTGAAAGATCACAACCAAGAAACCACATGCATATGTCATGCATGCCAATACTAGTGAAGAAATCATACATGCAACTCAATACCTGCAAGAAAATATGATGTAACTGATGATGTCAATGTGTTCTTGTGCTTTCCTACTCTTCATTTGCCTTCTTGTTCCAAAAATCCAAGTATGCCACACCCTCTAAGGGTGCTCCAAGAAAACTCTAAGTATCGAAGAGTATGAGAGAGGGAATAATGAGAGAGAGCTCCAACACTGAACTGACAAAAGGTTACCAACTAATCCTCAGAAGCCTTTTTATGAATGAGGCCTCTATTTTCTTTATTTTCCATTATTTTCCTTCATTTTCCTCCTCACATGCAACTTGTGGCTTTTCACCTCCTTTTTCTCCTAATTTCCATTATTTTCATAAATAATTGTGCCAAAATTTCTTTTAATGCCTTAGCCATTTCCTTTGCCAATTTCCTTAGCCATAAACAACCAAATGAACACCCCCTAAGATGTCTTGCCCAACATTCAACTTGGAATAAGTTTCTTGAGTCATCTGTGGTTATTGTTTTTAACATTTATTACATGGAATTTTCACCAGGGTTGTTACAAATTTCCAACAATGGTCTTTCTAGGAGAAAATCCGAATGATGTGCTTCCATAGAGGTAATTCAACGTATGGGCCGAAATGTCTAATTATAAATAAGGAATGGTCAAACTTTGATTTGATCTGAATGAACTAGTCGGACACTCTTAACTAGTTCACCAATTCAGCGTGATCCTAGCAAACTTGTTAGGACATGATTCGTTGATAGACTTAACTCTGGTAGACTGGATTATACTCTTCTCTACCTCTGCCTGACCATCGTGAAAGCTCCGTTCTTTTCAGGAAATGAACTGGAAGTTAATCTTCCACCTAGTTCAACTCCCTAACTGAGTTAAGGAGGTGTATCTCGCTTCGTGATGACTTGAGTCCCTTGCACATAGAACTTTGTGGCTACAGACTTTTCTACGTGACATAAATGTCCTCTCTTAATGATCAGTTTATGTTTTCAGACTTTACGCCTTCAAGGTCAATTATTTCCTTGCCTGGATTTAACTTAGATTCTATACATCATACAATTTAACTTATTATAGTATAGGGTGCTTTAAATTTTTTCTTGTATTCCAACCAACTATACATCACTCATGCATTTATGCAAGTACACCTCTCCTCTACAATTTTTGAGTTCATGCTTAATCTATGAATGCATCAAGTAACTCTACTATTATTTTGAGCTATATTCATGCATCACTTAATTCTGCATTAATTCTCGAACACATTCATGTATCAAGTACTTCTACAATATCTCTAAAATAGATGCATGTATTCCTAACTCTACAGTATTTCTGAAATAGATGCATGTATCCAGTAACTCTATAGTATTTATGAAATAGATGCATGCATCGAGTAACTCTACAATATTTATGAAATAGATTCATGTATCTAGTAACTCGACAGTATTTATGAAATAGATGCATGCATCAAGTAACTTTACATTATTTATGAAATAGATCCATGTATCAAGTAACTCTACAATATTTCTGAAATAAATGCATGTATCCAGTAACTCTACAGTATTTATGAAATATATGCATGTATCCATATTTTCAAAGTAAAACGTTTTTAGTATACTAGCCAAAGTCTAGGACAGTTTAAGTACTCATCATGAGAATTTCACAACTATTCTTTTCACATAGTAAGTTAACTATTCATGCAGTTACATATCAAAGAGTATTTACTCAATTCTTTTTATGACTCATACAACTTATTCATTACTCTACATATCAAATGAAATTGAATTAGATTCAAATGTTGTGGAATAATCATAAAATTAGATATCTCCATAAGATATCTCCATAATAATCATGTAATTGTCTCCTTAATCACACTGATACACCCAAGCATGGAACAACCTCCTTTGATCCCCCATGAGACGTCTTTCTAACCTCAGTCACCTCTATTTATTCTACATAATGTCTTTTTAATATTATTTTTTCCACAATTTTTTCCTTGGCAACGTTGGGGATCTACTACCTCTCAACCTCGGTTTTTCTTTAGCTCAGTGGTAGAGCGTGCCCCTGATAATCGCATCATTGTGCCTAGGCTGTGGAGGCTCCCAATCACATGGATATTTCAATGTGCTCATCAGCACCTGACCCAGAGATGTGGATCATCCAAGGCACATTAGCATGGCATACTCCTCCTATTTGTTCGAACCGGGGTTTGGAACTAAACTTCCTAAAAAGCTCACTTTTATCCTCTCGATTGATTTTCTCGGTATTTATCTCCCACTAGGTATATAAATATATTCATGTATATATTTTTATTTTTAGGAATTTTAATTCAAATCTCATTTGCTTCAGATTTGGGCAAGAATCTTTAGTCCAATGTGTCCATCTCCACAATTTCCAGCGATATTTAAATTACATCATTGTCCTTGATGATTAGCTCATCATCATTTTTCCAACGTACTAATAATAATTACCATAAAAATCACTATTTTTACAATAACGAGGGTCTTACATGGATATTTCTTAGATTAAAAGAAACACAAAAATTAACCACATTATAACTTTTTTTTTTAAATATATAAAAATAATTAATATATGAGTTAAACAATATTCTCAACCATTGATATTGACATCTAAATAAATTTTGTTACAATACCATGGCCCAATGCCATGGGTCAATTCGATGGATTATTAATACCACTTGCCCAATATGACACGTGTTTATATGGAATTTTATTTAATTATGTAATTTGAGATAAATTCATTAAAATAACATAGCTAGCTTGGAGATAAATATTAATCCTTGATCATGAATACTACTATGAATATTATGGCATATTCCATAGAGATTAAACCTCTACCATCTATCTAATAATTACTAGTAATTACATTAGAATTCTAGAAGACTTATTCTAAAATAAACATGTCTATCAACATAATTATATTGGTAAAAAATTCTATAATGATTTGTATAAAACAATGTAATAAATTTTATTATGGTAATCTAGGGTGATAGAGTAAATGTGATTATATTAGAGTAGGCACTTGTTTCCTTTATTTTTTTGGGTTACTAATTGGTCTTGGGTGGCAAGTTTTTGGAGGTCTCCTTGCAAAATCCTCTAAGACTTCAAAATGATTTTTCTCCTCATTTTGATCTACCCTACCTTTTTAGTGCATTGTACTTTGTTAGTTGAGAAGAATGGAGTTATGAGAAATTTGAATAGGGGTGGGTTGCAATTAGAGTTAAAGAATTTGAATGACTTTCACACATATTTATTATAATTGTGATTTTGATCAATATTATTTTTGCAAGATGAGATTATTTTTGCAAGACGAGATATTAGTAAGAGATGTTTGAAATTTATTATCATTGTGATTTTGATTAATATTATTTTTTGCAAGATAAGAGATATTAAGAGATGTGTGAAGCGATAAAATTCCCAAGCATACTAAGAATAAGGAGATATAGACATGTTATCATCACTCACTTACATTAGAATAAGGAGATATAGACATGTTATCATCACTCACTTACATGGTAAAATCCATAATAAAAAACAAAAAATATTCTCATCTTCATAAACAATAATAATAAGAAGTATGAAATATGGAAAACCATGTTTAGTTTTATGTAACAAAAGTTACTAGTATTGGAGATAACGGGGCAAGGACGATAAATAAATGATGATATGAACATAATGCCTTTATTGTAATTTACAAATTAATTTTAATGCCAGAATCTATTTTTTAAACAAGATATAAACTACAATAATAAACAAAACACGTTTTTTTTTCAATAATAAGTCTATTTTTTCAGTGTATTATATTATTATAAAATTTAATTTAATCAAATTTTAATATAAATAATACATATAATTGGGAAACGATGACTATTTTTTTATAAATAATATAATATTTTAAAATAGTATTTCTAGAATTTTTATTTAATTATATATAATTATTAGCTGGATGGTAGGGATTTAACTTGCCGTGAATATTATATAACAAGACTTACTCGTATTCACAAATCAAAATTTGAGATTTTTTTCAAAAGTAGTTATCCATTTTATTAATTAAAATAAAATATCATATGCAAATGAATTATGGTCTTTGGGCATGTGGTATTAGTAATTCATGGTATTGTAACAAAGCTTATTTAGAAGTTAAAAATCTCCATAATAAAGTTATGGTGAATCTCCATCGTTAAAAATATTTGTTGTGTGTTTTTGTAAATGTATATATATTTAGCTCATATATTATTTTTTGTTATAATAAATAATAGAAATAATTTAAAACAAAGTAATACTTTTTTAATCTTGGCAATGTGAGATGTATCGTGAGATAAATGTTTTGATACCTATCCACATTTACTAGCCATTTAATTTGTATGACTATGCTAGTTTTATATATATATATATATATATATATATATATATATATATATATATATATATATATATAGATATAGATATATATGTTTCAAATTTTAATTTGCCAGGTTATTAGTCTCTAGGACTCTAACAATCAATTTGAAGGCCTTATTGTAGCCTTTGAGCCAAGTGGATAATTGTCTCACATTTATTTTCCATAATTTTTGGATGTTGTTGTAATATTTATGCCATCAATTTATATATCTGTGGAGTGATTTTTCATTGTTAAGCTTCATATGAAAACAAACCAAAATTAAAATACTTGAAAATAGCTCATACTCACGTAAATAACATATTTACCATTAGTTGGTGCTAATTTAAAGTATTAGCAATTAGCAATAACATGCAAATATATATGCCTATCCCTACACATCATTATTTATGTCTTCTTACACTATAATAAGTAGGAGTAAAAATGCAAATGTGCATAATTACTAGTGGTTCCTACCCATCAAAATTTATGCAACTCCTTTCGCTATAATTGGCAATTAATTTTTCCAATTCATATATCAATTTGCAATGTTTATGAAAGCATAATTTCCCCTGAAGGGGTAAGGACTAAGCTTCCCGTAGCACTTGTTCATCATGGATTTGGAAGTGAGAGACTCAATATTAAACCCATAAAATTTAAACTAGTTGGTTTGTGTTGGGTTTAGTTCTTGTGAGGTGTCATAGTCAAATCTCATAGGGAGAGGTTGAGGATGAGAATAGCCTCATGGGAGAAATAAACTGTCCCAAGCATTGTCCCCAACCTAAATTTTGCCTAGATAATTAAAAAAATAAAATTGCAAATGAGGGAGATATCAAAGTAGCATAAATACATATATTACAAGGACAAACTAGAATCTAGATGAACAAGGAAAAACCAAAACAATCTAGAATCAAGATTGAGGAAGAAAGGCCATCGTGAATAAATAGATTCCAAAAACAAACTATAATTGAGAATGAAAAAGAAAAATGGTAGTTAGACCCATGTCTAATTTTTACTAGGATAAATGAATGCTCATAGTACTAGTTGGAAAATATTTGTCATATGAACGAGCAAATGCAACATTATAAACCAATAAATGTTATTTTTATAAAACCAAATCTACACGGAAAAGAAACCTCTCAATCTAAAATATTGAGAAACCACAATATCCTTATCTCCTTATGTTTTCTAGCTTTAAGATGTACATCTAAAAAAAGGAAAGAGTGGTGAAGCAAATAACCTCTCACAATCTTTTGGAAGAATGGTGAAGGAAATAATTTCTCACACCCTTTCGGGAGAAGGGACCTCCTTACGTTTTCTAGCTTTAAGACATATAAAAACAATGGCGAAGCAAATAAGCTCTCACACTCTTGTGGAGGGTCGAGTGTTCTTGCCTCAGTATGGGAAGATCTCAAGCAAGTATGGAGAAATGAATTGCGTGAGCCTCTTTTGTTTTTGGGCCCCCAAGGTTCTTTTCTAATCTCTCTACTTCTTTGGGTAATTCTTGCACCCATCAGTCAAACACTGAAAGTACAACGTATATCCAATGTCCATGGGTAGCAAGGAGCCTTCCATCACCATATTGTCTTGGAAGGTGACCTCATGTAAGCAAATGGGATTCCTCATCTTTCCGTGTGCGTCGCTATCACTGTTTTGTCCACAAGCGAGGAAGCGATTCACCTGCCTGGTCGTTGACGCCATTGTTAAATGTAATGATCAGTGGTTCACATGTGTGAGCACTCTGCCCAATAGTCGACGGAATCGAGCCAATCGATCGAAGGAGAGCAGCACCGCGAGCATGTGCCTGGCCGCTGAGGTCTGGAGCGTGGATAGGTTTGACATATATGCAGTAATTCCCAGAGGTTATCGAGGAATTGAGACGAGTAGAGTGAGTGAATGAATTGTATACCCCAGGTGGTTGATGGATTTGTAGGTCACTGAGATTCCGTGTTCGTGTTCTTAATTCCGATTCAAACCTCAGAGTTGGAGAGTTCGATCTCCTTGAGAAATTTACCATCCGAAGGGCAAGATTTTCTTTTGAACGGAAAATGTTTAGTTTTGGATTTTATATAGAGTGCCGATTCTATGATGAACCTTGCGCAAGCGCTGCTTATGAAGCTTCAGTCGCATACGAGCTTTTGGAAAGAAATGTGCCTGCAACCTATTCCGGGCTCTAAATTGCTTTTCTGCTGCAGGGCACAAATTAGTAAAAACTTTTTTATTGATGTAAGAGCAGACCTGACCGGCAACATGGTTACCCAATAAAGAGAGACATTCAACTTTTCAATATTTACAAATTAAAATATATATATATTTTTATTAACATCAAAAATAATTTAAACAATTTATGTATATTTCATTCATTATTATACCTGCCCGGCATTTTATATATATTTCATACAGTATTATACGGCCTGGCATTGGGCATTCCGTTTTGCTTTGATTTATATGTTGATTTATATGTTAGTTCGTTTACACTAAAAAATTATGTAATTATTTATTATTATTTAAATTTATTTATTCTTAAAGTGATTGGTTGAGGTCTTATGATTTTTTTTAGTAATTTTCATTTCTATTAGTTACTAATTTATTTATTTTTTTTTTTTTTTTCATGAATTATAGTTTTTCCAATTTAAAATGACTTATTATTATATTAAAAATATATTTTATTAAATTAATTATATATATATATATATATATATAACACATAAACATATATTAAAAATAGACATATATATATTAAAGTGTATATATGTTAATATAAACATTATTAGTTAATCATATTTCTTAATATTTGGTGATGACATTCAACAATACAACATTTTATTTGTTTTATTTTTGTGATGAATCTTTTGTCTTTATTACTTTTTAGTTTAATTAAACTATATTTAAATTAATTGGCCCTTGTTATAATAATGTGAGAAAAGTTCATATATTATAATCTTCAAAACAATTCAAACGAAAAGTCAATAGAACTATTTTCTCTTTCATCTCTCGAAGGTCATTCTTTAATTACAATGAAATTATTTTTCTTTTTTATAGGACAACTTATTCAACGGTTTAGAAAATTGTAATAAATGTTTTAAAAGCAATCAAAACATCGTATTATTTTATTGAGAACACTTGAATGTCCAAAAATATAAAAAACAATTAAAGCCTAAACAAAAAACACAATTTCCACTAATGAAAATTAAAACTTACTAAAGTCTTTTGCAAGCCTAATGATTGGTGTACATGTGCATTATGATATGGAACATCATATGCAAATGAAGACATGCAAGTACTATCATATTCAAATTCAGAAATTAAACCTACATTGAAACATTTTCAAGGTGTCTTCATATTGATTTGGCATAAAGAAGCCATGCAAGTAGTATTGGTAAATCTAACCAAGCACGGTAGGCAACAAATGTAAGTGAGTGAAGTAGGTGAAAAATACAAGCAAGTAGAGTAGGTAGAAAGAAGATCCACAAGTGGAGGACAAATGTTAGGTACCATATCTAAATCCAAGAACCAAGAAGATGAGAGATGATTCGAAATACAATTATTTCTCCTTTGGGAGGAGCTAGAGGATTCACCATAAGCAATGTTTTTTTATCTTCAATACTCATTACAAAAATATAATTTTAATAAATAGGTGATACATGCATGTGTGCGCCATACGAAAATAAGATTCTATTGTATAAATATGATCACATTTTTTGAAAGCAATAATTATATGGGTAAAATTGGTTGACATTCTTTTTTTTAATTGTTATGGTAAATAGAAAAATGATTAATTATAAAAATTATAAAAAACTGTCAAGTAAAAAATACTATGAAAAGTTTCCTTACCTTTTAACAAAAAAGAGCTAAAATAATTTTCATTTCAAATTGGACAAGTGATTTTTTATTTTAATTTTCATTTGTATAAGAAATAATTTTATGTACTTCTAAGAAGCACTAGAGAGCTCTTGAAGGGCAATGATGACTTCAATTTTGAACTTTGCTTACCATGATCAAATTGTGGGAAAATATAGAATTTTAATGGCTTGAATGTGGAAAATATAGATGTTACTTATTTGAATTACTAGCGGATAAACATTCTTATATTGGAAAAAGGATGGCATATTATTCTTCGTAGTTACACTACTACATAGAAGGGGGTTTTAAGACAATATTTAAGACAATTTTTGAGTAAATTGTCTTGTCTTAAATTGCCTTAAATATTGTCTTAGGGAGAGTGTCTCAAATTATTCTCTTAAAAAATTGTCTCTATAATGACAATATAGAACACAAGTATTAGGGTCTCTTACAAGACAATTCATTTTTGTCTCTCAAGAGACTATAGTTAAAATTAACGACATATTGCCTCTATAGAGAGAATATGTCTTTAATACCAGTTATTGTCTCTATAGGGACCATATGTATTTGATCTCAGTTATTGTCTCTATAGAGAAAATATGTCTTTAATCCCAGTTATTGTCTTTCTAGAGAAAAAAAAAAAAAAAAAATCTTTAGAAAAAAAATATAGAATGTGAATATCTTTGTTTCTTCAGTGGTAATTCATGTTAGGGTATCATCAAATTGAACCGCCAATATCCTTCTTGCAAGGAAGGTGATCTTCTATTGAGCTAGCACCCTTTAAATAAATGTGTTATCTCGATCAGAAAAGATAAAAATCAATGAGCCGAAATGTACCATCACATTAGTAAAGAATTCCAGAGAAAAGGAAACAATTATATGTGGTACTCATTGTCAAGTTATCTAGTGCACTAAATTTCACAACATTTATTTGTCAACCTAGGGAAGGAAAATATTGACATTAACACCAAGGTTGAGATCCTGAAGAACAGTTCATGCACTATCATTCCAAGGTGGGTTGAATAAAGAAAACAAACTGACAAACTACTGTGGACCTCCCGAACTGTCCTTTCTCTTCTTTGGCACTTGTGATTGTTTACAAAGTTTAATGATTTTGTCGATAGTAGTTAATATTGATTAGAAGAACATTAAAAAACTTAAAACCAAGTCTATGGTAGTGAATTTCATTAATTGGATAGTGTCCTTGGCTATCCATAGTTACGGATCGATGTCCATGGGCTACAAATTTATCAATCATCAAGTTTACCTTATTTCCCAAATATCTGTAGTAGGTGTAGAGTGCAAGGAGCTATGACATAGATATGAGCCAACACAACTACAAATATATCAATATAAATATCTAATGGAAGTATAATACCTTCTTTCTAAATAAAAAATGTATACATATCGTAGTGAAATATGTTCTTTCTAAATACCAAAGCTATTACAAATAATTTTTGGTCCATTATTGTATAGGGAAAATATATTACAAATAATTATCTGGTCCATTTTTTTTTAAATATACTAGTAGATATTTTTATTAACAAAAGTGGGATCCAACCCAAACCTTTACAATTCTTTTGAAAACTAAAATTTCCATAAAATGTTGAAGATTTGGGTTAGAACACGTAGGATGAACCCAAAACCTTACACGAAACACCCCACTACTAAGAACTTGTTCCTATTGCAGCTACAAACTTTCCAAAGAAAACCTATAATCTAGATATATTTGCATCTCATTCCCCTCTTAAATTAGCTTCAAGTGAATTCTCATTTTTTTAGGAGAATTTATTTTCATCTTTTTTCCAAATTGGATCCAACCCAAATTTTCTGTTGATTCTGGAAGATCACCCTTCTATGGGGAAGTTATACTAGCAAATTCCTTATTTTGGCCCAAAGAAGTAAATACGACTTCTGCTTGGTCCGCACACAAAGGATCCTTCCCATTGATAACCACTATAGCGCCACACCCAGAGGATTTGAGATTTTTTTCTATGTACTTTCCCTTATCCAAAATTGGGGGGTTAGTCACGATAATATTTTTTTCGTGTGGAGCAATCAGAGAAAATTTATATTATTAGCTTTATCTTTGACACTGGACACCTCCACACCACTTTTGTCATTACATGATTCATAGTTGAGACTTTTGATTCCTGTGGAAGGTTTTTCTTAGGCTTGGAAAATTTTATACCTCTCCACAAGAGGGACTCGTTGCAATGAGAAAGAAGGAAATCCTCCCTTGAAATTAAGTAATGATTATAATTTTCACCTACCCACCATCTTGGTTTTCAAGAGGAGTTCTTTTATTTGAGCTTCCCAACTTTGCAACAAGATTTAAGAGTGTGGCCAGTCATAGTAGGATCTATAGTGAAAAGAGACATTTTCATAATCCAAATTTTGCACCCATGAATAACGAGGGTCTGTTAGCTTTATTTCAGCAGGAAATCCTTTGCTGAATTCCATATCCACACAAATGCGATCATATGTGGGATTCAAATAATATTATGTGTCTTCACTTCAACAATAGAATCTACCTAGGGCATTATCAATTGAAGTTAATGCAGTTAGATTCCACATATTCACAAGAAGGTTATTGAGCCTTACCTAAACCAAAGCTGACAAAATTGATTATGAGAGAGGATCAATAGAGGGGAACTAGGGCTATGTAGAGATCCTTGCCCTGCCCCAGAACCAAGGACCTAACTCAGAGATCAACACACAATCTTTGACTCTGTCAAAAACTATAATGAAGAAACCTATATATAGAGAGTATATGTTCAAATCAACAGAAATAAGAGGCTTCCATCAATCAGAGATTTAGAAATGGAGGTCAAAAAACCTCAACCACATGCTATTGAAAATTACAAATCAAACCAGCGTTAAAGAAAAACTTTGCCTCACTCAAGGCCTCAGCCCCTAAGGAAACCTCAATTGAGGTTACTTCATTGACAGGTAGCATTGAGGAACCAAAGGGAGGTTCAGCAAAAGAAGAGAAGAGGATTTCACTAGATCACAAAAGGATAATGGAACCATTTATTGAATTGATCCCATGGAGGAGTGGCACTCAAACCACCATGAGCAGCAAAAGAGGACAATATTTTGTCGACCAACAGGGACACAAAGGAATTAGAAAATGTCTATGGGTTTAGTATACATGGACACTGAGAATGAAGTGTCAGCCATAGGAGAAGAAGACCTCATGTTCGAAACAAGAGCACAAACACGCTTATGACTAATGAAGATAGTGAGACAAAGTGACAAGTCGAGGAAAAGGTCAAAAGTGCCAAAAAATTGAAGATTCAGAAGAAAAAGGAGCCTAAAATGCCTCCATATAAAATATCTTGTGAAGGGAGGAAGAAGAAGTCAGCTGGAGCGAAACCCTAGCCGTCGCACCAGAGAATCACTACGCCAATTATAAAGTTTCATAGGTTTTTCGAGACTAGTGAGAATCATTATAACAAAAAATTACAATAATAAAAAAATAATAATTTAATTATTTGATCCATTATTGAGAAGCTATGCACGTTTCACTTACATATTATAATCTAGATAAATCTATTTCCACTTCAAAATATTTAAAACATCCATAATTTACATTTCAATTATTTTTAAACCCTCTTCTTATTGAAGAGATCTAGAATTAAGATAATCCTAACTAACCACCACTTCAACTTATAAACAAATAATATTCATATTGTTATTCCACATAAGGTAATTGGGTATTCGAATGGATAATATTCATAATGAATTCCCTGATATGGTGCTCCTTTACTATCCCTATCGAAATTCCCATTAGAGTCAATGTTAGTAAGGGTTATGCGCTTATCTATAGGATTGAAAGGAAACAATTGAACTTTTGTAATTCTTGCTCGAGCCTAAGTTGAATGTCCAAGACCACCGATTTTGAAATAGAAATGAAAAGTTGGACATATATGTGGACTAGTAACTTGAAACATGTACTGATTAATCAATGCATTCTAAGTCTAGAAATATGAAACTATTGTGGTAATTTAGTTACCTCCTTGGTATCTGTCAACATGCCTACATTGTTTGCGTCGATTGCATCTTGTTCTCTTTCCTAGAAGGTCTAGCTACCAACAATAATAAAATGTCCTTTTCAACATCCTTGGTGAATGCACGATTGTTCATTAATGACCAACCATAGGAACATATTGTTCACATATACGATTGGTACTGAACGATCCAAAAATGAACATTGAAACTTTCTTATGACAAAAGGAGTCAAAATAATTTGGAAATATGAGCAAAATGGTCCTACATTCATCCCTAAATCAAATTACCTCAATAATATTCTTATAAATGGTCAACTTGTTGAGATTTAGTGTTCTGATTTTATCATTCCATAGAGTGTTTATTGCAACCATTTCTTCTATGGCAGTCATTCTCTTTATAATAGCCCCCTATATGTGCATCACAATCTCATAGGAATAAATAAAATATGAGTTATGAGAGGAATTATAGAGGGGGATATGATGTTTGAAATTATGCTTTCAATGGTTAAAAATGAGGCTAGTCTCCTAACATATTGAGAGAGCTTCTAAGAGCCAATGACCATGGTTAATGATAATACAATGGGCATAACAATAGGAATTTCATGTCTAACCAATAGCATTAGGAGGTTGTTAATCCCATATCTATATGATCATTACTAAATAGGGTACATAACAATAATTTATATGAATATTCCAATTTCAGTAAAAAAAAATGGAAAAGTTCTCAATTGTTGTAAGAATCTGCAACATAACATTCCACCGCAACTAAATTAAATTTTTCACTAACTAAATGATGGACGAAACCAAGTCATATTCAGCTAAACCCATGTCACATGGATAAAGACCTTTTGGAAATGACCCACTTGTTTTGTGCTATCCACCAAATGAGATGCCTTTGGAAAGAAGGTGTGAACTCCAATGGCTATAACCACAATCTCAATCTCTCCTTGTTTACAAGTAGAACCTGAGTACAACTTATCTCCTGGATTCTTTGGGAAAGATTCTCTAGTTAGAGAAAACTGACCAATCTTTAAAGGGTCTCCTTCAAGCAGGCGCAAATTGACATTAATGATATCTCCAAACATAATACTAAATATGCATTCAAAAACAAGAATACTGGCCTCTTTTTCTACCATCGGCCGTCTCTATGAACCTACATATGAACCACAAAACATTATTTTCAAATGTCGTACCATTAGATATTATTTCATCATGCAAAGTGAATATATATATTAACTTGGTTTTTGGAACTAAATGAGCCATAAGAATTGTAGCAACATTACCAACATTGTTTTCTTCAATGAAACTAATGGTTGAGTTGACCACAAGTAGTACTATGATTCCAACAAATTTTTTCGAGTTGGGAGTTTAGCTCTACATTAATATTTACAATTCTTACAAATTATTGTAAAATCAAATCATTAAAGTAAAGGAAAATTATAAATAAAATATATTATACATGTCCATTCGTTAGTGAAATGGCCATAATTGCAGTAGATTCCATGACCCATGATAAAGGATTCCACATGAAACCCAAAACCTTGAGAAATTTGCTTTCCTAAAAATGTTCAAAAGTTGTTTAGCATATACTAAATAAGAAATCACCTATTGTTGCTGAAAATGCTAAGTTGGTTACACATAGATATTGTTCATAATGGTATTAAGGTCTCAGTTTTATCTCTTCCAGTTTGTTTGGTCTGAAAATTATGAGACGATTCTCTCATTCGTTTGCGGAGAGTCTACCTTGGGTGCATTTTATCTACTGGACCGCCTTAATTATGGGTATTTTTTACTAATTTTACAAGAATCAAACATTCGTGACTCCCAAATAAGTTGGCTATTTAAAAATAAAAATCCAAATAGGCATAATCATTGAGATTAAAATAAATTTCCAATGTAATACTCACAAAACCAATTGGTCTCATAACTGAATTACAAACATTAGCTTTAAACTAGAGAAACAAATAATTAGATATTGGGATTTCAAGCATGGGACTTACAAGATCCATGGTTTCATCCTTGATTCCCTCAAAGATGAGAGATCCCATTTTCCTAGTCACTATGCTTAATTAATTTATTTGTTAAAAATGTAATGATTGAGCTAACTCTAGTTGTGCCAAACCACATATCAACTAGCATTCAATGATGATTTAGAGCAATGTTCCAAATTTGACTAAGAATGCAGTGATCCCATAGAAAGAATAGGTTTATTGTAGTGGGACTTGGATGAGGCATGAAACAAAGTGGTCTGATAGACACAATCTATTTTTTCCTACTCAAGTCGAGCAATATATGAATATGAGAAGAACATTAAGGTGCCAAGGATGATTGTTTCTTCACGGCGAGCATAGGGATATTTGTTTCAAAGTTTTAATACGTAATAAAGAAGGGTGGGTTGGTCATCCAATTTACATGCACATATAGCGATAATAATATCTATTTATGTTTACATGACAATTTTAGAGGGAGGTATTTTTTGGGAAATTCCTATTTAATGAGCTTAGATCTATTTTTAACTTTGTATATGCATTTACTAAAGAAGAGATTATGCAAGAAATATGTCTCGAATTTTGAGTGTATTTAGGTTCATAAACAAACTTATGAAGTGCCAAACAACCAAAAGGAAATTCTTGTAAATAGACATATAAAAATTTACCAAATAAGAGAGGAGTCATTTTACTAGATTTTTACACCTTCACAACAGGAAAACTTAAAAAGACCATGTGACATGGGATAGTTTAAAATCATACAAATTTCCATCATAATCGATAAAATCAAGGTTTCAAACATACAATTGCATATTTAAAACTCAAATAAACTACTAATACAATTTAAAAAACAATCTAACACCAAACTGTGTTGAGTCATGGGGCAAAATTAGTGATTAATCTCATTGCAACATTGTTAAATCATATAGTATGCTTGTAGCTGAGAAAATTTAACTAGGGACTTCACCAATATTCATGAAAATTTCAAACCAAAAAATAGAAAATGCTATCGGGGCAATCATTCCACTACATTTATAATTTTAGAGTCACTTGTAAGTACAAAAAAAACAAGAGACATAACTTGCCGACAACACAAAATATTTTCTCTTTAGCAAATACTATTAAATGCAAATATCTTCCTACTAATTGGAATCTCTAATCCTTGTTGGCTGTGATTATGTAGATCTATTATGCTAAGAAAATTCATGCAATATTAATTGCCACATGCAGTCCCAAAATCCACATTGTTTGTGTCATATCACATAATGAATAAATTCGTTGTTAGTGATATGTTTCGTAAGATATTAAGACAAAAAAAACAACCTAAAAGAAGGAAATCCAATTCTTGTTATAAAAACTTATCATTTCCAATTTAGCATTTCAAGCATGTGATAGTTCACATAATGAAAACTTGATTGTTTTGTTGTCATATGTTGTGGATTCCCTACTCTAGGATACCAACATTCATTATTTTACCTAGGACTCTCCCTACTAAAGGATAGTAATGTGACTGTTTCCTTGGCATTTATTTAGGTTTCTCTTATTAGAGGATAGTATGATTTATTGCCACAAGATTAATATATAGTCCAAATAGTGTAGGAGAACCAATTGATAGATGAAAAGAATTGTAGAGGCAGTAGTTCTATTAAAGCTAATGAATAGATCACTAGAAATATTGAAGGCTCACCCCTAGACAACATGACTTTCATCAACTCAATTATAATGATAGAGACAAATATTGCATGATTTGAACTGAACACAAACCAGAATTTGGCCACTGAAGCTTGGAGTCCTTAAAATTATAACGATACATGGCTAAAGATAACATGTAGAACAACATAGATAAGGAAAATATTGTCATATCACTTCACTACATTTTATTAAACATCCAAGCATGAAGTTTAATATATGCATAAAATCTCAAAGCTTACTTCCATTGAAATGATGCACTCCAACTTTTGCAAGCATGGCATAATACTCAACTTCTAATCTTTGTAGAGGAAGGAAATTATTAGAAATTATTTTAAGCTTCCCTGTAGCATAAAAAAAATTATTTTAGGTTTATAGTCTTTTACATATTCAAAGATAATTGCAATCACCATACATGTAAATAGTACATATAACATTTTCTAGATGTTAAACCCACATGAGATTTCCAAATATATTGCGACACTTTATTTAGTATCTAAATGTTGTCAAAACATGCATGAGCTAAAAACATCAAGATAGTTTTAGGAACACTTGAAATGAGAACTTTCACAACCTCTAAAGATATCTCACATTCTAAGAAGATATGGCATCCTGTCAACCCTCTACCTTTCAATTTTATGATTTTATGTCGTAAATACATGCATGAACTTCTATCATATGTTGCGAGCCTATACGAATCAACCAAATAAGTTTGGAACTAAAAACAATGTAGCATGGAATTATGAAGAAGGAAAGTATTACATCAAAACACATAAACTGGAAGGAGCACCATAATAATGAATTGAGGAAGATTAGTCGACCCACTAAATAGATAAATATGAATAACGAATATAAGAAAATTGCCTCTTTTCTTCAGAAAAATGAAAATGAGCTATTTGTAAGAACTAGCAATTAAATACAACAAATTTAATCACCATGTCCATTAAAAAGTAGATAATGTTGATTGCAAACAAGAAAAAGGAGGCATGTTGACACTATAAACATGAGATTGAGAAAATGACACATTGTCCACTGTGATTTTTTTCTGCTACCAAATTCTCTGAGAACAAGAGATGAAAACATTTGTTACTATCATGTTCTTCCATTTGACTTTGGAATCCTTCCCTTAGGCCTTGACTCATGTAGAGCATGCTACATATCCTTGTTGATAGCCCCATTTTTACGGACTCTATATTGAATCATTTGCTAACTCATTCTTATGTGGAGTTGCCTATTATGAATAAGAAAAAAAAATTGAACACTAAGCTATTTCATCATTAAATAATTTCATTCAATTCTAAGTCAATCGCTCCTTTTCTATTTAGCCTAGATCACATTAAAATCCCTTCCTTTCTATCTAGTATTGGTTACATTAAAAGCCACTCCCTATCTATTTAGCATTAATCACATTAGTGAGAATACTTTAGACTTTTAGAATGCTAGTGAGTGGATCATATGTTTTACATTGAAAACTGTTCTAAGCATATTATTTTAACTAAAAGAGTCTCCTCTTGTGTGTTACCCCACATTAGTTGTGAGTCTTGGGGCACAACGACATATAGGTCCCATGATCCTTATACCAATGGGGGCAACGACAAGAGATGGTGTCTCCTACTAACATAATGGTTGATTAGTTGTAGGATTTGTATATTTTCTTGTTTAGCCTTCCCTTTTGGTACATGTGTGAGTGTATTTGTCTAAAACAATAACATGATACACCTACACTGTGGCATCTTGGAAGCTAATGTGTGAGTGTATTTGTCTAAAACAATAACATGATACACCTACACTGTGGCATCTTGGAATAGCTTCCGAGTCTATAAAAATATCCTCTCAACATGTTGAATTGCAAAAAATAACCTTATTTAGAGTAAATCCTATTGAAATTACATTGAAGCGTCAACCACCACTTGGATTTAATGGCAAATCTTATCATATTTTATTGCATTATCATTTTTTTCAAATAACATTCTTGCTGAATTTAAACTAAGTACTTAATAATATTTCTTTTTGATATATTTATAGATAAATATCATAATTTAACTATTGTTGTTCATATAGAGTCGTTTGAAATTGTGGTCTATACATTGCTTCCTATTTAAGCCTTTGTTATGGTCTGCCTCTTCATATAGCCCTAATGATGAGCCACACTTGTTGGTTCAAATGGCATTGGCCAAATCTTTCCAAAAAACTTTTCTTAATTCATTATAAATCATATAAAAAAAATTTGATTTTTTTTTTTTTAATATATTAATTTATTAAGAACTTTAACATAACCATTTTCAATTACTTAACGTTTATAATTAAAAATAACATTTTTATAAATCGTTTAATATAAGTTTTCCATCCTAACCTTGATAATTAACTATATTGGTGGTTATACACTCAACATTAGTTAATGTGATTTTACGTATAAAAAAAAAATGCTGAAAGAATATAATTTTCATTTTTTGTTTCTTTGATGGTTGTTATTTTAACAATACATTCGTTAACAAATTAATACATTATTTGTAAAATTTAAATTAAAAAAAAATAATAATATAAATATATATTTTTTTAATTACTTAAATTAAATTTAAATAAAAAAATAAAATAAAATTAATTAATAATATATTATAATAAATATATGTTTAAACGTTGACTAATTATATATCTGTGAAATAAATTTATTAAAAATGAAACTAATAATTTCTTAAGTGAAAAATATTATTTTTACCTTATTTATGGGCATGAGATTGAGGATTTATCTCTCCGATATTCAGAAGAATACGATGTTGCAGATGACATATTAGACCGAAACGACAGGTGGAGTTCTGATCTGCTCCGCGTATATGCAGCCTCAGCTTCGTGTTTTTTAGCTTTGAAAGCACACATTTTAGCAGATTCCCCACGAACAGATTTCTCATTATTCAGCCATGGATCTTCGTCCCTCTGTGTCTCGAATCTGGAATTCCTTCCAAATCTATTGATCTCGGCCTCGACATTTCTCGTCTCTACTTGACTTCTACTCTTCATGTAGCCCATCGTTTCTCTGTCATCGTCGGTCGACTTAGAAATTGCTGCGAGCAGGGCAGACGAGAAAGACTGATTTCTTGATTATGATTGCGATGCAGTGTCTGTCCATCGCGCGACTTATAATCCATTGGATGCCAATCTAACTTCCCAAAGAAGAATTAAAACAATTATTATGTACAGAAGTATATTTATTATATTTTATATTTATTTTGGTTTTTTAAGAAAAAAAATGTGTTTATTTTAAAATAAAATTAGTTTTTTTTTTTTTAAATATAATTATCCATAATTATTAAATAGATAATAAGAATTTAATTTCTATAAATATTTATTGTAATATAAAAAATTATATGCAATGGAGTTATGTTTTTTTAGTCTTTTAATTAAACTGATAAATTAAAATAAATGTTATATGATCAATGTGAGTTTTACATGGAGTAAGTTAGGCCTTCACTTATATATTAGTACAACCACATTAAAAATATTAATGTGGTTGATATAACCTAAGGCTTCATAAATATAACCAAAAAACTATTGCAACACGAACAATGCTTTGTTAATGCACACATTACCTCATTAAACATGTATAAAAAGATAATGGTACAACTTTAACTTAAGAAAATACGGGAATTATAAATGAATATTATAAATAATAATGATGAAATTATCATGGAGGAATTTATTAGAATTGGAATAATTTCAATCCTTAAGAAATTGGTGGGCCACTCGCATGAATCCAATTCTTTAAATTTACTAAAAGTAATGGATCATTTTCTCAATAAAATTTGCTTATATATAAATGAACATTATAAATAATAAAGAGGCACTTACCATGGAGGAAATTATTAAAATTGGAATAATCTCAAATCCCTAAGAAATTGATCGGAGCAACTTGGCACAAATATAATTTATTAAATTTATTAAAAGTCAATGCAACTTAACAAACTCTTTAATACGCTACAACTGCTGATAAGCATTAAGGCTAAGCATATGCTAATCATATTCCTTTAAGATTCAATTTAGGCCCTCAATTAAAAAAATTAAAAACAAACAACACTTCCTCATCCACAAGTTGAAATAAAAAATGTTAGACAATTCATTACTTTTATAATTAATTATAATAATAATGTTAATAATAATAAATTAAAATACCCGGATGCGGGTGTCACCGAGCCAGGACATGGTGAGCCACATGACCAGCATGTGCCGCCACGTGATGAACAAAGGGATTTAATGCCCCTCGCCGCCGAGACGTTAAGTCGGGAGAAGCATTGTGGAATCCTTAATGAGGACGCTGGGAACGATGGAAAGCCTGCAGAGAGAATTCAATGCGAGCAAAACCCAAGGGAATGTAAGCAGGCTTAAGAGGGAAGGAATGTTGCTGTTCTGGGCACAGAATGCCGAGCAAGCAACTCAAATTTCTGAGGGAAAATGTGGCACGATTGATGCTGAGAGTGAAGGCATTCATTTGGACGAGGTTTGCTTCCTGCTTGCTTATCCTAGGCGAGGTTTATGGGCAGTTGAGCTCTGCCTCGAGTCAATTTGGGGACTGCACTCAATTGGGAGTGAGCGCAGTAACAACAGGCCCTCAAGCACGGTTCTGGAGCAAGTTGAGGGCGGCGCTGAAGCCATGGCGCGATTGCGTGAAAGACAGCCGTGTAGGAGAGGTTCTGGGCGTGGAGAGTCTTCACGCCCCCCTGCAGCGGATGTCCACCATCATTGCTGCTGCTGCTATTGTTACAGAAGGGCGGGAGCCACACCAATTCCAGCCAGTCAGTTTTTGGAGGCCGGCAGCTCCAATGGAGGAGCGCCCATGCTTCCAGCGTTCGGCTCAGTCATTTTTACCCTGGGCAGCTCGCGGGATAATGCTGGCATTAACGCACACATCTCAGTTCTCTTTACGAAGGTTCCTGAGGAGAATGAAGAAGGAACACAACCGGTCTCTGCTGAGATACTTCCAGAGGGCAATCGGGAGAAACGTCCAGTGTTGCAACCAACAACTGCAGAGGGTAATTCAGAGAAGGAGCTTCAGCAAGCCCCTACCCGACCTCAAGAGCAGAAGCCGCCAGCCACCGCGCAGGATACTATGGCAATGTGGGCACGCATCCCAGAAGGCCAAGGCTGGAGCAGCATTATCGAGGAAAAACCTGAAGATTAACTCCCAGAGGCACTCTCTGGCTTACATTCCTCTCTCTCAGGTCTGGGATAGGCTCGGGGTCTTGGCTGGTATCTGGATTATGCTAAATTTCTATGTTTGTATACTTTCAGTTCTTGTTCATGTTAAGTGTCTGTCTGTTATGCGTCTGGGCAAAGTCTGTTATGAGTCTTTCTGTTGGATGCCCCTGCGCAGGTCGTTTTGTTTCTACTTGGGATCAACTCTGTGTCATGTGTTTTGGTATAACCTGGAAGTGCTGCCCCTGCGAGGGTGAATTCTGAGTCAAGTAAAGCTACCCAAGGTGCCACAGTCAGCCCTGGGCAGCCTGTCTTTTTGCATGTAATGTTTACCTATATATAATATAATAGATTAGCTAGCTTTGCCGAGAAAAAAATAATAAATTAAAATAAAGTTATCATTTATTCACTTTTGATAATTTTTTTAATTTTAATATTGTTTTTTAATTTTAACAACCTGAAATATATTAAGAAGAAAATGTATTGATACTTATTATAGATTTGGACCATAAAAAAGCATGCCAAATAATAAGAATTCCATTATAATATCCACAAAATCTGATATATATTTTTTCCAAATTTTGATGACAATTGTTTAATTTTTTTTTTTTACCAAATTCCAACCGAGAATGATAATGCAAATAAATTATCACCTCAAAGTTGCACTACTTCATATATAAAGATAATATAATCCATAAAATAAATATTAATTAATTCGTACTGATTTTAAGCTCCATCGTCCAAACGTCACAAAGAAGAGTTAAAAATGGCAGCTACCTTTGCACTATCCAAGCTCGACCGAATTAGATATAGCGTACAGTACGCTTTTGATATCACCAATTCACTGCTCTTGGTCGCTGTATTCCTCAGTTCACTGATCTTGGTCGTTATATTCCTTGTTCTTGTCTTTTGAACACTTCCCCAGAGCCCACTCGGACGAGAAAGTATGGTTGATCGCCAAATGTGACGTCACGTAGAAGTTGAGATTCATCTCCCCGTGCGCAGTCTTATCATCGATTTGTCCGAGGAAAGGGAGCCATCCGCCTTCTGGCGTTTCCTCGGGTTGTTCACGTGAACAGCAGCGTGGGGTGTCGAATGCGAACTTATTTTATTTTCTCTTAGCCTCACTGCGAAGAAATTATTAAAATTTCTAACCGCCCACGCTCTAGTTTATTATATAGGCATTCAGCCCTACCCGGTAACCAAACACTTTTATCGCTTGTATTTGTGAGCATACCAGAGTCGAATTCGATTTGTGTCAACCTCACAAGCTGTGGCGGTTCCCCGATTTCTCACAAATCAGGGACAACCTGCCACAATACGGGCCACACGGCAGGCCAATTCGGCATCCAAGATGTTACAGTTTCTGGTGAGTGGCTGGTGAAGGATAAGGAATATGAGAGGAAGGACGTAGTGGGACGATATGACAACTGTCACGCCCTCATTTTTTTTTTCATGAATTGTTCAACGTGCGACATCGGCCAAATACTTTAAATTTTTCAGCGTTAACATGTTTTTTGAACTATGCTTTACATTCATTTTATTTACCATGTTTAAAACATTAATGTGCATAATACATTAATAAAACACATAACCAGCCAGAGACACAGTGCAACAATATGCAAGTAAGAATTATAATCAAATTTTGTTTTGTTACAAATGACCGGGAGAAGAACTCGACCGACATTTTTACACTTAAACAAAATCGCTGTCGTGCAGCTCCGCTGGTCCACCGACCCAGCTTGTAAGGACCTGCAGTCCTTAACGCGTCTGCTCGAAGTGCGACCACTACCAATGGAGAGTGCGTGTGGTTGGAACAGCAGGTTTGGATGAAGTGCGAGCTCACGGCTTCATGTGCGATCGAGATAATGCGCACAAGGAAGAGGAGGGCGAGCTACTTATATGCGTGGGAGCATGGTTTAGAAGTTATGGAGGCCGACCAACAAATGTAGTGAAGCCGACGGAGGATGAACGCGTTTGGAAGGAAGCCGACTTGAAGTTTAGAGCATTTGCGATGGCGTGGGCAGGTCGGCTAGGTAGCTGCGACCTCGCCCTGCCTTGCGTATATATTGGAGGTGTGATGGAGGCATTTCCACCATCCTCAACGATCCAACACATAGCATCTTTGCTCATGTGAGTAAGGCACAGGTCTAAATGTGCAGAGCTAAGGAGAAGAGGCGCAGATTGGAGATGCGCCCGTTCTTGGGCAAGGCTGCACGAAGGAGACTCACTTGACTCGGTTGTGGGTGAAGGGTGCGGGCAGGAGCGCCCGGCGGTTGGGTGAGGTGTGCACGGGTGTGTGGCGACGGTTTGTGAGACGACTTGGCACGGGTTCTTGGGTGACTTGGGTGAGCGCCCGCCCGTCTTGCAAGTGTGCACGGTGACTTGGTGAAGTGTTGAAATTGTGAACGGAGGTGTGTCTCGGATGGAGGCGCCCGTGTGTGGCGACTTGGAGGCACGCCCAAGTTGGGCAAACAACACGATTGTGTGACGAGGTGAACAAAGGGTTGGTGAGTCGTGCGGCGACCGTGCAGAGGTGCCGACGAGCTAGGCAACCGAGTTTGCCGAAGATTGTAAATTTGGCTAAGTATGAAACTTGGGGTTTCCAAGTATACTTGTAAAGCTTTGTAACTATTGTAAAAGATTGTATAATATATTGATTCAGGCAGACTCATATTGCAAGGAGTTGCCCCTCCCTTTATACTGTTGTGCATTTCTATTGTATAATGTTGTTATGTGAATGTTATGGGCTTTCACTTGTATAAAGGAACACATTAATAATATTTGGTAACGAAAATAAGACCAAGTATGGAGTGTTAGGGGTAGTCTACAATCATAAGTATTGGTGAAAAGAAAATGATTGGTAGTGCCGCACCTCGCTATAAGTGGTTGAAAGACTACCGCATGTATAGGGGCGTGATAGGTGGTATCAGAGCTAGTGCTGGGGAGCTGGTGCTAGTGTTGAAGCGTTGAAGCTGATACACACCTACACTTCGTGACAGGTGGTATTAGAGCTCGTGTTCGGGTTGATGATGAAGTGCTGATCCCACTGCACTATCATGACAGGTGGTATCACAGCTGGTCCAAGTTTTGCAGGAAACTTGGTGAACTGAATCAAGGAGCTAATTCTGCGAAGACCGAAGACTTAGCAGGAAGCTCAAGTTTTGCAGGTGATAGGTGGAATATCAAGGTGATTCAAGTGAATGGTGAAACAAGTTTAACAGAGGTGAAGCTTAGTGCTTGGACCAAGCTGAATGACAAGGCATGGCAGGTTTGGAAGAATGTGAAGGGAAGCTCTTGCTTACCTTATACAGGTTGAAGCGGATGAAAGAAGAGAATCCCTGGATTCGAAAGGAACTTGAAGTCTTGGAAAAGAATGTTGAAGACGAACTTCTTCAACTTGGTTGGACAATGGAGCAGGATGAAGTTGCAGATTGTGCTGACAAGGAAGAGGAAGCCGTGATGTTTGAGGATGTTGCAGATGTGACAACGATGGAGGATGAACTTGAGATTGATCAAGTTGGACCAGGATCGTGCAGTTTGTAGACATGGATGGATGAGGATACTCACATGGAGGAACCTCATGATGATGATGTAAGTATTGTTGATACTTGTGTTTCACTTGAGCATTTGGTAGATGGACCATATGCAGGGAAGGGCAAAGTCAGTTTGCCGATGCTAGGGAGGATCTTACCATGGATGTCTACGATGAGACCTTGTATGGAGAAGCAAGGATTGTTGACTATTGCAGGACTTGTTGGGGTTGTTTGTGACCTTATGGTAGAAGGTACAAAGGCCCATGACAAGGGAGGAACATGATGATCGTTGCGAAGGATTGGGTCATGCTTTAGCCACATGGAGAATTGGCTAAGTGCCCGGCATGACTCATGGACAGATTGAAGGGCACACACTTGAGGTACGATGATGCTTGGGTGGACTTCTCATGGCCGAGACCAAGAGCAACTCTTGGTGGAACCTTCAGTGGAGGAGCCATGATGGAAGGGACTCATGATGTGATGATGATGATATGGTTGGGTGACCGAGTTCACTAGACCGAAGATTGCAGACTTGGATGAGGATGACCGATTATTGTGATGGGTCTACTTGGTTGGACTACATGGGCAGCTTAGTCATGGACATCAGGTTAGAGACATGGAGCATGGCAGTCTTATGCAAGGACATTATGCAGGAGCACTTGTAGAGGTGTCACTTATGGGCATCTAATGAGGAGTGCCAAGGCAGGGATGTTGTGCAGGTGGATTTGCCGGTGTGACATGGAGATGTTTTATTTATGAGCCAATGGAAAGGTTGTGCACTCTTGTACAACAAGGCCATGGATTTGGATGGAGTTGTGAGCAGACTATGGAGCATTCCTACAACATGGAGAGTTGAGGCATCTTGCAGAGACCTTTGGGCCGAGACTTGTATGCTTGCTAAGACGTTGGTTGGAGATGACTCATAGAGCTCATGATGACATGAGGTTGTGAATTTTGGGAGACTTCATATATGGTGGACTTAGAGGATCTGATGCATTGAGGAGCTGAGGTCAGAGACTTTGATGTAGGATGGGGTGCATACTTTCAAGTACATGTATGGGAATGGCTTGAAAGAGTGACTTGATGTGGAGGATCGATATGAGACACTTTGGAGTGATGGAGTTACAACGATGATGATGCCTTGGTGGCAACACTTGGGCATGGGTTGAGCCGAGACTCAACCACCTTTGACACATGGGAGCTGATTGATCTACGATGATGGGTAACACATGGATAGATGAGACAGGTATATACTTGTTTCTATGGCAGACTTGAGGGATGGCACATATAGATGTGATGGAGGTAGCTTCGTGGACCTGGATGTGGCACATCGAGAGTCGAAGTTTGATGAGATGGTCTCTTCATGTTGAGGAGGCACACATATGGATGATGATTTTGGGGTAGATGTGGCTGATTTCATGCGGCACATTAGTACTAAACATCATGGACAGTATGTTACAGATGAGATGAGGACTACTTCATGGACCTGAGCATGGCTTACACTTATATGGAGATGGATTCTTGATCGAGTTGAGGATGTGACGGGATGTTCTGAGAAACGACTGATGGTGGCATGAGGATGTGCATTCTCATGGTTTGAGCGTGACAGTTGGATTAGCTACCCAACTAGTTCAAACATGGGGGCCTACATGTACAGAGATGTGTTAGCATTGTGTTGGAGTATCATGGCAGCAGTTCACATGAGGACGACACATGATGAGGTCGACACGAGAGGTTGCAGGAAGCATGTAGCTTGAGATGGAGGGATTAGCCTTCCACAATGGGGAGCAACATGTGGAGATTGCGACAGGATAGTTGATGGTCATGGATTGAGATGATTTCCAATGTATGACATACCGATGAGGTGTATACCTTGGTATGGTGATCTTGGTGACAGATGGTTGCCAGGACGACACATGATGGAGATGGTGGTTCTACATATGTTGCAGGGATGTTTGCAGTATGTGGAGGAGTTGACATCATGGATGAGACAGTTGTTATTAATCTTGGTGGATGGCTACCAGGATGGTATGTTTTCGAGGACGACAACGACTTTAGGTGGAGGAGGATGTAAGGACCTGCAGTCCTTAACGCGTCCGCCCGAAGTGCGACCGCGACCAATGGAGAGTGCGTGCGGTTGGAAAAGAAGGTTTGGATGAAGTGCAAGCTCGCGGCTTCATGTGTGATGGAGATAATGCGCATAAGGAAGAGGAGGGTGAGCTACTTATATGCGTGGGAGCATGGTTTAGAAGTTATGGAGGTCGACCAACAAATGTAGTGAAGCCGACGGAGGATGAACGCGTTTGGAAGGAAGCTGACTTGAAGTTTAGAGCATTTGCGATGGCATGTGAAGGCGTGGGCAGGTCGGCTAGGTAGCTGCGACCTCGCCCTACCTTACGTATATATTGGAGGTGCGATGGAGGCATTTCCACCATTGCTCAACGATCAAACACATAGCATCTTTTCTCATGTGAGTAAGGCGCAGGTCTAAGTGCGCAGAGCTAAGGAGAAGAGGCGCAGATTGGAGATGCGCCCATTCTTGGGCAAAGCTACACGAAGGAGACTCGCTTGACTCGGTTGTGGGTGAAGGGCATGGGAAAGAGCGCCTGGCAGTTGGGTGAGGCGTGCACGGGTGTGTGGCACCGGTTTGCGCGACGACTTGGCACGGGTTCTTGGGTGACTTGGGTGAGCACCCGCTCGTCGTGCAAGTGTGCACGGTGACTTGGTGAAGTGTTGAGATTATGAACGGAGGTGCGTCTCGGGTGGAGGCGGCCGTGTGTGGCGACTTGGAGGCGCGCCCAAGTTGGGCAAACAACATGATCATGCGATGAGGTGAACAAAGGGTTGGTGAGTCGTGCAGCGATCGTGCAGAGGCGCCGACGAGATGGGCAACCGAATTTGCCAAAAGATTGTAAATTTGGTTAAGTATGAAACTTGGGATTTCCAAGTATACTTGTAAAGCTTTGTAACTGTTGTAAAAGATTGTATAATATATTGATTCGGGCAAACTCATATTGCAGGGAGTTGCCCCTCCCTTTATACTGTTGTGCATTTCTATTGTATAATGTTGTTATGTGAATGTTATGGGCTTTCACTTGTATAAAGGAACACATTAATAATACTTGGTAATGAAAATAAGACTAAGTATGGAATGTTAGGCGTAGTCTACAATCATAA
The DNA here is from genome assembly GCA_031772625.1 of Pinus tabuliformis. Lineage (NCBI taxonomy): Eukaryota > Viridiplantae > Streptophyta > Pinopsida > Pinales > Pinaceae > Pinus > Pinus tabuliformis. The sequence goes on from CM062815.1 coordinate 656,872,050, forward strand.
GTATTGGTGAAAAGAAAACGATTGGTAGTGCTGCACCTCGCTATAAGTGGTTGAAAGACTACCGCAGGTGTAGGGGTGTGACACAGCCTGTCACGCCCCTACACCTATAGTAGTCTTTCAACCGCTTATAGCGAGGTGCGGCACTACCAACCGTTTTCTTTTCACCAATACTTACGATTGTAGACTACGCCTAACATTCCATACTTAGTTTATTGTTCATTACCAAGTATTATTATGTTTCCTTTATACAAGTGAAAGCCCATAACATTCACATAAACAACATTATACAAGAGAAATGCACAACAGTATGAAGGGGAGGGGAAACTCCCTGCAATATGAGTCTGCCCAAATCAATATATATAATCTTCTTTTACAAGTACAAGTTAAATCTTGGGAAACCCCAAATTTACACTTAGCCAATTTTCAACTTCGACAAACTCGGTTGCCCAGCTCGTTGGCACCTCTGCATGCTCACTGCACGACTCACCAACCCTTCGTTCACCTTGTCGCACGATCGTGTTGTTTTCCCAACTTGGGCACACCTTGTCATAACCAAGTCGCCACACACGGGTGCCTCCGCACGAGTCACACCTTCGTTCACAATCTCAACACTTCACACTGGCGGGCGACTCCACCAAGTCTCCACCGTTTACCCTTGCACGACGGGCGGGCGCTCACCCGAGCTACCCAAGAACCCGTGCCAAGTCGTCGCACAACTCGGGCGCCCACGCCTTTGTTCAACCGTTGGGTGCTCCTTTGCACAACCAGGCGCCCACACCCATGCATGCCCTACTCTTCGACCGACGGGCGCTCCTCCACCCGCGCCCTCACCCAAACCAAGACAATGCATTTTCCTCATGTAGCCTCGCCCAAGGTTGGGCGCATCACCGTGCTGCGACTTCCCTTTATTTGCTGCGGCTACCTCTTATTCCACGCACTTCTCCTTTGTTGGATGAGTGAAGATCGAATGATGCAAATGTCTTCAACGCGTGTTTGTTTATATGAGTGGCAAGGCGAGGTCATGGCTACCCAGCCGACCTGCCCACGCCCTCAAACTCCATCGCAAACACTTCTAAACATGAGTCAGCCTTCGTTCCAAATGCCCACAAGTCAAGTCGGCCTTGCTACGTTTGTTGGTTGGCCCATGGGTGCTCCTCCATGCTCCCACGCATATATAAACTCCTCGCTCTCCTCCTACGCACTTGTATTATAACATAACACCTTCGCACGCTAAGTCAAGCTCGCACTTTCTTCATTTGTCATCGCACTTCAAGTCAGGAGCGCGTTCAAGGACTGCAGGTCCTTACATCCTCCTCCACCTGAAGTCGTTGTCATCCTCGACAACATGCCATCCTGGTAGCCATCCACCAAGATCATCAACAACTGTCTTATCCATGATGTCAACTCCTCCACATACTGCAATCATCTCTGCAACATATGTAGAACCACCATCTCCATCATGTCTTGTCTCAGCAACCATTTGTCACCAAGATCACCATACCAAGGTATACACCCCATCGGTATGTCATACATTGGAAATCATCTCAATCCATGACCATCGACCATCTCGTCGCAATCTCCACATGTTGCTCCCCATCGTGGAAGGCTGGCCCTTCCATCTCAAGCTACATGCCCACTGCAACATCTCGTGTCGACCTCATCATGCGTCGTCCTCGTGTGAACTACTACCATGATACTCCAACAATGCTAACACATTTCTGTACACTACATGCCCCCATGCTTGAACTAGTTGGGTAGCTAATCCAACTATCACACTCAAACCATGAGAATGCACATCCTCATGCCATCACCGGTTGTTTCTCAGAACATCCTGTCACATCCTCAACTCGATCAAGAATCCAACTCCATATAAGTGTAAGCCATGCTCAGGTCCATGAAGTATCCTTCACCTCATCTGCAACATGCTGTCCATGATGTTTTCTGTCCAACATCGTCATCCATCTGCAAAACATCCATCTCCTCAATATGAAGAGATCATCTCATCAAACCCGACTCTCGATGTGCCACATCCAGGTCCATGAAGCAACCTCCATTATATCTGCAATGTGCCATCCCTCAAGTCTGCCATAGAAACAAGTATACACTTGTCTCATCTATCCATGTGCTACCCATGATCATAGATCAATCAGCTCCCATGTGTCAAAGGTGGTTAAGTATCGGCTCAACCCATGCCCAAGTGTTGCCACCAAGGCATCATCATCGTTGTAACTCTATCACTCCAAAGTGTCTCATATCGATCCGCCTCATCAAGTCACTCTTTCAAGCCATTCCCATACATGTACTTGAAAGTATGCACCCCATCCTGCATCAAAGTCTCTGACCTCAGCTCCTCAATGCATCAGATCCTCTAAGTCCACCATATTTGAAGTCCCTAACAGTCACAACCTCATGTCATCATGAGATCCATGAGTCATCTCCAACCAACATCTCAGCAAGCATACAAGTCTCGGCCCAAAGGTCTCTGCAAGATGCCTCAACTCTCCATGTAGTAGGAATGCTCCATAGCCTGCTCACAACTCCATCCAAGTCCATGGCCTTGTTGTACAAGAGTGCACAACCTCTCCATCGACTCATAAATAAAACATCTCCATGTCACATTAGCAAATCCACCTGCACAACATCCCTACCTTGGCACTCCTCATTGGATGCCCATAAGTGACACCTCTACAAGTGCTCCTGCATCATGTCCCTACATAAGACTGCCATGCTCCATGTCTCCAACCTGATGTCCATGACTAAGTTGCCCATGTAGTCCAACCAAGTAGACCCATCACAACAATCGGTCATCCTCATCCAAGTCTGCAATCTTTAGTCTAGTGAACTCGGTCACCCAACCATATCATCATCACATGAGTCTCTCCATCATAGCTCCCCCACTAAAGGTTCCACCAAGACTATCTCTTGGTCTCGTCCATGAGAAGTCCACCCAAGTATCATCATACCTCAAGTGTGTGCTCTCTTCAATCTATCCATGAGTCATGCCCGGAACTTAGCCAATTCTTCATATGGCTAAAACATGACCCATCATTCGCAACGATCATCATGTTCCTCCCTTGTCACGGGCTTTTTCACCTTCTACCATAAGGTCACAAAAAACCCCAACAAGTCCTACAACAGTCAACAATCCTTGCTTCTTCATATAAGGTCTCATCATAGTCATCCATGGTAAGATCCTCCCTAGCATCGGCAAACTGATTTTTCTCTTCCTTGCATATGGTCCATCTACCAAATGCTCAAATGAAACACAAGTATCAATACTTACTTCATCATCATGAGGCTCCTCCATGTGAGTATCCTCATCCACCCATGTCTGCAAACTGCACGATCCTGGTCCAACTTGATCAATCTCAAGTTCATCTTCCATCGTTGTCACATCTGCAACATCCTCAATCATCACGGCTTCCTCTTCCTTGTCAGCACAATCTGCAACTTCATCCTACTCCACTGCCCAACCAAGTTGAAGAAGTTTGTTTTCAACATTCCTTTCCAAGACTTTAAGCTTATCTTGAATCCGGGGATTCTCTTCTTTCATCTGCTTCAACCTGTATAAGGTAAGCAAGAGCTTCCCTTCACATTCTTTCAAACCTGCCATGCCTTGTTGTTCAGCCTGGCCCAAGCACAATGCTTCACCTCTGCTAAACCTGTTTCACCATTCACCTGAATCACCCTAATATTCCACCTGTCACCTGCAAAACTTGAACTTCCTTCCAAGTCTTCGGTCTTTGTAGAATCAGCTCCTTGATTCAGTACACCAAGTTTCCTACAAAACTTGGACCAGCTCTGATACCACCTGTCACGCCCCTACACTTGCGGTAGTCTTTCAACCGCTTATAGTGAGGTGCGGCACTACCAACCGTTTTCTTTTCACCAATACTTACGATTGTAGACTACGCCTAACATTCCATACTTAGTTTATTTTTCGTTACCAAGTATTATTATGTTTCCTTTATACAAGTGAAAGCCCATAACATTCACATAAACAACATTATACAAGAGAAATGCACAACAGTATAAAGGGAGGGGCAACTCCCTGCAATATGAGTCTGCCCGAATCAATATATATAATCTTCTTTTACAAGTACAAGTTAAATCTTGGGAAACCCCAAATTTACACTTAGCCAATTTTCAACTTTGGCAAACTCAGTTGCCTAGCTCGTTGGCACCTCCACACAGTCGCCGCACGACTCACCAACCCTTCGTTCACCTTGTCGCACGATCGTGTTATTTTCCCAACTTGGGCATGCCTCGTCATAACCAAGTCGTCACACACGGGCACCTCCGCACGAGTCACACCTCTGTTCACAATCTCAACACTTCACACCGGCAGGCGACTCCACCAAGTCTCCATCGTTTACCCTTGCACGACAAGCGGGCGCTCACCTGAGCTACCCAAGAACCCATGCCAAGTTGTCGCACAACCCGGGCACCCACGCCTTTTTTCAACCATCGGGCGCTCCTTTGCACAACTGGGCACCCACACCCATGCACGCCCTACTCTTCGACCGGCGGGCGCTCCTCCACCCGCGCCCTCACCCAAACCAAGACAATGCATTTTCCTCGTGTAGCCTTACCCAAGGTTGGGTGCATCACCGTGCTGCGACTTCCCTTTATTTGCTGCGGCTACCTCTTATTCCACACACTTCTCCTTTGTTGGATGAGTGAAGATCGAATGATGCAAATGTCTTCAACGCGTGTTTGTTTATACGAGTGGCAAGGCGAGGTCGTGGCTACCCAGCCGACCTGCCCACGCCCTCAAACTCCATCGCAAACACTTCTAAACATGAGTCAGCCTTCGTTCCAAATGCCCACAAGTCAAGTTGGCCTTGCTACGTTTGTTGGTCGGCCCGTGGGTGCTCCTCCACGCTCCCACGCATATATAAACTCCTCGCTCTCCTCCTACGCACTTGTATTATAACATAACACCTTCGCACGCTAAGTCGAGCTCGCACTTTCTTCGTTTGTCATCGCACTTCAAGCTGGGAGCGTGTTCAAGGACTGCAGGTCCTTACACAGCCGCTGCATCATTCAGTTTTGCATGATAAGCATTTCACTCGAACGCTCTATCATTCACCATATCATTCAGCGTGGGCGCACTTGCCTGCAGCTCGTGCAACCTCGCTGTTCACCTTTTAGTTGTCTCATGACTTGCCACACCCACAGCTCGTCGTTTGTCGCTACGCGACTCACTGCCCATAGCTCGCTGGTTTGTGCCACATGACATCACCACACAACAATGCATCGTTTCACTGCCTGACTTGCTATACCACAGCTCGCTGTTTCGTTCGGCGGGCGCCCAACACTGGGTCGCCACACCCAAGTCTCCCGCACCCAACTTGTCATTGTTTGTCAGTTCACCCGGTGGTGCGACTTGCAGCTCACCTGCTAAGTCTACCCGCGCTCCAGTAACTGTCCGCCCAACTCTGCTTTCGCGTTTGACTTTCACCGCCCATTGTGCAGGTTCATCCCAGCTCATCGCTAAGGCAGCTCACACCCAAACCGTAGAGCTCCTTCTTGACTCGTGAGATGAACCGCTTAGTTGATTATGTTTTCCACCAATGCCTTCAACCGTTTATATGATGGCTCACCAAAGTGGGGGCTTCGGCCTATGGCCAACCGACCCGACTTTTGGCTTTTCACCACATTCAACTCGTCGACTTTGGTGTGGGGCGCCCACCCATGGGACCGCCCACCCATATAAGTTTGTGGTGCTTTTGACACTTAAGTCATTTTTCCAACGACTCTTCGTGTGTCACTCACCCGCTTGCCCAGCCAGCTCATCGCCCCGTTCAGGCTCGTCGCCCGCTTGTCGTGTGCCCATCACCAACTCTCACCAAAGTAGAGTTAAACACACCCGGAGGGTGCGCCCGTTTTGCCTGACCGTGCCAGTGACTCGTGGGCATTACATTCTCCCCCACCTAAAGTCATTGTCGTCCTCGGCAATCCGGCTATCTTTCGCAACTGCCTGTTGTACTTCACAATCTTTTTCTTCCATCTCCATAGTCAGTCGTCCGTTTCCTAGCTATCCTCCTCTGGTGCATCCTTCCATCTAATGAGAAATTCCCGTCTCATGTTGCTCCCAAGTCTCATTGTTTGAAGATCCAAAATCTTCTCCAACACAAGATTTGGTCTGTCAACAATCATGGCTGGTCCCCTCGGTGGCTCCACCCTATCTAGATGTTTTGCATCAAGTCGACACTTCTTCAACTGACCGATATGAAAAATAGGATGTCTCATATGCATGTGGTGTGGAAGTTCCAGCTCATAGGCAACCTCCCCCACTCGCTTCTTCACTCGAAATGGTCCTTCATACCTCCTCGTCAAAGATCTCGCAGTCTAGTTAGGTGGCTAAAATTGATCTTTGGTGATCTTGAGAAAAGCCATATCTCCCACACTAAAGTGTGCATCTCGCCTATCCTTATCTGCCCATTTCTTCATCCTCCTTGCAACTTCGTGCAAGCGCAACAGTGCTAACTCTAAATTCTGATCGCAAGCCTTCATGAACTTCTTCGCATGAGGACTCCTCAAGAAATCTCCCATCAATACGGTGGGCGGAGCGACTGGCAATTGTCCATTTACCAACTTAAACGGACTATACCTTGTCGCAATACTCTTCTGCATGTTGTAGCTGAACTGAGCTACATCTAAGAGTTCAGGCCAATTCTTTTGATCAACCGTCACATAATGTCTCAAGTAGTTCTCTGGCAATGCATTGATTCATTCAGTCTGCCCATCTGTCTGTGGATGGTAACTCGAACTCATCAATAATTCTGTCCCAACTAGCTTGAACAATGTGGTCCAAAATCTACCTGTAAATTGTGGGTCTCGATCCAACACAACACTCATTGGCATTCCCTAATACTTCACTATGTTCTTGAAGAACAACTCTGCAGTCTTCTAGGCTCCACAAGGTATCTTTGTTGGAACAAAGAAAGCATACTTGGAAAAACGATCGACCACGACCATGATCCCATTATACCCTTGTACCTGCAGTAACTAAGTGATGAAGTCCATTGAGACACTCACCCATGGTCTCTCTAGAATCGTTAAAAATTGCAACAATCCTCCCTGCCTCTGACTGACAAATGATGCACATATGTTCATACTCCTCTACATCCTCCCTCATCTTTTTCCAAAAGAATCCTCTCTCCAACAATGCTAAAGAATGACGTTGCACTGGGTGGCTAGCCCATGGAGAATCATGGCTTTCCTTCAAAAGGTGCCTCCTAAGCCCATATGACTTTGGAACATAGAGTTGGTTCCCAAAGAACAAGAGTCCATCTCAGAGAAGAAACTTTCGTGTCTTCCCCTCCTTTATCTGCTTCACTATATTCTGCACTTGAGTATCAGTCTCAATGCTCTCCTTGAGCTTATTCTGCATCTTTTCTATCATCTGTACTCAACTCCTACTTTGTGCTACCCGGTCTTCCTCCCCCTCCAATGCTGTTAGATGTCCCTCCCTACTAAGGGAATCTGCAACTGCATTGAGTCTACCCAGCATGTACTCAATAGTCATGTTGAACTCTGCCAAGAAGTCTTGCCAACGAGCTTGCTTAGCTGACAAATTTGGTTGTGATGCAAAATAACTTGTTGCAGCATTGTTGGTCTTGACAACAAAAGGCTTCCCAATCAGGTAATGCCTCAATACTTGTAAACAATGGATGATCAGAGTCATCTCCTTCTCATGAACCAAAAACCTCCGTTCTTTATCCTGCAACTTTTGAGTCTCATATGCCACTGGATGCCCATCCTACATAAGAACTCCTCCTATGGAAAAATCTGAAGCATTTGTGTGTACCTCAAATGGTCATTCGAAGTTTGGTAACTTCAGTATCGGTGTTGAAACCATCCTCTTCTTCAAATCATCAAATGCCATTTGACATTTCTACATCCAACTCCATCACATGTCCTTCTTCAGAAGGTCTGTCAGTGACGATGTTACTTTGGAATAACCCTCTACAAACTTTCGTTGGTAGTTGGTCATGCCCAAAAACACCCTCATATCATGGACACTCTTCAGTTCAACCCAATCCTCTATCTCCTTCACCCTGTTCAACTCCATCTGTATGTACCCTTGACCCACAATATGTCCAAGGAACGAAATCTCAATTTGGACGAACACACACTTTGAATTTTTCAAGTACAACTGACTCTTCTTCAGCGCCTCAAAAACCAAAGCTAAGTGCCTCTTATGATCCTCCATGTTATCATTGTCCACCATGATGTCATCTAAATACACCACCACAAATGAATCCAAGTATGGATGTAGTACATCATTCATTAAAATGCAAAACGTAGCAAGAGCATTGCACAACCTGAATGGCATGACAAGGAATTCAAAGCTTCCATACCTTGTCATGATCGCGGTCTTCCTCTCATCTACTTCCTCTCATCTACTTCCGCTATCTGCACCTGATAATACCCATGCCTCAAATCGAGCTTGGAAAACACCCAAGCTTTTGCAAGCTTATCGAAGCAATCTACAGCTAGTGGCAAAGGATATTTGTTATTTATCGTTTGCTTGTTGAGAGCACGATAATCACACCACATCCATAGCTCATTCATATCTTTCTTCCACTGGAACAATACTAGAGCTCCATAAGGGAACCTTGAAGGTCTGATGAAACCTACATCAGTTAACTCCTTTAATTGTCGTTTCAACTCCTCTAACTCAGGTCCTCACAACCGATAAGGAGCTTTAGTTAGAGGTTGTTTCCTTGGCTCTAGCTCAATGCTATGTTCCACTAATCTTAGGTAGAACAGGCGTCCCCACTCCATCATCGCTATCAACCTCTCTAATCACTGTTGCATATGTCTTTACATTTGACTCCCGCATAGCCTTCTCCAAACTCAGTACAGAAACATGTTGCACCTTGAATTCCTTCCTTTGCTTATGAGTAGGCAAAGTCCAAGTCTGTGATCCACCAATTAGCATAACCTCATCGCATAAGGGGACAATAACTGCTCTATTGCCCTTCAAGAAATCTTGCCCCAATATCACATCAAAATCGTTCATCTCCATCACCGTGAAGTCCAACCGACCTTTCCAGTCTTTGATTTGCATCGGCACTTCGTGTGCCAATCTTGCCACTCTAGCTCTTGAGTTCACTGCCTTGACTTCCACATCCAATGGAAAAATCTGCAACCGAGCTTCTCTTTCTAGCCGTGTCATCATGAAGTTATGTGTGGCCCCCATGTCAACCAATGCTTGGATTGTCTTGCCATGAACCACCAAGTCGAATAAACCCAAACTATGAATCCAAGATTTCCTGCACACAACTTCAGACTACATACATACCTAGTCTCTGCAATTTCCTCTGATACCATCTGTCACATCCTCAATTCTTTTTTCGTGAATTTTCCAACGTCCAGCATTGGCCAAGCACTTAAATTTTTCCATCGTTAACATGTTTCCTAAACTAAGCCTTACATTCATCTTATTTACCATGTTTAAAACATTAATGTGTGGAATACATTAATAAAACACACAACTATCAAGAGACACAGTCCAACAATATGCAAGTAAGAATTATAATCAAATTTTGTTTTGTTACAAATGACAGGGAGAAGAACTCGACCGACATTTTTACACTTATACAAAATCGTTGTCATGTAGCTAGGCCGGTCCACTGACCTAGTCACTGCATCGTTTGACTTTGCACGATACCCAACTTGGCGTTTCACTCGAATGCTCTATCGTTCACCATATCGCTCAATGTCGGCGCACTTGCCCGCAACTCATGCAACCCCGTCATTCACTGTTCAGTTGTCGCACGACTTGCCGCACCCACAGCTTGTCATTTGTCGCTACATGACTCACCGCCCACAACTCACTGGTTCGTGCCACACGACTTCACCGCACAACAGCTCTTCGTTTCACTGCCTGACTTGCTATACCGCAGCTCAGCATTTCGTTCGGTGGGCGCCCAACACCGGGTCACCACACCCAAGTCTCCCGCACCCAACTCATCGTCACTTGTCCCTTCACCCAGCGGTGTGACCTGCAGCTCGCCTACCAAGTCTGTCCGCGCTCTAGTAACCATCCACCCAACTCTACATTTGCGTTCGACTTTCATCGCTCGTCGTGCGGGCTCATCCCAGCTCGCCGCTAAGGCAGCTCGCACCCAAACCACAGAGCTCCTTCTTGACTTGTGAGATGATTCGCTCGGTTGATTATGTTTTCCGCCAATTCCTTTGACCGTTTATATGATGGCTCGCCAAAGTGGGGGCTTCGGCCTATGGCCAAGATGACCAAACTTTTGGATTTTCACCACATTCAACTCGTCGGCTTTAACGTGGGGCACCCACTTGTGGGACCATACACCCATATAAGTTCGCGATGCTTTTGACACTTAGTCATTTTTCCAACGACTTGTTGCATGTCAACTCACCCGTCCGCCCACCTAGCTCGTCGCCCCAATTAGGCGTGCGCCAACTTGTCGTTTCGTCCACCTGGCTCGTCGCTCGCCTGTCGTGTGCCCATCGCCAACTCTCACCAAAGTTTGGTTAAACATGCCCGGAGGGCACACTTGTTTCGCTCGACCATGCCAATGATTCGTGGGAGTTACAACAACCATTCTGTAAGTGACGGCCAATGCCGGTTCGTTGTAGTCCAGCGAATTCGGGCAACGGTGGAAGACGTTTGGTTCATGGTGCAGTGCTTTGACTAACCACAGACGTACATACATTTCATCCGTAGCTTCTCCATGCGGGGTGATGGCACTATGGGGAGTACAAGAGAGCTTTGCGTGGTCTCAGGACTTCCAGTGGAGCACAACACCAAGTGCCTCGAGATTCTGGACGACAATCACCACATTCTGAGCTTTAGAATCATGGGAGGAGACTACCACCTCAAAAACTATCATTCCTACACCACAATACATCAAGTCTGCAACGTGGACGGGAAAGGCAGGGTGCTGATGATTGAATGATAGGTAGTGGATGTGCCAGAAGGGAATAGCCCCAATGATACATGCCTCTTCATGGACACCATTGTTAAATGAAATCTTCTGTTGCTGGCTCACACCTGTTAGCACTTGCCCATGCATTGCCGGAATCCAACCCTGAGTGATTGATCAAGGGCCAGAAGCGTGCCGCACCTGGCCGTTAAAGTAAAGTAGCATGAGTGGGGTTTTAATCATGTGCATTGATTACGAGAGCCCATCTAAGAATTGAGACGCGAAGATTGAATATATTAGCATTTTCACAAGGATATCTATGGTAAAAGTGGGGAAAGTGGGGAATATGGAAGCAAGTAAAACTAACATTTGTGTAAAATGTTATATGTGTGTTTTATTCAACAACATTTTATTATAGTTAATAATAGAATTAAAAAAATTGGGAGTATTTTAAAATTTAAGTTATAATCCAAAATTTTCCAATAAAATAAGGAAATCTTAGCTTTAAGATTCCAAAAAACTTAATTAAAAAGAGAGATTTCTTTAATCGGAACTCAAAAATCAGAGTTTGAACAATAAACTTTAGGTTTAACTTTAAAACCTCTACGCGAAGGTATTAAAATGCCGATTAAAACCTTCCCTAAATAAATTTTAAAGTTTTAAGGCTTAAATATAATAAAAGCCGGCATATGTATGTAAATAGTAATAAAGAGGTCAGACCCACAAAGGGAAATTGGTCCCATATCCCCAGACGGAGCCACCATTCCAAATGGAAAAGGAGTTGCATTAAGTTCCAGACCGGGTGGTTTCCCCGATGTTGAGGTGGAGATTTTCGAGCCTCATCTCCATTTCATTTCTTAATTCCTTAAAAGGATACAATTTTAAGAAATTGATATTAACCTTTTGAATATTTTATCCTTTCATTTGCTTCCCATCTCTGCTATATATGATTAATTTTAATTTTAATTTGAAGTCAAAAACTACATAAGAAGAAACTGGATGCAAAAAAAAGGGAATGTTTGGGAAATAATGTAGCTTGTCTTTTAATTATTTCCTTACTTTGATTTTAATGAAAGGGAATGATTAGAAGAAAAAAATGTAACACAAAAGAAAAATGGTTTTAGTTTTTTATTTTTTATTTTTTAGGTACTGTGAAATAGTTAATATATGTTTTTTATTTGCTTAAATTAGAAGTAGAATTAGAATTAGAATTTGTTGGACAGCTAATCCTCAAGTGGGTTAGTGTGGAAGTCGAATGGACAAAAGGAGTCCAAGAGACCTTGGGATGTGGAACCCAACGGTCACAACAATGTACTATAAATGTATATCAGTTGTTAATAAAAAATGTATTGCATGTTTTATCTTTCATATTTTCTGGTTGCCCATGTGTGTTTAACATGGTATCAGAGCAGGCGTATTCCTGCCTTGCATAATTAATGTGAGCCATTTGTTTTATGGCCTATCTGTGCAGTTTATTTCTGCCATATTCCTTTATACAGACCTGTGCCCTGTCTGACATATTCACTTGAACGATTCCTCTGCCTGACACTGCCAGCGCTGTCCAAGCTGTTCTGACATGTCTGTCTGTCATATGCGTTTTTGATATTGTCTGCATCTTCTGTCAAGCTTGCGCCCTCTGTCAAGAGACCAGCTGCAAATGCTGTCTCACTGCATCAGTGTCATAGACGTTTTATACCTGCGCTCTCTGTTTCCTCTGACATTCGCCTAACATTGAAACACTTGAGCTTGTCTATTTAATGCTCGCCATATTTTCTGTGTTGTAGCATACTCGTGCATGGAAACTCTTGCTCTGCCCCATAACTCAATGATTCATTCTCGAATTCCTTTCATTTGTAACTCTATGGACTGCCCTCTCTTTGGCTGGAGGTATGTCGAGGCTTCACTAACACCACTTTGAAACCCCTACAACTGTTAGCACCTGTAACATTGCTTTAGGTTAGGCGTTTACATGCCTGGTTCTTCCTTCACTGCGCTGGCGATTAGAGATGTTGACCTCTGAACTTTTGTGGCTTGAAGACTGTTAAAAAAATGGTATAATGTTGTATGGTAATGCTGTGGGTTTTGAACGTTGTGCGTTTATATGATATTAACGCTGTGCCCGTCCAAGTTTTGAATGCATACAAGTTGGTATTGAACTACATTTGAATGGTATTAAATTGCGTTGATGGCCATTCGAACAATCTCTAGCATCACTGTGTACATTGAGTTTTTGAAGGCAGTGCATTGCAATGAAGCCTTGAAGTCAAGTTCCGGTATGTGTGTTGAATAATCTCCTAGTTTGTGCTCTTTATATGTTCGTTAATATACAACACAATTTTAATGAGCCTGGAAGAAGACATGGAATGCATTTAAGAATGGAGCCTTCCATGGAGGTCGAGCATTCCTGAAGATAGACGAACGATTCCACGAAGATTAGACATGACAGGATTTTTCCGAATTAAAGTTGGTCGATTATCACTGTTATGATGTGATTTCAAGGAGGAAGAGGGTCGAATCCTATCACTGCCAAGTCTGGACTAGTGCTGGACATTTTTTGGGCCGAGTTACAGTGAAGTTGGAATGAGTTTGATCTTTGTTTGAAGGTTGTATATCACCTTGTAGAGGCTCAATTTGGATCTTGTGTTAACTGCGTGGAGTTCTAAGCCAATGCCATTGAACTAGAAGGAGCTACGAGTAATTTGGGAAGGGTCTGTGGCGAGACAATATCTAGTCACCTTGAAGCTGGACAAGTTTTTCTGAGGACAATTACGGGACAGACCAAAGTTTTCTTAGGCTTAATCATTGCGGGTTCTCTCTGTGGCAGAAGAGAAGACTTTCTGAAGCAAGCTGAAAGTCCCCTGAGGCTAGTAGAACGAACCTGACATAGAAATGAATTATTCTGAGACAGTCTCATTCCTAGCTCACTAAGGCAGGATGCCATCCTTCTGAGGCATCCACACTTCCTTTGAAGACAGACAAAATTGACTGAGACATACATCCTGAAGGCTGAAGTAGATCGGAGTCCTGAAGCTGAATATACACAGATTCTCCAAGTGATAAATTGATATGTTGTAGGCCGAGGTAACTCTGAGGCTGGCATCATTTCCTGAGGCTTTTTGGAAGTCCGGCCAAAACCTGTATCACACCCGCAGTCACCCAGTACACACTGAGATAGGTGCGGAAGGGTTCCTAAGTCTCAAAATCTGTGAGAAGCTCCTGTAGTGAAATTTGGAAGATTGGTTTAGGCCTGTATAGATTGGGATTTTCACTAGACTGAGGTAAAAAAAAATTGGGATGAGTATCTGAAGCAAATCGCAGGCAGAAGCATTCTCTCGGGACAGATTTCAGAAAGGTTCTTGCAATTCTTTGAAGCAGTTATAGGATAAACTCGGATTGTTGATTAGGGTATTATTGTGCATTTTTTAGAACTGTTGGATTCAGAACTTTGTGGAATTATACTGGACTGGATTATATTGGCATTATACTGAATGGTCTGTTGTATTGTTGAGTAAACAGTGCTGCTTACTAAGATTACATTATTGTGCTGGATAAATCTGTGTCATGTTTTTAACAAGGAAAACAAGATTTGTTGAAAACCCTAGTCACTTAAGAAAACCTAGGGTGGGAATTACTCTAAATTGCTACATGTAGGGTAGCCATACCAGCATTAAAATTTCGATATTCACCCTTATAAAATAAAAGGAAATGGACAGCTAGCCGTCATTTATAATGCCTGGCGGAAGATGGTCATGGACGTAGCATCATCTATAGCTATGAAGAAGTCAGGATTGTGTTCTCTTTGTTTTATCCTCAAAGATCCATTTCCCACATCTGGAAATGTATTTTGTATATTGTCTTGCCTCAAAAAAGGTCCCGTTATACTTGTTTCTTGAGGTAACTTTACCAGTTTGGCAGAAAACTCAGAAAAACTGATTCGTACCCCAGTCAAGGCATATGAGCATTCAAGTCCTGTCCATGACAGTGTTATAATTGTTGAAGTTTTGTTAGCCATCATTTCTGATTCAAAAGGGAAGGAGTATTTGAAGGATCCAAGCAAGTTTGCAGTTGCTGCTGCCCCAGTTGTGGAACTGTATTTAAAACTCATTATAGTTTCTGTTCCTTGATTCATTTGCTGCACATTTATAAAGGATTTTTCTGTGTCTTTGTACTGTGAGTGGGTGTTACTTTTACTCATTGGGTCATAGTTGTAATCAATCTTTTAAAGGGGTGTAATTTTGACAATGAAGAATATGCCTCGAATTACTGAAATATTAGAGTTCTTAAAAACTCTGATATATTCCTCTAATCATGAAACATTCCAAGTCAGCAAAGGCTCTCTCTCAGAAATTCAGACATGTCTACAATATGCACAAGAGAAAATTGATTTTTTGCAGCTTGAAACACAGCTACAGCAAGAAGAATTAAAACGAAGGAGTCATTCTGAACCCGTTTCTGTTCAGAACAATGAAGCAGACTCCCATAAACAGAAAGTCAATATTGTTCAAGTTCATTCAGAACCAATGCCCAATAAAGCAACAGTTATACATGCAGATGCAAAAACTCAGTCTGCACTTCCCAAGCCCATGATCAGACCTTGGGAACAGCTTGTCCACAACAAGCACAGAACTGGTCTTGGATATGACAAGGAATTGTCCTTTCATATTCCAGACTACTCAAAGCCAATTCAATTTCAAACTGTTGGATTTCTTGAGGATGATTCATTGTCACCTGTTCTTCATGACAGTTCACCTCCAGCTGTTCCAGACTCTGCTCCTCTTCCACAGCAACAACAACAACAACAACAACAACAGATTGTAAAATGCCAACACTGTGACCGAGTTGGCCATTTGAAAGATCACTGTTTTGATCTTCATCCATGTAAGCACTGTCGTAAAACCAGCCATTCTTCACACAGATGCTTCAGAAACAAACGTCCTGCAAGAACAAAGATTCACCTTGGATGGATCGCTTCCTGGCAATGGGCATCAACAGCCAAGAAGATATTCCAAACACATGTCAAAACTTGTTCCAGAGAATTGAACAATCTTGCAGTTCCATCATCTCACCTTGTATCTAACAGGGGGGGAAATGATGGTCATCTACAAGCTTCAAAGTCACATCAAGCGAGCCTGAGCCACAACCTGCCACACCAGTTTCAGAGTTGTAGCCAGAGACTAAGATGCCCGTGAACATGCCTTTAGTTGGCAATCTGGGACACTTCCTCCAGCAGAAGACTTCAGCTTCTTGCCAGCGTTGGAAGAATTCCAGGAACACAATTGAGAACACTTCCTCTAGCAGAAGACTCCAGCTTCTTGCCAGTTTTGGAAGAGTTCTAGGAATTGCATTAAGCATTCCAGAGTTGTTGGTCATCCTTAAACCATCACAGGTTGAGACTTCCCTTTTCAGGTTGAAGTTTTACCTTTTATGCGGGGTGAGACCTCCCTTTTATGGTTGAATGTTTCCCTCTTTAAAACAATAGGATCACTTCCTCTAGCAGAAAACTCCACTTTCTTGCTAGTTTTGGAAGAGTTCTGGGAACTGCACTAAGCATTCCAGTGTTGGTGGTCATCCTTAAACCACCGCCCTTTATACCAACATTTCATAGAGCACATTCAGCCTAGTGCTGCCATGCATATTTGCACATTTTGTATTATAGCTCTCTTCTTGGACTCATACATAACCCTTCAGATTAAGGGGGGAATGTTGGACACCTAATCCTCAAGTGGGTTAGTGTGGAAGTCGAATGGACAAAAGGAGTCCAAGAGACCTTGGGATGTGGAACCCAACGGTCACAACAATGTACTATAAATGTATATCAGTTGTTAATAAAAAATGTATTGCATGTTTTATCTTTCATATTTTCTGGTTGCCCATGTGTGTTTAACAGAATTGTACTAATCTACAAATATTTTTGATGTTGATGATAATTAACATTTAGCAAGGATGTTAATGATAATTAACTTCTTTTTATAACTTTATCAGATCCGTAAATCAGACACGATATTATTTTGAATCAATTGTATAGCCATATTGGGTCCGTGTATTGGAGCTCTAAACAAATCGGAGGTCTTGTGATATTGCACACCGGAGATCTAAACAAATCGGAGATCAGAGGTAACACTATTAAAGGTTTGAAGGGGTGGGACATAACCAAAATGTCGATATGCAATTGCTCTGATAAGATTTCATTATATAAGATGTGCGTTATATTTTTTTTGTGAACTTTGATTGAAAGGTTTTCAAAGTATCAATTAAATACTTCAACAGTGTTTTATTACTCAAAGGGCCCATTTAACATTGGTTCAATATAAAAGGGTTAAAGTTGGATGACAATATAAGTCTTGGACTGGGGGGCTATTTGTTTCATTTATTCTAATTAATGAACAATAAAAAGAAGCTTTAAAAATAAGATTAAGTCAACTTGAAAAATAAAAAAAGACAACATAAGAAAAAATGAAATAACAAATGATCCAAAAACTAGTTGCAAATACATAGGGGTCCCATTATTATTATGATAATAATACAGTGAAAAAGGGGGTGTTGTATTTTTCACCACAACAGTTTGGAAAGCTTGTTCAGAGTAGGTTTTGAGTCCTTTTGTTGTTTGGAAAAATGGCTTCCAACTTTTGTTGTATGTTGCTCCTTGGATTGCTGAAAAGAGATTTGCTAGTAAGTGAGAATAGATTTGTTTGTGTTTTTTTTTCATTTTCTTTAACACAAGTGCACATTATATTTTTTTTAGAAAGGGGAAATTTTTTGGAATTTTAACTGAGTTTCACAGCAACTATTTGTAAAATAAAGCAACTGTTCTAAAATTGGATCAAAAGTATGCTTACTGAAACAAAATTAGAAGGGGCTAGATGCATCAATCAGACTGTAAGTGGCTGTAAAGACTTTGATGCTAGCATGGATTCCTCTTGTTACCTATGTTAGATGTAAGGATTGCCTTGCATGAGGGAGTAGCGGTTGAAGGAAAATTGTGGAGAGATGTGAAGATCATCCAAGGTTCGAACTCTGGAGAAAACAGTGAATGTTATGGTTTATCGGTCTGTGTTGCCAATGTCCACTGTCACATTTGGTAATGTCATCCCTTGTGATTTATGTATTGTCAAACCCCATTTCATTCGAAGGGGAATTTTCCTACGAGACCCTCACATTATTGGGGGAATTGGAACATAAGATGGGTTGAAGGCATCCCATGGCAGGCCTTTGTATTGGAAGAAGTCAACAACAACAAAGGATGGTAATTCAGGGGGTTTTGATCTAGGTGCATAGAAAATGGAAACTACTTTTCCAAGTGCTTTGTTTACAAGACCTACTTCAACCCACAAGTTACAAGTGAGGAAAAACTATTGTTCATTGCAAATAAGAACTTTTGCATTCAACTGTTCATCTTCTTTGTGTGTACCAATAGGATGGTGGTTCCTTCTCTCTGTGTAGCATCGTGTAATTAGCATGTTCATTTTTGGAATTTGTCCTTGACAGGAGAAGGTTCCAGTCTTCGATTGTTGGCATTGTGCTTCTGAGATTCGTGAGCAATTGACGGAATGAAATTTGAATAGGGTCAGTCCCTTGTTGACGAAAAATGGTTGATAGTGTGATGACCATGTTGAAGCTACGCCAAATGGAATTGTCTCACGATGTGCTGACATACATGGGGATGTCCTTCATAAGAGGTGGTTGGCCAAGATCACCAACAAGTATGATATACCGATTGCTAAAAGGCACATTCTGGTACAAAGGAAATACCTCCCTCAAATGATCGCCTATGTGTGAAAGAAGTTTAGCCCCAATAAATCTCATTTCATCAATTAAAATGTATTTGATGTGATGAATTTTTTCTTGGAGATGTAGAAGTGGTTGGCTCTCAAGAGGATGCATTGACATTAAAGGAATCTGAAGGGTGGAATGGATTGTAAGCGCTTCTATGTTAAACGTTGCAACACCTGTTGGAGCGAGTAGGATAAATGTACTTGGATTCAGAGTAGATTCAACAAGAAATGTATATTTTAGGAAATCAAATAAATGAGACTTCCCCATGCTAGCAGTACCTTGGATGATAATTGTAAGTGGATGAATGGAGGAAGTCATCCTAAACTTGGCGAGGACAATGGTGAAAGGAACTTGCTGAGTGGGTGATAGTGTGGTGAGCTAGCAGGAAATTGAAGAGGGGCTAGAATGGATTTGGGTGGATGAGCGACTGAAGTCTATGAAATGTATGGTTGTCTCTTGCAAAGGGAGAGGTATGGTAGTATGGGCGTAATTGTGATTAGAGTCAAAGTCATGATGTCCAAGCATGTCAAGGTCATCAATAACCATGTTGTTTTGAAGGTGTAGGTGATAAAGGAATTTCCAGTCATCGATTTCTACGAATTCAGCAGGGTTCGACATATCATTAGGGGAGGTGTCACCAAAGCAAGGAGAAAGGGGGATTTCAGGGGCTCAACAAATATAGCATGGAACATACGCATATATTTTTTGTTCCCATTGTGAAATGATTGCTTCATTACTGGAGCCAATGTGTGATGGGAGTGTGCAGGAATGGAAGTATAGAAGTAGTTCACTCCAACATAAATTAGTGTAGGGTGCATCAGCAGGAATAGGGATTGAGGAATAGCAAGGGAGGACATGAACAATCTTTAAAGGATTTATTTGTTTCCATTGGTTATGTTTTTTGCGAGCAGAGAAGGACCAAGAACGTGTAGCCTCAAGAAGAGTTAGTGTTTCAAGCAGAGGATGTCTATTCATGTGTGCCACAATGAACGGTAGTGTCGGGAAGGGGAATCTAGACCATGAGAAACATGTCAAAAAACAATTCGATTAACATTGAGGGAAACAAATGAGAGGCTACAAAGCGAAAGGGGCAATTTTGTAGCATGTGGCATGTTTCCTGTGGGTCGATGTCCCTATCAGCAACTATTTCTGTTAAAAATTTTCAAACAACATTAACAACAGGTGTTTCGAGGCAGACAACTTAGGAGACACGTGACAACATTTTCTGATAACCTTTTGATTTTTTCTATGGCTTCAGTGCATATTTCGGGATGTAGCGGAGAACAACACGCCGAGATAAAATGGGTTGGAAATCGATGTTTACTCTCCATATGTATAACATGTCAGAGTTGTGTACATTTAACCTATCATCATTACAAGCAGGGACATATTTCTTTCATCCACTGTCATTAACCATCAAAGAGGAGGTGGGATTCAAATCCCATGGAACTCCATAGCGGAAAACAAGAGTAGGACCTTTTTGCGAAGACATGAAGAAGGGTGCCATTTTGTATGTCATTGAATGCAATTAAGAAGATCCTCGTAGTCTTGAATGCGATATGATGAAAATATCATTGTCGATGGAAGGATGCATGGGTCGTGCTTTGTAGACATGTGTAGACAAGGTCCATGTTGTTCAGTAGGCCGAGGATTCCAAGCAGAAATGTGTTCATCAAAATAACACTTCACTCTATCGACTGCGCCTTGGTCATCCCAATCAAGGTTGTCCATATTAGGTGTGTTTTCGAGCCAAATGAAACCATGTATGTGTGTGGAGCCCCTATGTTTCGACTTATACCTACAAACATCAGAAAGAAAATTTGTGAGGCAAGTGTACATCTAGGAAAAAAAATAAAAAGGAGAAGGATGGCTAGGTAAAAACCTGCACCAGAAATTCTTTGCATGTAAACATTTTTGCAAGACCTCTTCGAGGAAGATTGTGAATTGACAATGAATGTACTATGCTCCAAGATGTGGATTGTTGATTATATTATTAAGTTTCCATTGAGAGAGCTCCGATGAATCCGGGGGGGGGGGGGGGGGCACTGCCAGGGATGACCATGTGCATGTCATCCCATTTGGTGTTATTTGCACTAAGGGTGAAGAAAAAAGTAGGGCTACCTATTTGTATGATCATATTAGTGAGTTCACCTTTGCATTTGTTCTAGAAGGAGCATGTCCCTTAAAGGCCTGACCCAAAGCACATAATATGGCCAGGAAGCATGGAATTAAGCATGCCATGGAGGCATGCACAAAAGTCTGCAATGGTCATTGGAAAGCTCTCTTCAAGGTTTATTTTCATGAAAACAACAATAGTTTCTTGACTATGATGATGCAACATAAGGTTATAAAAGTAATACCGAAATATTGGATGCTGGGAAAAATGGTTATCATAATAATGTATGAGGTGAACAACATATTCTTGCATTTCAACTTTTATAAGACGTGGTTGACCAATCATGGAACCCCCTATGGGGAAGAGTGTGGGGAATTCCATAGTAAAGAGGACTTATGTGGTATATTCATTGATAGTGGAGGGGGAAACAGAGGGCCACGAAAGTGAAGTAGTGGAATTAGGATGGGGAGAGTGTAGGTAGAGTGCATATTTCTTCAAGCTTAGTATGGGAATGTGGGAGTGATGATAAAAAATGGGATGGTTGGACACACATATTGGTGAATATAGGAGATGAGAAAGAGCAGTCTTGAGCACAAAGTTAAAGTACATAGTCCCCCAAAACCAAGAACTTCATTAGTGGCCATATTTTCGAAATAGTGCCTTTTAACTTATAAAGTAGATGTGTCTTTTGTTAAAGTGGTTGCAGTTTATTGGTCGGAGAAACCTTTTTATAATAGAGTTTATGTTTCTTTGACATTATGCACTAATGTCGTGTCATTGAAATTTTGTTGTTGAAACTTTGTCAAAGCTATCTTTGCAGGGTAGAATGAGATCATAATCAATCTTATTTTAGTGAAGTATTTTTGTGGTGACCGATAACTATTTATCATTCATTTAGAAAATAGATTTAATGTAACAAAACAACAATCCTTTCTAAAAAGCCAGTGTTTGTATTTAGTTGCACAAACCACACTATAAAAGGATTCAAATATTCTATTTTGTTTAGAAGGAAGAAGAAAAAAACATATATATTATATGTAAAGGTAAAAGATGGAGAATTATGCAAAGGTGGAAGCTGCAACATGTAACATAGGTGTATATACATAAAGGAGAGAAGTACAATGATGAAGTGAACAAAAGAAGAGGGTGGCAGGGGATGAAATGACAATGAACGCAAAAGCATATAGAAGTTGTTGTTTACACTTGAGGGTGGCATGGGGAAAAGAAAATGAGTTTCAAAGGTGGTGAACAACTGAAGTAGTAGACATTCTTTCGATATCCTGGAGGAGAACAGAACATGCAGAGCCATAGTTGATTTCCTTTGAATTGATTAGTACAAACTTCAAATGGTTGACACCATTGAAGCTATCTGTTTTTACAGACAGTGTGAAGAGGAAAGGATGACATGAAACCCTTACACGAAGCTCATGGATAACAGCATGATCACTAGAGAGTATGAATAAGGCATTTTCGTGGACACCCATGAGTTCAGTTGTAGCATCATCAAAAGCAATGACATTTTCCAGTAGGCTTGTGTGGTCATGCATTTCAAATTTTAGCACATAACGATAGTCACATTCCGGGAAGTCCCCACCACATTTTGTGCAGTGCCACATTCCATTTGAGTGGTTGAATTTTTTTCATGCATTGCATGCCATCAGATGAGAGAGGGCATGCAAGGAAGTAGAAATCTTGCATGTCAATAGAGGTGATGGTTCCACGAATAGAGAACCATGTTTCTTTTCTGGCGGGATGCGAGTCTATGAGGTCGACAATTGTACGTTGTGGGTGGCCCCGCTTGGAAGACCCCAAGAATTTTCTACTTAATGATGGTGAAGAGGCTAAGCGACCTCTTTGATGAAACCATGACTGGAGTTGTTCAATCTCTAGAATGTTGGGATCTAGCATGAGGTTGGTGGTCGAGATAGTCTCAACAGTTCTTCCATTAAATTTAAATATGTGACCCCCTTGGATTGCAAGCACGATTGAAGCAGAAGAAGAGATGAGTTCAACGAGTTGCTTTCCTACTGTGTGTCAATGCTCCCCCCATAGGGTGATGTTGATACTATACCCATACATGTCTTCCAGGATGAGAGTTTTTCTATGTGTTTCAGAGCCATCTCTTTTATGAATAGTGGAAGTTGGAGAAGACGACTTGACAATTCCAATGATGTCAACAAATGAGCCAAAGTTTTTAGATCTGATTTCATTTATAGATTTAAAATGGAAATGGTGCAAAGTAATTATCAGAACATCATCTAGGGAAGTTTCAACAATGGAAGTTGCAAAGAGGGAGACTTCCCATTTTCTATCGATATGGTTGTAATATGTGTTTGTTGCTTTCACTATGCCATTTGAAACCATGTAATTTTTCCCAATTTGGAAAAGGTCTTGCAAGGAATATTCCATATTGTTGAAGGTAGAGATATGTATTGCATCATTGGCAGAATCAACGAGGTCAAATCCAAAGAGCTTTTCAGAGGCTTGAGCATTGTTGTATGAGCGAATGACTGTTTTTCCAAGCACCCTACCCTAGATCAGCCATTTTTTACGGTTGCGGCTTAGTGCCATGAATGGAATGTCAGCAGGAAGAGAAAGGAAAATTGAGTTCATGATGAAGAAGAGGCCTGGCTCGAAACAGAAGTATACAAGGTGGGGCTATGTGATGTTGAAGGTCTTGGTTGGTATGTGGACGAGTGTACAATTTGAATAAGGTTTGTTTCCCCAATCAAAGTTTCATGACGTTTGAGAAATTCAAGTTCAATAAATTGTAGAGTCTTAAAAAGAAGGAAATAAAGAGAAAATCAATGCAACATTAGTCATAGTGACAGTGGCGTAGAGAGGGAAGGAACAGAAAAACATGAAGGATATGGTGAAGAGTGAACATACGCATAGTTTCGCAAAAAAGTGCAAGTGACTTCTTTGAGAATGATAATTGACCCCAACTAGAGGGCACCAGAGACGACATGGCCATTGTAAGCAGACGAAAGAAAATTTTTATGCTGAGAGGTACCGTCGGAGAGGGAAATGTGGTAGCATTGGGATGTTGTTTTTCTCGAAGGACGAAGGCCGAGTTCAACTATTTGTAGCAATGGTTGGATCACTATAGAGCCATCCAAAAATAAAGTGATGGCATTCACTGTCAAGGTAACTTCCATGATGAGGAGGAAAGGAGGTGTCCTGAAAGGTGGAAGCACATGAAATGTTGTCAACATTGGAAGAGAAGCGGAAATAAAGCAGTGAGCGGGGTCGTTCACATGATTAGTATATTTGGAGAAAAATGAAAGAAGAACGATTTACAATTTAGATTGTTGCCAATAGTGAAAGGTAACGAGAAAGCAAGATTGAAATGTTTAAGCATAGAAAGTTGGCTCTCTATATATGATGTTTCAAAAACTCTACAGGCGGGTCTTTTGTACATCATGACAATGAATATATTATTTTAAGCTATATATGCAGTATGAAAACATTGATACTTTCCATTTGAGTGTACAAGGCGATATGGTTAGTAGGTTTTCGATTCTCACCTACTTGTTAATGAAATTCTGGGACAATTATCCAGTTGAAGAAAGTAGCACGACGTACAGTAGCAATAGCAAGAGAAATAGAAAGATACCAGTGATAGCACAACAACAACAAGAAGAAGAAACTGCAACTGGAAAAAACAATAGAATAGTGTGAGGTGAAGTGGCTAAATAGAGAACATTCCCATCTACCAACTAAGTAGTGGGAGCAATAAATGAGATTCAGGACATGTGACATAGATCACAGTGCTACGAATGACAGAGAAAATTTCAGAGATGTTCTTATGAGTGAGAGTAAAGTGAGAATAAATGCACATAGTCGGGCCATTAATTATATTACCAAATAGAACAAGCCTCGACGCTAAGATGTGTGGAGAGGTTCAAACGTTAATGAAAAGAAAATGTGACATATTTATTAAGTATATACGGGAGTTTCTGGGCTTTGAAACTTTGACATGAGAAGAATCCTTTTGGAAATCTTGGAAGCCAAAAATTTGATCCAGCATATGAATGTGGCTCATTTCAATAAACGCATACCATAAAGTGGCCAGGGCATAATACATATCAACTTCGTGTGAGCGAGAATAAAGAGAAAATAAACGCACATAGTCGGTCCATTAATTAGATTAATGAATAGAATAATCGTCAAGACAAAGATGCATTTATAGGCTTTAGGTTGAAATTGTCAAACAATGTGACACATTGATTAAATATATATTGGAGTTTTCAGGAATTGAAACCTTGACATTTGAAGAAATATTTTTGAAATATCTAAAATGAAAAGTTTGATCCATTGTATTAATGTGGCTCTGTACAAGGGAATAAAACATATGATCTTCGTATGAGGGAGAATAAAATGATAGTAAATGCACATAGTTGGTTAATTATGCTTAATTAATGAATAAAATAGACAGTGAGAGCAAGATACATGCATAGACAATGGATCTTATTGGAGCTCATATTACAAAAGTTGCGATAAGGGGCGGATGTGATTTTACATTCAAGTTTGATATGATAAAAAAATTGGGTCTGTATATTGGTGGTTTGAGGTCCATAGCATAGTTTGGAGTTTCAGAGTTTAGATATTTGTTTATTATTATATAGGAGATATTGGGTCCGCAAGACATATCGCAATTGAAGATCGGTGGATCTAAGCAGAGGTCTCATTCAAAAAGCTTCGATGAAGGGCAAATGCAATTTTATATTAAAGATGTTCTGATAAAATTGACCAGGTGCACATATCGACAATTCGGATATCGGGGGTCCGTTTATCAGAAATTTCATAATGACATATATTTAAAATCACTGATAATACAGATGTGATATTAAAAGTAAAATAAGTTTAATTGTAATATTGCATCCACTGCATATCGGAGCCTCCCAATATCGACGAGTCGACATTTTTCATTTATAGACAATGTTAAAACCTTCAATTTCCATTTCTCTGATACCGCTCAGCTCTTGCCACTTTTCATTTCCAGGGCATATTTTGACCTCTGATGGATGCGATATTTTAAGTAAATTATTTTGATACTCCTATTAGTCCAAAATCTCAGATCCCACAGTCCGGAGGTGCTTGGTCATATCAGCAGTGAGAAGTCCTATGATATCGACAATCGATAGTCTAGGGTCTAGGCATATCGGCGTTCGGTGATCAGCAATTTTCCATTAAGGCAGAGTGACCACATTTCAAAAACGTTGATAAGTGAGTTGCAATATGTGATGAAATCGATGGGAATAGGCCACTAATGTTAAAGGGTTGTGATGGCCGATAACAAATTAAAAAATGATTTGTGTGTAAAACCAAAGAAGCTTGGACATTTTCTCCTTTCTCCAAAAGGGATGTGTGGTAGCAAAAAAAGGGATCCAATAAGAGACACACAACAAATAGTTACTGGATGCGACAAGGAATGCGTGGTAGCTAGCAATTGGTTCGACAAGTGACATGAGGAGGCTGACATCATCATGATGTTGCAACATAGTTGACACGTGATAGACAAATTCGGCAGTTTCAGGGCTCACAATAGGCCAAAAAAGGTGACATGTGTCAGCACTCACAATGTAACACGTGGTAGGTACGTGGCTATGATGGCGTCAGGTATCAGAGATCGACGATTGGAGGTTCAGGCGTATTGCGCATCAGAGTCAAACCTTCAATTTTTAACCTACGATTAATGGGATCCGATACAGGGGCTAGACTACGGTCACATGAAGAGCTAGAGGACCAAGGGCCAAATGCATAAGGTGATCAGCACTCGACAAATGACGAATTAACATGTCATGTAACAAGGTTACACCTTTGATTGGAAATCATCAATAGAGAGGGCTTTGATTTGGGGGCTACCACCATGGTCACAAAGAGTTCAAAGGAATCAAGGGCTATTGGTGGATCGGAGGGACGACGATAGTTTAAATCTTTGTTCTATCTATCTAAATCATGAAGTTGGATGGACATAGGTTAATAAACGTTTTTAATGTAAGGTTAGGTGGGAAGGGTTAACACAGGTTTTATATGATAAAATTTCGCAAGGGATTCACTCATTTTCTCTCCACGTAGATCAATCCATGTCACTCATCGAAGATCACAAGTTTTGGGACTGCAACCAAATGTTACATTGTGAAATCGCCGATTGTAATTCTTCGATATCATAAATGACCAGGTGTGTGCTGTGGTCACATGCATTGCACATTGAAACCATTTTTAGCGCAATATTCTAAAGAATCTCCCCCTTGTCCCAAGCTAAAGGGCTTATCCTAGAAGATTATGTTTATGGCACCGCTCACTAGCTTGTGGCATAATGTCCTATCCACAGTCATGATGTCATACTCTACCATGTGGTTGGTGCATGGTTATTAACAGTCAAAGAATCAAAGGCAGATCAAATTGGAGATGGGAGGCCCACGGTCAATCACATTGTCAAAATGGAATATTCTTTGAAGGTCAACAAATCTGCTACAGTGTTGGGATGAGGAACCTCACCATAAAAACCCTATTGTCTTAATTAATTATATACCCCAGTTGGTTAATCAATTTGAAGTTTGTTGAGATGCCAGATGTGTATAAGTAACTCTGTTTCAAATTTTTACAGTTGAGAAATTTAACATATTGAGGGGAATATTTTCATGAGAAGGGAAAGTGTTTAGTTTTGTATTTTTATAGGGTTCCTACCATAGTTTTAAAAATCAGAACTAATGACTAGATCGGTCCACTTAATAAATTGGGTTTCAAACCAGAACTGGTTAAACTAAGATTAGTTAGATCTCAATGAACTAGTTAAAAAAAAAACATGAAATAATTAATTTTTAATGGAAAAATTATTGTTAAGATTTAAAACCATGATTCCAAACCAATAGACACAAAATATGCAAATTTTATTCATATATATACCATGTAATGGTGAATATATCAAAATGGCACCAAGTGCAATACATATCAACAACTAAATATATAATCAATGAGGCTCTAAATGACCTCTAGATTGCAAAAACAAAGCATACAAACTATGGGGCCACTGGCCTACTACAAGTCTACATATATGATAATAGTGATCAACATTATGACTTGAAACTTCTCATGAGTCATCATGATCAAACTCAGTTGGTTGAGTCTTGACTCCCAAACTTTGCAACCGCTTGAGTCATAAACTTCTCTATTGGCTTAGTGACTTGAGTCTCAAACTTCTAAAGGTATTTTTCCTTAATATGCCCTATTACTTCATTTGGTTCTCCACATGGCTTTACATGGCCTCCTATCCAGGAAAATGTTGCTTGGACCTGCTAATACCCACTCCTTCAATAGATTTTTCGCAATATTTGCATATCATTTTTCCATCAATCATATCACAATGAGCCCATGCAATATCCTTGTCTTTTAGAGGCATGATGACTACTACTTAGCTCAAACTCTTTGTTTTTCCACTACTTTAGCAAAAACTCAACACTTTCCAAGCTCCTAATTAAACTCCCAAAAAAACCAAATGAGATGTGTGAGGCAAATGAGAGGGATGAGCTTCCTTTAAGGGCTTGGAGAGAGTGTTTTTAGAGGGAAACAACCCTTATTTCCCTCCAAAGTACCCTAGAAGCTTCCTAAATTGCATTGTGTGGGTCCTTTGCAGCCTTGGAAACTAATCGGTTGGTTAGCATTGGATTTTGTGGTCTATGGGTGAAGTGAGGGGTCAAACCCAATTTTTCTTTCGGTTTGACCTGATCGGCTAATGAACCGATCGGTTTGACCAGTTTCTGGTTCAAATCGGTTGGTTTTTAAAACATTGATGCCTACCCAACTATGATCTTGGCAATAATGCTACTGATGAAGCTTTTGTCGCACAACCCATGCAGTATTAGCTTTTATATGGCAGAGAACTAATGATTGAAACCTTTTACTGGTAAGAGGAGGCCTAGTTATGGGCCAACGTGTCACTTATCATGACCAGTTTGGTAGAAAATAGATGTTAGTTTCTTGATTTTCTAGAAAAAGGATGCACATTTTTATAGTTGAAGTGGTGTAATTACACTACAGAGAAAATGAATTTTCGACCTTTACTTATTATTTTAAACCTTTTCATATAACCTCTCAAATGAGTATGTGGATTGAGTATCTTGTGGAAAAATCTACATAGGTGAAACTCGAAGAACATTCAAAAGAAGAATAATTAAGGAGTATGGTGCTGACATTAGAAATTAAAAGTCTTGCACATCTGCTCTTGTGAAGCATGCTTTTCACACTAAACATCACATTTGCATAGAGGATGCTACTATAATTGCCAAGGAAGGTCACTATTTCAAAAGAAGACATAGACACGATTTGGAGATTATGAAACATTCTAATAACATTAGCCGAAATGCAGGTCTTGAGGTAAGTAGAAGTTGGCTCCCCATACTATCCCAACTTTAAGGTTTATTCCATCCCCCTCTAACTTTATACTAATCTAGTTTGATTTAATTAGCAATTACATTACATTAATTAATTAATTTACTATATTAATTTATAAATTAAATAACCAATTAACTAAAATTAATTATATTATTTAATTAATTAATTTATATTATTATTAATTAATTAAATAATAATATTAATTAATTTATTTTGTTATTAATAATATTACTAAACAATTTAATATAATTAATTTGGTAATTAAGTATTTAATTAACCAAATTAATTAATTAATTAATAATATTAAGTATTTCGTTTTGTTATTAATAATTTTAATAAATTAATTGATTAATAAATAAATGATACCTATAATAAATTAATTATATTAATTAAAGATAATAATTAATTAAATACATTAATTAAGTTATCAATTATCTTCCAACAAAGTTTATAACTCTAATTATTTAATTTTTATTTACTATATTACTCCTTTATATTTAGTTTTTCTTTTTTAATATATATTATGAATATACTATTATTTAATAAATTATCAATTAATTAGTCGGTCTTTTTTCTTTCATTTTTATTTATTTATTTGCACATTCTTTCTTATCCTTTCTCTCATCAAGATTTCTCTTGATGATGGGTCCAGGTTTGGACTCAAAACATCGAGCAAAAAAAAATATTGTGGGCAAATCTTTGGAAACCTATTCCTCTCATCCATGGTTATTTGACCCAATTTCATATGATGGAATTCTTTGGTTCGATCGTAAAAAAAATAAAATGCTCTGTTAAATATTTTTCTTTAAATAGTCATTGAAACTCTTCTCAAATTACCTCTTTCCCTTCGAGGCCATTAACTTTCTGAACTTCCCCCCACCATAATGATGATTTCCCTTGCAAATGATAGGTGGCCGACTTAGCTTTTAACTCTAGTGTATAATCAAAAGCTTGGAAATAACGATTAGCATTTAACAACCATGATTTTTCCACTTCTTCCAACTCCGCACCGTAAGTTGGGGGCATAATTTTCTTAAACTCTCCATGCAATTATACCTTCAGTTTCTTCTCAACTCTATTCTCAAATTTGAATGAGATTTGTTTTCCCTCTTTAGCCAGTATTTTTCTACTGCCCACTTCTTCTTCCATACTTTTTCTTCCAACAGTTTCATCTCTATTTCCTCCTTACCCCGCCCCCTATACTATGTTGGAATTAAGCCGATTTGATAAATTTATTATCACCTATTCTTGTTCTGCATTGGCATTTTGTAATCCTTGTTGGTTTGTGTGAAGTTTAGCTATCTCATTGTGTAGTTCCCTCATCATATTTATCAATCCCCTAGTGGAACTTTTGGCCTGCTACCCCAAGTGCACATATATTTCATCTTCTCCAATAGGGTTTCCTCCTAGAAGTTCTTCCATAATATATTCATCCACCTTCAGCAAAAAGGAATTTTTTAACTTTCTCTCATCATTTATGTCACATATAAATTTATTAGTCACAATGGAAATCATGGTTAGTCAAGGTCTCGAGTTTTGAAACTTTGTTCTGATACCACTTGTCATGTCTCCATGAAATAACTATAGTACTTTTTTTTTTAATATATACTATGAGTAAAGTTCAAAAATATGCATCACAACATTACTCCAAATCCAAAATATCAAGCACAAGTTCCAAGCCAGATCGGAGGTGTAATAAAAAATCACTTAACTCTTAGATCGAGAATGTACACATAATTCTCAATTTTTCTCTATGTTCATTTGTAACTATTTGTTTTTGTAAGGGTTATAATTCAAACATCCTTCACGGGTGTATTTGCATTCTTGTAATAGCATAAATACTTGTAAACAATATCTACCTTTTTGGCTTTTGGTTTTGTCTATAACTAATAATGTTCCTAAACTTGAAGTCTAACAAGACTCTATTTTGTTTTGACTATGTTATTAACTAAAGTATGTATAAGAAATTTAGTTTGCAAATTTATACATTGTACAAGCTCTTGTTTTTCACAAGTTCGAACCCTTGAAGCTCGGAATATACTATTATCTATGTTCCTTTCTCAAAGATAATGTTTGCAATGGGCGCGATTGTATCATGTTTTAAATGTTACATGCATCGGGCTCGTGATTACATGTGAGACTTGATTTTATTTTCCTTATGTTTACCCCAATGCTCATTGACTTGGTTTAAATATATGGCAACCATGGTAATGTTTGTATCACTACAAGGTTATGCCACCTTCAATTGAATACTCTAGAAGGTTATTCCACCTTCAATCGAATACTCTAGAAAACTTTGGTGTACACTTGTGGGGATTCCCAAGATGTCATTTAACATTATTCTATTTTGGTTTAGTCGTGGCCATACATTTGTTGTTCCTTGGAAATCTATGGTTGGATTCCACCAACTATCCACTAGGGTAACAAACTTATGGGTTGCTAGTGAGATTCTCTCATTGTGAATTATATGCTTGAGGAGCGAAGGTTTGATCTCAGCTCCTGCTAGGTTTTCCTCGCCTTATATTTTCCAGAGTAAGGTTAACAGTTGCATCAAAATGGCCATGTTGAAGGGTCTAGTTCTGTTGACTCACCCCAAAAGCTGAGGTGGGTGCCTTCGTGGAAACTGGCTCACGTGATCCTTTCTCGCGCTCATATGCGACTGGGGTTTCTGGTGAGGTTTTAATGGAGAATTAACTCCGCCACCTTTTCTTGGTCACCGTGTTATGGTTCTATGGCATGGGTTTTGGTTGTAGCTTGGGTTATTGTTGTTGCTAGTTTCACTCTGCTCCTCTATGCCCTTACCTGGTTCCTTTCACCCGAATTCCCTCGCGACAGTTTGGCTCTAACACAAGGTAACCTCTCTGCTCCTATTTCAGGCTCCCTCTTTTCTTTTCTTCTACTAACAATTCTGCTCCTTGTGAGAAGCTGGGGTTTCATGGCTCCATGGCTGTGGCTCAAACGTTGTTGGTCTTGGTGGTGGTTGGCTCTCTGGCCATGGGTTACGTTCTCTTGTGACCAACCCCCATTGCTAGTCCCCTGGTCATGGGTTGCAGTTTCTGGTGGTTTGGCTCACCTTAAGGGCCGTCATTGTTTGGTGTGTTGTTGGTCCTAAGTTCAACTATGGAACCTACTCTCCACATCAGGTAACCCTCAGGGTACTCATATTTACCCTTCTCTCGGTTTATTCTCCATATAACTGGTTATGCTGCCTCTCTAATCGTTGTCTCTTGACTGTGTAGGTAATTCGCTCCTCTGTGGTGGTGGCAAGGGTTTGGTCCTTGACGGTTACTGTTTCTTCACTCTTCCGTTCCGATCTCCACTTGAACCGGGTAGGGTCCTTCCTGTTTATCTTATACAGTCCTGTAGGTTGTTTTCATTGAGAGGAAGTCTTGTTTTTGGTGGTCCTCAGTTCTGTCTGTCTGTCGAAAGTTCTGGGTCATTAGTTGGTCGTTGGTGACCGTGGCTCTGCTGATATTTTGGTTGTGAATTTGAGTGCAAATTTTTTATAGTTCGGCTCTGGTTGTTGATCATGGTCTCGTCTCTATTTGTTTAGTTGGTCGTGGGTCACAGGAACCCTTCTTGGTCTGTAATGAAAATATCTGAGGACTGTTTGGCAATTGTATATTTTTTTTGGAAGGCACTATGCCTTATGCTCTGAACCTATGTTGGGCTACAGGATGCTGTCTCTGAACTATAACAAATATTTATACAATATATGTATATATATTTATAGAAATGATAAATCTTCTACTTGTAAGAATTTCAATGATTTGCTTTCGTGAAGTACCTGAATGAATTCTCTTACAGTTTTTAGTTGCTTCGATGTGATACACAGTGTCATTAACAGTCCCTCAATCATGTAATTAATTTCGTGCACAGCACCAGATTATAGTCATTCATAATAACAATTGTTTAATACATGAAATGCTTCTCTTTATTGTTTTAAAATATTCTGTCATAGTTTACATTCTCTGGTTTCTATTCTCCTTTGTTGGCAGCAACCCTTTGTTCATCTTTTGATTGTGTATTTAAGCTGCTGGTAGCCTCATTCAGTTGAGGAACTACCTACAGTTGCAATTTGCAGTTACATTCCCTTTTGTTGTTATTCAAGTATTAATTTATTTAAGACTATTCCCTAATCTATTTACTTTCAAAAAATAAAAAGTAACGACATTGGTTGTGACAACCTTCTTGAAAAGAAATAACAATAAAAGTAAACTGAAAAGTAAATTTAAAAAATTCTTAAAACAACATGTCCAACTGTCGCCTCCCTAATTGGATGCTCCTGCATCAGGCTCCCTGGGTGAATGAAACTCATGGCTCCTGTCCATGATCTCTTCAATCGAATACCCAGCGCATTGAATCTGTCCAGCATCCAACTAGGAACTCTCCTCAATTGGAAGGTCCTTCCACTTAACCAAGTAGTGTAAGTACTCCTTTTGGCATGTCCGCCTAGCTACCTAAGTATCCAGTATTTGGTCAATCTCCAAAGGCTTGGCTGGGGGTATCTGTTTGATCCATGTCCCCATCTCTTCGTCTCCCTGGGTGTCCTATGTGTGTCCTGTTGAACTGTCCTCCGTATTAGCAGAAATATAAGGGTATAGGTCTGCTACATTGAAAATGGGTGAGATCCCAATACCCAGGGGTAATTGCAGTTCATATGCATTGGCAAAGAATTTCCGCAATATCCGGCAAGGCCCTGTCTTTTTCAATTTGAACTTGTTGTATTCTCCTCTAGGATGCCTCTCCTTTCGTAGGTGTGCCAATACCAAGTCTCCTACATTAAATTGCACTTCTCATTGTTTTAAATCTACTTTCTACTTATATCTTTGGCTATTGTTTTGCAATTTAGCTTTCACCTGTTCGTGAAGATCGTTAATCATTTTGGCGAGATCTTCTCCGTCAGCACTCCTTTGTTCCAACCGACCCAAATCTCATAGCTCGTGCACTCCACGGGTGTGCATGCTGTATAGGATCTGGAAAGGGCTTCTGCCTATACTAATATTGGGTGAATCGTTCTAAGCGAACTCCGCTTGTGCGAGTACGTGATCCCACTGTCGTGAATTCTCTCAAACTAGACTACGTAGCAGATTTCTGAGACTTCGGTTTACTACCTCAGTTTGCTCGTCGGTCTGTGGATGATAAGCTAAGATGAAGTTTAAATTAGTATCTAATTTCTTCCATAATGTCCACCAGAAATGGCCTGTAAACTTTTCGTCCCCATCCGACATAATAGATTTTGGTAAGCCATGCAGTCTGACAATTTCTGTGAAGAATAAATGGGCTACATGCGTGGCATCACTGGTCTTTTTACAAGGAATAAAATGTGCCATCTTAGTAAAGTGATCCACTACTACCATGATTGAATCATATCCTTTCTGTGTCCTCGGCAAACCCAAGACAAAGTCTAAACTGACTGAGTCCCATGGCCTGTCTGGAACAGGTAGGGGCATATATAGTCCCATATTTTGACTGTGTCCCTTTGCCAGCTGACACATCTTACATTTAGCCACATACTGTTATATTTATCGCCGCATCTTTGGCCAATAATAGAAATGACTTACCTGGTCCAAAGTCTTTTCTATGCCAAAATGTCCAGCTAGACCACCACTATGTTTCTCTTGAATTAAGTTCTCCCTCATTAAACATTCTAGAATACATAATTGTCCTCCATTGAACAACAATCCTTACTGTATGTTATAATCTAACCACAAACTATTGTCTCTCAACAACGGATTCTGGTAAGCTTCATATGCTTCCTGAAAATCCACGTCTGTCTCATATAGATCTTTGAGATGTTCAAAGCCCAACACCTGCACTCCGCTTTCTTGTAAAATCAAACTTCTTCTGCTTAACGCATCTGCCACTTTGTTGGCTTGTCCGCTGATGTGTTTCAACACAAATGTGAAACTCTGGAGATATTCCACCCACTTCGTGTTGGAAATAATACTGAGAGGGGGGGGGGGGTGAATCAGTATTATCAGATCAATAAAACTTTTTCAATACTCAGAAACATATACGCTACTTCAGTTAAGTGAACCAGCGTGTACACGCTACTATGTCTAAAGCAACCAGCGTATAACCAGAAATCTTATGATTCAGTTAATTTATCTTCAGTAAATGCATCAGGACATTATTAACCATATTAAAAGTAAACAGGTTCAGTATAACAGAACAGATCATCACACAAAAGCCACACACATGAACACCATGATATAAGGTGGAAACCCAATGTGGGTGAAAACCACCTGCTGCAAGTCGTCTCTATCTTTCTTTAATAAGAAACTTCAGTTTACAATCTTTTGTACTGGTGCAGCCTTATACCAGTACGCAGGCTACAACCTGCAGAAGGCTACAACCTTCTCTAGTTTTCCAAACTCTCCTGGAAGGGAGCTCCAACCCCCTTTGCTCTTGTACTAGCTAAGATACTAGTACGTAGGTGCTGGCCTACAATCTTCTTTCCTTCAGGTCCCACTTTTCATCAATTTTCAGACTGGATACTCCTGAAGCACAACATTACAATCTGAAGACCATGATTCATTCACTTTTCATAACAAATCATTGAAGCACAAAACAACCAATACTAACATCATCAATCTTTGAATCACTGAACCACTGAAACCCTGTCAACACCCAGTCACCAGAACACAGAGCAGACTACAGAACTCTGCAATAACAGTCAGACCCAACTGCAACCCCAAAAATTAAGCTTCAAAAGATATACGCTACTTCAATGAAACCAACCCGCGTATACACGCGCTTTTACCAAAGACAACCTGCGTACAGATCTAAAAATAATTTTTCATAACTTGCAGTTGTACCAGACATCAGTCATACCCAGAACATAACATTGCGTCAGTATGCAGATCTAAAAATATGTGTAATCAACCATATACCGATAGTTCATTTCAAACCGTTTGATCCCGATCTATCCTTAGATCTAGTCTTCCATCAATCAGTGTGATCTCTCCTTAGCTTAGATCAAGCAACCCAGAACCTGCATACTAGATCTCTTTGTTTATCAGATATTCAAGACTTTTTCGGTGCTCTTGCCTAATGATCTTCTTCTCCTTATATAGCCTTAGGCCCTTCTCAATACCACGATCCAAAACCGTAGTAATACAATACCATCAACTTCAAAACTCGGGATCAACACGACTGTCGAGATACTTTGGTCCAAAAACATAGGCTCAAGTACCGAGGACTAACTACCACGGACCAAGGGAAGCTTCTCGACATGTACGCTCTTTTCTGTTCATGAAACTGCGTGTATACGCGACTTCGTATATAGCGAGACTGCGTATCCGCGACTTAGTATATAGCGTACCTGCATGTATACGCAACTTGGGCTTAATGAACCTGCGTATATGAAATTTCTCTTCATTCTTGCAGTCTGGACTGAGATCTTTCATCAAAGAGAGTTGCCATCAAGGACAACACTTGTACCATAGCGCCACACCTGTGCCAAAATGCCAACAATCTCCCCCTTTGGACTTGATGGCAACCCCAATATCCTTAGAATCATTCTCCCCCTTTGTCATCAAGGGCAAAGGGCTATGCTCCCCCTGAGAACATGCTGATATCTCTGCTCTGCTGTGCTGAACATGTTGCCCCTGACTGTAGGCTAGATCTGCAAAAGATGTTCTTCAAAAAGAACCAAGACTTATACATCATAAAGGACCGTCCTATCAGCAAAAGACTCAATACATACATCCATACTCCCCAACCAAGAGGGGATACATCAGAATTTTACATATAACAACCAATTACATTACATCATTCATCCCAGGCATAGTGGGGAAACCAACATAGGTCGTTACATGACCTTGACATCATAAAAGAGATATCACAACAGAGATACATGACATAGAGACGAAAAATCTAGACCAAGACTTATGAAAGTCATCAGCAGCATCTGATAATCATCATTTTCGATCAGCAACCAAGATTTCCTTCTGAGCTCCTTCTCCTGAAACCAACAACAGTTGTGAACTAGAACCAAAAGCATCTAAATGCCAACAATGCTTTATTAGATTTTAAGTTGCTCCCCCTGAAACTGTGCCTGAAGGACTCTGTCATACCCATCTCAGACCTTCTTCAACCAGAATCTGCCCTTGCTGTTCAGAACTCCATATACGCGACTTAACCTGCATAAATCAGCGTATGTACGCGGATATCCCTTACACAACTCGCGTATACCAACTTTTCTTTGGAACAGACAAGCTTCAACAGCAGGATGAAGCATCAACTACTCCCAGCTTTTGTCTGAGATATTCAAAAGTCTCCCTGGGCAGTGGTTTTGTGAGAATATCAGCAACTTGTTCTTTAGAAGAAACATACTCCAACTTGACCTTTTGTTCAAGCACTTGTTCCCGGAGGAAGTGATACTTGATTGGTATGTGCTTGGTCTTTGAATGCATGACTGGATTCTTTGAAATGTTGATTGCACTTGTATTATCACATAAGATAGAGACTGGTGGAGTGCAAGTGATTTGAAAATCCTGCAAGGTCTGCATCATCCAAAGAAGTTGTGTGCAACAAGATGCCACAGCCACATATTCTGCTTCAGCTGTAGATAAAGCAATCGAACTCTGTTTCTTGCTAAACCAAGATACTAATCTGGAACCCATGAAGAAAGCACCACCACTTGTGCTTTTCCTGTCATCCACACTTCCGACCCAATCTGCATCTGTGTAAGCATGAAGAGTGAGATCTGTATCTCTAGGATACCATAAACCATACTTTTGAGTCCCTTGAAGATACTTGAAGATTCTTTTGACTGCCTGAAGATGAGTTTCCTTTGGGTTGGCTTGAAATCATCCAACAATTCCTACTACATGCATAATATCTAGTCGAGTACCTGTCAAATAAAGCAAACTCCCAATCATGGATCTATAAGTTGGTTGGTGAACTGCTGCTGATTCATCATTTGCACTGAGGCTGCATCCTGTAACCATGGGGGTACAAACTGGCTTTGAATCTTCCATGCCATACTTCTTCAAGATCTGCTTGAGGTACTTGGTTTGAGACAAGAAAATACCTCCTTCATTTTGTTGGATTTGCAATCCAAGGAAGTATGTCAATTCTCCAAGTAATGACATTTCAAATTCTTTCTGCATAACCAAGGCAAAGTTTTGACTCATAGCCTCTTCATTGCTGCCAAAGATAATATCATCTACATACACAACAAGTATTAGCAATTTGTTATTTTCAACTTTCATATAGAGATTGCTATCTGCTGATCCTTTTGAAAAACCTTGTTGGTGAAGATATTTGTCCAAACGATAGTACCAAGCCCTTGGAGCTTGTTTGAGACCATAGAGAGCCTTTTTCAATCTGCATACAAGGTTTGGATCATTCCCAAGAATGAAACCATCTGGATGCTCAATATATACTTCTTCTTCTAAGTCTCCATTCAGAAAGGTTGATTTCACGTCCATTTGAAATACCTTGAAGTTTTGAAAGCTTGAGAGAGTAAGGAACATTCGGATGGCCTCAAGTCTTGCAACATGAGCAAAGGTCTCTTCAAAATCTATTCCTTCTTGCTGCGCATACCCTTTACAAACAAGTCTGGCCTTGTTTCTAATTACTTCTCCATTTTCATTCAATTTATTTTTGAAGACCCATTTTGTCCCTATGACATTCTTATCTTTTGGTCTAGGAACCAATTCCCAAGTGTTATTCTTTTCGATCTGCTCAAGTTCTTCATCCATTGCTTTGACCCAACATTCATCTTTGCATGCCTCTTTCACATTTTGTGGTTCAGTGGAAGAGAGTAATGCCAAATAGCTTGAAGCTTCTGCAATTGTTCTTCTTGTTTGTACTCCTGCTTCTTTCTGCCCCACAATCTGAGATTCTGGATGATTCTTCTGAACATATCTAGATGGAGTCTTCTCTTCTATTCTTGTCTGCTCCTCTGGTTCTTCTTGAGGTTCTTCTTCATCATTATGTCTTTGAGGGTAGCCTTCATCTTCTTCGATGTCTTCATGATGAACTTGCCTAGGAATGTATCCCTTCTCATCAACCACAACATCAATACTGTCTACAATTCTGCCAAGTCTTTTATTGTAGCACTTGTATGCTTTGCTATGTGGAGAATAACCAAGAAGAATGCCTTCATCTGCTCTTGGTTCAAGTTTGCCAAGTTGTTCATCAGTATTCTTAATATAACATTTGCTCCCAAAGATTTTGAAGTGCTTCACTGAAGGAGTTTTACCACACCAGAGTTCATGAGGAGTTTGAGTGCTGTTTACTCGGACATTTGTTTTGTTGAGAATAATAACCGCAGCATGTGCAGCTTCACCCCAGAAAGTTGCGGGAGTACCTGACTCATCAAGCATAGCACGAGCCATTTGTTGGATTGTTCTGTTCATTCTTTCCACAACTCCATTTTGCTGAGGAGTTCTAGCTATAGAGAATTCTCTTCTTATCCCATGTTCTTCACAGAAATTGAAAAATTCATTCGAGGTAAACTCCCCACCTCTGTCAGATCTGAGGCACTTAATTTTGTGTCCTGATTCATTTTCAGCCAAAGCTTTGAAGGATTTGAATTTTTCGAATGCTTCATCTTTGTGCTTCATAAGTCCTAACCAGACAAACCTGGAGAAATCGTCAATGAATAATATCAAATATTCTTCTCCTCGAGGTGTTCTTTTTCTGAATGGACCACATGTATCTGTATGTACTAGCTCAAGAGGCATGCTAGCTAATCCTTCCTTCTCAGGAAAATTAGTTCTGGTTTGTTTTCCAAACTGACATGATTTGCATATGGTGTTGTCTGGAATTTTGATATCTGGAAGGTCACGAACTGCCTGATATTTGCATGCTTTCCTTATTTGTGGAAAGCTTAGATGCCCCAACCTCCGATGCCATAGCCAGTGTTCATCATTCTTGCTCAAATATCATTGTTGTTGTCTTTCTTCAAATATGTATAGATTATTTGGAATCCCTCTTCCTTTGATCACTGTTTCACCTGTATCAAGATCACGAACACAACATCCATTTGATCTAAATATTACCTCTGTTCCTTGATCGCACATCTGACTGACACTCAGAAGATTATGCTTCAATCCATCAACATACAAAACATTTCCAGCTTTGACCTTCTCTTTCAACGGAGCAACGCCTTTTCCTTTTATGGCTGCAGAGATATCGTTTCCAAAGGAAACTTTCTTTCCCTTTTCTAATGCGGTATATGATTCAAGTTTTTCTTTGTCCCCTGTCATATGCTTCGAACATCCGCTGTCAATGTACCATAGACTTTCTTGACCTTCTGCATAAAAGGCTATCCCACATCTTTCTGGTTGTGGTTCCTTTATTCTCCATGTTCTGACATTTGAGGTTTGTTCCTTCTGAGTTGTCTTCCAGAACCTGCTCCTGCATTCAGAGTCTTCATGACCAAAGTTATTACAAATAGAGCATTCAACTTCATTTTCAAGAACCGAAAAGTTGTTATAAGTCCTTTTCATGGTTCCAGTCATACTTCTTTGCTTTTGAGCTTCTCTAGTCATGATTGTCTTGTAGGCAACACATTGAGCTGCTTTGTGACCGAAGTTATGGAAAGAAAAACATTGGCCATTAAAGAAATTTCTGCGATAATCAGATCTATCATCCAACCGATTGTAGCTTCTATTGACATCCATTCTTGGGGCAAATTGGGAAGATTTTACCTG
The DNA here is from genome assembly GCA_031772625.1 of Pinus tabuliformis. NCBI lineage: Eukaryota > Viridiplantae > Streptophyta > Pinopsida > Pinales > Pinaceae > Pinus > Pinus tabuliformis. Next base: position 656,912,924 of record CM062815.1, read on the forward strand.
TGGCTGATTGTAGCTTCTGTTTTTCCTTAAGGCAACTTGTCCCCGAATTTCTTGATAGTCTTTATTTGTTCTTGAGGTAAACTGTCCCTGATTCACCTGATGACTTTTATTTGGTCTTTGCTCGCTCCTCCTTGCTGCATCAAGATAACTTTTAGAGGTAGAAGCTTGAGATGTTTCTCCATTATATCCCAGACCTGTCTTGATCAGAGGAGAATGCTGCACATTGATAATCTCATCCAAGGTTTTAGATCCTTTAACAAATTTAAGATTAATTGCTTTTGTTTTCTCAATCTCCTTTCTAAGACAAACAATCTCACATTCCAATTTTTCAAGATATTTTTCCTTTTCTGCTAGTTGACATTGTAGAGAATCAATAATAGCATTTTTCTCTTCTAAGCAAACTTTGAGATTATTCATTTCTTCACAAAATCCTTCTACATCTATAGCATCCATGTAGTCATCATCTTCAAAAGCCATTAAAAGTTTATATCTATTACCCTGTTCATCTTCGTCACTATTTGAAAGACCATCACTATCTTCATGAGTGTAATAGCTTTTCTTCTTTTCATTCTGTTTCTTGTTCCATTTAACAGGTTCCTTTTCCTTGTCATTCTTATCTTTGTGAGGGCATTTGGCAGCATAATGACCTACTCTTCCACAAGCAAAGCATTTAAAAGGTAACTTACCTCTGAACCTTCCAGAACCCCTTTGAAGATTTTTGACAAAATTTGATTCTTCTTCTTCATCTTCTGGCACGTGACTTGCTTCATAATAATCTTCTTTGCCTGAAGCCTTGAAAGCAGCTTCTCTTCTATCTGATGGACCTCCTTTTCTCATTTCATAAGCAGTTAGAATTCCATGAAGCTGAGACATAGTAAGAATTCGTAGATTTTCTTTTTCTTCTATTGCAGACACTTTAGATTCAAATTTGGGGGACAATGATCTTAGAACCTTTTCAACCACAATAGCCTCTTTTATTTCTTCACCCAAGTTTTTCATGCAATTAACAATCTCATCTACCCTAAGGAAATAGTTAGCCACACTTTCATCATTATACGTTCTGAGAGTCTCATACTTAATCCTGAGAGTTTGAAGTTTAGCACGCTTTACCTGTTCATCTCCTTCATAGCTCGTGACAATTTTGTCCCATATTTCTTTTGCGGATTTATAGTGCATTACCTTCATGAATTCCGATTGGGATATACATCCTAATAGAGTACTGACAGCTTTCGCATTTGTTTCATATTTCTTTTTCTCGGCTGGATCTGTAGGAGTAGCTGAAGGAAAAGTGTAGCCTGTCTCTACGATGTCCCAAACTTCTGTACCAAGAGATTGAAGATAGGCAGTAACTCTTACCTTCCAATAATTGAAGTTTGTCCCATCAAAAACTGGTGGCCTGATTGATGCTTCTCTCTCGTAGTTGCTCATGATGAATGATCTACCTTTAAGCGATCAAGCTTCTCTGAAGGACCTGCTCTGATACCAATTGTTGGAAATAATACTGAGAGGGGGGGGGGGTGAATCAGTATTATCAGATCAATAAAACTTTTTCAATACTCAGAAACATATACGCTACTTCAGTTAAGTGAACCAACGTGTACACGCTACTGTGTCTAAAGCAACCAGCGTATAACCAGAAATCTTATGATTCAGTTAATTTATCTTCAGTAAATGCATCAGGACATTATTAACCATATTAAAAGTAAACAGGTGCAGTATAACAGAACAGATCATCACACAAAAGCCACACACATGAACACCATGATATAAGGTGGAAACCCAATGTGGGTGAAAACCACCTGCTGCAAGTCGTCTCTATCTTTCTTTAATAAGAAACTTCAGTTTACAATCTTTTGTACTGGTGCAGCCTTATACCAGTACGCAGGCTACAACCTGCAGAAGGCTACAACCTTCTCTAGTTTTCCAAACTCTCCTGGAAGGGAGCTCCAACCCCCTTTGCTCTTGTACTAGCTAAGATACTAGTACGTAGGTGCTGGCCTACAATCTTCTTTCCTTCAGGTACCACTTTTCATCAATTTTCAGACAGGATACTCCTGAAGCACAACATTACAATCTGAAGACCACGATTCATTCACTTTTCATAACAAATCATTGAAGCACAAAACAACCAATACTAGCATCATCAATCTTTGAATCACTGAACCACTGAAACCCTGTCAACACCCAGTCACCAGAACACAGAGCAGACTACAGAACTCTACAATAACAGTTAGACCCAACTGCAACCCCAAAAATTTAGCTTCAAAAGATATACACTACTTCAATGAAACCAACCCGCATATACACGCGCTTTTACCAAAGACAACCTGCGTACAGATCTAAAAATAATTTTTCATAACTTGTAGCTGTACCAGACATCAGTCATACCCAGAACATAACATTGCGTCAGTATGCAGATCTAAAAATATGTGTAATCAACCATATACCGATAGTTCATTTCAAACTGTTTGATCCCGATCTATCCTTAGATCTAGTCTTCCATCAATCAGTGTGATCTCTCCTTAGCTTAGATCAAGCAACCTAGAACCTGCATACTAGATCTCTTTGTTTATCAGATATTCAAGACTTTTTCGGTGCTCTTGCCTAATGATCTTCTTCTCCTTATATAGCCTTAGGCCCTTCTCAATACGACGATCCAAAACCATAGTAATACAATACCATCAACTTCAAAACTCGGGATCAACACGACTGTCGAGATACTTTGGTCCAAAAACATAGGCTCAAGTACCGAGGACTAACTACCACGGACCAAGGGAAGCTTCTCGACATGTACGCTCTTTTCTGTTCATGAAACTGCGTGTATATGCGACTTCGTATATAGCGAGACTGCGTATCCGCGACTTAGTATATAGCGTACCTGCGTGTATACGCAACTTGGGCTTAATGAACTTGCGTATATGAAATTTCTCTTCATTCTTGTAGTCTGGACTGAGATCTGTCATCAAAGAGAGTTGCCATCAAGGACAACACCTGTACCATAGCGCCACACCTGTGCCAAAATGCCAACACTTCGCATGTTTATGATTCAACTTATGTTGTTGCATGACATATTGCAAAGCAGAATTGTCTGAAAATAGAACAAATTCATTTCCCAGCAAGTAGTGTCTCCAATGTTTTAGCGCTTGCACCACTGCATAGAATTCCTTGTCATAGGATGTATATTTCTGTCTACTCTCATTTAATTTCTTGCTAAAATAGGCCACCGGTTTATCCTCTTGACTCAATACCGCTCCAATGGTTGTCCCACTGGCATTGCAACGAACTTGAAAAAGTTTGTTGAAATCTGGTAACCTCAAAATGGGTCTTTCAGTGATCTTCTTTTTCAGTAGATGAAAGCTCTTTTTAGCCGACTCAGTCCAATGAAAAGGTTGATTTGCTTTTTTGACGGTGTCCACCATGGGTGCACAAATCCCACTAATTTTTTTTATAAACTTCCGGTAAAAACTTGCTAGCCCATGAAAACTCTGTACTTCAAATAAACTTTTTGGGGACGACCAGCTAACTATGGCTGCAACCTTTTCCAGATCCATCTTTAACTCATTCTCCGAAATCATGAATCCCAAATAAACCAACTCCTTCTTAAAAAATGTACATTTCTTCAAATTTGACAACAATTTATTCTGTTGTAATTTTTCCAAGACACACCTGATGTGTTGGAAATGTTCTTCCCTAGTCGTACTGAAAATAAGGATATCATCCAAATACACAATAATGAACTTCCCGATATATTCATTCAGCATCTCGTTCATTAAGCACATGAATGTGATGGGGGCATGACTCAATCCAAATGGCATGACCAGCCATTCATACATGCCCTCATTGGTTTTGAAAGCAGTCTTCCACTCGTCTCCTTTTCGAATCCGTATCTGATGATAACCACTTTTTAAATCAATCTTTGAAAAATACACTTCTCCACTCAAGTAGTCCATCATATCACCCATTCGTGGCAAAGGGAATTTGTATCCAATGGTAATCTTATTGATTGCTCAAGAGTCGGTACAGATCTGCCACTCTCCTCCTTTCTTGGGAGCTAAGACTGTTGGAACTACACACAGACTTAAACTTTCCCGAATCAGCCCTTTGTCCAACAACTCCTATACATGTTTCCTAATCTCCTCATTGTCCTTTGGACTCATTCGGTAAGCAGCTTTGTTGGGTAAACTAGCTCCTGGGATGAAATCAATATGGTGGCTGATACTCCGTTTTGGGGGTAACTTATCTGGCAAATCATCTACTACTATATCGCTGAATTCCTGTAACATATCTTGAATTTCCTCTAGCAAATCCTTAATTTCAGTATGAATTAACATTGTCCTTGGCCTCCGCACAATTGCAAACTTTATTTCATCATCTCCAATCTGTTGTAGGAACTCTTTTCCCCCTAATAATAATGCCTTTGTCCCACTACTCTCTGTTGTGTCCTCTTCCTTCATGGGTACCAACGTATATTTCGTAAACTTATAATAGTTTGTCTTCCCATCGTGCACTACCTTCCTATCATACTTCCATGGTCTACCTAGCAGTATATGGCACACATCCATCGGCATAATGTCACATGTCACCTTATCCTTATACCTGCCAATATGAAATTCCACTTCACACTGCTCATCAACAAGCAGTTGATGCCCTTTTTGTAACCAAGACACCCGGTATAGGGTTGGGTGTTTTAGTCTTTTTAAACCCAGTTTAACTACCATCTCTGTGGCTACCAGGTTATCAGTGCTTCCACTGTCAATAATCAGTTTACAGCACTTCCCATGTGACTTACACACAGTTTGGAACATGGCTTTCCACTGTGTCTGATCAGCTAACTCTTTAGCTGGCTTCAACAAGACTTTGTTCAACCAAGGCCTCTCCTGTTTCAGGCATGTTCTCCACTTCTTGAGGTGGGGCCTCAGCGTCCTCTAGTTGAGCAACATATTCTCCTCTTTGTCCTGCTTGATCACTTTCAGGACATTCAAAAGACCGGTGTCCCCATTTGTGACACTTGTAACACTAACAGGCATTTCCTCTGCCTCTTTCATTACCTCTCCCTCGCTGGTAAGGCCTTCCCCCTCTAGTGTTACCTTCTTTATCAGTTGACCCTGCAGTTTTTGAACTACTGCCTTCCTCACTGCTGCTGGCAGTTCTGCCTCTGCCAAAGGACTGTCCCCTTCCTCGGCCGGATCCACATCCTCTCCTGGCATTTTGTTTCCTGGTGATCTTCTCCTCTGCTTTTAAAGCACTTTGATATGCTTCTTCTATAGATTTGGGAGAGAGAATATTGATCTCATCTAGTATCTCCATCCGTAATCCATTCACAAACCTTGCTGTCTTTTCTGGGGTATCTTCAACATAACCCGCTCACAGATTCACTCTATAAAATTCTTCTGTATATTCTTTCACAGTCATTGCTCTTTGTTTCAGGTTTTGTACCTGTCTATATAGAGCAATCTGATAGTCTTTAGGTAAAAACTTACCTTTCATCTTGGCGATCATTCTGGTCCACTTTTTAATTGGTGGCTTATTTGATCTCCTTCGCTCTGCCTGCACACTGTCCCACCACAATGCTGCATGCCCCTTCAGTTTTGTAGCTACAAATCTGACCCTTCAGTTTTTGTAGCTACAAATTCGAATTATTTATCCAACTTTCTAATCCAATCCAATAATACTTTAGTGGATAAACTGCCATCATAGTTTGATAGTTTAGGCTTCGGTTTGCTGCTTGCTAACAGAACAGATTTCAACAATTTTATCTCTGGCCCTTCCTCATCGGACCCATCTGTCGTAGCTGTAGCTTCTTCTTCACTATCGTCACCACCTTTTGGATCCCTGCGCCTCCCTACTTCTATTGCTGCTAATCTGGCACTTAGGATCCTGATTTCCTCGTGCAGTCCTTTGTCGGCTACCCTCCAAATAGCTCTACCTCTACCCCTTCTTCCTACCTCCATAATTTTTTTTCTTCCCTAAGGAAAGAACTGCTCTGATACCAAAATTTGATGACTCACCCCAAAAGCTGAGGTGGGTGCCTTCGTGGCAACTGGCCCACGTGATCCCTTCCCGCGCTCGTATGCAACTGGGGTTTTTAGTGAGGTTTTAATGGAGCATTAACTCCGCCACCTTTTCAAGGTTGTTTTCGTCATCATGTTATCATTCTATGGCGTGGGTTTTGGTTGTAGCTTGGGTTAGTGTTGCTGCTGGTTTCGCTCTCCTCCTCTGTGCCCTTACCTGATTCCTTCCGCCTGACTTTCGTGGCGACAATTCCACTCTAACATAAGGTAACCTCTTTGCTTCGATTTTAGGCTCCCTCTTTGCTTTTCTTCTGCTAACATTTCCGCTCCTTATGAGTCGCTAGGGTTTCGTGGTTCTGTGGCTGTGGCTCGAACGTTGTTGGTCTTGGTGGTGGTTGGCCCTCTAGCCGTGGGTTACATTCTCTTGTGACCAACCCTCATTGCTGGTCCTCCGATCGTGGGTTGCAATTTCTAGTGGTTCGGCTCACCTGAAGCGCCGTCGTTGTTTGGTGTGTTGTTGGTCCTGGGTTCTACTATGGAACCCGCTCTCCAATTCAGGTAACCTTTAGGGTACTCATCTTTACCGTTCTCTTAGTTTATTCTCCATATAACTGGTTATGATGCCTTTCTAATCGTTGTCTCTTGACTATGTAGGTAATTTGCTCCTTTGTGGTGGTGGCAAGGGTTTGGTCCTTGACGATTACTGTTTCTTCGCTCTTCCGTTCGGGTCTCCACTTGAACTGGGTAGGGTCCTTCCTATTTATCTTATACAGTCCTGTAGGTTTTTTTTGTTGAAACGAAGTCTCATTTTTTGTGGACCTCAGTTCTGTCTGTCCATCGAATTTTCTGGGTCGTTAGTTGGTCGTTGGTGACCGTGGCTCTGCTAAGATTTTGGTTGTGAATTTGAACGCAATTTTTTTACAGTTCGGCTCTGGTTGTTGAGCGTGGTCCCGTCTCTATTTGTTTAGTTGGTCCTGGGTCACAGGAACCCTTCTTGGTCTGTAATGAAAATAGCTGAGGACTGTTTGGCAATTGTATATTTTTTTTGGAAGTTTTTTTTGAAAGGCACTATACCTTATGCTCTGAATCTGTGTTAGGTTACAGGATGCTGTCTCTGAACTATAACAAATATTTATGCAATGTATATATATATATATATATATATAGAAATGATAAATCTTCTACTTGTAAGAATTTCAATGATTTGCTTTTGTGAAGTACCTGAATGAATTCTCTTGCAGTGTTTAGTTGCTTCGATGTGATGCACAGTCTCGTTAACAGTCCCTCAATCATGTAGTTAATTTCGTGCACAATACCAGATTATAGTCATTCATAATAACAACTGTTTGATACCTGAAATGCTTCTCTTTACCCTGTTCAAATATTCTATCAGAGTTTACATTTTCTGGTTTCTATTCTCCTTTGTTGGTAGCAACCCTTTATTCATCTTTTGATTGTGTATTTAAGCTGCTGGTAGCCTCATTCAGTTGAGGAACTACAAGCACTTGCAATTTGCAGTTACATTCCCTTTTGCTTTTATTCAAGTATTAATTTATTTAAGACTATTCACTAATCTATTTACTTTCAAAAAATAAAGTAACGACATTCGCTGTGACAGCCTTCTTGAAAAGAAATAACAATAAAAGTAAACTTAAAAGTAAATTTAATTTCTTTTTTTAAAACAGCATGTCCAGCTGTTGCCTCCCTAATTGGATGCTCCTGGATCAAGTTCGCATCTGTCACGGGCTATGGAAAGGCTATGGAAAGGTAAGCCTATGCCATTGTTTAAACTTGCCACTTATTTGAATCATTCTTCCCTTAACTCTCTCGGAAAATTTTATTGCTGTTTTACAGGGCTTTGCCATCGCCTCGTCCACTATGCAAGGTATTCCCCTCTACATTGTTCAATGTAGTGCTCCAATGGCCAAGGCATATTTTCTCGATAAGGTTACAGGTATCGATGGCATGGGTCTCCTATTGTACCTTATTATTTTATTGGCAAACAATTTTTATTTTATACATAGAATTAATTTTTGTTTTAACATTTCTACGAGTGTTAGGGTGTGCTCCTGCTATAGAAGTGATTTGCTCATGCCACTCATAGGTACGTCTATAAATTCTTTTTTTTACGGCCAATTTTTCATGAGATCTCTAAAAAAATGTATAAATCCCCTTTCCTGCAATATAATTTCTTAGGGTTTCATTTTCTTCCTATTAATTCATTGTGTTGCTTGCAGAACCCATAATATTACATGAGCATTTTCACCTGTAAGACCAGCTTTAGTTCATTTATCTTGTTGATGGATCCATCCAGGTTCTCGAATGCGTTATTTTCTCTGTCCAGGTTCAAATGGATATTTAAGCGAAGATAGAGATGTCGCCAAAGAAATATGTATTTCATTTTTTTTGTTATTTAAATATCCTAGCAGGAAAATTTCCTCTAGGGTTATTACCAGTCCTGTTCTAAATTTCCTTAAAGAAATTTACGACCTCTCTGGCCACAACTTCTGCTGTTTGTTGTCTTATTGACACCATGAAAAACCTTCCAGGGTTTATTCTTTAGTTCTATTTCAATACCTTTTTTCTTTCAGTAAAGGCAATACGACCCTTTCGGTCAGGACTTGTAATTTATAATTATTGTTAAAAGAACATAAATGTTTGATTGTTAGATTAAATTTTGAATATGAGTTCTTTCTTGTTCTCTTTTAGAGTATGAGATTTTTCTATGAACGATATTCAGAAAAGACAATACGACCCTTTCGGTCAGGACTCGTAATTTATAATTATTGTTAAAAGAACATAAATGTTTGATTGTTATATTAAATTTTGAATATGAGTTCTTTCTTGTTCTCTTTTAGAGTATGAGATTTTTCTATGAACGATAACTTGAGTTGATTCTGCAATAATATAAGTTGGTTTATATTTTCTCTTACGAGGACAAAAATATTTTCTACAATCTTTCCTTTTTTAATAGTAATAAATGTTAGATCTTATTTTTTTTTTTTTTTTTTTTTCTATGCTAATAATATCGAGAAGGAATATTTCTACTTGCATGCAGTTTCTATCCAACAAAACATTTTGTTAGTTACACAGTTTCTTTTGGTTATTTGTAGTTATAAAATGATGAAATAAATTATTTCCTTTCAGTCAGTAGCTAGAGATTTTCTTTTCTTTGTACAACTAGATTGTTCCAAGTAGTCGAACCTATGGTCTGACAACGAGGTGCTAACCCTTTCCTTTCTAACCAATTATGTATTGCACAGATAATTTTCCCTGAGCATTTTTTTTAAAAGAAGAAAAACTAAAGAAGATAGGGTAACAAGTCACCCATGAGCATTTACAATTATACAAGGTCTGTAACAACAAACTTTAGTTTAACTACAATTTCCTTTTACAACATATTATCAACTACCTATGACAACTATTATGGGCATTTTCTTCTGTACCCTTTTTGTTGTTTGTTACTCTTTCTCCCTTGTACTTGTATAGTATCTGCAATTTCCTGCAACAAATATATTACAAGATATATGATACATATATCTATACAATTTGTTCGCTAATAATTCATACACAATAACTACAGTTTCTAGATAAAAAATAGACAATGGTTCCATGCTTTCTTCCTTCAGTCACAAAGTTTATGGACTTATCTCAGATTTTTTGTTAAAATGACAAAGACCTTCTCGGGCCTCTCAACCTTAAGTCAGGTGCTTATCCAACTACCCCCAATACGTCTCCCCTTTTGAGTCAGATAACAATGCTTTCACACATTAAGGAAATTTTATACTTCCACCCCTAGGAATCCATGGCCTTCCACCAGTATCTATCTCCAACTAGTGTATTGGTGGTCACTACCTTTCTCTACCAGAGTAATCCCAATCAAGAGTGAGAATAATGGCATTTATCTCTAGCCATTTATATGGTGCCCTCCTCTCTCTTCCTTCTTCTCTTTTTCGAACTTGCTAGAAAAAAGAACTCTTAGAAGTGAGAAACTGCCCATTTTCTCTTTTATTTGGGACATAACTAACTCAATTGTTTCCTAACTGAAAATGGAATAATTAACTCCCTGAGTGGCCTTTTCACATTTTCCAATAAAAAAAATAGCGTTTTATCATTCCTGACATAAAGTAATCATGCATGTTTTACTCATATAATAATTTCCCATAACATTAAACACATATATACATTCAGATATTCTAAATTTGTCAATCCAAAAATATGTATATCTCCTACCATTTAATTTATCTAGGTCTATTAAATAATCTAGTCTTAATTTTCATAATGTTCTTGAGTCTTTTACGAGAGACATTACAAATTTATTTTGGGTTGATGGATCATTTCAATTAATTTTCTATATCACCTAGACATCACTACAATCTCACACTGAATTTCATGCAAGTGATTTCTATAATGAAATCCTTAGAGGAAATGAGGCTTCCACCGGATACAATCGAATCGTAAGAGAATAAAGGGCTCGTTGTAGGGGAATGGATACAGCACATATTATGGAAGCGATGGAGAGAGAGATGCCACTATAACAAAATGGTCACAACTGGAATCCCTGAAGAAGAAATGGTTGTAGAGAAAATGATTGGAGATAAAGAAGAGAAGGAAATGACTATAATGAAAATGTAGGAAGATAAAGAGCTAATTGAAGAGCCCTCAAGAAGAAAGATTTGACCTGGTAGAAATAATATGAGTTGTTACTTATATCTCAAATGGTCACACAAATCCCGATCAATAGTTTGATATATTTAAAATCAAAAATTTGAAAAGTTTGAAGCCCAGTCCACTCTTTCATATTGAAAACGTTTAATCGATAGTTTTTCAATATTTTGATACATAGTTTAGTCACTCTAATCAAATTAGGGTTCATGAAAAATGATATTAGGGTTCAATGTGAATAAGGAAAATATGTTTTACCCTAATTTACTTGATATGTCTAGTTTGTTATAATATTTATTTTTAGCATATATATATACTTTTACTTATTTTAATTTAATTTGTTATATGCATTACTCTTGAATTTCTTTTAACATTTTAAAATTCTTACGCACCAAAACAACAATTATGGATGCCTATGTAGTACTAGTTAGATAATATGTGATTTTTTGTTTTTCATTAGGTTTTTGAGTTATCAGTCTTCTCATTAATTGTTGTAACACCATTCCCTTAATTTATTGTAGAAGCACATATTTTAGGGTATCTTGAACTACCATGTTGGCACATCCCTGTCTCATTCACAAGTTAAATACATATATGGAATAAAAAAGAAAACAATGTCACAAATGTAATTTTTTTTTATATGTATCTATTGATTGGAAAGTTAATTTCCTTTTTAATCATCAAATGCAAGTATTTATTTTTATTTTGAATTTGCCTTTTTCATTATAAAACAAACATACATAGTTTGCTTCTAACAATTTCAAACTATTCTCATGTAATGATTTCCAAACCTTCTAATTTATTTGTATTAAATTATATGATTTGGATAACCTAACTTGCCTCCCTTTTGGAAGCTATGCAAACTATGGTATTCGATTAAAATTATTTATATTCACCTTTGCAACTCATGCTCATAACTGATATAGTCCTCACACTATACATTAGCCACTGTAGTGCACATAGCCTCTTAATATTTATATATCCACAAATCATTGCAAAGGCTTGACTTATATGGATTATATATGTCTTCAATACAAGTCTCTCATTTCACATGTGGTATATATACATGTTAGTTTTTGGTTACACTTATGTGAATAAATGTTTACCCATGGTTTTATTAACATGATCATGTTTCATGGTTCTGGATCTTTCGTTCCAGCTATTAGAAATTCCAGTCACATCAAGGGTCAAACCTATCATCGACATGGAATTCCATCTTGATGGCTCTTCGAATGCTCAAGATTTCATCTCTGGTATGCATGGTGTAGATTGCTCAGCAAGGGTTTAGGGTAATGACCCAACCAAACCCCACCGATACCATCTCATTTGCACCTGCTCAAAGGCACTTTTGATCTCTTCTCTCACGCTTCAAAGCCTAATGTATTCTTCTGTTTTGATGGTATTTTCAATGGTAATTTCATTGATGAAATCCTTTAGTTTGCTACAAGAGAATGGCCATAAGTTTTTCAATTGTAATTATGAAGTATGATCACATGTTCAGTGTTCTTGGTTTTTATATTTGAGTACTGTATGTATGAATTTCTCAAATTCTTCTCCTTTGACACCATTAAATCTTAATCCTTTAATAGTGTAATTGTCAGGGTTGCCAAAAAATTTCCCAAGGAATGTGTTAGGGATCTGAAACCTTTCTTTGCTATTCTTTGTGGATATTACCAAGAATGAATAATGGGTTCTCTAGCTGGGATGAAGGTAACGTCTAGGATTTTTTTCAACTTCATTGAACGGGTTTTTATTATGTTTTTATTTTTATTTTCCCACTATCTAAAAACCCTTATGCCTTTTTGTAGAGTGTACTTAAGGTAATGCACCATGTTGTTGATTGTTACAGGTAAGAAAAACCCAAATTATTAGTGTCTTAGTTTCTAATTAAAATTGCAATACCTCAAGGGTTTGTTTCTAACCAATCTATTTCCACCTTTGTACATGTATGTTTTGGTTTGGTTTCGATTTGATACTAGAGGGTTCGAAGACTCTTCACTTGCTACTCCTTCGAATTTTCGAGCATGGTTTCTAGGTTCTTTCTAAGTTTTTCTTCTCCTTGCCTAACTTGAACTTAAAAAGGAATGCTACAACTTACAGATATAATCATAAACACAGATATGCAACAGAAAAACACTTCATTTCATTAATACAAAAATATTGAACCATGCTTACAAATAGAATGGAAATAAGATAGCTCAGGTGATGGTAGCTTATCTTTAAGAAGATATGTGGCAGCTACATGCCTCCGAACTAAGTTACAATGAGGCTTAAGGGCCTTTTTATTATTGAAGAATAAGAGAAAACCCTAAACAACCAAAACCATAACCCGAGGAGATGTAACACCAAGTGTTTATGGGCCTCTTTGGGGTTAGTTGGGCAGCGAACTTCCCAAGGTCGTAACTTGGTTATATTATCTCTGTTTGATGCGTATGATACCTCGTTGGAAATGTCTCTTCAAGGAATACAACTATCGACGTGATTATCGTAGAAATCACAAAAGGAAAATTTTCCAAAAAATGTCGTTTAGGGCCTCAAAACAGCATCGGAAGTTCACAACCCGAAAAACTGACAAAAATAGTAAATTGTTCTACAATTAAGGAAACTGAAAAACTGAAAGAAACAATTGTGAGGGTCCAAGTGGAATAGGAAGATGGTCACCAATATCCACTTGGATTAGTTCTCCCCCTTAGGAAGAAATGGTCCCCATTGCGTTGAGGTCCTCCATGAGATGAAGAAAATTTTGTTGAACTTGGTCCCTAGTGAGCCATTTGCCTTGGTGAAAGATTTGGCCTACTTTGACAACTCGATATAGTTGTATCCTCTATTGCCAAGTGTTCTTGATCTGCATGTCCATGATCTGATCAGTTGTGGCCTGTTCCATGTAGTTCGGGTTGAGATATGTTGGTGTGAGTTGTTCTGCAATGTCAGATGTGTCCAACAATGGCCGAGAGTATGGCTGAAGGTGATCTACATTGAACACTAGGTGTAGACCAAGGAATGGTGGGACGCTAAGCTCTAAGGTATTGTCACTAATTGCCTTAGTGATGGTGTATGGCCCATATCAGAGCGGGCGAAGCTTGTGGTGGGGTCCAGTAAGGCACTCCTTCTGCAAATGTAGCCAAACTTTTTCACCCACCTAGAACTTGTGCGGCACTCGATGTTGATCATGGCATTTCTTGTACTTAGAATTATATTTGTCCAATATATCATGGATCAGTTTGCGGATGTGTTGAATGCACTCAGTGAAGCTATTAGCCCTTTCATATTCAGACTACACGTGAGCCAAATCTACCTAACTGGCTGTAAATGGTATGACCACATCAATGGGGTATAATGGCTTAAATCCCAGCCCTATCTGAAAGGGGTTGCGGCCTGTTGAGCTGTGGAGAGCTCTGTTGTAGCTGTGTTATACATAGGGGAGAATTTCATCCCATGTGCATGGATGCTTTGAGTTGTACATGCGTAGAATTTGTATGATCATCCTCTTGACAACCTCTGTTTGGCCATCAGTTTGGGCATGGAAGGTCATGGGCGTAGTAAGTTTTGTATCCAGCATCGACGAGAGACTTGACCAAAATGCACTCAGGAATCTACTGCCTCAATCTGAGATAATGGATTGTGGGATCCCAAAGTGTACCCACACTCGCTCAAATAAGATCTTAACAGTGGCCTCTGCTATGATACTCTTCTTGTAGGCCACCATGATGGCCATATTAGAGAATTTGTCGACAATCACAAAAACAAAATCATTTACGTGCATAGTAAAAGGAAGGTCCAACATATAATCCATGGAGATAGATTCCCAAGTCTGACTAGGAGTAGGTAGAGTAGTATACATGCCTTGCTTCTTGATGGTTGGTTTGGAAGTGGCACAGGCGGTGCAGGATCTAATGTACTTCCCAACATCTTGATGAAGTTTTGGCCAATAAAAATACTTCTGCAATAACACCACTATTTTCTCTACTCTGAAATGTCCAACAACTCGATTGTAGTGTGTCTCCTAAATAATCTTGGCACGCTCACTTGAAGGAACACAGATGTGTCCCAAGTGGCATAACAATGCATTGTGAAGGTGAAAATTTGGAACTTGCTTCCCTTCCAGGAGTGTCTGGTATATGTTGTGGAATTCTGGATCGCTCTTGTAAATATGCAGCCACCCAGATGTCTTGTTCCCACAAGAGTCGAGCACAGTAATTAGCGCCATGACCGGTGGTCGGCTAAGGAAATCAATGACATTATTGGTGCTGCCCTTCTTATACTTAATGTTCAAATGGAACTGTTGTATATAAGTGGACCATTTTTTATGACGATCATTCTGCAACTTTTGTTGAGTCTGTATGAACTATAGAGGCTGGTGGTCTGTGAGGAAGATCATTTCCTTCCCCAAAATGTAATGCTTCCATTGACGACAGGCCTACATAATGGAATACATTTCTTTGTTGTAATTGGGGTACTTTCGGACTGTGTTTGAAAGTTTCTCACTATGGTAAGCCACTGGATGCCCATGTTGAGTAAGAACCACACCAATAGCATAGTCAGATGCATCTGTCTCAATCTCAAATGGTTGTTGCAGGTATGGTAACGTGAGCACTGGTGCCAAACAAAGGCAATTCTTCAACCTAGAGAATGCTTGTTTTTTGGTTTCCAAGCAAAAGAACTTTGCTTTCGCTCTGCCTTTGGTGACTTGACTTAAAGGTCAAGTGATATGAGAGAACCCCAACATGAACCTACTATAGAAATTGGCAAGACCTAAAAAACTGTGGAGCTTTGTGAGAGTTGTTGGGGCTGGACAATCCCGAATGACTTGTATCTTAGACGGGTCCACATGTACACCTTGTTCATCAATGATGTACCCTAGATATTGAACCTGGGTTAGGCCAAAGGTGCATTTCTCCAAGTTAGCAAACAACCTGTGTTGTCGAAAGGTTTGAAGGACCAGCTGAATATGGTGGAGCTGCTCTTCCCAACTCTGGTTGAAGATCAAGATGTCTTCTAAATACACCAACACAAATGCATTGGTGAAGGGTCACAAGATGTCATCCATCAGTGTCATGAAGGTTGCAAGGGCATTCATCAATTCGAAAGGCATGACCAACCATTCAAAAAGGCCATCCTTGGATTTGAAGATTGTCTTCCACACATCAGAGGGTTCAACAGGCACTTGGTGATAACTTGAATTCAAGTCAATCTTGCTGAAATATTTTTTCCCCTTGAGCTAGTCCAGAAGGTCATCAATTTGTGGGATTAGGTACCTATTCTAGACAATGGTCTTGTTCAGCGCCCAGTAGTCAATACAGAGCCTCAAGGTCCCATCCTTCTTCTATACCAATACAATCGGGCTCTCACAAGGTCATGAGCTTGGCTTGATGTTCCCTTTCTGTAGTACTTCTTGAATTTTCCTATTTATCTCATCGTTCTCCAAAATAGAACATTGATAGATCAGTCCATTGGGTAGCAGCACAGCCAGGGTTAGATTGATGGAGTGCTTGACCTGACAATGTAGAGGTACCCCTGTGGGTGAGGAAAAAATATCCTTGTACTCCTCCACGACATTGTATGACCTTGTCCATCTACCGCTGCTATGTAGAGGAGCACTACCTGGAAGGCATGGCCACAACCTTCTTCTTGGCTTGGGGGTGAATCATAATAAAAACAAATTTCTAGGTCTGGGAAATGATCTTACTACATTTCTTTGAAGTGATGAAAGAGATGGCGGTAGGTGGGGCTATCTCCGATATCTTGTACAACATATTAGCCAAAGTAATAATCATAAAATGAGGTCTAGACTCATATATCACATGTCACTTGCACAAGTATGGTTGTCCTAACAACACATAAAAAAATTCAAGAGGAGAAATGTCACATAGTACCTCATCCGTGAAGGGATTGATGCTTTAGGGAGGGCAGCACTGCTGGCTCATACAAAGATCTCATCCTTGGTGAAGCCACCTGATGGTGTATGACTGTGGATTTGTTGTAGTATTTAGGACTAGCCGCTTCACGACCTGTGCTGAAGTGAGGTTATTTTGGCTCCCGTTGTCAACAGTAAATTGTAGTGAAGAACCCTTCACCCACATCTGTGAGTGGAAGAGGTGTTCGCCGCCCTCTGGATCTTCAAGATCAATTTTCTGGATCTTTGTGGTGGCCACGGTGGCACTGGGCTCCACATCAATGATCTTCTTCCCTTTATTAGTTCCCTTATCGGGTTTTGACTCAGAGTCAGAACCTACGTCTGACTTCGAAGCCTTCAGCTCAGCCAGCAGTGACTGCTTGGCCTGACAGTCAATTGTATTGTGAGTGGAGCTCTTATGGAACTCACACCATTTTCCCGTGTCCTTCTTCATCATCGTGGTGTTGTTCTTTGCTTGCAGCTTCGGTGGTTTGTCCTGGGTAGCCCTGCCTTGGCTTGGTCCTTTGTTTTATGGTTTGGGGGTGCCTTTTACTTGCTTTGGATTCGTAGATCTAAAGTCTTGATTCTTTTGTTTAAACTTCTACTCGATCTTTACAACGTATCGATACGTCGTGCTGAGTGAGGAGATGTCCAGGAACTCCATCTTGTACTAGATGTATATTTGTAGACAACCGCTCAGTATCCTTGATACCCATCTTCATACGAAGGGTATGGAAAGTATTTGTGAACTTTGGCACATCTTTGTCCCTTCCTTGCTGTAGCATGGTCCACTTTATGTATTCATATTCATAGCTCCCGACAGGGTAATATTGTTCCTTGATGGCATCTTGAAACGAGTTCCAAGTGGGTGCGGCTGAAAATAGCAAGGGTTCACTGTCGTCCTTTTTTTCATAGTAGGTTTCCCACTACTCCTTGACATGTGGGTAGCTTTGAGAAGTGAAAAAGTAATCCTTTCCCAACTGGAAAATTCATGAACTGAAAAATATTCTTCCAATAGATTTAACCATTTATCTACGGCATCTCTCTGTCACTTGAGGGCTTCCCCGAGCAACATTTTGAAAGGATTTCCTACCCCCTCATCTTTATTTTCTTCCAGCATGTGAGGTCATTGGTTTTTGTGAGGTTGATCCTCCAATGGTTCAACTAGATCAAGCCCTAACTCCTTATACCTTGTCCTCGTTGGGGACATGCAAAGAAAAACAGAGAAAGAGCAAACTGCTCTGATACCACTAATACGAACTTAAACAGGAACGCTACAACTTACAGATATAATCATGAAAATAGAGATGTAGCAGAAAAACACTTCATTTCATTAATAGAAAAGTATTGAACTATGTTTACATACAGAATGGAAATAAGATAGCTTGGGTGATGGTAACTTATCTCTGAGAAGAGATGTGGCGGCTATATTCCTCCAAACTCAGTTAAAATGAGGCTCAAGGGCCTTTTTATTATTAAACAATAAGAGAAAACCCTAAACAACCAAAAGCCTAACCCAAGGAGATGTAACACCAAGAGTTTATGGGCCCCGTTGGGGTTAGTTGGGCAGCCAACTTCCCACAGTCCTAACTTGGTCATATTATCTTTGTTTGACCAGTATGATACCTCTTTGGAAAGATCTCTCTGAGGAATACAACCATCAATGTGATTGCATAGGAATCCCTAAAGGAACTGTGCCAAAAAAATGTCGTTTAGGGCCTCAAAATGTCTCTAGCAGTTCAAGACCCGAAAAAATGCCAAAAATAGTAAATTTTGCTACAGTTAAGGAAACTAAAAAACTAAAAGAAACAATGGTTAGGGTTCAAGTGGAATAGGTGGATGGCCACCAATATCCACTTGGATCAATGCCACCAGCTTGACTTGCAATGAAGCGAAAGCTTCTACGCTAGTGTGACAAGGTGTCTTTCAGATTACAATGCTTTTAGTGTTTCCTGGCTAAATGTAAATAGTGTTATGGTTGTAACTTTTGTTAGCAAATGAAAAGGGATTCTCAGCCTTGTAATTCATTTTATTCTATTCTTAACAACTTTAACATGAATGTTATTATGGCCATTCTATGTCTGGTTGCATGATCTATTATTGCAAACCTTGGAAAAATAATTTTTATTTTATGAATGTTTATTCGACAGTAACCCTATGGGTTTATATTTTTCTTATACAAAGAACAGAGCTATCGTCTCTTTTCTTGATATTCTAATATACAATTGTGCATGCATGGACTCTTGTAGTATATTTTACAATTTAACGATAAAATTTGGCATATTTCCTTCAGATGTTTAGCTCTCAAGCTATCATGAGTTTTTATATTATCTTTTATCTTTAAAATGTTATTAAAACGATTACTTTGGACATTGATGGTTTACTTCTCATTCAATGTTACATGAAGAGTTTATAGTGGCATTCATGTGATGTATATAGAGACAATATTTGTTTGTTTTCTTTTTAGAAAGTTATACATATGTTTTCTTCTCGATCAATTGTAATGACGAGGCATGTTATAGTATTTATTCCTTTCAATGAACTTTCATAGTCACAACATTGTTTACTACTTCTTTACTTGTAATAAGAGTTAAACTTGTAGAGACTAGGAATTCCTTATGCATGCATGTAATTACAGTTACAATGTTATATCTATATATATCTATATATATATATATATATATATATATATATATATATATATATATATTCTTTCATTTTTAATATCTTATAGTCCAAGACTCTATGGTTACATGTAACCGCGAAACCATAGTTTGTTCCCTCTGACATATTTCACAAAACTTAGGAGCAATTCTAAAGAAACCTTAATGGGGTATTTTATTCCAGTGTTTTAAGGGTTCCATATAATACAATATTTAATAGTTTATTGTAACTTATTTATTAATGCAAGAACGAAAAAGTTTTTCCTTTTAAAAACATATCTCTCTTTTCAATGGAATTTTACTTGTTGCTATTGATTTTTCCTATCCTATATACACAAATATCTAAAGTCTGGTTCCTTTATCACAATTAACATTATTTTTATTTATTGTTTTAAGATCATTAATCCCTCTGTTCCTTCTACTTTCCTCTACAACATAGGTTATCTAATTTCTTACCTGTTCTTTCTCCTTCCTGACCTCCTGTAACCACAATGTAAGTAATACATAAAATCATTCTACTTTAGTGTGTAAATATACACTCAGCCACAAAACTCTACTTACCTCTAGGGGAAGTAATTATCTAATAATCTTCCAAAAGTAAGCCAAAGGCTTCTATGTTCCTCCCAACCTTAAATTGTCTTCTTTAGGTAGTTCCCCTCAAGCTTCCTCCCTAATTGTCATGTAAAACCAGAAGATTTCAAGTTTGTATCCTCCACAACCTATGTGGCATCTTGCAAAACCTTTCTTTGTTTTACTATTTTTCTCTCCCATTGGTAAGGTCTAATGAAAATATTGTATTTTTCTCTCATAGTATCTCAAGCATAATCCACGTTAGGGTACTTCTCTCCCACCCTATTTATATTCATGTGGTCCAAAACTTCTCTCTTTTCTCAGAAAACGTTTAGGTTTCTTCTTTCCCAAAACTAGTACTGCATCCCCCACAACACAAATGACGAGATAGTTTTTTTTCTTCCTTCCTTCTTAGGAATAACCACTTTTTACTATTTTCCCTCACAGTTAGAAGTTAATCTTTCATGTTAGCCTCTAACATATTTATGAGATAATTAACTATTTTACCATAAACTCTCATCAATTATTTTTCCTAATGTTAGATTAGAAAACAATAATTTAACACACATATTTTTATGTTTTCATGACATAAATAAAATCATAAAAACATATATTAGTTGTTGGCTTGTTGGGGACTAACCTAGGTTCAGAAGTGATTTAGCCAAACAAATCCTGAACTACCTGCCCTTTCGGTAACAGTCCGTGGTGCGCGAACTAAGGTCTCACCCGAGGTAGTATGGATGGGTACTTGAACCAGGTTTCCGCACCCTAGGGATCTCTTGATGAAGGCTGGGAAGTTCGCGAACCAATCCTGCGCTTGCGCTGCTTCATGCAGCCATCTTTCCTTCGCAACTTGTGTAACTACTTCCGCGTAGCTCTGTAAAGAGTGCGAAGAGGTGCTTTCTAGATCCTTAAACCTGACTGTGCGTTTATTATAGATCTTAACTTAATTATGCGGGCCCAATATTCTCATTAATCATTGAACATTCATAACAAGTGTGCATAATCATAACTGTAAAGAGATGCATACAGATACCGGAAGCATAGACACACAATATTCCAAAATTAACTTATCTTTTATTAATCCTCTGTTTAGATACAATCCCAACTCTGCCCTGTGCACTCAGCTGCAGGGGTCCGCGCACACAGTTGCGAACTCTACTAGGCCTCTATGCACTCAACTACAGAGCCTCTTACTACTACTACAACCCAAGACTCAGACTTATAGACTCAGAGCTAATTCATTCTCCAAAAACCCCTATCACTTCTTGAAGTTAAGACTGTCTTTACACTTAGAGCCTCGCTCTATTTATATAATCCCATGGTCCGTGGACCATGGGTAGGCCGACATACCATACATTACATTATATTATTTTAGGGCGGACAACCCTAGACTCTTGCACTCTGCGCCCGCATTTCGCGGGGTCTTTACATTACACTTGACCAAAATCCGGGCTTCAAGCGCCAAAAACATACTATGGGGCGATCCGCTGCCCAACAAGCATAGAAAATTTTAGGGGTGAATGTTCGCCCTTTGGCGAAATTAAGGGATTTTAAATTTTTAGTGGGCGAATATTTTGTATCATAGTACATTTTTACAAATCACCTCAAATAGCCCACCTTATTTTAAGGGAGAGGGTAAAAAAGGTAAATTTAGCCCTTGAAATTAGGAGTTACAACATTCCATTCGCCCATTTTCAAGAATAGGTTTTATTCAAGTGAATCCTATGGGTCAAAAGCCCGAATACCATATTTATAAAAGAAGTATGGTAAATTAATAAAAATATAAATAAATGAGAGGTATGGTAAATAAATAAAACATTTTTTATATTTGCTCCATAAGTCACCTTATATACATGCAAGGGTGTAAACAAATAAAAATATAAGTAAAGTGGAGGTATGGTAAATAAATAAAACGTCTTTTTATACTTACTCAAATGGTATGGTGAATAAATAAAAATATAAATAAACTTGACACATGGTAAATAAATAAAACCTCTTTTTATATTTAGTCCATAACCCTCGTTCTATTTATGAAGGCTCAAGAAATAGGTTTTATTTAAGTGAATCCTATGGGCCAAATACCATATTTGTAAAAGAGGTATGGTACATTAATAAAAATATAAATAAACGAGAGGTATGGTAAACAAACAAAACATTTTTTTTATATTTATTCCATAAGTCACCTTATATTTACGAACACTCAAAAAATGTGTTATATTTAGGTGAAACCTATGGGAAAAATACTATGGGACAAATACCATGGACTAGATTGTTATTCATACCATGCAAAAAAACATTATTAACCCTAATATTAGTATTAATAAAAATAAAAATGGCACATGGTATTGACCCATGGTATTCACCAAAATGGCACATGGTATTGACCCATGGTATTCACCTGGAATGTAGCCTATTTAAATGGGGGAATTAAACCAGCATAGATCCATATTTACTCGAGATCTACTAACCCCCGAGAGGTATCAAATATCGTGATATGCAAACTAGCATAGAGTGAAAAAATATTTGATCCGATCAAGAGTAAAAATGGATGTTGTAATTTAATGTATGTTAAACATTTTAGCTTGGTTAAAATAAAAAATAAAATAAAAATCAACTATTAATTTTATTAATTTTTATAAATTACTAATAATAATTTTTAAGCTCCAGGTTTATGATAACCCATGGTATTGAGCCATCGTAATACCATGGTATTCATGTGAGCATAGACTATTTAAAGGGGAAATTCTATCATCTTAGATCCATCTTAATTCTCGGTCTACCAAGTGCTCAAAGGGATAAATAGATTTCATCCACCTAAGAGTGGTAGATGTGGAGTTAAGATGGATATAGGTTGGTTTTTATGATAATGAAGATATTAAATAGACTTAGGAAATTATATTGTAAAAACATCTTAAGGTGAATGGTTAAAGCATAGACATTGGACAAGTATATTTGTATACTTCTGTTTTAAACTGAAACAAGTCCAGCGCTAAAAGGAATGGATTGATTGCACTAGTCATTCTTCTATAACTTTCCAACATATGCTGGAGTAAACAGATTGTAATTTGGGTAATTTTTGTAATTGCAAACAGGAACATACTTGTGTATTGGCACGGTGGTTACGAGGTCCCTAGAAGTGATGAATTTGAATTTTTCTTGGTTTTATATATAGTATTAGGTTTTTTCTCATGCTTTCTATGAATGGCACAGGTGAATTTTATCCTACACCCACTAGGTTATCGATATGTAATTTCGGTAATTTTGATTTCAAAAGATATTTTAAAGAAATGCAATGATTTCATTTGTGTATTTAATAAACACAAGATTTTATAATTGAGCAAAATATTTGCCATGCCTGGTGAGAGATTCGCCAAAAAATTATATATACATATCATATTATTGATAAAATCGCCTTCCATTTTTCCTATATACCATGGAGATTCGCCCATTTATTATACATGTAAATTTAGGGGGGGTTCTTAAAATTTTCCCTTCCAACAAGCCCCCAACACAATCATCGTGACTTATCCCTAGTCAAACTGCTGGTGTGGCGATCCTTGCATGAAGTCTATCCAACTATGCCTATGTGGTGTGAAGGTCCACAACTCACCATGCTGCCGTTGTCTGGATCTGCTCCATTTTTGCTTCGGAATCATTTGCATCTGACTTGATTCTCTACTTTGATGTCAGCTTCTAGTAACTGTATTTATAGTCCTGCACCACTATCTAGCTTTTCGGGTCGCGAAGACTGTGCTTTGGTCGGTTTGTCAAATAGCCGGCCCACCCGTGTAGGGCTTCAAGTGACTGCCATTTACTCTTCCTGGGAAGGGCTTTCCATTAAGTTTGACTAGCTGGACCGCACCTCCGTCTATGACCTCCTTTACCACATATGGTCCTAACCAATGCATTCTGAATTTTCCAGGAAATTTTTCGAACTTGCTATCATACAGCAACACTAAATCGTTTACCTTGAATGTACGCAACTTGATATGGTGATCGTGCCAAGCTTTCTCGCGCTATTTCTGTACCTGTTGATGGAATCTTGCTAGAAACCATTCTTCCTTAAGTTCTTCCAATTGCACAAGCCTCTCTTCCAAGGCTTCATGGTCCAACATGCCTGTCATTGCTGCTATCCGCAAACTGGGTACGATGTATTCCATTGGCATGACTGCTTCCGTGCCATAGACTAACCTGAAAGGTGTCTGACCCATCAATTTCTTGCATGTGGTTTTGTATGCCCATAATATGGTAGGTATGCGCAGGTCCCAGTCGTTTCACTGCGTGTTACATACTTTGGTCAGTGCAGTCTCCAGAATCTTGTTGAATGCTTCTACTATCCCATTAGCTTGCGGATGGTATGGCGTACTTTGCTGATGATACACCTGGAACTCCTTGGTGAGTGCACTGATAGTTTCATTTAGGAAGTGCATTCCATGGTCACTCATTAAAATTTTTGGGCATCCAAACCGTGTCAACACGTTGTCGAACAAAAATTTTGCAGTTGTGGCGGCCGTGCAGTCCTTAACCAACTGTGCTTCTGCCCATCGAGTTAGGTACTCTGTCGCGGTGATGATGTAGCGTGCACCCGTCTTCCCCTAAGGTTTGATTGGCCCCACAAATTCTATTGCCCATTTTTCGAATGGTTGCAGTGTCATCTATGGATTGAGTGGCATCTCATCCCTTCGTGATGGTTTCCCAGTCCTTTGACATATGTCGCAGGCCCGACAGTATGCTTTCAAATCTTGATGTAGGGTTGGCCACCATAGCCTAGCGTGAAGAATCTTTTGTGTCGTCACCCATCCTGCATAGTGTCCTCCTGTAGCCCCCCCATGTGCTTTCACGAGGATCTGTCCTCATTCAAATTTAGGTACATATCTTCGCAATATCTCATCGTTTCCCATTTTGTAGAGGTGCCCTGCGATGACAGAAAAATCCACCGCACATACCACCAATTCCTTCTTCTGCTGGACTGAATATTCCTGCGGCACAGTCCCTATGGTTAAGAAATGGATTATATCTTCGAAGTGGCCATCCGTGACACGCACTGCAAAGAGTTGTGCATCAGGTAGTCCTTCCTCCAAATTTGTTGGCTCCTCACCGGTCTCAATTTGTGATAGGTGATCTGGTCCTACATTTAGGCATCTCAGCTTTATGATGACCTCGAAGTCATATTCTTGAAACAATAACAACCATCTACATATGTGCCCCCCGACACAGGTTTGTTCACTAGGTATTTCAATGTGGAATGATCGGTGTACATCTTGAAGTGCCCACCAAGTAAATAGTGGCAGTATTTTTGGAGCACGTATACCATTGCCAATCCTTCGCGCTTAGTAGTAGAATAGTTCTTTTCGGCTTTGGACAGTCGTTGACCCGTGAACGCAATCGGGTGAAGCACACCTTCCATGCCTTCTTGCGTAGGTACAACGCCCAGTGCAATACATGACGCATCAACATGTACATGAAATTCGATGTCCCATTTTGGGAAGACCAAGATGGGAGCGGATGCCATTTTTTCCTTGAGAACATCCAAACTTTTCTTACAATCATCATTCCAACAATATGTAGTGTCCTTTTTTAATAATTGTTCCATTGGCGCTGTTATTTGTGCATAGCTCTTAATAAACTTTCTATAGTAACCAGTGTTCCCCAAAGTGGTGTGTAGTTGTTTGACACTTCGCGGCGCTTCCAGATTGAGAATAACGACAAGCTTCACAGGGTCCACCATTAAGCCTTGTTTGCAGACCACATGGGTGAGCAGATTTCCAAAGGGGATGAGGAAGGTGCACTTTTTAAGATTTAGCGCAATCTGGTGTCGTCGGCAAGTATCCATCATCAAACGTAAGCTCACTATATGGTGTTTAACTAACCCAAATACAGTCCAATAATCCAGATAGACCTCCAAGAACTTGTGGATGTATTCCTTGAAAGCGACCACCACTACACGTGAAAATATTGCTGGTGCGTTATCGAGTCCAAAGGGTATAACGGTGAATTGAAAACAGCCCCATTCAGTTGCGAAGGTTTTCTTGCTCCTATATTCCAATGCGATCTTGATCTAATGGTACCCTGAGAGGCCATCCGTGAATGAGTAAGCATCTTGTCTGCCAACATTCTCCAATACATCATCTATAAATGGTGTCGGGAATGGATCGTGAACATAGGAATCATTAAGCTTCCTGAGGTCTACGTAGATTCTAATTTCACCCTTCTGTTTTTTCTCCTGTACTACCATAGGACTCACCCAATCGGATTCTTCCACTGGTTCAATAATTTCCGCTGCAAGCATTTTGTCTAATTCTTCATGGACCTTTTCTTTATACTTCAGATTCAAACAGTAAGGTCGCTTCTTAACTGGCTTTGCATCTAGTTTCAGAGTGATCTTCATGATCAGTAAGTCGCCAATGATCCCCTTTAAGTTTGTGATTTTGGTTGGGAACAAATCTTGATATTCGAGGAGTAACTTAGCGACCTTATCTACCATAGCATCATCCCAATAGTCCCCAAGCATCGCATACTTCGGCTATGTGTCTATACCAATGTTTACCTGCTTTGTTTTGGTGGTGTAGTGATGTTTGGATCCTCAATTGATGGTCCTCGAACTTCAAGACACCCTTTTGTTTCGGGATATTAATATTTCAAGGGTTGTCATCATCCTCCTCTACTTGTATGTTATAACATTCTAGGGCACTGCTTAACTGGGTTGCCCATGTTGGTTGAACTAATTCCCATGGTTCTTATGGTATTATGAAGATGGCAACTTTTATGGCTTGCATCGCGTCGTCAACAGTATCTGACCATCGGTCTTCAAATGTGAATGTTAACAAAAATCCCTCGTGCAAGACATCCCATTCACTCATACCATGTCAGAGTTTCGTCTTGGTATACCAATTCATGGGTATGACATCCAGGGTATGGTAGAATAAGTGTACCCATTCAGGTTGAGGTTCTTCTCCATAGGCCTTGGTCCATTTTGCGAGGTGCATGCATGGGTCATCGCATCCATCATATTTATCTGCTATTCGTAGTTGTGGTTTCCCAAATTGTAGCTGCATCATCCTCCTATAGCCATTCCAGTTTTCAAAATTTCCTTGATGTGTTCCCCACCAATGCGCAGGTGTCGCATGCAGCGCCCACTTCAACGCATCGAACCACTGTTGTTTTGATACTGCGCTCTCAAACTTGCTCAAGAATTCATCCACCACTGTCAATCCATCATATGTTGGTAGATCTCAGGCTTGGGTTGTCACAAAACACAATGATCTAGTCATCATGTTGCAATTCAGCATTGTCACTTCATTCAACTGATTGTGCTAGTGTTCGTCTTCTTCGTCTGAATCCGAGTTGCAGGAACTTGCGCGCTCCCACGAGATCCTTCCATCTGCAATCAAATTCACCCAATCCTAATCTCGCACAATTATCTTGTAGATACAATCCATGTCATCGTCGCTTCCATCATCGCACACGGGTTCAGTGTAGCGCGCTCCTTCAGCTGGGTCTAGCAGAATGACTACGCGAAGAGACTTTTTCTCGAATATCATCTTTTTCTTTTTCAGGTTGATGACTCCATTCATATCAGTGGCCCAGTCTATTCCTAGCAACGCGGGATAAGGATTGTTGTCATCAACAATCTCTATTACTTCAAAGTCCGTTTGTGTGCTTGCACCTTCGATATCAAGAATTATCTCTTGCAGCCTCCCCATGGGCAAAATCTTTTGTTGGTTCGCCATTCGTAATTGAATAGGGGACCACTATAATGCGGGCCTGCCCATGCGTTCTCATGTCTACTTTGGTAATACATTCACGTCCGAACCCAGTTCTGGGATTAACTAATCCATTTCATACTCGTTAATTTGCGCTGTCAATCTCATTTCCCTCTTGGTGTGCAATGCATGCTTTCCCAGTTTCTAGACTACACGCAGTTCGCCTAACCCTGTGCACCTAGTTATCAGCTCCTGTAATCCTTTAATTGCCTTATTATCATGCAAAAATTTCATGCATGTCTCCAGAAAGGTAGTAAGCATAAAAGGATCCATTCCTGTCTCTAGTTGATCCTTACTACCTGAGGTGGAGGCCTTCGCGAAGCTCTTCTTAGCTTCCACGAACGTCTCCTTTGCGCATTCTAAGTCAAACTTAGGTTCCTTTGTAGGGGCCTTGCAAACCCATGTATCTTCCTCGGGCTGCTTCCCCTTATCCTCCCCTGTCACCGCGTTGCTTCTGAGCACCATATTCACATTTGGGTCTTCTTCGTACGATTCAAACCTAATTATTTGAATATTTTGAGTCAGAGTAGGCTAAAGTACTCATTTATCGTGCATCTGTGTGATCAACATAGGACAATCTACTGCTTCATTATCGAACTGAGCACAGTATAAACAAGATACTCTCGTCTGGTTGGTGCAATTGTGGGCATAATTCCTTGGTCCTCTACAATTCTAACAAATTAACTATATGTGGCCCCTTCCTGGTCCCATTCCTCCTCATCCTCGACCTCGGCCTTGAAATCCAGCGCACGCCATCCCCACGGCTAGGTCGAGGCCTCGCGTTTCTGTCTACATTCTATATGCTGGGGTCTGCTCCATCATTAACTCATAGTTGTGACAAGTATGCTCATCGTGGCCCACCGATCTACAAAAATTACAAAACAGTTGTTGGGGAGTCTGTGTATACTTCTGCAACAAATGACAATTATCCATCGTGTGCTTTCCTCCTATCTGACAGATTGTGCACCATAGCACAGGTGCCGCACTTGGCCTTGCCTGTGCCTCTGGTCTCAATGGCATTGGTCCCCCTCCTACCAAGTAGTTCGCGAATACTGAACAGTTATGGACTCTACCAGGCCTTTTCGCACTCAGCTGTAGAGCCTCTTACTACTACTACAACCCAAGACTCGGACTTACAGACTCAGAGCTAATTCATCCTCCAAAAACCCCTATCACTTCTCGAAGCTAAGACTGCCTTTACACTTAGAGCCTCACTTTTTTTATACAATCCCATGGTGCGCAGACCATGGGTAGGCCGACATACCATACATTACATTATATTATTTTAGGGCGGACAACCCTAGACTCTCGCGCTCCGCGCTTGCATTTCACGAGGTCTTTACATTACACTTGACCAAAATCCAGGCTTCAAGCCCCAAAAACATACTATGGGGGGATCCGCTGCCCAACATTGGTCATAAAATAAGTCCTTTTGGGGTATTACATCTCCCCTCCCCTTAAATAGGGGACATAGTCCTTGGTGTATATTAAGTATCAACTTCTTGTAAACAACTTAGGATATTCCTTCTTCATTTCCTCTTCCATATCCTAGGTGGCCTCTTTAGACCCAAAGTTCCTCCATTGCATTTTACCCTGGAAATTACTTGATTCCATAGTATCATCTCCTTTTGGTCCAAAACATATAATGGTTCGACCCAGAATTCCCCTTCTGGTTTGACCTGTACCATCTTGCAATCAATTTCATGAGTCATATCGTGTACATACTTCTTTAAAATAGATACATGAAATACATTGTGAGTTTCAATATGAGCTGACTGTTGAGAATACCAACAAGAAATGATAAAAATAGAAATGTTAAAAATCGCATTCAGAATATTCCAATTTTAATTTGTTCTTGAATTAAAATTTGAATTTAGTCTCACCAGCGACTTGAAAAATAATTAATTAATTCATCTTGAGTTAATTAGTTTGAGAAATTCAAGCTAGAAGTCTTTGTGAATTCATGCAACAGTTATTCCTTAAATTAAGGAAGTTATCCATTAATTAAGGAGATAAGGATGAGTTGTATTTGAGTTGTAATTAGTTATCTCATTTAACTAAGTTAAGTACAGTTAAATTAGTTCCAAATAGTTTCAGGAACTAATTGTGAGTTTAGTCAGTGAATGCATGCATGCATGCAACTAGTGTTCTCCAGATAATTGAATATTCTCTCATAAATACCTAATGCATGTTAGTTCAGAGAAAGACCCAATTAAGATTAAAGACAGGGACATTTCACTATCAATTGGAGGAATTTTCCTATAAAGGAAACTAATCCATGCAAAAGGAACAAGGTTCCTTGAGGATCGTGCAGTTTTATAGGGTGTGAGATCAGTGTTACACTTGGTAACAGTAGGATCACCCAGGAGAAACAGCGTAAGGAACTAGGAGGCTTGGAGGGCAGAGGAGAAGGTTTATGAGAAGCCTTGTTTTCCTGTGAGCATCCAGGAGGATTGTACTGAGCGCTGGCTAGCTGTGAGAGCTAAAGCTTTGTGTAATCTTGATATAGTTCCACCTTGTATGATAATACAGATAGCGAGGTTTTTAGCTGAGGCTTTCCCCAGAGTATTCTTCTGTGTTTCATGTGCATTGATTCTGCTTCTAGTTATATGTGTTCTATTTGATCTTGCTCAAAATTGATTAAGCTTCCACAAGTTTGTTTGTAGAAGTAGATCAAGTATTTTGCTTTAGTATATTACATTATTAGGTGATCTACAATGAGAATTTCTACACGGTATCAGAGCTAGTTGATCCATAGAGAAATTTCTGCATGGTATCAGAGCCAATTTGATCAAAGAAGAGAACAGTATACTGTGAAGTTCGAAGTTCGAAGTTTTGAAGTTCTTGATTGTAGGTACAAAATCGATTTCTTATCACATCTCCAAATTCACTAATGGTGTTCAATGGCTTGAGACTCGAGTATGCGTTGGATGGCAGCTTGAATTACATAGCCTGAAAGGATCACATCGAAGCGGTATTATAGGACAATGGTTTGAAGGACTTCATTGATCAAGAAGTCCCCAAGCCAGCAGTAGCTAATGCTATAGAATTGGAAGAATGGAAGAAATGTGTGGCGAAAGCAAGGAGGATTCTTCTGGAAGGAGTTTGAGATCATATTGTCTCGAGTCTCCATGGGAAGGAGACTCCATTTTCAATGTGGAAGACATTGAAGTATCTATATAAGAACAACAGCGACCAGAGGAAGCTGGTGTTGAAGGACAAGCTTCAGAAAAGGGCGACACAATCTCTACATATCTGAACAAGCTCACTACTTGTAGAGATGAGCTTGGAAATGTAGGAATCACAACAGCCGATGATGACATGGTGAGTCTTGCTCTCCTGAGTCTTCCTAAGAGTTAGCATAGCTACTAAGACTCAGTGAATGGAAGAGAGAAACTATCATATTGGGAATGACTGTGGTCGGATCTGATGCAGGAGGAGATCAGGAGAAGAACCAGAGATGGTTCGTCAACCAAGGAGGATGAAGAAAATCTAGCCTTAGCCAGTAAGGCAAGGAAAGGGAAGGAGAAGGATTCTCATTCCAAATCGATTTCTTCCCATGGTGGGAAGAAGATTGACAAATCTAAAGTGAGATGCTTTAATTGTCATGAGGTGGGCCATTATGCAACTAATTGTCCATTGAAGAAATCCAAGAAGGGATCCTCAGAAGGATCTGAAGGTGAGGCATTGGCCTCTCAGTTCGAATTGGATTTTACGATCATCGCATGCATGGTTTCATCGATGATGGGTTGTGGCTAGTTTCTTGACAGTGGAGCCTCATTCCACATGACTGGAGATAAAAGTTTATTTAGTACCTGGGAGGAGAAATACCTCAAGATACTCATAGAGATGGGTGACGAAGAAAGGTTTAGTGTTTCAGGAGTGGGCACAGTTGCTTTTCAGAGGGAGCATGGAGCTTCTATCACCTTGATAGATGTGAAGTATGTGTCTGGACAGAAGAAGAACTTGGTATCGATTGCGATGTTGGAGGACAAAGGCTACGATGTTGTCTTCAGTAAGGGAAAGGTTTTCCTTAGACACATCACCACGGGACAGGTGTAATATATCGGTTCATAGGTACAAAACCTGTATGCTCTTGAGGTTCAATATGCATGCAAATCCTCGAGGAGAAAGGCAAGTGTTAGAGACTTGGTGCTTGAGAGGGAGAGTAAATTTCCTCTTAGCATGCAGCCCCAGAAGAAGTCTCAAACAATTGTGGAGGAACCACAATTGGAGAAGTTGAGGGTAGACTGAGTGGAGGCATCCACTCATGCAAAGACCTCTATTAGGGGGAAATTTCGAGCCAAGTCAGCAGAGGGATCACATGTAGCCTTACCTCTAGGTGTGAGGTGGGGCGATGTGAAGTGATAGTCTCAAGAAGGCTAAAATTGGGTAGGGTCCATTGAGAGATTTTATCTCATGGATCGTACCTTGCTAAGGGAGCCCAAAGTACATAGTAGTGAGAGGAATCAGTGGAATTGATGCAGTCAGAGATCAAAGTGACAGAGGCTAGAGCAGTCAGATACTGAAGAGAACAAAGATGTATTGACAATAATGTAGAAACGTTGAATCAACAGAAGCGTAGAGTTTTCAGTCGACAAAGGAAATAGCAGTCAGAGACTTTGATGACAGAGGCATCATTCTAATTTAGGTTGGATGGTTTTTTTGTTTCTAGAGTTGTTGGAGCAACAACACTTGAGAGAAGTGTTGCATGTAGAACATTCCAAAGGTTCACGATTGGGATCGAGTTGAATTCCTTTCTTGTTGAGAGGGAGTGTTGAGAATAGCAACAAGAAATGCTAAAAATAACATTCAGAATATTCCAATTTTAATTTGTCCTTGAATTAAAATTTGAATTTAGTCTCGCCAGCTACTTGAAAAATAATTAATTAATTAATCTCGAGTTAATTAGTTGGAGAAATTCAAGCTAGAAGTCTTTATGAAGTCATGCAACAGTTATTCCTTAAATTAAGGAAGTTATCCCTTAATTAAGGAGATAACGATGAGTTGTATTTGAGTTGTAATTCTTTAGCTCATTTAACTGAGTTAAGTCCAGTTAAATTAGTTCCAAACAATTGGAGGAACTAATTGTGAGTTCACTTAGTTAATGCATGGATGCATGCAACTAGTGTTCTCCAGATAACTGAATATTCTCTCATAAATAACCAATG
The DNA here is from genome assembly GCA_031772625.1 of Pinus tabuliformis. Taxonomy (NCBI): domain Eukaryota; kingdom Viridiplantae; phylum Streptophyta; class Pinopsida; order Pinales; family Pinaceae; genus Pinus; species Pinus tabuliformis. The sequence goes on from CM062815.1 coordinate 656,945,663, forward strand.
CATGTCAGCTAAGAGAAATACCCAATTGAGATTAAAGACAGGGACATTGTACTATAATTTGGAGGAATTTTCCTATAAAGAAAACTCATCCATGTAGAAGGAACAAGGCTCCTTGAGGATTGCGCAGTTTTACAGGGTGTGAGATTAGTGTGAGTGATCAGTGTTACACTTGGTAATAGTAGGATCGCCCAGGAGAAACAACGCAAGGAAATAGGAGGCTTGGAGGGTAGAGGAGAAGGTTTGTGAGAAGCCTTGCTTACCTGTGAGGATCCGGGAGGATTGTACTGAGAGCTAGCTAGCTGTGAGAGCTAAAGCTTTGTGTAATCTTGATATATTTCCACCTTGTATGATAATACAGATAGAAGGGTTTTTAGCTGAGGCTTTCCCCAGATTATTCTTGTGTGTTTCACACGCATTGATTCTGCTTCTGGTTATATGTGTTCTATTTTATCTTGCTCAAAATCGATTAAACTTTCGCAAGTTTGTTTGTAGAAGTAGATCAAGTATTTTGCTTTAGTATATTGCATTATCAAGTGATCTACAGTGAAAATTATACACTGACAATGGAAATTGGTAAGCCACTAGCCTAACCTTGGCCAATATTTCAACACTAGTATGAAATGAGAGATTAGTGATTACATGTCTAAAAAATTTAGTCACCATGGTCATTTCAAGTGAATTACTACTAAATTCGAACAATTTTAAGTTAACCAACTAAAAATGAGTAACTTAAATGACTAGTTTATTCTAGCGATAAAATATACAACTAGATAATAACTGGCCCAACTAAATGAAATTAACTTAAATGACTAATTTAGTCGAGAACTAAAATATATGAATAGATAGTAAGTGACAATATTAAAAATGATTAATGTAAACAACTACTATAGTCCAAGAAAAAAAATATGACCAACCAACAAGTACAAAAAGTATATGAATTAGTCATTTTTAATTATGTCACTCCTGAAATGGAAAATTGCAATTTTGATATTTAAATGTTACATTTCACTAAATTTTAACATTGCAAATGGATTTTTAATGTGTCTCTGAATCTATCTGCAGTGTTAAAATTTAGAGACAAAGCGATCTTTGAATCCATCTACAATGTTAAATTGTAGAGATCCATTTAAGGGGGTCTCTAAATCCATATACAATGTTAAAATGTAGGTAGACGAATTCAATGAGCCCCTTAAAGGGGCATATGAATCCATCTATAATGCTAAAATTATAATAGTTTTATACAATATAGAGTATAAGTTTACAATATATAATAGTTTTATACTCCCTTTGGAAGAAGGGACGAGAAGGAGAGTTTGAAACAGATATATAAGGATTTTAATTGTTAATAGGAGTTTGTTCCTCATATCTTAGAGATACGACACAGTATTTATTGTGGGTTTTTTGTGGTGTTGCTACATACCATGTTTTATAATTGCAATATATTTATAGAGATAGTGATATTAGTAATTTGAATTCAAAGTATGTTAATACTTTGTCAATTAATATAAATCTAGATTACTCTAAATCCATAAAGTGTGACAATAGGATACATGATCGGATAAGTTTTTCAATTGTAAAATTTCATCAAGAATATGAAGCAGTGTGTGGTTGTGATATCATTAAGTGGCATCAATCGAATTAATAACATTCAATGAATCCCCAAATATTTGTAAAGAAAGACAGTGATTTTCGTGAGCCTAGCAGAGAAGTAGTTTTAAAGGGAGAAGTTCAACATAATTATTGGAACCTAGACCTAAGCCAAATTTGTACTTAAGGAAGTGTTGATCATTGAGATGAATCATGATACTTCCCCACATGAGCCATCTTCATTGGATGCCCCATCAAAGTAATACCAAGGTATTTTTTTATTAATTACCTTTTTGCCTGGGGATGTTCCTTGGTAAGTGGTGGGATGAAGATTTCCCCTACTAATTCAACAGATATGAGATTAGGTGTAGAGGAAAGATACTTGAAAGTGACTTTATTCCTATCTAGCCACACCCCTAGCATATAATAGGTAGGATGTTTTTCAAGGAATCTCCCTTAGAGGCATCCCACCAAGACTTCCATACCTCCAAAAAATTATTTCCCCTCTAGTCCAAAGTGCATCCCAGGAGTTGTTTGGATTTTTCCCATATACTCAGAGTGAAGGGGCATTGAAAAAATAAATGAATAACTAATTATTGTACATCTTTGCATAATATACACCAATTTGGGCCTTCTTTATGTTGCTTTTATAGGTTGTCATGAGTAGGGATTTTATTCCTAATGATACACCATAAAAAAAAAAATGTAGTTTTTTCATGGAAAGCAATCTTCCAAGTATACTTCCACTACCATCTTGATTATCCCCTCTTTGAGACTCTCGTAACCCCTGTTATTTTATATGGCTATGAGGTTTGGGGTTGTAATGTATCCAAAAAATTGAAAGCATGGTTACGCTTACGTATATGATGTATAAGAATATAATTTACAACACAAAATATAAGAGGTTCTCTAAAATTTCTTCTAACTCTATTCAAAACCCCCACCTCTAGCTTAAGCAAGGCTGGCATAAGGATGCCCAGTCCTGGCTTGATCATTGGGGGATAGAGGATAATATTATTAAAGAATATGGATAGTATTATTAACACTACTATTTCCAAATTTAAAGATATGTCAACGAGTGATAAGTATATAGAGGGGAGAAGGAAGCTAATGTATTACAAGAAGTTGATCAACCCCACTCTTGCTAACTAGAATTATCTTTCTATCTTGAATATTGCTAAGAAGAAAATGAACATTACAAAGATAAGAAGTAATTCTCATGAGCTTCAAAGTGAAATTGAGCGTTGGTATATTCCAGAAACACCTTGGGACGAAAAAATATACCTCCTCTATAATACTAAGAGAGTCAAATATGAAAAACACTTTCTCTTAGATTGTTTGGCCCTTGCTCACATCCGTGTAGAATTTCCTGCAAATTCTCTACAAATATACCTCTGAGATCTATGTAGAAAATCTGACTGTAGATTAACTTGATAATGCAATATACCAAAGCAAAATACTATAATCTACTTCTACTATCAAACTTGCGGAAGCTTAAATATCAAGCTGAATCAGATCTGAATGTAGATAACCATAAGAAGAAGAATCAATACACATGAAACACAGAAAATACTCAGGGGAAAGCCTAAACTAAAAGCCCCACTATATGTATTATCATATAAGGTGGAAATATATCAGAATAATACAAAGCCTTAGCTCTCACAGCTTGCCAGCTCTCACAGCTCGCCAGCTCTCACAGCTCGCCAGCTCTCAGTACAGCCCTCGTGGATGCTCACAGGAAAACAAGGCTTCTCACAAACCTTCTCCTCTGCCCTCCAAGCCTCCTATTTCCTTGCACAATTTCTCTGGGTGATCCTCTTGTTACCAAGTGGAAGATTGATCACTCACACTAATCCTACACCCTGTCAGAACTGCACAATGCTCAAAGAACCTTATTCCTTCTGCATGGATGAGCTTCCTTTATAGGAAAACTCATGCAACTGATAGTAACTTGTCGTTGAGATTTAGCTCAACTAGGTCTTTCTCTGAATAGACATGCATGAGTTTCTAACGAGAGAATCTTCAGTTATTTGGAGTACACTAGTTGGATGCATGCATGCATTAACTGACTGAACTCACAATTACTTCCTCAAACAGCTTGGAACTAATTTAACTGGACTTAACTGAGTAAACTGAGATAAATAATTACAACTCAAATACAACTCAATCTTATCTCCTTAATTTAATTGATAACTGTTGCATGACTTCCGAAAGACTTCTAACTTGAATTTCTCCAACTAATTAATCCATAATGAATGAATTAATTATTTTTCAAGTAGCTGGTGAGACTAAATTCGAATATAATTCACAATTTTTATTCAAGGACAAATTAAAATCGGAATATACTAGATTCTATTTTTATCATTTCTTGTTGCTATTTTCAACACTCCCTCTCAACAAGAAAGGAATTCAACACGATCCCGATCTTGAACCTTTGGAATGTTCTGCATGTAACACTTCTCTCTAGAGTTGTTGCTCTAGCAATCTCTAGAAACAAAAAAACATCTAGCCTGAATCAGAATGATGCTTCTGTCATCAAAGTCTTTGACTACTATTACCTCTGTCGATTGGAAACTCTGCGCTTCTCCTGACTCAGCCTTTCTTCACTGTTGTGAATCCTTCTCTATGCTCTTTAGTATATGGTTGCTCTAGCCTCTGTCACTTTGATCTCTGACTGCATCAATCCCACTAATTCCTACCACTACTATGTACTTTGGGCTCCCGTAGCAAGGTATGATCCAAGAGATAAAACCTCTCAATGGACCCTACCCAATTTCAGCCTTCTTGAGACTATCACTTCACATTGCCCCACCTCACACCTGGAGGTATGGCTGCATGTGATCCCTCTACCCACTTCTCCAATTGTGGCTCCTCCATAATTGTCTGAGACTTCTTCTGGGACTGCATGTTGAGAGGTAATGTACTCTCCCTCTCAACCATCAAGTCTCTAACATTTTCCTTGCTGCCCAAGGCTTTGCATGCATCTTGAACCTTAAGAGCATACAGGTTCTTGACTCATGAACTGATCTATTTCACCTGTCTTGTGGTGATGTGTCTAAGGAAAACCTTTCCCTTACTGAAGACAACATCGTAGCTTTTGTCCTCCAACATCGCGACCGATACCAAGTTCTTCTTCAGTCCAGGCACATACTTCACATCGGTCAGGGTGATGAGAGCTCCATGCTCCCTCTGAAAAGCAACCGTGCCCACTCCTGAAACACTATATCTTTCATCGTCACCCATCTCTATGCGCATCTTGAGGGCTTTCTCCTCCAAGGTACTGAATAAACTTTTATCGCTGGTCATGCGGAATGAGGCTCCACTGTCAAGATACCAACCACAACCCATCATCGATGACACCATGCATGCGATGAGGGTAAAGTCCATCTCGAACTGAGAGGTTAATGCCTCACCTTTAGATCCTTCCGAGGATCCCTTCTTAGACTTCTTTGATGGACAATTAGCCACATAATGACCCATTTCATGACAATTAAAGCATCTCACTTTAGACTTGTCAACCTTCTTCCCTCCATGAGAAGAATGCGATTTGGAATGAGAATCCTTCTCCTTCCATTTCCTTGCCTTAATTTCTAAGGCCAGATTTTCTTCATCATCCTTAGATGAAGAACCATCTCGTGTGCTCCTTCTAATCTCCTCCTGCATGAGATCTGACCACAGTAGGTCCAAATTCGGCAGTTTATCCCTTCCATTCACAAAGTCCTGGTAGCTATTCTAGCTCTTTGGAAGGCTAAGGAGAGCGAGAGTCACCATATCATCATTAGCAGTAGTTATTCCCACACTGCTAAGCTCATCTCTGCAAGTGGTGAGCTTGTTCAGATATGTGGAAATAGTATTGCAGTTCTCCATCTTGATTCTTTGAAGCTTATCCTTGAGTGCCAATTTCCTCTGGTCGCTATTGTTCTGGTAGAGGTCCTTCAATGTCTTCCACATTGAATATGGAGTATCCTTCCCATGGAGACTCGAGACAATATGGTCTCGAACTCCCTCAAGGATGATCTGTCTCGCCCTTGCCACATGCTTCTTCCACTCAGCCAACTCTTATGCATTAGTTGAACCTGGCTTTGGGATTTCTTGATCAATGAAATCCTTCAAGTCGTTGTCTTCTAATACAGCCTCCATGTGATGTTTCCATGCTATGTAATTCGAGCCGCGTTCCAAGGCATACTTGAGTCTCAAGCCATAGAACACCATTGGCTAACCTTGAAGTATGATATGAATTCGATTTGCACTTGCAACCCCGAACTTCAAAATTATAATTCTCTTCTCCATATATTGTTCAGTGTTCCGATAAACTCAGCTCTGATTCCATGTAGAATTTCCTGCAAATTCTCTACAAAACTACCCCTGAGATCTATGTAGAAAATCTGACTGTAGATAAACTTGATAATGCAATATACCAAAGCAAAATACTTTAATCTACTTCTACTATCAAACTTGTGGAAGCTTAAATATCGAGCTGAATCAGAGCTAAGCACATATAACCATAAGAAGAAGAATCAATACACATGAAACATAGAAAATACTCGGGGGAAAGCCTGAACTAAAAACCCCACTATCTGTATTATCATACAAGGTGGAAATATATCAGAATAATACAAAGCCTTAGCTCTCGCAGCTAGCCAGCTCTCAGTACAATCCTCCTGGATGCTCACAGGAAAACAAGGCTTCTCACAAACCTTCTCCTCTACCCTCCAAGCTTCCTATTTCCTTGCGCAGTTTCTCTCAGTGATCCTCCTGTTACCAAGTGGAAGACTGATCACTCACACTGATCTTACACCCTATCAGAACTGTGCAATCCTCAAGGAACCTTATTCCTTCTGCATGGATGATTTTCCTTTATAGGAAAAATCATGCAATTGATAGTAACCTATCCTTGACATTTAGCTCAACTGGTTCTTTCTCTAAATAGACATGCATGATTTTCTGATGAGAGAACCTTGAGTTATCTAGAGTACACTAGTTGGATGCATGCATGTATTAACTGACTGAACTCACAAGTACTTCCTCAAACAGTTTGGAGGTAATTTAACCGGACTTAACTCAGTAAACTTAGCTAACTAATTACAACTCAAATACAACTCAATCTTATCTCCTTAATTAGGGATAATATTCTTAATTTAAGGGATAACTGTTGCATGACTTCATAAAGACTTCTAACCTGAATTTCTCCAACTAATTAATCCATAATGAATTAATTAATTATTTTTCAAGTAGCTGGTGAGACTAAACTAGAATTTAATTCACAATTTTAATTCAAGGACAAATTAAAATTTGAATATACAGGATTCTATTTTTATCATTTCTTGTTGCTATTTTCAACAATCTGTTCTCCTTTTCAAAACATTTGCCACACTATGAACCTTCATGACTTGTTAAGTCAGCAGAACTATAGTGATCTAAAAACACTTCTCTACCTTCTTCTTTCTCATAGAAATACAATATTAAAGCCTTAATTAATCACCTACTTTCTTAAGGTTCAACAGACCACATTGGTCTCAATAAATATTAATCATCATCATTGTATATGTATTATTTTATTTTTTTCTATAATTATTGATAATAATAACTTTTCAAAGTAAGATTATATATATATATATATATATATATATATATATATATATATATAGTCTATCTTATTAATATTTACATTCATTTAATTTATGTAATTTCTTTAGTTAATAATCCATATTCAAACTTCAATAACCAGAAACCCTACGTTAGAAACACATTTTTCAAGAAACAATAATAAAAGAAAAATAGTTCAAAGTGAACAAGACCATGATTTTTTCGTCTGCATTTTAGCTTGGGGACAACCTTCACTAATATTAGGAATTTACAACAAAAATAATTAGTATTTAACCTAGTCAAGGTCCAGTTCAGCTACAAAATGAAAACCGTAGCTGTCAACTATTAGTACCTTCATCATTCTAGAAAACCCCTATCTTAGATTTTGATATATCGGGTGGTGTTTGTAAAGGAGTTTTCATTGGAAATAATAGAATGGTACAAATCATGTAGAGGGAGATATTGATGAATGAAGAACAAAAAGAACAATATCCTTACATGATGGTGCAGCTAATGGCTATGAACCCTTACAATCCCAACCTTCTCCCTGACTTGGAAGCCTACGTCCAAGAACAGGTATCATTTTTTATATTTTGGGCTTGCATTGAAATGAGTTACTGGTTAGAAGGTTCTATGAACAAACCCAAATCACTAATAAGGTTTTCTCTTTTCCTTTTTTTTTAATTGAAATTTATATTAAGAATATATATGAATCTTCGTGGAATATTGCAATTTTTTAGGACTGTTTTGATCTTTGTACATCTTCCAACCCGCCTGTAAAAGGATTTGGAATTTTCAAAGAAAACCTGGGACAATATATCTTTTAAGAAAAATAAATTTAAAGGATTTATTGGAAACATTGTTACACACATTGTTTTATATTAATTAAATGATTTATAAATAGAACAACACATTCTATAAACATGGAAACTATCCATCAACCTATATTTCTGTAAATAAATTCTCTAAGAGTTTTTTACATTTTCATTTGTCTTTTTTTTTTACATTGTTTAATAATAATTATTGCTGAAACACACACATATTCCTTGGAAAACCTTGTACAGAAACTTAAAGTATGTTTCCCCATATTTGAGGATTTCATCAATAGTAAACATGTTGGCATATACTAGTACACCTTCTTATCAAACAAACTCACACTTTAGGAGATGAAGTCTAAAAACCTCAAGTGCGATCTGAGTGAAACTAAGAGGGGGCCATGTCACCTCACCAACCCTCTTCTCCACTTTAGGCCAACTCTCCTTTGGCTCAAGGGGGATTCCCTAGGTTAATATTGGTAGGATTTAAGGCAATGAATTTGAAGGTGCTATGAAGGATATATCCAACAAAATGGTTTTGGTAAAATTTTAGGGTATGAAAGTTGATGGGATGACTGGAGACCAGTGCCTTCCCCTACTAATATTTTTTCAGGGCATATGAGTTTAACTAAGGATTCCTTTGGGAGAAGGAAAATGGATATAGGGTGATATCTAGAGCTGTCCACTACTAACCTTGGAAGATCCAAAAATCCTATAATCTTACCAAATCCATGAAGTTCAATGGAAGACTCTCCACTAGAAACCTGTTGAAAAGTAGTCAAGGAATGGATTACTTGATTTGTCCCTTAATTCATGGAATCAATTTAGTGATGTTCCTAATGATGCATGATTTTTAGTGATGAGGATGAGTTCAAGAAGTAGTTTAACTAGTACGAGTTGGTGGAGGACTGAGTTATCCATCCTCTATTGTGAGTTAAATTAGGAACTAAATGCTCAAGTGGAGTTAGTCTCCTAAATTTTAGGAGGATCTAGTTAAATAGTTAGGTGGACTTCTGTTAACTAGAAAAGATCCAATTCAACTTCCTAATTTAGAAACTCACTAACAATATCCAAATCAAATTTCTTATAAGGAGATCTAAGGAACACTTTGTATTCAATATTCTTCAGTAGCAGTTTGTGAGAAAGAGCACTGGTGGAGGAATGAACCAAGGGTTTCTTTCTTGCGTAAGTTATTGTGGAGAGAAATTCCTCTAGGAGTGCGCATAGAAATAGGGAAATTCCATATTTAATAGGATCTCGATCAAAGATAGGAAATAAGAGGCCATTTCCTTAGGATTTGTGCAAGGGAATTGGAGCCTGTAGTGCACATAAAAGGAGGAAGAAGATCAAGGATCAAGCATGGGTTGCAGGTCTATGATAGGAAAGAGAATCATTAAATTTTCAGATTGAAACAAACTTGGATTTGTATGAGATTGTATAAATATGGTGATAGAATTGCAACTTCTCAAAAAATTTAATCTAAATCCAGAGACACAATTCTACTCTGCTGCTCTGTGGAAATTAATTCACAATTTAGAGCAACATTCACAAACATGCATCAATTGCATACACAAGTACACATATTTTTCTAGGGGAAACTAACAGGAAAAAATCACTTAAGCATGCTTACATTAATCATATGAATAGAGAACATATTACAATTTCTTGTTCTCTTTGAGCTTAACCTGTAAGTGAACAACCTTTCTCTTTGCTCAATAAGATGCTTTGACCTAGACTTAGTCAATTTCTACCTCTACTTGAGCCCTTATTTCCTTGTAGAAATCCTGATTAATTAGGCCCTTATATTTTAGGAATTTTCCTCCCATTTATTGTGAAGTTTCCAAGGTTGGATCTCTGACTGCATGCAACACCTGTACAATTAAGACTAGTCTACATAATGTTACACCACCTTGGAATATCCACCAGAGCTGGGAACTTGAATTTGCTGCATGCAATAGCTATATTTTGTTGATTGATCGGTTAAAGTGATGATCATTGAATTATATTTTTGTCCCACTACACAATTGACCTCCAACTAGTTCTATCAACAATTAGAGTTAGTTTAACTAAATACAACTAGAAATAACTAAACTGGAAGGATAAAAATTAGCAATCACACAAGCATAACCGAACTCCAATCCCTTTAACTCGAATATACTGAGCTAATTGAGTAACAAGAGGCATGTCATCTCAGTTAAGTACCTCCAAGTTGTCTTCTAATGTGGAAATTTGAATTTTCTGAATTTGACCAAGGTATAGTCAAATTAAGACTTTATTTCTACACTTTTCAACACTCCCTCTTAGAAAGAAAAGGATTATCAACCACCCCTATCTTGCACTTGTGGAATTTGAACTTCCCTCTTTACAAGGCCTTTTTCAAGGTGTTAAAATCTTGTTCCTCTGTTGGAATGTATTGTAGAAACATTATCCTCCTCTACACTTAGTTTTGTAAATGATGATACCGCATATCTATATGCTTAGATTGCTCATGAAATACTAGATTCTCAAAGAGCTTAATGCAATCTGATTACCATAATAGATCACAGTTGGATCCATCTCCCGACAAAACAGTCCTACAAGTATCTTTCTCATTGAGGTCGCCTCACATGATGCCTGACTTGCAGTCATGTATTCAGCTTCTGCCGAGGTGAGTGCGATAGACCTTTGCTTCCTGTTGTACCAATAATTTGTTGCATACCAAACAATGAAAATTCCACGCAATGTACAATTTTGGTTGGATGGAATCCCTTCCCAATATGCATCTTTGAAGCCACACAACTTCACTCCCTTTGTCTTATGGTACCATATTCCATACTGGGTAGTGCCTCTAAGGTACCATAAGACATGCTTTGTTTCCTTACAATACAATTTTGCCATCCTAACCATATCTTGACTTAACTGGTTGAATTCATAGCATATTTATGGTCATGCATTCATAAAATACATTAGTGAACCCACTAGCTACTGGTAAATGGTAACATCAACCTCTTCACCTGAAGTGGCATTCTCCTTCCTCTAGTTGGTCACTAGAGGTGTATCCATGGTATTACAACTCTCCATGTGAAATCTCTGCAGTATCTCAGTGGTGTACATGCCTTGAGACACAAACAAATCCCCATCACCTTTCCATACTTCCAGCTCGAGGAAGTAGTGCAAAAGACCCATGTCTCTCATATCAAATTCCATTGCATGGTCCTCCTTGCAAGATTTGATCAAGTGCTCATCACTTGTCAATATTAAATCACCAACATATAAAATAATGATAAGAAATTTAACTTCTACCAAAATATAATATAGTTTCACATCCTTTTCACTTTTGACAAAGTCAAATCTAGTGAGATAACTATCAATCTGAGTGTACGATACCTAGGGTGCCTGTTTGAGACCTTGCAACGCTTGATTGAGTCTGCACACATGAGAGTTGTTTGTCAATTTAACTCTCTTAAATTGATACATAAATTATCAACCAGAGTTGGTAAACTTGTGAAGTGAAAGTGCATTATATATGCTAGAAGTCATTTTTATTAAATCAAATTATTAATGTGCATGATTGAGTTATTGAAAATTATATCTAAGGATGTTTTTCATTCCTATCATACTCTTCAAAGAAAATGGATTTAACAAATTAAATATTCCTACTCATTTCCTATGAAATAAAAAATTCTCTTCACACTTGCAAAATGAAACTTAAAGCAAACTCACACTATCTCATTAAGAAAACTTAACTGATATATTGCAACACAAATTCAATCTCTAAAAGTAGAATTATTCATTTAACATTCTAGCAATCCTTTTCATAAAAACCAAAATGAATTTAACTTCTATTCAAAATGAAAACCACACATCTATCATTATCAATCACTCATACTCTGAAATGAAAACCATAAAGAAATCACACATGCTTTGAAATGAAATACTGTAAAATGAAACTATAAAGAAATCACTAAAGCTATGAAGTGAAACACTTTGAATTCATAAAGAAATCTATGAAAAGTGATTACACTACCATTAGAATCATTATAGGTCACCTTGAAAAAGGAATGATTTGTGAAATTCTTCTATCGCTATCTAATTGAAATCAAAACTGCTGAACGATTCTAAAACATGTAAATAACTGCAACAAATGATAAAGAAAAGATATGAAAATGAAAAACCTTCACTATTTGCAGGGGCTCTCCACAAATAGGCGGTCACAAAACTTTAATTGAGCAGCCATCTATGCATCCAAACTTCAAATATCTTCTTCATTAACAGAGTAAAAACAAAGTCTTAAAACATGTTGGCTTGTATGGGCTTGACCCGAGTTCAGAGGTGATTTAGCCAAGAAAATCCCGGTACTACTGGCCCTTTCGGCAACAGTCCACGAAGCGTGGATTGAGGTCTCACCCGAAGTAGTATGGGAGGGTGCTAGAACTAGTTTTCCGCACCCTTGGGATGTCTGATGGGATTCTAGAGGTTTGCGGTCTGACCCGTCCCTACGTGCACTTATGAGCCCTTCACAACCTACAGTGTGGCTTCTGCGCAACCCTACTTGGGGTGCAACCCATATAATACCCAAGATCCTTGCTACTTAACCGATTACTTAACTTGTGTGTGTACGATTTATGGTTATTACAGTATATTCAGCAATCATATCAGTGCGTGCAATACATAAACGAATACAAACATAAAGAAGATAATGCACAAAAATACATAGAATTAGGAATCAACTTCTATTTTATTAATCTTCAACATCGCTTACAAACTCAACACTGCCTGTGCACTCAGTTGTAGGGGTTCGTGCACTCAGCTGTAGACTCTACTAGGCCTCTGCGCACTCAACGATAGAGCCTCTTCCTACTACTCCAACCCAAGACACTTAGAATTCTACTCTAAGCTCGAACCATTCCTTAGTTTTTCTACTACTCTCTTTACAACTTAGAGCCTCACTCTATTTATACAATCCCATGGTCCGTGGACCATGGATAGGCTGATATGACTTTACATTACCTACATTACTTTAGAGCAGACAACCCTATGACTTGACTTCTACTTCGCGCTTCGTGCTCGCAATTCGCGGAGTCTTACAAAACCTTTGACCAAAACTTGGGCTTTGAGCCCCAAAACTTACTGTGGCGGGGATTCCATGCCCAACAGGCCACCAACACAATCATTGTGACTCGTCTCGAGTCACTCTACTGGTGCGGAGATCTTGGCACAGAGCCCTTCCAACTGATCCTGTGCTGTGTGGAGGTCTATAGTGCACTATTTTGCAGTTTGTTGGGTCTGCTCTACACTTTCGGTCGAAGTCTCGCTGTCAAGGGAAAATCCATGTCTTAAGGCATGCATCGCCTTCATCTGTGCGAGCTTTCCTTCGATGTCTATAGTGATGAGGAAGGCCTCATCAATCCAAGGCTGTACGCATGCTTTAAGGACTACCTCTTTCTGTCGCACAACATCCACCTATTCCTCCAACGCCTTTGCCTACTGTAGCTTCGCAAGTCGTTGGGTCAGGACAACTATCTACATCATTCCGTGCACACTTTCATACTGCACTTGAAGCTCTTGCACCTCCATTTCCAGGCGTCGTATGTTGGGGTCCTCCTGTAATGAAGTGAGAACCACGAAGGATTCTTCCAACATAGAAATGCAGTTCTGTACTACCTAGTTTATTTCCTCCAACCCTTTTTTAATAGTGCCAGCGTGCTGTTCCCTAACTTTCGGGGGCATAGAGGGCTGCACCTTTAATCATAACTAGGAAATTTGAAGGTTGAGGTCCAGCTGTATCCTCATTGCTTCCTCCTCTCCCTCGCAGAATCTACTGGTTAATTTGTGGATTCGCTCTACTATAGGTAGATCTGTTGGGACGGCCAATTCTGGGATGTTTCGACAAACATTATCTACCACCTGCTCTAGTCCTTGGGTCTATGCAACCAGTTCATCACGCTGCCAGCTGAGCTATTCCATATGGATCCTTTTTTCGCTCAATACCTGTAGCGTGCAACCTTCTCTGGTGCAGAACTCAGCTGTGACCCCATCCTGTAACTGGTACAACGTTTCTCGCGGAAAGGCAGCCAAGTTTAAGCCTAGTCCCTTAATCCTGCCCACCACATCTTGGTTAACTTCGTTCGCTGCTGCTAACATGCCCTTGGGGAACACCAAAGTGTTGGTCGTTCGGTCGTGCAATCTCTGTTCCACCTCTGATGTACCTACTGCGACATATGGGGCCATTGTTCCTGTTTGTGGGGGTTGAACCTGTAGTTCCTGTAATTGCACTCTTAGTGCCCCCAACACAATGTTCTGCTCTGTCACCACCTCTTGGAGTGCGTCCTTAGTGACATTGCAAACTATTTCCCTAATTTCAAAAAGATCAAATTCTATAAGCATGATTGGGTCGATAGATATCTTCGAGGCTTTAACCTTCTTTTTGGGGATCGGTTTCTCAGCGATGCGCGGCCATTTCAACTGTTACGAGGTGGTTTCTGGGTCCACACACTCTTCGGTCAGGTCTATGTCCTCAGCCCCCTACCCTGTGGACATGTCATGGCCCTCCCTGGCCTCTTCTATTGGCATTTTTGTTGTTTCTACTACCTGCGCTGTTGCTGCAGCATCGGTCGGCTTCTGCTGTGTGGCTACCTCTATTGTTGCTTTTTCCTGGAGCCTCTTTTCGACCAACTGTGTGATGCGCAGCTTGGTGTCCTTCTTCCTTTGTTGAGCTGCGGCTCTTTCCATTCCTGCCAAGTCCAGGGCGTGCCACTCTGGAGGCCATGTTTCCAACACCGTGAAGATGGTGTCATTAGTAGCAATGAACGTGAGCTTTATCCATACTTTGTCGGATCTTTCCATGCCCAAACATAAATGTTGTGCATGTCCACTTTAAACTTTGCAGAGTGGCGTACACTTTGGGAGACAACTGTGGTCTTTTATTGATCCACATCTGGATGCTCGCCTCCATCAGCACCCAAGAAACCATGGTTCCACGAATCCGCTTCGCATCCTTAGTGGCCCAAAGCAAAGCATACTTCATGGCCTCAGCGAGGTCCCGGTCGATGTTCAAGAACTGGCTATCTTCCAGTAGTTCGCCCACTACCAACAAGATGGATAAGAGCAACCACGTGTAGTGGAAGGTCTTAGCCCACTCTTGGGCCTCCTTACAATTTGTCAAAACCTCCTCACAGAGGAACTCAGCCCAGTTGAACTGGACCCCCTTCACGCATTGTTTGGCCAACCCAATCATAGGTGCTGGTACTTCATCGGCGTGCACTTTCACATTAATTTTCTGGCTAGGAGCTGGGTTGCGACGTGCACCCCTTTGTCCTTGATACTTGCAATTGCATAGCCTTTCTTCTTCTTTTCTAGCTTGTATTTAGTTTTCATGGCTTCTGCGAGAGCCAAATCGCTACTTTTTCCCACCATCATCGCAAGGTCCTTTCCTTTATAGGGAAGTTGAGAAATCCGATGAATGAGAGCGGTCATGATGGGAATAGGCTCCTCCAGCCATAGATACCCATCATGCACCAAGCACAACATCTTCATGATGATTAAAATGGTGATGGGCATGCGGTGAAAGTGGGGTATCCATTGTAGATGAAATAACCCGGCCTTCTCCACATCACGCAGCCACTTTCGTGGCTCCAACGTGATTATTGGCCCCTTCGAATTTTTCTTCATCAAGCTGTCCATCACTAAGCGGGAACTTCTTGCTATTCGTGAGGTCCCAATCCTCGAATTTCAGGGTAGGCACCCAGCCTAGGAGTGGACGTTCAAAAGTAATTCCGTCTAGGAGAAGCGGGGTCTAGAGTGCACTCTTCGTGGCCTCCAGTTCTTTGAGCACACTGGCTATCCCTTTCCATGGAGGGACGTACTTGGGTAACTTCGCGGTGGAAGGCATTGGTGGGACGTTCTCATCCATGTCTTCTTGCTCCTCTATTTGATCAATTAGATCCTATAAGTCCTCCTCCTCTTCATTCGATTCAATGGTGGCAGCCTTGCCTTTTTCTTCCATTGATATCTTGCCGAACCGTGGGTGTCATTGGGACATGCAGATTGGTCCCATAGTTTTTTTATCTTTCTTTAGCCGCGACGTCCGTGGTGATTTTGGAACTTCTAGTGCAACTGGCGCATCTCCGGGCTCCTCATGGACCATATGGGGTGGCGCAGCCTCACCAGCGCTATCTTCAGCAAAGCTCACACCTGGCTTGGTAGCAGTAATCGTATTTGCACAGGATATGTTCTATTGTGTACTCAGAGATGGTAAGATTGGTCGACCCTCAATACTCTACAACTGCTCAAATCTCAAACAACCAAGCGTTGTCTCATGGCTAGTCCTTGGAGTTTTATAGCGTCTTTTGAATTTGAATTCGACTGTTCCCCCCATTTTTTAGTTATTAATGCATTCTTAGCAACAGATTGTCCCAAATCTAGCCCTTAATTCATGTCTTAATTGCCCGTCGCCCGCTCCCTTTTGCCTTAAATTAGACATCTCGTCATGAACAGTGACGCCAATGGTTACTTCCTAGTGTACCTGCACAGCAGCGCAACCCCCCATTCATGGGCACGAATCTTGTACCATGTTGATTCTGTGCGCACCTCCTTCACCGCGTAGTTCCCAAAAAAACTCTTTTAGAGTACCGCACTCTCTTTCAACTGTCTGGAGTGCTGAGACTGTACTCCTTATGGCTAGTCAAGTGGTTGCACCATCTATGCGAGACTCCAATTTTCCTTCCAGTCTAGTCTGTGGATACTCATCAATTGCCCTTGCGACAACTAGCGTAGCGCATTCGACCTCATGTGGTGCGCTCCCCTTGTTACTGCGTTTGGTAAGGTGCAGTCTTAGGTATGGTAGTAGAATCATAAATTCTCGGTGAAAATCATCTAACACAATGGTATGATCATCCGTATCTTTCCTTGTCATCATTGGTTTATCAACGAGACATGCTTGCGTGACCTCGTTTTCCAGTCTTTTGATCTTAGCGTCCATCAACATGCATTTCTTCCTTAATTGTATCCGATCTTCTTTGAGTTCGTGAAGCCTAAGGTTCCCTTGTTGAATTGCTTTCTGAATCCTTTTATGGTCATCCTTGCGTAGCTGTGTGATTCCTTCATCCTGGTCTTTGAGCACTTTCATAACTGTAGGAGCTATTACGTGTGGATTCCTTTTGGTATTCCCTTCAGAAATTGTGGTTTCTACTCTATTTTGTACCTTTGGAACCGTCTTCGCGCTCAGGCTTTTGCACATGTTCCTACAAGCCCATCGAATCACTGGCACACGCAGGTCCCAATCAGTTCGTCTCGTCTGGTGAACCTTGTTCAGTACTCCACACACCCTATCGAATGCCTCGTCGTGGAGAATTGGTAATGTGCATCGCCCTTTCTGCTGTTGTGGTTTGTTATGATTCTCTAGGCTGGGGGTGGTGTGCACTTGTGTGGACTGTACAGCATATGTCTGTACCCATCAGGAAAGGTGGGCGTGCAAGTTGTTCCACCCCATCTGATTGGCTTTCATTTGAAGTTGGGGTTTTCCAAAACGTAGGCGCATCATCCTTCTGCATCCCCGCCAGTCTTCAAAAGTTCCTTGATGTGTACCCACCATCATGTAAGTGTTGCGCGCAATGCCCACTTCAATGCATTGAATCATTACTGCTCTGGTACTGCACTTTTGAATTTGCCCAAAAATTCATCCGTTGCTGACAATCCATCATATGTTAGCAGCTCCCTTGCCTCTGTTGTTACACAACGCAATGACCTGATCATCATGTTGCAATTCAGTGTTGTTACTTTGTGCAGTCAATTCTTCCATCACTCTATCTCTTCGTCTGAATCCAAAGTGCAAGAGCTTTTACGCTCTTATGAAATCCTTCCATCTACAGTCGGATTCACCCAATCCTCGCCTTGTGTAGTTATCTTATAGATACAGTCGAGATCACCATCACTATCGTCGTCGAGCACCGGTTTAGTGTATCACACTCCTTCGGCTGGATCTAGCAGTACTACTACGCGTAGTGACTTTTTCTCAAAGATTATTTTGTGCTTCTTCAGATTTATGACTCCATTCATATCAGTAGTCCAGTCTATTCCTAGTATCACGAGATAGGGATTGTTGTCATCGACAATCTCTATCACTTCAAAATCCGCCTGCATGCTCGTGCCTTCAATATCGACTATCACCCCTTGCAATCTTCCAATGGGCAAAATGTTCTACTGGTTCGCCATTAGTAACTGAATAGGGGACCACTGTAACGTGGGTCTGCCCATGCGTTCCCATGTTTTCTTTGGTAGTACATTTGCGTCCAAACCCAGATCCAGGATTACCTGATCCATTTCATACTCACCTATTTGCACAGTCAACCTCATTTACCTTCCTATGCGCAATGCATGCTTTCCAAGTTTTTGGATCACGAGCGGTTCTCCTGACCCCGCACACCTAGTGATAAGTTCCTATATCCCTTTGACTACCTTGTTGTTGCACAACAGTTTCATGCATGTCTTTAGAAAGGTAGTGAGCATTGAAGGATCCATCCCTGGTTCTAGTGGATCCTTACTACTTGAAGTGGAGGCCTCTGTGAAGCTCTTCTTAGCTTCCATGAATGTCTCCTTTGCACGTTTTAAGTCAAACTCGGGTTCCTTTGTAGGAGCCTTGCAAACCCACACGCTGTATTCTGGCTGCTTCCATTTATCATCTCTCGTGGCCATACCACTCCTAAGCATCATGTTTATATTTTGGTCTTCTTCGTGTGGTTCAGGCCTCATCATTTGTAAATTCTGGGTTGGAGGGGGCTGGAGTACCCCCTTTTCGCACATCTTCACTATCAGTGAAGGGAAATATTTTGCCTCATGATTAAACTGATTACAGTACCAACATGATATCCTAGTCGGATTTGTACAATCTCAAGAAAAATGCCCCGGCCCTCCGCAATTGTAACAAATTATCTGTCAGTGACCCCTTCCTGGCCCCATTCCGCCTCGACCCCGACCGCGCCCCCGAAACCCAATGCACGCCATCCATACATTTGGGTTGAAGGCTCACATTTCGGTCTGCACCCTATAGGCAGGAGTCTGATCCATCATTAGTTCACAGCCTCGGTAGGTGCGTTCGTCATGACCTACCGACCTGCAGAAATTACAAAACAATTAGTGGGACATCTGCATATACTTCTGCAACAGATGACAGTTATCCATGGTATGTTTTCTTGCTATCTGGCAGATCACGCACCATAATGCAGATGCCACACTCGGCCCCACCTGTGCCTCCGGTCTTAATGGCATTGGCCCTCCCCCTACCAAGTAGTTCATGAACACTGGACAATAGTCCTTGTCGTGCCCTTGGCCTTTGCATTTTATGCACCATACTTCCTCGCACACCTCCAGCTGAGTTGTCCTGTCTTGTTTCAAACTTTGCATCTCCAAACATAGATTCTGCAGTTGTGCATGGATTTGTTGGACTCCTAACCCAGGGTCTTGTATAGGGATCTCATGCAATCTCATTTCCATCTCCAACCCTTCGGCCTGGGTGGAAAGTTTTTGCTGTGACAACATTGTCCTTAAGTGTGGCATAAGTGAGGCCACAAACCATGCGCGATGCTATGCATATCTTAACGTTGTATTGGCTTCGTGGATTGTACTCTTCAGCCTTTGGTCCAAATCCCAAGGGGTCTCACTCGGGAGCATCACGATCTCCTTAAACCTGATGATTGATTGTGTCTGTCACGCGGAAAGAGTCGATAGTGCGGACACAACCAACCTCCCTAGGAGTCTAAGACTCTCTAGTGAAAAACAAGACAAACAAGAGCAATCCTTCCCTAAATATGCATTTATACTATGAGAAATCAAGTGTTTTAGATCTTACCTGTAACCCAACGCTGTTGTAGTAGTCCAGCTTCGTTGATCTGGATGAGCTCCTCCTTCTCTTCGAAACCTACATTCACTAACAATCAAACGATTAAATAGCACCTGAATATCACATAAAATAAAACATATTTAACATACAGACCAAGGAGTATATGAAACAACTCATAAATAACAAATTGTTGAGAAGAATGGACTTATTTGTATTAATAGGAAACAAAAGAAACCATTACAACCTAAGCCTTGGTGTTGTGCAAGTTCCTCCCAGGGTCCGGCAAGAGTTTTCCTTTACTTTGATCAGCTCACCCACTTCCAAATGAAACAAGAAAGGATGACAATCTCTCCTCACAAGCTTCTACAAGGAAGTCCTAATCTCAGCAGCATCTACCCTTAGGAATGTTCAACTTTTCAACCTCTCCTCCTTCTGGCCCAATGCCTGTATTTATAGTGCTCTAGAGGAAGTTATTCAGGTCCACCATCAATGGGATAAGCCCCTCTTTGGATGGGATAGCTCCCCTCTTGATGGGATAAGTTCCTCTTTGGTAGGGATACATGAACCATCTGGAGGCGCTCCATACACGTCAAACAAGCTTCTAGAAGGCTCTAGAAATGACCACAAGTAACTTTTTTGGAGTGAAACTTGCGCCTTTTGACCTTTACAGGAGTACGCACCCATTGCTTTACATACAGAGCGTACAAGTACACAGGTATTGTGAACTTGGATTGCGTACCCGCAGGTAAGGCTGAGAGAAACTGCATACCCAGAGATAATTGACTTTAAATGACTTTTCTCTCTTTCTTGGAGTTTGACATGGAGAGCAGAGGTATGAGGCTTGCTAAGGAGGATAGTATGACAGTTGATGGAGCCATACTAACTGCAAATAGTCATGGTGACAAATTTTAGTGTAACAGATTGCCCCCTAAAGTGCGAAGCCTGTAGTAGATTAGGGTTTCATATCATCTAGGAAGGGTGAAGTACTTTATCATTTCAAGGATTATTGTGGAGAGCCCGGTTGGAACCTGCAAGTATTCAACACAAAATACATATATAAGATCATATCGTCGCTGAGGTAGGCATTCCCATACTCAGATTGAAAACTTTAACTAATTGACTATCTACTGCTCTGATACAGGAATGATTTTGCAGAACATCATAATAATAGACTTTTGTAGACACAGTATGGACGCAACCATCTGTTTATGATTAGTCTACTTATACAATGAATACAAAACTCCTCGCAGCCTGGATGGTGGAAACTAGATCCAGGGTCTTCATTTCTACTTCCCAAATTGGTACGATTCTATCCATGTGAATAAATGAGTTGATGTCGAACATGGTAGAAACCACTTGATTACCAGTCAATGATGTAAACCGTTAACAAGTGTGAGAGAGACCACCAGTGATGTCAATGGTTCTCAAAGTACCCAGTACAATCCATGAGATGTGAATGAATGAGTTGATGTCGAACACGTCATGGAATCCTTCGATCGAAAGTCAATGATGTAAACTGTTGTCAAAGGCGAGAAACCTGCCATTGATGCATGCAGACTTCAAGGTACTGATGATTTCTAAGTCATCTCTCTAGATAATGTGCTGATGTCGATAGAAAGCGACCCGTTGCAGGCAAGCCCACAACATGAAATCATAGTTCAAGTTGAAGAAATGTAGCTGTAAGGACTTACTCAGGGATGGTCAAAATGGATGACAAGTATTTTGCATATGAATGGTT
Source organism: Pinus tabuliformis (assembly GCA_031772625.1). Lineage (NCBI taxonomy): Eukaryota > Viridiplantae > Streptophyta > Pinopsida > Pinales > Pinaceae > Pinus > Pinus tabuliformis. The sequence continues at coordinate 656,967,204 of CM062815.1, forward strand.
TATTTGCAGAGACCTCTTGAACACATAACGACACGACAGATGGCTTGGTGACGATTGACCCAAAGTTAATACCCAGAAACGGTTGAAGACTTTCAAAGTGGTTTTATCAGCTTTAAGGCAAAGGATTTCCCAACCCAGGTGAATGAAAAGTGTCGTGTTGAAGAGCGGTGGTAAGGTTCTTCTGTAACAAAGGATACCAAATAGGTTCATTCTTCTCTCTTTTCCCCCACCATTTCTGGCAAGTACCTCTTTATTTTTTACAAGCTTGAGGAGGATAACATATGCTTGATTATAAGCTCATCCTTCGGATGAGTCCAACTTAGTTTAGATTCGGACCCTAAGAAGGAGTGGTCCATTCCTGTTTGTAATCGAACAGGTCCTTTACTGTGAAATTTTAACGAGTCCAGCATAGGAGAAACTCGGCGTTTTTTCATTTTTAGAGAGTCTGAAAAAACTAAAGAAGACTCCAGGGTTGAACGTTTTTGTAAATTTGTGTCTCCCAAGCCCGAAAAAGTATAAAATAATACTTGAGAGAACCGCTTGATCTTGCGACCAAGGAGTACTTTCATGATTAGTGTCTTTGATCTGAAAAGTAAAAAGCGATCAAGGACACGTCATTTTATTTCCAGTATCGAATTTGAAACGACAAAAATCCGGCAATCTTTTCCTGTTTTTACGGTCAGAAAAGGGCTATAAGGGGACTGTCTTTTAATTCCGTTTTAACGAGTGTAAAAGAAATGCTCGGCAATCTTTTCATGTTTTAGGAGTCAGAAAAGGGCTTAAAGATGACTCTGAGGTTTCACTTTTTCGTAAGTTTTAACGAGTTCGAAAAAGAAGATAAAAATGTACTCATATGGCCGACTTTCAATTTAATTTACGAGCAGGAAAAGACGGAAAGAACTCGGCATTTTCATTTGTTTTACGAGAATGAGAGATAGCAAAATAATCTCGGGATTTTCATGAGTTTAACGAGTCTTGAAAATAACTGAAATTGACTCAAGATAGGTTTCATTTTTACACAAGCTTGAAACAGAGAGAAAAGTATGCTTGATGCCCCCTAAACATAACTGTTAGAGCGCATGCCCCCCCAGCTTCATTTCATTCAACTAAGTACAAGCTGGATGGAATGAAGGTTCATGAACGAGATCATTTGAAAGATTCGACCTAAAACTGTAAGAAAATTATGCAAAAAACTGAAAAAACTAACCTAAATATACAACTTAACATTTGAGATCTAGTCAAACTCTCGACTCAAGTAGAGGAGGATTTGTTTCATTTTTTAACGAGCTTGACACAGGAAAAGAACTATGCTCGGATTCAGTTTCATGTTTACGCAAGCTTGAAATGAAAAACTATGCTTGTTATAAGTTCACATGCCCCCAGCATAATGACGCAAAACGAGGTACATGCCCCCCAAGCTTCATTGCATTCAATGAGGTGGATGGAATGAAGCTTTACTTTCAAGATCTTGGAAAGACTTGTGGGAGTTGTTTCATTTTTTAGTGAGGTTGACACAGGAAAAGAACTATCCTCAAAACCCTTGTTTCATTTTTTAAACGAGCTTGACACAAGATAAGGAACTATGCTCATAACTACTCTCTACAATCTACCTAACAAAAAACTTTACTCTAAAAACCTTGATTCATTTTTTAACGAGCTTGACACAAGACAAGGAACTATGTTCATGACTATTCTCTATAATCTACCTACTTAACCTACCCTTGTTTCATTTTTTAACGAGCTTGACACAAGACAAGGAACTATGCTCAAAAAGTTCGCATGCCCCCAGGATAATGATGCAAAGCGAGGTACATGCCCCCCAGGCTTCATTGCATTCAACCAGATGGATGGAATGAAGGTTTACTTTCAATATTTAACTTGAAAAGGGAGTTGTTTCATTTTTAAGGAGGTTGACACAAGAAAAGAACTATCCTCATACACACTGATTCATTTTTTAATGAGGTTGGCACAGTAAAAGGAACTTTCCTCGTACACACTGATTCATTTTTTAACGAGGTTGGCACAGTAAAAGGAACTTTCCTCGTACACACTGATTCATTTTTTAACGAGGTTGGCACAGTAAAAGGAACTTTCCTCGTGACCAACTGATTCATTTTTTAACGAGGTTGACACAGTAAAAGGAACTTTCCTCGTACCTGATTCATTTTTTAACGAGGTTGACTCAGTAAAAGGAACTTTCCTCACACCCACTGATCATGGCTTCCAACTGGAAGAAAGACATGTCAATGGATACACCTTGATCATGGCTTCCAAGAGGTCTTCATCAGAAGGAAGAATAGTTCTCTGGAAGGAACACATGTCAAGGGACTCAAAAGGAATAAGAACATCGTGTTCAAGTAATCCCATAGAGTTTTCCATGTCAATTACCAGATCTAAATCAAAGGAAGATGAGCAAACAGTGAGAGGCTCACTTACATTGGTAACTGAAAACATGGGATCAGTTGCCACATAATTAACCCGTGGCAGGGTAGATACCACTTTAGAATCAGGAACATTTAGGGGTGTCATATTATTGGTAGTTGAAACAAGACTAGGGAACAAAATCTGGTCTACAGTCACAATACTGCCATTGTGAGGGAAAGACATCACGCGAAAGAGTGTCGATACGACAGCGTTCATTGCATAAACATAGTCTCGCCCAAGGAGTAAATTGAAATCCAAGGGACCTTGAACTACCATAAGATCAATACAGACAGTTTTACCTTCCAAGGTAATAGAAAACTTAGGAAGGATCCCTAAAGGTTCACTAATGGTTCTGTTAAAAGCTTTCAGATTCTGCGTAATAGGCGCAAGCTGAGGGGAACCCAAAGCTTTCCAAACAGTTGAGGATAAAATACTAACAGAAGCACCTTCATCTACTTGAGTACGATGTATGTCCCTACTACCAGCCTTGAAAATGATTTGGAAAGGGATGGAGGAAGGAAGACGAGGTTCTGTCAGTCTATTCCAATCAAAGGAAAAGACCTCAGTACTTGGAGGGGGTTTTTTAGAAACAGGTGAAATGCCCCCCGGCATAGAAGAATTTGATGTAACAAGAAGAACCTGAGTGGTATGAAGTTCACTCTCTAAAGGGAAAGTGGGATCGACCGAATGTGAAATTGAATCGATCACTTGATCAACTATGGATCATCAACCTGAGTGACATGAGTTTCACTCTCCAATGGAAGAGTGTGATCGACTGTACTTGAATTTAGATCAATCAATCCATCAGTTGATGGTAGGTTGGGAGAAATTTTACGGTAACCAGTTGGAAATTCTTGCTGTGGAACAGTAAGGTTTTCCAACAATTTTGAGGCTTCATTCATGTGAGGGCAAACGTGAGTTTGATGACTCCCTTTGCATAACTTACAAGGAAACCTAACTTTACCCTTTTTCCCAGGAACCTGACTATCACTGGTTGATGGATCAATGGAAAGTTGATGAGATTTTTCTGACCATACTTCCAAGACCTTTGGAATACCAGGACAATTGACAAGGAAGTGGTCACCCTTACAAAGCCTGCAAGGGTATTTCGGTTTACGATGCATGTCGAAATTTTCCTCAACATAACTAACACTTACAGCCATGGTTGGTTGGTTGACTTCTTTCTTATCTTGCTTCTTCTTCTTCTTCTTCTTCTTCCCTTTCTTCTTCTTCTTAGACTCCTGGTTACTAGCATCAAGGCTTTTACCAAGCGAAGAGGAAGAAATGGAGGAAGAAAAATTAGGCGAAGAAGGTAAAGGGTCAAGAGAAGGTTGGTGATGTTGAGATGGTGAACTCTGTTGAGGTGAAGCATTCGGTTGAGGTGGAACAATTGGAGTACTTTGGGCCAACGAAGTTGAAAATAACCATATCGGTAAACCTATTGTAAATCCAGGTAATGACAAAGTAGCCATATAAGGAGGAACAACATTTCCAAAGTAAGGAAAAGTACTAGGATTCTCGTTAGGAGGGGTTCCTAGGTTGATAAATTCCGGAACATTTGCCATTATATTCAACTTCAGTGAATTTTATTAACAATTTAAAACTAAAATCAACAATTCACAATTCACATTTAACAATTAAAATTCACAATTCACACCTATGGTCTCTAAAAGTAAAAACAAACAAATTAACACGCGCTATCAAATCTAGGAGTCAAACCACACACAAACAGTAACTTTCCGGACCGAAAACACTAGTTGGTGATGAAATCCAACGTCGCAGAATTCAGTACAGAAATGGCGGGTGGAACAGTTACCCCGGCAACCTGCTTAATGAATAGACTGGACCAAGTTCCTCCACTTTAACCATCTCGAGTGAAGTGAACCCCCCAGAAAATCCAAGTGAGTCTAGCCGACGTCTGCTCTAGGTATAGTGGGATCTTCCCTCCACCGTCACCTTGGGTAGAACCCTAAAGATAATGGTCACTAAGGTCACCAACAACAACAAATACACCTGGGGGAACAGTCTACGACCCGATAGCACGCAAGGGCAGAGTAACAAGCTCAATCCCCTTGCCGGCTCCTTGACAATAATCCAAGGTTTACCGACAACTGACCCCAGGCTCCTCGACAATAATCCGAGGTTTACCGTTTATAGTACGTGCATATCTGGCGTCTTTCCCAATGAAGGAGGATTGATCCCCTCACTGGTTCGGACACGGTCTCGTGCTTCTCCTTTAAGAGGAGCTTTCCCAGAGCATAAATGTAACTATTGGATTTATCCTACCACAAGATGAGCTACTTGTTTGGTTTTACTGTCTTGGAGAGTTAATTACTCTCCTACTCCAAGACACTAGCCTAAGCTATGTTGGTGTTTCAGAGCCCTAGAAATGTAAAAGATTACTAGATGAATTTTAATTAAGCGCTGTGTTATTAAGGCTGTTTTTACTCAAATGGGTAAATGGATAAGAAACCAATGGTGTTATGACCCGACTCAACTGAATGCAATGATAATGCAATCCTTTCAATTCGATGAATCCTAATTAAAGTAAGGAGAGAGTTTCCATTCACTTCCAACAATGCAAAAAATTGATCACTAAGAGAAAATATAACAAATTCTCTAATGCACTAATTTTATCATGAAAAACTAATGCAAATCAGTTCCAAACCATTTTTTTATTCTTATTTTTGTGTAAATTCAAATCAAAGAAAACTGATCTAAACCTACAATTGATTTTTCGGAATGTAAACTATGCAATTGTAATCTATGCACAATTCACTTGAAAAGTATGCAAATGTAATCTATGCACATTTTTCATTAATATTCTGAAAATGAGAATTCTAATTATGCAAATGTGATCTATGTAAGAGAATTCTCAAACACAGGATGATTCTAATGTAATCTAAGAACCAATCAAGTGCAAGTCGAGAAAATTCGGCGAGAGTTCCAAAGATCAAAAAATAAAAACACTTAAAGGCGATTAACACTCATACACAATTTAGCCCCCCCCCGGCGAATGAGGGGGAAATTTTTTTGCAAAAACAAGAGCAAAAATATGCAAAATTGTGATAAGACTGAGACAAACCTCCAAGTAATGACCAAAGGAAATCAAATTTAGAATTTCTCAAAAAAGAGACTCAACACACCCAATTGATGAAAGCTTAGAGCAGGAATGCTAATGAAACAAGCTTAGGTGAAGATTTATGGCAGAAAACCAGTGGATCTGGGCAGAAAAAACAAATTAAAAGCAAAATCTAAAAGGCACAAAGAAGAAAATTGAAATTTTCTTAATTTTGACAGGGTACACAGGCGACCTGTTTGCGCAGGTGCGGGTATGCTCTGTGCACAAAGCGACAGTGCGTACAAGTATGCACTGTGCTCAACGCAGAGGCTGCGTACTTCTAGCAAAACAAAGAAAAGCTAAAATCTAATTTAACCCTAAGCTAGCCCACCCAAATACACAGTCAGACAGCCAAAAACCAGAAAACAAACAACTTTTCTCAGATCAAAGTTTGATACAAAGGAAAAAACATTCACATCAATGGATTCCCCAGCGGAGTCGCCATTTTGTCACGCGGAAAGAGTCGATAGTGCGGACACAACCAACCTCCCTAGGAGTCTAAGACTCTCTAGTGACAAACAAGACAAACAAGAGCAATCCTTCTCTAAATATGCATTTATACTATGAGAAATCAAGTGTTTTAGATCTTACCTGTAACCCAACGCTGTTGTAGTAGTCCAACTTCGTTGATCCGGATGAGCTCCTCCTTCTCTTCGAAACCTGCATTCACTAACAATCAAACGATTAAATAGCACCTGAATATCACATAAAATAAAACATATTTAACATACAGACCAAGGAGTATATGAAACAACTCATAAATAACAAATTGTTGAGAAGAATGGACTTATTTGTATTAATAGGAAACAAAAGAAACCATTACAACCTGAGCCTTGGTGTTGTGAAAGTTCCTCCCAGGGCCCGGAAAGAGTTTTCCTTTACTTTGATCAGCTCACCCACTTCCAAATGAAACAAGAAAGGATGACAATCTCTCCTCACAAGCTTCTACAAGGAAGTCCTAATCTCAACAGCATCTACCCTTAGGAATGCTCAGCTTTTCAACCTCTCCTCCTTCTGGCCCAATGCCTGTATTTATAGTGCTCTAGAGGAAGTTATTCAGGTCCACCATCAATGGGATAAGCCCCTCTTTGGATGGGATAGCTCCCCTCTTGATGGGATAAGTTCCTCTTTGGTAGGGATACATGAACCATCTGGAGGCGCTCCATACACGTCAAACAAGCTTCTAGAAGGCTCTAGAAATGACCACAAGTAACTTTTTTGGAGTGAAACTTGTGCCTTTTGACCTTTACAGGAGTACGCACCCATTGCTTTACATACAGAGCATACAAGTACGCAGGTATTGTGAACTTGGATTGCGTACCCGCAGGTAAGGCTGAGAGAAACTACGTACCCAGAGATAATTGACTTTAAATGACTTTTCTCTCTTTCTTGGAGTTTGACATGGAGAGCAGAGGTATGAGGCTTGCTAAGGAGGATAGTATGACGGTTGATGGAGCCATACTAACTGCAAATAGTCATGGTGACAAATTTTAGTGTAACAGTGTCTCTGATTTTGGCCTGCTAAATTCCCTGTTCAATGCAGTCTAGATCTTTGCAATTCCTGCATTCGGGTGGTCATTAGAATGCTTGATATACCACGTTAATGAGTGATCCTACAGTGCACTCACTAGCATAGCCTTTTTGATATTATCATCCATGATTCCCTGTGCTTCCCACACTACTCTTACCAGAAACCAGAATTGGTCCAGATCTTCATTTCCTACTCCTCTAAACACCAGCAGCTTAATCGCACTCGCCATATTGAACTGCAGTGGTGGCGGAGGTGGAGTGGGTGGAGATGGAGGTGAGGGGGGTGAAATGGGTGGTAGTGTGGGTGGGGGTGGTAAACATGGAATTCTCTGTCTTATCAAACTGATTTCACTTCTTGGAGAGACTTTCGCAAGCTCCTCCTCGCTTTCCCGTGAGGGTGAAATTAAGGGTCTGTTTTCCAATTCATCACTACTTCCGCTTCTGTAGATATTTCTTCTTCGCATAGTCCCAAACATTAATTTACGTGCATAACCCGCTTTTCACATAATAGCATCTTAACCCAAGTGTTCAAAGATTTAATATACTTACCTCACAGTCCCTTGAGAAAACGTTGCTCTACCTCACTGTAGGTAACGGTCGTGTCTACCACGAACTCAGTGATAAATCCTCCTATTATTCGGTCGAGCCAGTGGTCCACAGATCACACTATCTTCTCTTCTGAGGCTTCTAGTCTGTGCACTAGTTCCAGAGTCCACACTATTGGTTTGTCGAGTCTATACCTTCCCTGGCTATCTACTAACTTTGCGATCCACTCATACAGTTCAAACGGAAAAGATGCAAAGAAAATTCCATGGATTTCAGTGTAAAAGTAGCGATCCAACCACTGTTCCTTAGATATTTTCGGATTCATGTTTTCCTGCACCACAAACTCATGAATCTTATTGTCCAACTACTCTTCAATTTCTTTCTTTGTAGGATTCCAGTGGCACAACATCAGACATCCTTTATGCAGATCTTGGTCCCAGCAACGGAACCATTTGTTGGTTTGTATGGGCCTGATACAAGTTCAGAGGTGATTTAGCCAAGCAAATCTCGGTACTACTAGCCATTTCGGCAACAGTCCACGGAGCGCGGACTGAGGTCTCACCCGAAGTAGTATGGGAGGGTGCTAGAACTAGGTTTCCACACCCTTGGGATGTCTGATGGGCTTTTGGAGGTTCGCGGTCCAACCCATCGCTACGCACACTTACGATCCCTTCGCAACCTACGGTGTGGCTTCCGTGCAGCCCTACTCGGGGTGCGACCTGTATAATACCCAAGATCCTTGCTACTTAATTGATTACTTAACTTCTGTGTGTATGATTTATGGTTATTATAGCATATTCAACAACCATATCAGTGCACGCAATACATAAATAAATACAAACATAAAGAAGATATTACACAGTAAATACATAGAATTAGGAATCAACTTCTCTTTTATTAATCTTCAACCTCGCTTACAAACTTGACACCGCCCTGTGCACTTAGCTGCAGGGGTCCACACACTTAGCTGGAGACTCTACTAGGCCTCTGTGCACTTAGGTGTAGAGCCTCTTCCTACTACTACAATCCAAGACACTTAGAATTCTACTCTAAGCTCGAACCATTCCTTCGCTACTTACTTTTTCTACTACTCTCTTTACAAATTAGAGCCTTGCTCTAATTATACAATCCCATGGTCCGCGGACCATGGGTAGGCCGACATGACTTTACGTTATATACATTACTTTAGGGTGGACAACCCTATGACTTGACCTCTACTTCACGCTCCGTGCCCGCAATTCGCGGAGTCTTACAAAACCTTTGACCAAAATTTGGGCTTTGAGCCCCAAAACTTGCTGTGGGGGGGATTCCATGCCCAACAAAACATAATTGTCACATATAAAAATTAACCTTTTGTTCATGTTTGCAACACTGTATTTATAAATGCCCATATCAACAACTCTTCGAGGCATTTACGCCTACCATATCTAATAGAGTTCTAAATTAAGCTTCTAAGAAATATCAATATATCGTTGCTCATGATTTTCTCTTTGGCAAAGAAAATTGTGAAGCGCAGGAATTTTGAACTCTCACTCATTGTTCAACAACAAAGTTGACTTTCCCCTTTGACCATGAAATCGAACAATCCTTTGATTATCTGGTTCGAATGAATGGGAGGAAATCGTTAAATGGATATATCTCCACCTTTCCATATCTTTCTTCTCTTAACTGACACCTTCAATCCTGGTAAACCTTGGAATCGGCTACAGAAAAATAGATTAGTTGTAGAATAGTGTGAATTCTATATCTAATACAAATATTAACTTAATAATAAGGAAAATTATTAAATATGAAAGATAAGAGAATTAAATACCTTACCATGTCAAAAACCTTGTAGTTTGATGCCTATTGAGTTTATGATGATGATCAAGGAAAGGAAAAATAGGTAAGGGAGAGTGTCAAAGAGGCTGAACATTCCCCCACACGGAGGCCACTGCATGTCTTTATGCAGAGATTAAAAATAGGAAGTCTTCTCAGTCACTACTCTCTCTTAAAAACTTGGGCCCCAACATCCAAGTTTGTCCTTCTTATCTTCTTTCTTGCAATTGTTGTTATGGGCTTCTTCATCAAAATCCTACATTTTAGACTCATGACCTTCTGTTGTAGCGGCTACAACCACCCTCCAAAAGTTTTCCTTAGCTTCGTTTTGGAGCCTCCCTACCAACTTTCACAGCACCTTGTCTTGCTTCGTCAAGTACACAAGCTTCAGTGTTTTTCTTGCACAAAGGCAACCTGTTGATCATAGCTTGATGCATTCCCCTCACAGGCTGTTCATCTGGACTTGGTCTAGCTACAGGCTAAGAAGCTCCCTAAAGAAATTGTGCATTTCTGGAGGGAAACCATCCTTCCCTCCAGAAATTGCGCAACCCTGTCTGGCAGCCTGTTGGGCTCCAAAATTGCGCAATTCTTCCAGTCAACACTCACAGTGAAAATTGCGTAATTTTCCCTAGCAGGGCTGCTCAACCCAGAATTTGCACAAATCTAGGCAGCAGTTAGTTTCTCTGCCCAGAAATTGTGCAAATCTCCTGGGCAGCCAACCCAGCTCCCAGCCAGAAATGTGTGTTTCCTTCCAGCAGTTGAGAAGCTTCATGCATGAGTAGTTGGGTTGACCAATTCCACTCGGGACCAAGGAAACTTGACTTGCATGCATGGATTGCTTTTTCCTGGAATAGAAAAAGGAAACATGCAAAAGGCATCCCATGATTCAAGGAGCTATTTTTAGCAGCTGGAGGTTACATGCAAAGTTGTTTTAGAAACTTTCCTCCAAGTGTCGCTTTTTCCTAGATTTGTGGCATGCATGTCAAGAGCTCGAAACTTATTTATTCGACACATCAGAGATCATTCTTTCACATTGAGCTTGGAGCTCTGACATCCCATAGCACAACGAGGACTCTTCGATAGATCTGGCTCAGCTATTCACGGGTAAGTGGTCTCAACTTTTCTTTTTCAGCATTTCTGTCGTTTTTTGTGTATTTTCTTGTGTGAGTGATGTTTGCTTGATTTATTTGAACGCTTGCTGTTGTTTACATGTATACTAGCTTGTCCTAGCATTGTTTTAGTCTTCATTGCTATCTCACTGCTATTGCATGCATGAAACTGTTTTGCACGAACGGTCGCCGATTCGACGACTCACTTCTCCCACATCCATGTTGATTTGTTTATTGAAATTTTCATTCATGTTTGCATGCACTGTCAATCACTTTTGCTTTCACACAATGTCGTGATGCATTCACTTTCATATTTTCTTTCAGATGCCTATTGGTGAGTCTGTCCAACCTTGGCCTGGACTCTGCCTTCACCAAGACAACATTGCACAATCTGGAGAAGGAAGGTTTTGACTTCCTCTACAGAAATGTGAATTTTTGCCTAGCCACTATCCTCCAGGACTGTTTTGCACATTTTTGAGGGATATTGACTGCTGGCCTAGAATTATTGCGTAATGTAGTCCATGAGCCTGCAGTCACTCCTAGCTGGAATTGCGCATTGTGCAATCCCAGCAGCCAGGAGCCAGTCTGGATTGCGCATTGCCCAAATCCAGTAGCCATTCTTGCCTCCTATAAAACCTAGACTACCTTCTTTGCAGTTCTGGTAGCCAGTCACCTAGCCTCTTAGAAGAATTTGCGCAATCTTGCCTATTAGTTCCCCAGGTATGTGCTGTGTCATTCCCCGAATTTGCTTTGGTTTTGACTGACATATTTCTTTCCATGCATGTTGCTCTGTCTCCAGATCTTTCAGGTGTTCATCCACCTCTTAGTAGTACAGGATCAATGGCCTCCAAGAGAGCGGGATCACAAGACACTGATGAAAATGCAACTGGAGCAATAGTTGAATGAGTGTTCGCATGTCTACTGATCTATGAAGATACAAAGTTGTTTCTAGACAAGGACATCAAAATGAAGTGGCAAGAGGTCAATGAAGCATTTGCAGGCACCTTTGAGGAAGACCTTGAAGACCGTCAGGTATATCTGAACATTCACAACTCTAGCTTGTACCGGATTGCATGTAGATACTGCACGTTCCCATGCGTGGACATGATACATTGGATCGTCTCTCACATTGATCCCAAGATGATGACCTTGAGTAGTGTCAGTGGGAGGAAGCTTGAAACCTTTTGGGCAAGAGATTATGGTGAAATGTATCAGATGTGAGAGCCCATGACTATCATGAAGACTCCCTTTAGTTTACCCAAGAGTAGTTCTAACTCTAGAGACATTTTGAACAACTGGGTAAAGGAGCTAACTCGATTCAGGTTGACACCTAACCATATCTACAAGATGAATATATTACGGAAGTCGTATGAATACTTGGTCATATTTTCCTGTCAACTACGTGGCCAAGAAAGCACAGAAACCTCCCCACAGAGTTGGGTGATTGCGCTGGACCAGCTGGCTAGAGAAGGAAAACCATGTAACTGGTATGGCATGTTGGCTGATCAGCTAAAGGAACAAGTAACAAAGGCTCGACAGTCACCTGGAGGTATGCATGTAGATATTTACATGTATGCCTACATCTTAGATGCAAATTGTGCCCGACAGGAGTTCTGAGGTTTGGAGTGGGCATGGTCCCCAGCGGAGATTGTTGTGAACAAATATTTCAAGTTTTTGTCCCAATTCAGCTGCAGGGGAGTAATCACATGGATGTTTGATCATTTTTTCGCCCCGGTTTACAAGATGATATTTGAACAAGATCCACCTTGCATGTCAAAGGAAGAAATGGAGGCATTGTTAGATATTGCTGATTGGTATGCCTCACCGTCTGACACCTTCATCCGAATGTTTAGCATGGAGAAGCCTCCGCATGTTCTACCAATGTTTGCCTTGGACATACTTATCATGCAGGAAGTAGCATATCACATCTCGGTAGGATTGATAGCTAGACTACACTAGAAGAAGAAGGCACCTTGGCTTGCTCTTCTATTGCGAATTGGGTTATACGAGATACAGAGTATCAAGCAAGAGGATGTCGAAGTAGAACTATTGAAGAAGTACCCACTCGACCTCCAAAGTTACAATCCGTATGACCCACATTGCATTGTGAAGGATCACTGCACGAGAGTACAGTTCAACTGGATCCACGAGGCATGTCATTGGGCAGAGGGGGACCCATGGAGATACTGCTACAGTTTCTCCAAACCCAATGAACAGGTTGGCTTTGTTGTGGAGTGGTTAGTGAAGTAGCATCACGAAGAGCATCAGCACTAGCAGAAGTAGTAGCAGCAAAGGCAAGCATACCAGTGTGCGACAAAGGTAAGAGGAAGATTTTTTTTTGCATGGAGGAGGAGCAAAGCTACAAGTTTTGAGAAGATACATTAGTAGAGAAAGAAGCTATGGCTATAGAGGCAAAGTGTCACCAAAGCGACATGAAAATCACGCAAAGGTAAAAGGATAAGAAAAGAATGGAAGAAGCAGAGAAGGAGTTGCATGATCTAGGGGAGCAACTCCGAAAGGAACCAAATCTGTGCAAACAGGAGAGGGAAGCGCAGCAACAACAGATACAACAAGGGGTGCAGCATGTGCAAATAGATGAAGAAGCGCCTGTACAAGTAGTTGATTTATCAGAACAACTAGCATTAGGAAAACAGGGTGAACCATCACAAGAGCAATACTTCGCTCATGAGATAGAACAAGAACTTCAACAGTTGGATGCAGACATGGAGCAGCAGGAATTGGAACAAGACATCAACCTCATGCCTCACCACAAAGAGGCCAGCTCACCCACTTCACTACATCTAGATGATGAGAAAGTCTTGAGTGACTAAGGAGGCACTGATATCCTTGGTGATCAGCCGGAAGGAGAGATGCACAACATCTCATTTGACAAATCTCAAGATAGAGTTGTGCAGTCTCGTAGAGTGTCAACTCCGAAGGATCATACATCTCCTGCACAAGTTGAGGAATGAGTGATCGTGACTGATGTGCGCAAACATCAATTAGCCTTGGCTAATGCAACTAGAGTGTATTCCAAAGCCACTAGCTCAAGTGTTTGCCTTCCAATAGTTGAGAATGAGTGAATGGCGAAGGAACTACAGACGGCCAAGCAAGGAGGAGACTTGGTACTGAAGAAGGCAATACTAGATGAAGTATTGTCCCTTGACACAATTATGTGAGCATTGTACTCCAAGTTTGGTACTGTGCATAAGGCAGTCATCCATCTCAATGGATGGTAGCAACGATGTATGAGAAGAGCACGTATCTTAACGAACTTGCATGCTGTTGTTGATGACATGCAAACATGGATGATGAAATATAAGGGAGCCCCACTTCACTTGCATAAGATGATGAGGCCCAATGCGATCGAGATAAAAGAACATATCTGGAGTCAGATCCAAAACAATGAAGAGCTCATGCAGCTCATCACTAGCACATAGGCTTACCATGCATGAGTATTCAAGAGTATGGATGTTTTGGTGCACACACATGCGATCCCATCTACTGGGACTCTCACCCAGGTGAAGACAATGCCATAGGTCTGACTAGAGTTTAACTCGTACTTCAACGAGTTGATGTGCATTGCCACCAACCCAGAATTGCCCATCAGTGCAGACATCATGCACAAGTATGTTCCTAGTCCGGCCACATTGAATACAATGATCCACATGCTTTCAAACGAATTGGACAGAGGAGCCCAAGCAGTGTACTTGGATGCTATGGAGGCAAGAGTCAAGTTCCAGACAGATGTCACCGTAGATCACATGGATACCATCAAGGACTACTGATCTTGGCATCAGTATGTTACTATCGATCAGCATGAGGATGTTGAGCAGTTTGACTTCCATGGTTGTCTAAGTTAGAGTGATGTCTAGCATGGCTTGCTCGAGCCATTTTGTTTCACATGGGTACATGTGAATTGTAATGTAATGACTTGTCAAGTGTAAGTCAAGTGTGGATAGTTGGATGTAGAAATCATAGAGTAGATGAAGAGTCATGAGGGTAGTTGAACTATCACAAAGAGGAATGTCAAGGGTCACACCACCCTTTGCTATAAATAGTCCCTCATAACTCATTATATAGGCTTTTTGTTGGCCAAGATTCCGATAACACTATCTTGGAGAGAGCTTGGACAATATTGTAACGAACCTTGGCTTCTCCACTACGCAGAGCTAGTACATCTCTTTGGAGGAGTAGGTGGACGTGGCTATAATGTTCCACTATTGGAACTAGTGGTTGGACATGGATGTATCATATGACTGGAACTTACACTTCTTTATATAATAAGGTCTAGCATGTTTCATGCATATGTTGTATTGTATTCTATGTTATCTAGTTTACTCTAAATGATATATGCATTGGTTTGCTTATAGATGCATGTATAGACTATTTTGTATAAGTATGTATGAATCTTTATGAAATGTGTTGTTGGTTTAACCATCACTTTGGATTTCTTGCTAACTTGCCTTCCATGTTGTGATGTATCTTCACTCGTGTGTTCCATTCCAATTTGAGTACTATTACAGGTTGCCAAGGGGCACACTCATCTCAACCCCCATGTGTTAGAACCTCTCATGCACCTTCCTTGACTCACTGCAGCTGTCACACCCTTACTACTAACATAGTTATCTTACTTTCCTTTGTGCGAAATCGTGGTCAAGGCATTATCATTTGACCCACTACAGGGATTCCTACACCAAACGGTCTGAGGTCTAATTGGGACTTCTTACTAGGGAGATCCCTTGACATGTTGGTAGATCCAACACCATCAACACCTTCCTTTTTAGAGATCCATTCTTTTTCTTTAACTTCTTGTTCCTTTCATACGATAAGCCCATATGTAAAAGAATGTAATCATTCTCATTCCTTTGTATCTCATTCTGCATCTTTAATGTCTCATGTTCTTTCCTCAGATGTCTATTAAATGTATCAAACTCAAAGACTTCTTGTTTCATAGTTTTTACAAGTAGAGGTTCTTGTGGACTCTAGAACAAGATTCTTTTTTTGCAGCTCTCCTCTCCAGAGACTCAATGTAGTCATAGATTTCTTGCTGTACTAAATCTATTTCTAGTGTTTTTCGGCCTGGGCTATGAATGGGTGAGATGACAGTAGGTGATGGAACTTTCATTTTCTCTTCTTCCTCCAAATTAACAACATTTGTATATTATTGAGATGGTTTTTGATTAATCATGGTGCTTCTTCTTATATTTGATGGAAGATGGTTTTTAGTTTTAACTCTTTTCTTCTCTATTTTAGCTTCCTCTGTTTTCTTAGATGTGCTTTCTTCCTTTTTGTTGGCTTTCTTTCTTCTAATAGATTTCCTTTTAATGCTTCCTAAAATTTCTGCAATAAGAGTCTCATCTTCTGACTATTATTGTAGTTGTTTTTTAGGTAAGTTTTTGGTAGGATTCTCAGATATTCTCTTCCTTCCTCTTTTTTCTTTGTTGCTGCTAGGTGGCTCTTGATCCTCCTCCTTAAAATGATTTCTAACTAGGAAGTTATCCCAATTATCTCCTAGTCTTTCAAGATGAAATTCAATGAGTATTTTTATAAGGCCGTGGTGATACATGGTTTTCTGTATGAATTGGATCCTTTTTTGAACATTCCCAAACATTTTCCTTAAGCTATTTAATAGAATATAAGGAAGATTGATTTCATTTTATTTGATAAAATGCATCATCAAACGAATGTGATAAAAGAACATACAACCAAATATTCATTTATAGGTGACAAATTTATGAATTACTAGCAACCAATTTCTCCATTTACCCGTAAGTGTTGTACTAGGAATTCCTTTCTTAAAAATAGTGATATCCATACCTGGTTTCTTCAAGAAAGTCTTCCATTCTTCTCCTTCAATGCCCTTGTTCTTAAACCATTTCTCTTTGACTCTTGGCAGTCCCATAGCTTCAACAATAAGAGATTTTGTCACTGTAAACTTGATGTCTCCAATTTCAACTTCAACGCCATCAAAAGCTATAGCATATGATTTGGTTACTTCCTTGTTAAATCCACCAAACTTTTCCACGAACTCTAGCCACTGTGCTTTCTGCATCATTTCCTTCACTTGCAGATATTCTTCCATGAATTTTCTTCCATTTGGTTTATTTCTTACTATGATGCCCATGGTTGAGAAGTTTTACCTCAGAATTCGCTTCTTGACAGGGTATGAGTCAGGGTTTCGGGATAATGGATTTGGTGAGAGTATAAATGAGAGCGAGGGGAAAAACAAGTGAAGTGACCGTTAGGGTATGAATGGATGTGAGTTGGGAAATTTCAATAATGAATTTGGAATTTGAGATGAGTGTTGTGTAATGATGAGGAATGAATGGGTGGTTTATGGCTTTTATTTTGATATGACAAGATATTTTTACCTCACTTTCAATAATGATGGTTTTTGAACTGGTGGTATAATGTCCATATAATTCATATATTAATGTTTTGACCCTTATTATTAAATTAAATATTTTCATACCTTTTGAATTGATGATTCTAACATTTGATTTCTCCTTTTTGTATTTCCTTCAGGTGCTTTTGAGGATGGATTTGATCATTCCTTCAATTGATCCAATTAGTAGTCCTTGTCAAACATTAGCTGAAATATTCTGTCAAAGCTACAGATTCTTAGCAATTTTGTAGCTATTTTATTCTTGAAAGAAAAAGAGGGACAAAAATAAAAATGGGAATGGGAAAGAAAATTTAAGATTCCAAAATTACTTGGGTTTTACCCTAAGTTTTTTGTATAAACATGCCAACAAAGTTGGTTTTCATGTTTATACAAATTTTATTATCTATATATATATATATTAGAAAATAAAAAGGCTTATGAGTCAAGGTAGAGGAGAAGGAAAATCCTTCTTAACCAACTGGAAATCAATGTTGTCTTGCAAATGTTTCAAAAACTCCTCCTTTTTCAATGTCTTATGTAGATTCTTAATCAATGACCATTCACAAGAAAGGTGGTCCTTTCTTCATCAATACTTATGATCCTAACTACACCATTATGAAAAATTCTTTGGCCCAAGCTAACGAGTTTGAAATTTCCCTTGGAAATCTTTGAACTTTGAATCAAAAGATAATGCCCAATCTCCTGGATGGAACTTTCTTTATTTGATATATTTGTCATGCCATCTGGATCTCTATTGTTGAACTAGAATGGTTCTTTGGATTGCATCTTGTATTATCTCATCAAGTTCATTTAGCTGCTCCATTCTTTGTTTTTGTGCCTCTGAAAGATCAATACCCAATTTAACTATTGTCTTGAAAGTTTTTACTTGAAACTCAATAGGAAGAAGGAATTTCTTCCCCTAAACAAGTTCATAGGGAGTAGCCTTGTAGTGTTTTGCCATGTGGTATGGTATGCGCATAAAGCTTCTGGAAGCTTTTCTGCCCAGTCTCTTCTATGAAGATGCACTTTTGGTGAGAATTTCTTCAATTACTTTATTAGTGGACTCCACTTGTCCATTTGCTTGTGGATGGTATGGAGTGGAATTTCGATGTTTGATTTTGTACTCTTCCATTATATTCTGTACCAACTTGGATGTAAATTGAGTACCTTGATTTGTTACAATTTCCCTTGGGACAACAAAATGAGTAAATATATCCTTGAAAAGAAATGAAACTACAACATTTTCAGTAGAAAAAGGAAGTGCTTTAGGTTCTACCCATTTTGTAACATAACCAGTGCAAACAAGAATGTACCTTTTCTGTCCTGATGGTGGATTGATTGAACCAACGAAATCCAAAGCCCATTTTTCAAAAGGTTCAATAAGTACCAGAGGCAATAGAGGCATTTAATCAGGGGGAACAAGTTTTCCCATCCTTTGACACCTATCACATCTCTTGACATACTCCTTGGCATCCTTAAAAATGGAAGACCAATATTATCCTAAGAGAAGGACTTTGTAGGAAGTTATTTTGTCAACAAAGTGTCCTCCACATGGCTCATCATGACAAACTTTCAATATCGCTGGTACTTTATCTTCTCTAACACACCTTTGAATGATTAGATCTAGCCCTGTTTTATACAATTCCTAATTTATCCATGAATAAGATGCACTAATCTGAATTACCTTCCTTTTTTCTCGAGGAGATAAATATGATGGTAATTTCCATGTAGCCAAATAATTAGAAATATCTGCAAACCAAGTTGATTTAGTAGATAATGCAAAAAGATATTCATCAGAGAAATTGTCTTATGCAGGTACACCATTATTATCATTTTGAATCCTAGACAAAAAGTCAGCAACTATATTTTGTTTCGTAGGTTGATCCAAAATTGTGATGTTAAAATCTTGCAACAACAACAACCATATTGTAATTCTACCACTAGCGACATGTTTATTCATTAAGTAGCTAATTGCAGAATGATTTGTATGTAAAAAAGTTTCATATCTAGTAATGTAGTGTTTGAATTTATTGATGTTATGGACAACAGCTAAAAAATTCTTTTCTATTATAGTGTAATTTAACTCTACAGGAGTCAAATTTTTACTTATATAATAAATGTAATAAGGGCTTAAATCCTTTTGTCCTAGTACAACTCCTAAAGCTATGTCTGAAGCATCAGTTGAAATGTGAAAAAGTAGTTTCCAGTTTTCTCCTCTAAGAATGGCTGCTTCAGATATTTTCTCCTTTAATGTTTCAAAGGCCTTTTGCCAATCATAATTCCAATTGAATTCACAGTGTTTTGTGAGTACTTTGAAAAGTGGGGATGTAATTTTTGTAATTTTTTCTATAAATCTTCTGTAGTAACCGGTGAAACCATGAAAACTTCTAACATCTCGTTGACAAGTTGGAATTGATAATTTAGAAATAACTTCTACTTTAGATGTGTCCATTCTAATTCCATTTCTTGAAATATGGTGTCCTAAAACAATTCCCTCAGTAAACATCATAAAACATTTTTCATGGCTTAATGAGAGATTTGCCTCTTTACATCTAATGAGAACTTTTTCCAAATTTTTAATAGCTTTTTCAAAAGAATTTAAATAAACTATAAAATCATCCATATACACTTCCACGCAATCATGAATTAGATTAGGAAAAATTCCTAATACTTCTCTTTGGAATGTTGCAAGTGCATTAGATAATCCAAAAAGAAGTACTCGATAAGAATAAGTTCCCCATGCGCAGGTAACAGTAGTTTTATCTTGGTCTTTTGGGGCTACTTAGATTTGATTATACCTACTAAAACCATCTAATAATGAAAATTATTTCTTTCCTACCATGATCCAGATTTAAACAGGAACGCAACAAATTACAGAGATAACCATAAACATAGAGATGCAATGGAAATAATACTTCATTTCATTAATGAAAAATACTAAAATATGCTTACAAACAACAATGGAAATAAACCAGCTAGGGCAATGGTAGCTTATCTCTGAGAAGAGATGTGGCGGCTACATGCCTCTCAACTATGTTACAATGAGGCTTGAAGGCCTATTTATTGTTGTGAAACAATGGAAAACCCTTCACATCCCAAAACCTAACCCTAGAAGACGAAACGCCAAATTGTGGGTCTCGTTTGGGTAAATTGGTAGCTTAATTTCCCGGGGCCGTAACTTTGGCATGCGATCTCCGTTTGACACGTAAAATAGCTTGTTAGAAAGCTATATCTGAGCACTACAACTTTGGGAAGGGAAAAATTAGTCGATGGACCGATGTCACCCCCAGATTTCCCAAAAAAACGTCATTCAGGGTCTCAAAACGGCTCCGGAAGTTCAGGACCCGAAAAACTACTAAAAATAGTAAATTGTGCTACAATTATGGAAATTGAAAAACTGAAAGGGATAGTTGTGGGGGTCCAAATGGGATAGGTGGGTGGCCACGAACATCCACCTGGATCATTCCTCCCCCCTTAGGAAGCAATGGTCCCCATTGCGTTCAGTTCCTCCTTGAGATGAGGAAGCTTCTGCTGAGTTGGGTTTCTGGTGAGCTGTTTTGCAATCCCTGATGTGTCCAGCAATGGTGGGAAGCATGGTCAATGATGGTCCACATTGAACACTCGGTTCAAGCGAAGGAATGGAGGAATGTTGTGCTCCAAAGCATTGTTTCCCATAGCCTTGGTAATGTTGTAAGGACCATGTCATAGTGGTCTGAGCTTCTGATGGGCCCTTGTCGGGCATTCTTTCTGTAGATGCAACCAAACTTTGTTGCCCACCTGAAGCTTGTGTGGTACCCCTATGGGTGAGGAGAAGTTGTTCCTGTGTTCTTTCATGATTTTATCCCCTTGTTGCTGCTACTGCGTGGAGGAACCCTTCACGGGGGTCATGGATGTGGTGACGATCTTCTTCTTTCTTTGGGAGCGAACTAGACAGATCAATTTCCTAGTGTAGAAGATGAGCTTGCTTCCTTTCTTAGTAGAGATCAAAGAGGTGGTGGTAGGTGGGGCTACCTCTGGTATCTTGTATAATGAATTATCTAAATAAATAATGACAGCACGAGGCCTTGACTCATACACAACATGTCGCCTCCACAAGTATGGCTGGCCTAATAATACATTACAAACATCCAGAGGTGTAACATCACACAATACCTCATCTATGAAGGGCTTGATGTTGTAGGGAAGGCGGCACTGCTGGCAAAGTTTGAGATCTCGCCCTTCATCAAGCCACCCAATATTGTACAACTGCGAGTGTGGTGTAGTCGGTAGGCCCAACTGCTTCATGACCTCTGCTGAAATGAGGTTATTTTGGATGCCATTGTTGACAATGAATTGTAGTGGTGAACACTTCACCCACATTTGTGAGTGGAAAAGATGCTCCCCCTCCTCTGGATCTTCGGGCTCATTCTATTAGATCTTGGCAGTGGCAATAGTGACGCTAGGCTCCACATCAATGATCTACTTCCCTTTGCCATTCCCCTTGTTGAGTTCTAACTCAGGGTTGAAACATGAATCTAATTCTGAAGCCTTTAGCTCTGCCACCAATGACTGCTTGGTCCAACACTCACTTGTGTTATGAGTGGGACTCTTGTGGAACTCACACCACTTTCCTATGTCCTTCTTCGACTTTATGGTGTTGTTCTTTTCTTGTGGCTTCGACGAGTTGTCTTGGGTCATCCTACCTTGGCTTTGTCCTTTGGTCTTTAGATTTGCAGATCCAAAGTCTTTCTTCTTCTGTTTGAACTTTTGCTCGATTTTGACAGTTTATCGATACGTCATGCCAAGCGAGGAGATGTTCAGGAACTCCATCTCTTCTTGGATGTATCTGTGTAGGTAGTTGTGGTATTTGAGTACCAAATGCAGCTCAAAGTCCTTGATACCCAACTGTGTGCGAAGGGTATGAAAAATGTTGGTGAACTCCGGCACATCTTAGTCCCTTCCCTGTCGCAGCATGGTCCACTTTATGTATTTGTCCTCGTAGCTTTTGATAGGGTATTACTGCTCCTTGATGGCATCCCAGAATGAATCCCAAGTGGGTGCAGCTAAAAATAGTGAGCCTGTGCTTTCATCCTTCTAGTCGCAGTAGGTCTCCCACCAGTCCTTGACGTGGGGGGCTACTTTGAGAAGAGCGAAAATAATATTTTCCCGACTCGAAAATTCATGAACAGAAAAATACCCATCTAGCAGATTTAACCATTTATCTATAGCATATGCATCTATTTGTCCCTCGAAGATGGTGATTTCAAAATTAACTCGTACCTTAAATGGTGTGGCATTTCTAGAGTAGCTGTTGGAAGCTGATGCGTCGCCTCTGGGTAGTCGCTGAAGGATCTGTGCAAAGCTATCCATCATCGCGTTCCTTTGCCGCTTGAGGGCTTCTTTGAGCAAGATTTTGATAGGATCTCCTGCCCCCTCATCTTTATTTTCATCTACCATGGGAGGCCGTCAGGATTTGCGAGGCTGGTCTTACAAAGGTTCGACCAGTTCAAGCCCTAACTCCTTATATCCTGACCTCGTTGGGGACATGCAAAGAAAAACAGAGACAAGGCAGACTGCTCTGATACCATTGATCCGACTTTAAACAAGAACGCAAAAAATTACAGAGATAACCATAAACATGGAGATGTAACCAAAATAATACTCCATTTCATTAACGTAAAATAATGAAATATTCTTACAAACAACAATGGAAATAAACCAGCTAGGGCGATGGTAGATTATCTCTGAGAAGAGATGTGGCGGCTACATGCCTCTAAATTGTGTTACAATGAGGCTCGAAGGCCTATTTATTGTTCAGAAACAATGGAAAACCCTTCACATCCCAAAACCTAACCCTAGAAGATGAAACGCCAAATTGTGGGCCCCGTTTGGGTAAATTGGTACCTCCTCAATTTCCCGGGGTCGTAACTTTGGCATACGATCTCTGCTTGACGCGTACAATAGCTCGTTAGAAAGATCTATCTGAGCACTACAACTTTGGGAAGGGAAACATCAGTCCATGGACCCATGTTGCCCCCAGATTTCCCAAAAAAAGTCGTTTAGGGCCTCAAAATGGCTCCGGAAGTTCAGGACCTGAAAAATTGCTAAAAATAGTAAATTGTGCTACAATTATAGAAACTGAAAAACTGAAAGAGATAGTTGTGGGGGTCCAAATGGGATAGGTGGGTGGCCATCAACATCCACTTGGATCATGCCAAGGCATCTAAAACCTGATCTATGAAAGGAAGTGGAAAGTGATCTTTTAAAGTGCCTTTATTCAATTCCCTATAGTCAATACATACTCTCCATTTTTTATTCTTTTTAGGAACATTTACTAAGGGTGAAACACACTAACTGTGTGATATTAGATAGATGAAATTTACATTCAACAGTTTTTGTAGTTCCTCCTTAACGATTTCCGTTAGATTCAGATTCATTCTTCTTTGAGGTTGTCGAATTGGTTTGGCATTTTCTTCAATTTAGATATGATGTATACAAGTATCAAGATCAATTCCCTTCATGTCAGTATATTCCCATGCATTGGTAGAGGAATGTTCTTCTAACATCCTTATTAACTCTTTCTTTTGAAATTCTTACAAATTATTATTGATATTTAAAGTTTTTCCTTGAAAGATTTCAATTGTAGAATTGTTGAATTTTTCCATAGAATGCAAGGATAATTGTTGAAATGATAAATATTCAATATTGCATTGTTCTTGAAAACTCTGACTAGATGCACAATATGATGAAGATTCATTATTTTCCATTAAACTCAAAATTTGATCTTCTTCATCTAGTTGTGAAGTAGTAAATATTGATATTATATCAATATCGTCATCTATCCATTATTCATTTTCAACTTCTATTGTTATTTTTGTAGGTGGATACAATGCGAATTTCTTTGTTGAGCTCCCATTAGAAATAAAATTCTCACCATATCTACAACTTATAAACACATCAGTTGTAGCTAGCCATGGTCTTCCTAGAATCAATGGATTTCCTCCTAAGCTATTCTTGGGTGTTAAATCATAAATCGACAGGGTATTCCCAAGAATCTAAGGATACATATATATCTTCTAATACACCATCAGGTTTGATTACAGATCTATCTACCAATTGTAATAGTGTAGGTGTATATTGAAGATTAGAATGTTTTAATTGATTCATAGTTTGTTTACTCATGATGTTTATAGCTTCTCCTAGATCAATCAATGTATTTGGGATCTCTACACCATTGATGTGTGTTTTCACAATGGGACTTCCTGGATCAAGATATTTCTGAATTGTTGTCTTACCCATCATGATATTTGCAATTTTTCCAACTAGTTGGATTCTTTTGACTTCTTTTCTTTTTCTTCCTGGTCTTTTTATGCTCAATTCCCTAATTGTCTTTGCAAAAATTGGTATTTCCTTAATGGATTGTAGAAAAGGAATTTTTATGCAAACATTCTTTAGTTCATCTAACATGTCATAATCAGGCAATAAAATCTATTTTTCTACCCCTTCATCAATTTTTAATCTCTCAAGAAAAGGTGGTTTTGAAATAGATACTGAAGGTTGTTCCATAATAGGAGTTGAGTTATTTGAATGTGTTGGAGTAACTTGTTTTTGAGTTTTTTCTTTTTTTATTAAGAGTCTTCTCTTCTTCAGAGATATTTTCTTTTTCACTTTCCTGAATAACAACTGATGGGGACTTTTTATCTAATATTCTACCAGATCTAAGTTGAACATTACTTAGATCTAGTGGAGTTATCATGTAAGTTTGGAAATTTTGTCCTTATAGATTGTAAATAGGTTGTGAATTTTTATTATTATTCGGATTTGGAAGTGGTTGGGCAGGAAATTGGTTTGGTATTTGAGGAAATGATAATGAAAGTCGTTGTTTCAAATTGTGGGGTTGAGTTTGCTAAATAGGCTGAGGATAATATTGTGGAGGAAAGCAGGATATGATTGTTGAAATTCTGGAAATTGAGGATATTAAGAATATTGAGGTTACTTTCCATAAGGATTTTTCCATCCTTGTGACCAAGGTTGTGGCCAATATTTCCAAGGCATTGGGGCAATCCAATTACTTTGTGATGATTTTTCAAATGGTTGAGCGTTAAAAATTTGAGCTATATTTGGCTGTGGATTTTGACAGGGTCTTTTGGCAATAAAACAAGGAGGATCTACTTGATTTGGTACTCCTCCTTATTGATAAATAGATTTAAGACCTCGTATTGAGGGACATTCTTTTGTATCATTATTTTCCGTACATATAACACAAGTTTCAAAACTCTTTAAATGAAGAGGACATTCCCTCAAGGCATGTTTCTTTCTGCACTTAGGGCAAAAAATGGACAACGTAGCATTTTCAACTTTTTTCTTGTTTTGTATTTTAAGGGTGTCAATTTGTTCACTAAGAATCCCTAAAATATTTGTTTTAAAATTATCAAGCAAATTACTTAATTCTACTCTACTTACTGTCCCAGCTGCAGATTTATTAATCCTTGATAAAAGAGGATCTCTTAGAATTTTCCTAGTTCTTGCTTTGCCTCTTGAAATGTGTATGCATAACTCACAAATTTCTCAAAGTGACAACTGAGACATGTCTCCCTTACCCATTATATTGAGAAGATCAATCCACTAATCTCTAATGGATTTCAATAAGAGAGCTTTCAAAGTTTCCTCATCTAGATTATTCATTTTCTCCCTTTTAACATTATAAGAAAATCTTTCAACGAAGTCTTCAAGATTTTCATCTTCTTTTTGTACCATTTTAAAGAATTCATCCTGAATATTATGGGGCATACAATAGTCCTTATATTTCTCTAAGAATATAGTTGTCATTTGTTCCCATGTTCTTATGGAGTTTATTCCTAAACTCATAAACCATTTTAATGTTGCATATTTAAGTGTTGCAGGGAATACTTTCAACTTTTTAGCATCATTCAAATAATCATATGATCTACACAAGACTTCAAATTCAAAGAGAAATGTTTCAGGATCTTCGCTCCTTAGTCCATGAAAGTTTGGAAGGATAGAGGGTGAGATATTTTTCATTTTCACAGTTGTATCTTCATCGAGGATAGGAAATCCAAAGGGTTCTAGATTTATATCTTCTCCTCTCCCTTTTCCTCTTCCTCCACCTCTTCCACCTCCCCTATTTCCTCCTCTTCCTCCTCCAATCCTAGGTTGTTCACCATTAAAATTATGTACCTCTCCTTCCCCTTCTCTAGCCATTGTAGATTCTTCAGAACTAATATAGGGTTCTGGTTCCAAAATTGGGTTTTTAGCTTCCTCTAGTTCCTCTGGTTCTTCTATCAATGGTTTGTTAAAATAGGTTTCTTCTTCCTCTTCTTTAGTAGGAACTTCTAGTTCTTAAGCTAGAAGTTTTTATCGAGTTGAATATAGGAAAATTACTCTCATTGTTGGAGATATGGGATCTTTTTCTTCTATTATGACTTTTGTTGATGAAGTTCGTGAATCTCTAGGTTGGATTTCAGATCTTAATACCTCAGGGAGTTTGTGTTTGCCTACTATGGATGCAATTCGAGTTTGTGTGGGTGGTGTGGCACTACGAGGTCATGGTAGGGTGAGCGATGTTGTTGGAATTAAACTCTTTCATCTACCTAAAATATACCCCTAGAGTCTCTTTCCCTATGAATATCATGTTTTGTTTTTGTTGTTTTTCTTTTTAATTTTTAATTTATCAAAATGAAAAAGACTAAGACTTCTATTTACACTTCTCCAAAAATGACGCCAAAATGTTTGTCAATTTAATTGTCTTAAATTGTTACATAAATTATCGGTCAGAGTTGGTAAACTGTGAAGTGAAAGTGCACTATATATGCTAGAAGTCCTTTTTATTAAATCAAATTATTAATGTGCATGATTGAGTTATTGAAAATTAATTCTAAGGATGTTTTTCATTCCAATCTTACTCTTCAAAGAAAATGGATTTAACACATTAAATATTCCTGCTCCTTTCTAATGAAACAAAAAATTCTCTTCGAACTTGCAAAATGAAACTTAAAGCAAACTCACACTATCTCATTAAGAAAACTTAATTGATCTATTGCAACACAAATTTAATATCTAAAAGAAGAATTATTCATTTAACATTCTAGCAATCCTTTTCATAAAAACAAAAATGAATTTAACTTCTACTCAAAATGATAACCACACATCTATCATTATCAATCACTCATACTCTGAAATGAAAACCATAAAGAAATCACCCATGCTTTGAAATGAAATACTGTAAAATGAAACTATAAAGAAATCACTCGAGCTCTGAAATTAAACACTTTGAAATCATAAAGAAATCTATGAAAAATGATTACACTACCATTAGCATCATTATAAATCAACTTGAAAAAGGAATGATTAGTGAAATTTTGTTATCACTATCTGATTGTAATCAAAACTTTAGAACGATTCTAAACATGTAAATAATTACAACAAACGATAAAGAAAATATATGAAAATTCAAAAACCTTCACTGTTTTCAGGGGCCCTCCACAAGCAGGTGGTCACAGAACTTTAATTGAATCATTAGCTATGCATCCAAACATCAAAGGTCTTCTTCATTAACAGAGTAAAAACAAAGTCTTAAAACATTACTGTCACATATAAAAATTAACTTTTTGTTCATGTTTGCTGCACGATATTTATAAAATCCCATGTCAATAACTGTTCAAGGATTTTATGCCTACCATAGCTAAAAAATTTATAAATTAAGATTCTAACAAATATCGAGATATCGTTGCTCACGATTTTCTATTTGGCAAAGCAAATCATGAAGTGCAATAATTTTAGACTCTCGCTCACCTGTTTAGCAACCAAGTTGACTTTTCCCTTTGACCACGCAATCAAACAATCCTTTGATGATCTAGTTCAAATGAATAGGAGGAAATCATTAAGGGTATCAATATCCACCTATTGATATGTTTCTTCTCTTAGCTGGTACCTCCAATCCTGGTAAACTTTGGAATTGGCTACAAAAACATAGATTAGCAGCAGAATCATGCGAAGTTGGTAGCTAATACAAATATATACTCAATAATAAGGAACATTATTAAATATGAAAGAGAAGACAATAAAATACCTTACCATGTCAAAAACCTTGTAGTTTTATGCCTATTGAGTCGGTGATGATGGTCAAGGAAAGGAAAAATAGGTAAGGGAGAGTGTCAAAATGAAGCAATCATGAGGCTCAACAAGAGTCCTAATCAAATGTCTCAAATACTTCTGATTTCTCAATGTAAACTTCCTCCTCAATAAAACCATTGAGAATTCTTTTTTTGCATCCATCTGATGGATCCTCCACCTCATCTATGCAACTGGTGAAATAATTGATGTATTGGATGAATACCTTGCTACGAGAGAAAATGTTTCCTCATAGTCAATTCCCTCAACTTGAGAGAATCCTTTAGCCACAAGTCTAGCCTTATTCTTCTCTATGCTTTTGTCTACTACATGATTAACCTTGGAGATCCATCTCAAACCTACAACTAATTTATCTGTCAGTCTTGGGACCACTTATCAAACATTTTTCTTCATGATGGAGTCATATTATTCCACCATTGCATTAAACCAAACTGGTTGCTTAATTTATTCCTCAAAAGAGGATGGCTCAGTCTCTACAATCTTAATCATTAGATCCATGTAACCATTGTATCTCTCAAGTGACCTACTTTTCCTACACAAATTTGAAGGACCTCCCACATTCTCCCTCACATCCTGCACCAATCTATCAACTTCGCTGGTTCTTTTTCTAACTTCTTTGGATGGTTATTCTTGAGTGGATGTGTCAACTCTAACTCCTCTCTAATCCTCCATTTATGGTTTCTCCACAACTTCCCGGGGCTTCTCCTTTGGAGCTAAAAGATCCTCTTCTGGTAGGATATAAATCTCCCTCTCAAGAGAGCATCTCATTGTTTTCTTCTCATCAAATGTTATATCCCTTCAAATAATTGTCATTCTGAGGGAAGGTAAGTAGACTTGGTAATTGTGTGGAGTTTCGATGTAAGCCACGAAAAATTCCAACTCTATTGTTGGTTCAAGTTTCATCCTTGAATCTTTGGAGACATGGAAGTAAAAAAAATGTTCCAAAAATTCTCAAATGAGACACATGCAACTTTCTCCCTGAGAAGGCCTCCTCCGATGTAATCATACCAAGAATCCGATGAGGACTCTAGTTCTGCAAGTAGACTGTTGTGTTATGTACCTCTTCCCACAAATGCAGTGTCAAGCCTTGGTCATGTAGCGTAGCTCTCATAAATCTCACAATGCTCTTATTGTTCCTCTCAGCCACCCCATTTTGTTGTGCGTTGTACATGGGGTGTTGCCAGCTCTCTTACAATTACTTCTTTAGCACAAAAGTTCTTGAAGTTATTCTAAACATACTCACCTCCATTGTGTTGAAAATTTGGCACCTTATGGATGAATATCTAAAAATCAAGTCTAAAAATAGGATTTCTAAAAACAGAAAGTCTAAAAATAGAAAACCTAAAAATAAAAAATCTAAAAATAGAAAGTCTCAAGTACGACTTTCCAAAAATAATAAATCACCTAGCATCAATTAGTAATCAATTATTATTGATGGAAAGTCCCTTTTGATCATCAATCATTCCTAATAGTTCAATTTCGACTTAATCATCAATATTATCATTAATATTATTAAAATTATTCTTATGATACTATTATATTATTATTAAACAAAAAATGAAGTCACTCAATCATGGATCTCAATAATGTTCTCTTAAACTCATTATTGGCATGGAATATTCCTATTATACTCTCATTAATTCTCTTACACTCTCTTACAAAGCATGTCATAAAATATTCCTCTTACGCACTCTCTATTTTATATGTTACATTTTCTCTTAAAAACATATGTTACAAAGGCATGAATACCTCCTTAATGGCATGAGTTACATTTATTAAATGGGCACGCATTACGCTCCTCTTGGTATGTGAGTTACTCCTCCTTTATGGCATGGATTCATTTCTCCTCCTATATATATGCTCCTCATTCTTTCTCCCATCACTACTTGTGCATTGTGAAAGAAAAAACTAAACTTGAGAAAGAGTTAGGAGAGTGTTATATAGAATTTATACCTACAAATAAGTATATCTTCCCTAAGTGGGTAGTTACACTTAGAACAACTGAAGTAAAGATGTTTAACCTTTTCCTACAACAAACAGATAAGATAAAAGAACCTACTTGTGATCCTTCACTTCCTTGGATCTCCTTTGAGTTGCTCCTGTTGCCCCCTCTCAAACTGAATTTTCTCAATTCATACCTACCAACATAAACAGAAGATGACAACAATCAAAGAATATGATCTATTTATTGTAAACAAATGGAATCGACAACATTTGAACATAAATTCATTATATATATAGACAAAAGTATTGGAAAAGGAACAAACAACTTTATTGATTGATAGAAGGAGAAGTTACACCCAATGTGGTTCGATCTCATGTCACTCATCCAGCTTAGTCAAAGCCCTCATCACACTAATAGAAACATCAATACAACAGCATAAAATTACTTAGACAATGATTTCAAGTCTCTAAACCAACAATATTTCTCTATAATATCCAAACTCTTTGGCTCTATGATGGGAGGCCAATTTATAGATGAATGCAGGTGGTTTTGTCATTAATATCGCATTGAATGGTTTTCCATATTTGGATGATTAGTTTCCATGTTCAAAGGGATGAGAGGATAGAGGATTAGATGATCCAAGACTATCCTAAGTCGAGCTCATCTTGATAGGATAGGAGCTGGGTTCCTTCTAGAAGGATCTAGAAAGGAGGAATATACTCAGGATCCAATAAACATTTCAAGGATTCTTGCCTAGCATAGGCTTGAGTGGGCTTAGGTGCTCTGCAACACAGCCTTGAATGGGGCTACCTACTCTGCAGAGCACTTACCCCTGACCAAGGGTGCATTGGTGACCCAAGGAAGCACTTCAGCAGGGTTTGAAGTCAGGAAACTCTCATGGATGAAAGCACTCAATGAGGTGGCATGTCGAGGGCATGTAGCAACTAAATTAGAGTTTGATAGAACCTGTTTACACTGATTTTATCATCGGGAGTGATGTGCCCAAATACACCTGTAACAGCTACCCAGTAAAGCATGAAGTTAAAAATGATAATGTTGAGTGATATGCTTTATGATGTGATGAGGAGGATCTGAAACAGACGGTGACCTACATCAATTACAATACATAATATCATGATATCTTTGAATTTTTCATGAATTACTGAGGGAAGGCATACCCATACTCAACATATAAACTTTTCATTACATGTACATAAATCATATAGTCATCTGCAAATAAAGATCCATGATAAGATGACTATCTGTGTAAAGACATCGTATAGATGATTTAGTACTCTCTTGAAATCGCAGCCCGGATGGATGAAACTAGATCTAGGGTCCTCTATCTCGTCCAATCGTTTTCTCAAGTATGAGTCTAACCATGTGAAAATGTGATCTGAAGTCGAACATGGGAAGACATCATCTGATTACCATCCAATGATGTAAGTTGTTAACAGACATGAGAGAAATCACCAATAATGATAATGATTCTCAAGGTACTACAGTACATTCTACATGGTGTGAATAGATGTTTTGATGTCGAACACCATACAAAGTCTTTCGGTCGAAGGCCTGTGATGCCAACCTATCGTCGGAAGCGAGAGACTTGCCATTGATGTCTGCAAGCCTCAAGGTACTAGAAGGGTGTTCCTAAGTCAACCTCCTAGATAATGTGTTGATGTCGATAAGGAGCGACACATCGCAGGAGGTCCTTGATGTATCCCCCATCAACGACATGAAATGAGTGTAATGATTTTGAAGATAGAATGTGACTGATGATACAATGTTCAGGAATGGTGGTCATGAAAATGAAGGTTTATGAGTATTGCAAAGGATGAAGTTTACTGAGTGATTTCTCTTGAACATGTCAGTGACACTGAATGAATTGGTAGCATTGACCCAAAACCAAAGTGATGGATGGTATGATAGACCATAGGTATTATAACCATCAAGAAGATAACCCAACCCAAATAGTCACAGAGATGAAGTGAAAGTGTCATATTCAAGAGCGAATTGATACCATAAAGTGATTTATCCCTTTTCCCATTTTCCCCAGTCATTGCTGACCAATACCTCTACATCTTTTAAAAATCTTGAGAAGGATAACATATGATTGATGTATAATTCTACCCTTTAGGTGAATCCATCACTATTTGATGTTTTAACGAGTCTAGTGAAGGTGAAACTCGGTCTTGTCATGCTGGACAAGTTTGTCGCTATTTGATGCTTTAACAAGTTTAACGACAATGAGAACTAGGCCCTTTTCATGTTTAGAGAGTTTGAAAAGGGAGAAAAAGAAAACTCCACAAGTTCTTTTTCATAAATTTTCCTCTCAAGTCAGAAAAAGCGTAAAATAATACAAGAGAGAACCTATTGACCATGTTTGATCAACATATTCCTTTTCCATAAGTAATCTATCTCAGTCTGGAAAAGGGTTAAACTTATAATGAGTAGATGTCATTCCAATCCATTTACGAGTTGAAAAGGACAAGCGCCCAACAATTGTTTCATATTTTGAGAGTCTGAAAAGAGCTGAAAGAGGACTCTAGGGAGGTTCCTTTTTAGATGTTTAAGAGAGCTTGAAAAAGAGATAAAAGTATTTTCTCTGGTCAAAAGTACATTTTACGATCATGCACATCAAATTCACTATGTCAGCTGTAAACTTGCTCAAAGAACCACCAAACGGATTAAACATACCTGTTTCATTGGTAAAAATAGGTAAAAACTATATTTTATTCATTTAATGAACATGAAATAACCATAAAACAAGAACTTACCAAGTCATTTTACCATTTAACATTTACCATTTAGTTTTGTGCTCTGAACCAGTTTTTTACCTCAAAGTTCAACAGCTGATTGCGAGAGGTTCTGTGGATCATTCTTCGTGCCATCAGGACTAGGTAGGAGATCTACATCTTCTATTTCATTTAAGATCATTTTTTTTTCAATTTCAAGCAAATGTTTTAGGGTTTTGGGGTCCCTAGGGTAAATATATCATGCCTTAGGATCAACGCACCCTTATGCATCGAAAACTGCGCTACAGAGCAGTCAAATAGAAGGGAAACTTCTCTGCATCGCACTATCTAAAGATCGGTGGTGTGTTGGGTGCAATTTAGAAATTTGATTCATCATTTATACCCAAAATATCTTGATTTTTTTGCATGAAATGGATCCTAACTAAGCCTATGGTGGGATTTTAGACTTTGATCAGATTAGAATGGATATCACATGGCATGAAAGAGAACATGAAGAACAGGATATGGTTGCCCTAAATGATCCTTGTACTATTAAGGCCCTCAGAGATTGTGGGTTACTCAAATATTTTAGGTTATCCTGGATGAGGCAACAGTTAGAACTATTGCAGTACTTGGTTCATTCATGGGATCCAGCAGAACAAGTTTTTCACATAGGGGAGAAAGTGCTCCCTATATTGATTGATGATATTTACTTTCTCATATGATTGTCGAGACATGGTGCCCCCATTTCCCCTTCAGGTTTCTGCCGTGGGGGTGAATCAGTGAGGAACTACATTTGACAATTCTTCCGGCCAGGTACATAGCGGAGCAAATATGCAAATATAAACATTAGGGATGTTCGTGATATGCCATTGCGAACAATCCTCTTTACTATCGCAAAGTTGGCAGGTAGCATGACATTTCATGTCACGAATAGATCATACATGTAGTATGCACTCGAGTGTCTCAAGCCAACTATGTTCAATTGCTGTGAGGCAGTATTCTCTGTGATGAAAGAGCAGCTGACTAAAGTAAAAAGCAGTAAGACAAAAAAAATCAGCTATGGATTGACCTTGATCACATTTACTTTGGAGAGAATTCCATTGATGCAACCTCAACATGTGACACTGAGTTTAGCTGGTCCTAGAGATCCACAGATGTAGAGATGGGTAGAGTTGATGGCTAGACATGCTGGTTAGTCATCAATCTCATTTTCTACTGCATTCTTCAGCTGGCTCCATCGATAACATATTGTCATAGAGGAGCATCCATATGCAGGGATGTTTTTCCGTAGAGATCCAGATTTGAGATTACCAGTGGGTGCTCAATGGGGTGCTATAGGTAAATTGTGTTGACCATGTGTTTTTGATTTTTTTATTTTTTACATGTTTTTGTGTTTTATGATGTTTCCAAGACTAAACTAAAAATTTTCTCGTGTATACACATGTTGGCATTATTCGACCAATGGGTCATCAACAGGAGGTGAGTGAACCAGTGGGGAGAAATGTCGGAAGAGCAGTTCTCCAAGATTTAGATTTGTTTGAGACATTAGCGGAGTTGCAATATCACATAGAGGGGTTAACCCTCGGTACACCGAATGTTCGAATCGAGGAGTTACAGATGAGACTACAACGCCATATTATTGGTGTATCTAGCCGTTGGATGAGGCTATTATACATTATAGATGAGGCAGTGACCTGTTATCATGAGCATCATTATATATACTTAGGATGATTTACTGTATGCATTTTGAGGTTTTGAGGTCAGATGACCAACACACCTTAGACACAAATTGTTGTAAAAACTTTGAACATCTATCTATTTTACTTTCAATGTTTTTGTATGGTTTTGTGTAATCCTATTCAACTGTTAATGTGAATTGAAAATTTACTCTTTAGATATGTCGTAAATGTCTATTTAACAATTAATTTGCTAAATAATCAGTCAATGTGTTAAAGTTTCTGGAAATGTGTTGATATTGATTGTAATCAAAATGTCTTTCCTAGAGACAAACTCTAAGGAATATATGATGAATAGTTGGATTTTGAATGGTATAAACATTCGTAAGTTGTAGTACGACAAGTTGTGAGTCTAGCCTAATGATGATTTAGCGAATGCCAAGTGAAATGGCATCAGAGAGGAGTTCGATCAATGCGTTATACTCAACGGTGTTGATCGTAGAATGACTGATATAAATCCCTTGAAAACTCACTAACTTGTCACTTGGAGTGAATATGGCCAATTCTACGAAAGATAGGTTCTACATACTACAACTAGCACCATTGACATAACCAACAAATGGTTCCAAAGATTCTAACATCTGCAACAAATTCCAAGCAGATTACTAACCACATAGAAACTCTAAAAGTCACACTGTGACACACACACGCAATCAAAGAATATATACAGTGTTTTTACTATGGACAATCAAGCATAGTAACATTTAAGATACAACCCATTTCGAGGCTGTAACAATGGAATTCCATCATAATCAACCAACTCGTAAGCAACTTTTGCCAAAATATGCTTGACAATGTAGGGGCCCATCCATAATTGTTCAAATTTTCTTGTTCCTAATTTATCAGCTTCCTGATCATACAGCAAGACTAGGTATCCTTCTGAGTATATGCGAGGCTTCAAACTGCAGTCATATTGTGCCTTAATTCATTTCTTATGTGCTTCGTTGGCCAATGCAGCTTCACGACGTGTTTCATCTAAATGTATGAGTTCTAAGAAACATGCTTCCTCATCATAAGTGTCAGGAAACTGTTATAGACATATTTGGGTACATCAACCCCAAACTTATATGTCGATATATTAGGGCTCATTAACCCCTAAAAGAGTTGTTTTATACCCTAAAGAAACATAGTCATTTGAATACAACATTCCCCAAAAGTTCCATCTGAGAAACCATCCAGAAATTGCCTAAATTGAACCATACTGACTGCTCCACTGGCAAAGTGCAATGCATACTGAGTGGTACACTGCCAGGGTGTGATGCATACTATTTAGGCCTTCTATAGGGTGTGATGGGCAAGGATGGACAAATTTACGGGACAATTTATTAGTTGGTTGCTCATGGAATATTCTATAAACTTCTCCTGTGCCACTTGCCTCTCTGAATTCGCCCAAGGATGAACAGAGGAACTAAGAAACCATCTCCAATCCCTTCTCTTGTGGAACCAATTGTAACAAGTGGAATGACACTAATCAAACCCCATGGATGACTCACACCCTTGCAAATATCTATAAATTGATCTCCCATCCAAGAGATCAAGAGGCTGGAATGTTGTGAATTGCAAGTAAGTGCTGATAGTCTGTCATTGAGGAGAAAGCATTGTATTCTTGTTGGTTTGATCTTGCTATTTCATGAGGTGAAGAAGGATAGAAGTTGGGAGGATGGCACTAGATCAGACAACTGGGTTGTAATTCTCCTTTCTATTAATAAAGCTCTTGAAGTTTTCTCCCATATGATTGTGCAATTGTGAATGCTATCATTTGTTCATTATATATCTGACTCTGTAATGTTTATGTTGTAATAGATAACGAT
Organism: Pinus tabuliformis; assembly: GCA_031772625.1. NCBI lineage: Eukaryota > Viridiplantae > Streptophyta > Pinopsida > Pinales > Pinaceae > Pinus > Pinus tabuliformis. Next base: position 657,003,500 of record CM062815.1, read on the forward strand.
GCTTTGACGGTTCTTTGTTGCTGTACTTGTGTAGGTACTCTCCAAGCGTGTTAAGTACAGGGAGGAGTTGCAGGATCTACCAAAGGAGAGAGAGATCAAGCAAGCGATTAAGCGGAAGTTCTAGGTTGGTTCCATTATCTTTCTCTTATCTGTTACACATAGGAAAAATCATTGAATTGATTTAAACTGTTGTTTCTAGGGTAGCTGCCAAACCTAGAGGGTTAGTCATTCGACAAGACACTAATTTTCCCAGAAACAGTAACAAGTCAATTGCGAGTTTTAGTGATGAAATTTCACATTGTATTGGCAAGATTTCCTCAAGACCATACACCAATTGGAAAGTTCTTTAATGTAGGCATCACCTCGGCCCATTTCGTAAAAGAGTCAATGGTGACAATAATATACCCATGCCCCCCAGTCGAGTGAGGGTTAAATGTCATGAAATCTATGCCCCATTTTGCAAATGGTCCAACAATGACAATAGGATGCAGCGGTGCAGCTGGTAATCAATTTTTACGGTCAAAAATCTGGCATGCATGACAACTTCTGATAGAAGTAATGCAATCGCTAAATATGGTAGGCCAGAAGTAACCAACGTGGAGAATTTTCTATGTTGTAGCATAACCTAATAAATGTCCACCACAAGCACCATAATGGCAATCATTTAGAACTTTCTCAGCTTCCTCATGTGTGAGGCACCTATGAAAAATCATATCGATACCGTGACGGTAAAGGGTGTTGCCAATGATCAGATAATCTTTGGCTTGATATCAAATATGTCATTGTTGCAAGTGAGAGGTATTAGACTGGAAAGTTTGGGTTTGGAGATAGATCATTATATCTCCATACCAAGGGTTAGATGATGACATAAAAAACAAAGACTCATTCAGAGTTGATGGTTCCGTTGTTGAGTCGATGGCGGTAGAGGGAAGGTCACAAAGAATCTCGGAAAAAACTAGAGATTTCTTTGACTTGGATTTGATGAATTCCAAATCAAATTCCTGCAAAATGGCGATCCTTTTTGAATATTTACCCCCCAGCAATTGACGTGACAAGATGTATGTCATAGGGTTGCAATCTGAAATGATAGTGGTATTTCAGAGCAGGATATAATGGTGAAATCTCTGTATAGCTTGAACGGTAAGCAAAGCTAGCTTCTCCATGTAAGAATACTTAACTTCCATATCATTGAGATTACGACTCGAATAATAGATTAAATGTTCAATCCCATCTTCTTCATGGACTAAAACCATAGAAATGGTTGTATCTGCAGCGGCGAGATACAAGAAATAGTCATTCTGATAATTAGGGGAATACATTAATGGCGCTCAGATCAGGGTATCTTTGAGAGCATCAAAGGAAGCTTATGCAACCTCGTCGTAATGGAAGGGAATTCCCTTTTTCAAGAGACGAGTAAATCCTTTAGCCATTTCAGCATAGTTGGGAATGAATCTCCTAAGAAAGTTAGCCTTCCCTTGGAGTCTTTGTAATTGAAGTAAATTGGAAGGTGGAGGTAGATCAAGAATTTCCTTAACCTTCAAGGGGTCGAGTCAAATTCCTTCTTTGGACACTACGAAACCAAGAAAATGACCAGAACCAATAAAAGACACACATTTATGTGGATTGAGTCGAATTTTGTAGTGTCAACACCATAAAAAGATGGCTCTCAAATGTTGCAAGTGATCCGCCCGTTTTCGTGAATGAGCAGGTAAGTCATCTAGATAGGGTTGAATGATGTGTTTGATGTCATGGAAGGAATAGTTCATTGCCCTATAAGAATTTTCTCGAGCATTCTTCAAACCAAAAGGAGTTTCCTATATGCGAATGTGCCCCGGGGACAAATAAAGGCATTTTTAGATTGGTCTTCTGAGCAATTATTGATCTGATTATAGCCGGAAAATCCATCCATAAATGAAAATATTTTGACATCTGGCACATTCATCAATTATATGGTCGATAAAGGGAGTGGGATAGTTGTCTTTTGGACAAGCATGATTAACATCCCTATAATCAACACATACTCGTATTGTTCCTTGTTTCTTCATGACGGGAACAATATTGGAAACCCAATCAGTAAGAGGAACAAGGTATATGAAACCAGCATGCAAAAGTTTTTCAACTTTTTCTCTTATGGCAGCAGCCTTCTTCGGATGAACAGGACGAAGGCGCTATTGTACCAACTTGAAATCATGATACATTTTAATCCCATGTTCAACTATACTAGAATCAATACCTGGCATTTCCTCATATGACCAAGAAAATATATCGCAGAATTCATGAAAAAGAGCATGATAAGTTTCAAGTTCTGATGGAGAACAAGATTTTCCAACATGGATGTTTTCTACAATTGCAGGTTTGGTCAAACTATTGATAGAAATTATTTCTTTGATATTCGATAAGTTTCGTTCGGAATCGACTGTGTCTATAAATACAGAATTTGAAAGGAAATCAATAATTGAAGGGTGATTTAGTTCATTTGGAATATCTTCTATGTGATCTGGAATATGGGATCGATGATGATAATATTCCCATGGTTCTTCTTTTGTCATCATTGATTGGATGATTTCTTCATCAGTAGAAAATGTACGTGAAAAAGGATCAGAGGAAGTACCATATTCTAACGAATGATCAACCCATACAATCGGTGATGATGGATTTGGATTTGTTGTGCAAGCCAAAAAGATTGATTTCTATGCGAGCTCAATTGGGCTTAGCGACATGGTTTCATTACGCGTATCAACTTCGGAATTATTGAAATTATTCCATGAGTTAGATGAAGTGGAAGATATCATGTTACAGGTCACAAATTTTGCAACTTCCACAGTTTGTGATGGTGACGGTAGTTAAAAGGTGCCCATTATGGATGAATATTTGAAGAGACCTGCTACAATGTTCTGAAGAGATAGCGCCGGTCCATGAACTAACGGAATGCTTCCAGTTGCCTATGAACTAGAGGTGAAGAAGGTGAGTTGATCAATTACTGTGATTCCGCCTTTATGAGGGAAAGCGATGATACGAAACTATGTTGAAACCAGAGCAACTATAGCGTAAACCCACAATCTTCCTAGTAAAATATTGTAGTCAAGGGGTCTGTCAACAACCTCAACTTCAATAGTTATAGTTTTCCCCCCTAGTTCTATTTGTAGGTTACTTAAAATTCCACAAGGTGTATAAGTGCGACCGTCAAAAGCTTTTAACATTATAGGTGATCGTGACAAATGAGGTGAGCCAAGTGTTTTCTAGCAATTCATTGACATGATAGAAGTAGATGCACCTTCGTCAATAATGGTTTGGTGAATGAGGTGATTCAAAGCATTTACTTGGATCAAGAATGCTAATTGTGCTAGTAATTGTGGCATATAACCCGCATGGTTAAAAACTACAAGATTGGAATCTGTTGGATCAATTCCACCAATTGTTGACAATAAAGAATGCTTTTGGCAAGGACAATTTGGAAGCACCTCAAGCGTTGACATAGCAGATGGTGACTGAGCCAAATCTTTTACTATGTTATAATTTTGTGCTTCTCGAGCTCGAGGATTGAATGTAGATTTATGAACAACTCCCTTAGGTGGTTTTATTGTTAACTCTGGTGCAATGTGTTGTCACTTAGAATTTTCCTTAGAAGTTATCAGAAGAAGGGAAAGACCGAGGTAACCACAAACCAATCTTTTAAGTATAGGCTCTAGCCAACCTATGACTCAGAGAGGGCTCTCTCTATATGATTTAGCTATGTTTTCTGGGATTTTAGGCTAGTTCTTAAAGTTCAGAGGGTTTTGGATTTGTATTGAATGTTGGATGGTGGAATCCTTAAAACAGATGGATAGAATGAAGTCTCTGGACCATTGGGCTATGGAGTCAAAGAAGGGCAGCAAAACTAGAATTAGCTCATTAAAGGGAGTGTTCAAAGGGCAAGCTAGCAAAGTGAAGTACAGGCCTTTAGGTCGAATGGGTGAAATGATATTAACAAGGGTGAGAGGGAACTTAAGAATCCTCAAACCGGGATCAAAATGAGGAACATAGGATAATCATGAGCAAAGGGAAATGAAGAATTATTTACTATAGATTAGAGGAAAACTACCTAGACTAAGGAGCAACTAAGAATTCCTTAATTTAGATAATTTGCAGAAAACATTAAAATGCATAATAGTTATAACAGAGTGCAATAAAGCAAATTCTGAGATATCATTCCATATTATAGCATTCAAATTTCAGATACATTAAAGATTATGGAAAACTTTAAAAGAAAGATAACAATCACATGGGAAAATACTTGTCTATACTTCGCACTACACATGAATCTAGTGAAATGTCTTGACTTTATTCATTAATCTAGCTTGCTGGTCCAAACGGTGATACAATATCTTACAATCTTTGATCAAGAAAATATATAGAAATGTCTAAGAATCCACATTACATACTTCGAATTGTGAAGTATTTATACAAAAAATTATTACAAAATATCTCAAAACAAACTTGAGATTTATTCTAGGAAATACAAATATCTTCTTGCAAGAAGATAGAGACAGCTAATGAAATGTTTCATGCGGTCCCTTTTATTATGGTTGTGCTAGCCTTTATCGTTGAAGTGTAACATGTTATGCTGGCTTGTTGTTGTAGTGTTTCATGCTGGAGTCTTCTTTAACTTTTACCTTTTAGTTGATTATCTTTGATCTTGATACTCTTTGACCCTGATGTGCTTTTTTCACCTGTTTACCTGGTTCTGTTTTTACTGTGAAGTAACTTTTTTCTTGTAAATTTATCACAATAAATCAGTCATTGTCTCCCACCATTTTGCATCAAGTAACTTTACATTCATCATTCTTCTATAGATTTTGTCATCTTCAATATACTTGGTAGAATTGGGCTTGGTGAGGAATAAATGTTTTACTTCATGCTCAAGGAAAAATAAGTTCTCAAATGTGTTGTACAACACTTTTCCTATTGGCGGGGGTTTTATGGATGAAGTGCTTGCTTGTTCCTTTGCCAACTATCTGAGTCTGGTATCATAGTCCAACTGTGTCATGAGTTTGTCATTGATAACCATAGGACTGGGCATACCTTTCGACCTCAAAATCTAGAATTTAGCCATGAACCTATCAATGGCTACCTACATATTGTGGCACTTTTCTTCTAAGTTAAGCATAACGTTCCTTTTGGAAGGGACCTTCATTATTTTTAAAATGGTCGCAGTCCTATCTTCTATATTTAGCTCATGGAGCTCATATCTATTCTTGCTGTTGAGGAAGTGGATGAGTCTATTGGCATCCTTTGGCTTATGTCCCAACTCCTCCTTCACTTTCTGGATAGCTTCTGTATCTATCTTTACTAACTCTATTTGTTCAAAAATAACTTGAATTGAGAGCCAAATATTGTTGACAGAGTTAGTGATATTAGCCCACAACATTTCCTTGGTTTTCCCTAGGGGTTTCTCTAGTGTCAAGTCTTTCTCTAGGATTTTAATCCTTTCACTCATTCTTTGGCCCTTCTATGCTTCCTCTTTTTGCTTAAGTTGGGCAAGTTTGCAGTCAGTTTCCAAACTTGCCACCTTTTCTCTCAGTCTATTCATTTCTATAGCCTGGATATACATCTCTTCCATGGCTTTGACTAGTTTTGCTGCTTTCTCTCCTGATGCACCTGTTGCTGATGCAGGTTCTGTTGTTTCTGCCAAGGTTGTTGTAAGTGGAGCTGTAGGTGCCAAAGGTGCTGCTAGTGTGGATGGCACTGCTGTGGAGACTGTAGGGGTAACATTTGTTGAATAAGTGGCCACATTTTCTTGTTTTAATTGGATTAAAGCATCCAATTCCTTTTCTATCTCTTTTAGTTGATCATTCAGCTTTAAGACTAAGTCCATTAGCTCTTATGCCCGTGCTGAGCTTCTAGGAATTCCAATGTTTGTGGATGCTTCTGCTGAGGTATTTTTAGTTGTTTCTTCAATGCATCTATATCATCGTTCTTCTTTTTAATAAGCTTCTCTGTGGCTTTTATATCCTTGGGATCATGTCCCAATTCAATCACTAAGTCCTCTAAGGACTTGATCCTGATATCCTTCACCTGTGAGGAGGCCTTCTCTAACTGAAATTGTGCTGAAATGTATTTTAAAGAATTTTGTAGCTGATGAGCAGCTATGGCTTTATCTATCAGGGTGGAGTATATCATTTCTCCAGCCTGTTTGTGCAGTTCAATCTAGTATATGGGATGAATATCCCTTGCCAACACTTCAAAGTCTACCTTTTTGAAATCAGACATTGTCTTTGGTTGCTGAGTTGTAGGTTTGATGAATGACATCTGCAGCTTTCCCTCTTTAATGTCAAAGGCTAACATTAGCCTTGTTTGATTGGTAGGAGTCAGATTTAGATATTGAGCATAGGTTTGGGCCTTGAGCCTTTCGTTTCTTGTTTTGATTTCCTTGTATCTTTCCTTGATGTCCTTGTCCATGTCAGAAAGCATGCTAAGTGAAGAGACTTCCACACTAAGCTACCTTTCCAACATCTAAGTTTGTGATGTGGAAGGCTCTTACATGCCTTTAGATGGAGTGGTAGGCTTGCTTCTATTTCCTTCTGTATTTGTGACCTCAGTTGAGTCCTCTGTATCCTCCTGTTCAAAGACATGATTCATTTTCTGCCTTTTTGCTTGGCTTGTTTCTGGCTGAGCGTATGAGGTTTCTCTTGTTGATGTAGTGGCCTCCTCCCTACTTCTCTTTAGGTTCTTCTCCTCATTTTGAGGAGTCTGCATAACTAGAGGGGTACTCATGGTTGTCTTTGGTTGGTCTGATTGCTCTGATACCTGCAAGAAAGAACCCTCATCAAGTTGTCTTTCTAGATCAATGAGAGTATTCTCTATGTCTATCCTGGTACTGTCTTGGTCCACTACGGTACCTTCCACCCATTCTATTTGGTTGGCATAGATATGGGATGGTGAATGAAAGGTCCTAGCTTGACCTTTTGTCTCTTCTTGGTAATGAATTCTAAAGGGTCATATCTCCAAACAAAACTCCTTTGGAACTTCATTCTCTGCAGAATTAGGTCTGCTTCTTTGCTTGCCTCCCTAGAGTTGCATATGAAGGGGCCTAGTTGGTCTTTTATTTTGAAATTGGCCTTCTTCTTGGCATTGATGAAGTTTACTTCATCTGCATTGATGATTTGTCTATAGTATTCTAATGCAAACAACCTCATTGGGAGGTATCTTGGTAGCTTGTATGGTGCTAGCATGCAACCATATATTCTGATTTCTGTGTGGTTCTGATAAAGGTACCAGTCACCCACTTTGGTTTGCTTAGAAAGTTGGAGGACTCTCTTTATTTCTGGGCTTATCCTAGGTGGAGGATTCCCAGTGAGTAGGGTCATGATGGGATGTACAAAAGAATATATAAAGTTTGAGTAAGTATATGGTGATCCAGACTCATGAAAAAATGGGGTCCAAAATATTACAAATTTGGGCTAGCCCTTGGTGTCAAGCTTCTAAAGGGTGAATGGGAACTTATCAGGTTGATAATACATGAACATATGATATAAGACTAAGGAATACTTGAAAACTCTTTCATTGCTCATTCTAAGAAATTGTTCATGCATCCTATCAACTATAAATTGGGCATAGTCATAAATGACAGCAGGAGGCTGTCCCGGAGTGTAGATGGACATGAAGGCAAGGATTAACTTGTCAATGTATTCACTAGTGGTGTACCCCAAAACACAGGATATCATGGCTACAATGTTCTGGCCCCATGGGGAAAAAATAGTAGCTACATATGGAGGGGAATCCTTAGGGATGTGTTTTTCTTCTTTGATGAAGGTTTGGAACAATTGGGCCAATTTTGCATAACTAAGCTTGGGATACTGGTCCAACAGGCCTCCAATTGAAAGGGGAGTTAGGTTCTGGCCCTGGTTGGACCTGCAACATTTCATTTATGGACTCAGCTATGATGGTGAAGAGGACCTTCTGGTCATGAGAAAATATGGTTATGTGGCTAGGGACGTATCATGCATAACACATATGGACAATTTCTAGAAATATGTGAACTTGGCGGAACTGGTACTTAGGCAAATTTGCCTCCCACATGCCAATTTCATCAACATGGTTAAAGTATCTGTCCCTACTTTGGCAATGTACTTTGAGCAGGGGCTCTATGGCAGTGGTATCTTTTATTTGGAAATATTTATTAGCTAAAGGAAGGTGGTCCTGGTCCAAATGGGGGGTCGTAATGGGTCTCACATCGATGGTGATGAGGGAAGCTATACTCAGTTCTTGTGGATTTGAGTGTGGGGGGTAATTCAGAGTTTCAGGGCAACGATGGTTTTGCAGATGGTTATGGCTCAAAGTGTAAAAATCAAAGTAAATTTGATATTTTTCACTTAATTAACAGTGTTACGAGGGTGAATTTACTTGGAATTTGACAATGGAGTTGGTTTTCCACGGTTAAATACGTGGAATTGGGCAAAACTGACTATAAATGGTGGTTGATGGAGGCTACAGAGGTTCGTACGGTTCTGGTACAGACTGGTGAACGAGCTGGGCTATCTGCAGTGTCTGTGGAGCAATGGCATAATTCTATGAGCAAATTTGTTGTTTGCAGGGGTCACAACGGCTTTCTCAGTTCTCAAATGGAAAATGCATGAAAAGAGTGAAAAGAAGGGTAATTGGGTTTATATAGGAAAATCATTGATTTTGGCGGGTTCATTAATTGATGAATAGTGGGCAGTTTTTTCGTTATATGGGAAGGTGGTTTAATGGGAGCATCATACCGCTTTTGAGAGGGAAGTGGTTTTCGGGAGAGGTCGCCTGATTCCATTCATTGTTTGACACGTAGCAATGAGGGTCGGGAGGAAAACCACCTTATCGGGTGGGTAAAGGGTGGACATCGGGCCGGGCCGATATGGACATGGGCTATTGGATGTGGGGATAGGACGATCAAAGATGGTCGGGTGATGGAGTTGCGCAGCGATTTACACAAAAGGTTTTCGGGGGGCCCATGGGTATAATCACCGACGGTATAGGATTAGATTAAGACTTAATCTTATCGGGGGTGCCTTAATACAAGATTAAGGGCTGAGGGCAGGATTTTAATATATTTTGTGGGATATGGGGTAGTTATATAGTTTATAAATAAACTAAGGGGTGGGATTATTAAGGTAAAGGAAATAAATATATATGAGCCAATGGGTTTTTTGGGGATTTTATATATTTAGTTAAAAAGTTAATATGAGGTGAAATGAGTGAAAGGGGTATCATACTTAGGTATAGAAAATAGTATATGCTTTCCATACATTTAGTACTTATGATCAATGTAATTTGGTGGGTTTTTTGCATAAAATATGTTTATCATGGGGTTTTCCTAGGCAAAAAGAATTTAACCTCTAGGAAAAGGGGTTTTTTGAGGGGGATGAATGAATTGCAAGGGAATTTAACACCTTTCCTTCTTAAGTCATCAAGCCGAGGGTCCGGTCCCACCAGAAGTCAGAGAAATGCTCTGAGCCTTTTTGACTTAAAGAACTATATGTATTAATATTTTTATTATGAAAGGGAAATTAGTGAGGGTTTATAGGGGTTAAAATGATTGAGGGGATGTTAAGTAAACTGAATTATGAACCTGTGTTTTTGATTTGTCCTCTACTTATGCATTTTTTGAAAATTGCACTTAAGATTATGACATAAGTGCTTCTGTATAATCACATAATATTTCTGCAACCTTTCTACTACTTACTCACTTACTCATCCTACCATTTTTTCTTCACTTTATTAGGGTGCATTTAGGCTAGCAAACCCTTATCAATCATTTTCTTTTCTTTTACAAAGTAAACTATGTAACTCTAACCTTATATCATCCAAGGCTTAGATTAAGCTGATGAGCTCCTTTTATTTACTCTACCTATCTAATGATCTGCCAAGATTACACTGTTTGGTAATATTTTATTCACTAACTATAAACATAAAATTCAAAGCATGGTATAATCAAGATTAACTAGTTTGATTACCATGGATTGTGGCATGAGGGGCAAGCTGCACACATTCATTATTATGCATAAAAGTAAATAGCAGTGGAATTTTGACTTGCACACTTTCATGGTCTCTTTTTGTCTTTTGGGGTTCATATATTTTTCATTTTTTGACCTTTTCATTCTTTTTTGTCCTTTGATTATTCTTTTAGGACATACCCTCTTTACATTTTTTAATTTTTTTTAATATGGAAAACATTTGCAGAAAGCAAAGGTATGTACCATATTACAAGTCTTCACCCTAGTCATTCAAAATTATGACTCCTATTGGTATAGGAATCTAATAGTGGCTCCACTTGGGGATGACATCTTCTAGTGAAATGTCAAGAACTTTGTAGATCAGTAGCCTCTGAATTGTTGTTGATGTTACCTTGCAAAATTTTCCTCTTTGTTTCTGCATTATTGATACCTATGACAGTAAATCCTTAAAGCTTAGGGCCCTCTCTTCGGTATTCAACATCAAAAACCACCATCCAATCAAAACTAGACTTTTTGAAAAATGAAATATGTGCAATGGGAAATAAAAATTAGTAGTTAGATTCAAAATAATGTTTGAGAATTCGACCATTCACTGGTCCACCTTTTGCTTCTGTACCATCCATTTCCCTTAGGAAGAAAGCATTATTACCTCTGAAAGCATAAATGACATATGGGCCTTTCCATAGGAAATCAAATTTCCCATGTTTACCTTTATCTTCCCTCCTTGAATCCCACTTTAGGACTTTGTCACCAAGGTAGAAATCTTCAGCCTTGGTTCTCTTATAAAAAATCTTTTTAATCCTTTCCTGCACAACTTGAGATCTGATATATACTTCCTCCCCGGTTTGTTGAATATGAACTGTTTGGTTGATTCTTCTCTGGATACTATTCAATTCAACCTGCAATTCTTGAAGCAACTTCATCACTGGTGTTCCCAAAGAGGATGGAAAAACAACTTCCATCCCATAAACTAGTTGGTAGGGAGAGGTACCAATTGATTTTTTAGTGGTTAGTCTGTCTGCCCATAAGGCATTGACTAGCTTTATGTTCCATTTTTTCTTATTGTCCTCTAACAACATTTTGATGATGTTTACCAGACTATTGTTTGAGGATTCTTCCAATCCATTTTCTTGAGGATAATAGGTTGTGGGATGGCTCAGGGTCATATGATACTTGTTGCGGAAATCTATCACTCTTTTGGATTTAAAGGCTACTACATTATCGGTAATGAGCTTAGTTGGACATCCAAATATTGATAGAATGTCGGTTTCAAGGAATGTTATGATAATAGTGTTAGTGCCTTGCCTTGAAGGTATGGCCTCTATCCATTTTGTAAAGTAGTTTGTAGTAGTAAGGATCCATTTATGTTGGGCAGAGGAAGGTGGGTGAATTTCACCAATGAAGTCTAGACCCCATTGTTGAAAAGGTGTTTCAGCAGAGATTGGCTTGAGGGTTAAAGGTAGAATCTTTTTCTTTCCCTAAAAAATTTGACATTTGTGACAAGAGGTCACATATTTCTTTACATCATAAAACAAGGTAGGACAATAGAAACCAGCTCTAAGAATTTTATCAGAAATGGTTTTCTAGTAAAGGTGTCCTCCACAATCACCTGCATGAAATTCTTGTAATATTTTGTCAGATTCATCTTTTAATAAGCAGTTGAGAAGAATACCTTCATGATTTCTCCAAAACAAAGCATTGTCTAATATACAAAATTTTAAGGATTTCGTCTTTAAAAATCTACTTTTGGTCCTAGATAATTCGGGAGGAGCTTGTAAGTTTTGCAAAATATAAATAATATCAGCATGCCAGGGTGATTCAATAAAGGCCTAGCTGATTAGTGGAGTCACCATCTCCTCTCCATCATCTATTGCTGCAATAAAGTTTATATCCAAGGCCTGTTGGTTCGATTCGGCCATGAGTTTGGCTAAACCTTGGCCCTTGATTAACTTAGTAGGTTTGATTTCCATATCATACTCTAAAATAGTAGCAATTCATTTTCCCCTCTTTCCATCTGGACCTTCCTGATTTAGGATGTCTTTGACTGCTGAATTAGGAACATAGGCCACTATATGAGAATATAAGATGTATACCCTGAAATCCTTGATGGCTTTGACCAAAGCAAAGGCTTGTTTTTCCATTATGTTATATTTCAAAGGGGCATCTCTCAAGGCTTTTCTAAAGAAAGCAATAGGTTGTTCATATCCCTGGTCATTTTTCTGCAGTAGAACTGCAGCAATTGTGTGCTCAGAGGCAAAGGAAAATAAGATGAAATATCTGTCAAATTTGGGACTGATCAAAACTGGTGTGTTAGTTAACGCTAGTTTGATATCTTCAAAGGACTTCTTAGCCTCAACAATCCATTTTATGGTCAAATCTTTTTTCAGCATATTGTTTAGTGATCTAATTAATTTTGCCAGTTTAGAAATAAATCTTCTAAGAAAGTTAATTTTCCCTAAGAAAGCTTGTAATTCCCTAATGTTCCTTGGATGTTGTATCTGTAAGACGGCTTCTATTCTTGCAGGGTCTATTCAGATACCATCTTTTGAAATTATATGACCTAGTAACTTTCCTTCTTCTAACCCAAACAAAGACTTCTTGGGGTTTAAGGAAATTCCATTTTTTCTGCATTTAATAAAGACTTGCCTCAGATGATCCAGATGTTGATTTTCAGATTTTGAAAAAACAGTGATGTCATATAGATATATTACAAGAAAGTCATGAATTTCTTTTGCAAAGGCTATATCCATAGCCCTTTGGAAAGTGGCTCCTGCATTCATTAGTCCAAAAGGCATTTTCACATACATGAATGTGCCCCATGGAGTGGTGAAGGCAGTCTTGGCTTGGTCATTAGGATGAAGTAAAATCTAATTATAACCAGAAAACCCATCTAATAATGAGATTTTGGTTGATCCAACTACCCTTTGTAAAATGTGATCCATTTTAGGGAGAGGGTAATTGTCCTTCAATGATACATTGTTGAGGTTCCTAAGGTCCACACAGAGTTTGATCTCGCCAGTTTTGTTCCTAGTTGGCACCAAGTTTGAAACCAAATCAGAAAATCTGATTGGTACAATTATTTTAGCATCATACATTCTCTGTATTTCCTTTTCAATTGAAGGTAATAGGACATGATTAATCCTCCTAAGTTTTTGTCTGAAAGGTTTCTGGTTTTCTTTTATAGGGATTGTGTGTTGTAAGATTTTGGTGTCATAGGATTTGAGGTCCTCATAACTCTAAGCAAATACATCTTGAAATTCTTTTAATAACTCAATGTATTTCACTTTTTCAGTTGGAGGTAGTGATTTTGAAAGTTTGATCAATTTTGGATTTTCACCAGTTCCTATATTACACTCCCCTATATCAGATTTCGAAGGTTCCATTTTAGGCTTCCTAGGAACATCATTTGAATCGAACAAATCTTCCAAAGGGGTAATCCCTTAGGTAATAAATTGTCTTTGAGATTAATTACTTCAGTCTCTTCGTTAATTATTTCATCAATCTCAACTTTCTTTAGGTTTTCTACATCTGATTTTGTAAATTTAGTTGGGTTAAATCTATCTAGTTCATCACCTTCTATCTCATTTATTTCTGTCTCTTTTTGAATGTTAGGATATTTTGATGTATCAGTATCTATGCTATGATTTCCAAACTCTTCTTCTAAATTAAAAAAGTTATTTATCTATTTATCATTAGATAACACTTGCCAGTTCTTCAAATTATTTGGAATTGTAGGTATGTGCCAAACTTCAGCAGTGTACTAATGGTTAGGTTGGAAGGGTAACTTGCAAGTGCTGGAAAACATTGCTAAACTATGGGCTTGCATATTGTGTTTTCTGGGGATTACTACAAGCTTGGTTTCTAAGAAAGTGTTTAGTATTTTTATAATAGTTCCTCTATAACAAATTAATCTAGGGTCCTTTTTCATATATACAACATCAATCTATTTTATCACTAGTTCAGAGTCTCCCATGATAGAACCTCTTTTGGCTCCTAGATTCCTAACTAATTTAAGGCCTAAAATTAGTGCTTCATACTTGGCCATATTGTTAGTGCATTTAAAATTTAGTCTGTACACATGGCCTTCTAAGTGATTGTTATCCAAATTATGTATCCATACTCCTGCTCCTACTCCAAACTTATTGACAGACTCATCAAATTTAAGGTGCCATAATATCTCATGCTCATAATTTTCATCATATGGTGCAACAAAATTTTCCTCATTTAAAGAAATTTGGCAACCTTGTTTATTGGAAAGTTCTAAAGTTTGGTTAGTTTCATTTTGAATAGAAACTGCAATTTCTTTTGGTTCCGTATCAATACTATCTAAAAGAGTTTCTTGTGTTTAATCAGCATTATATAGAATGAAGGAATCAATGTATGAATGTATGGAGTAGATTTGAAAGTTTTGAGGCCGATCCTGGCTACCTACCATGTATTTCATTAAAGTTTCTCGGTACAGTTTCTTGGGTTGTCCAAAAACGGAGATTGTTTCATATGACATATCAAGTTGTAAAGAGACCTGAAGTTTGGCTCCCCATGATCTAGATAACAACATGCCATACTTTGGTGGGATGTCAGCAACCACAATATCCATAAGGATGCTTTTGGTAGGATATTGAACTAAGGTAACACACAGGTCTTTAATCAATCCTAGAAACTTTGCTTGACTTGAGTCAAATGAGAATAAGCCCTTGTACGGCCTTGTAATGTCTAGGTTTAATTTTTCCATTACTGATTTGGGCATTAATTTGTGGGAGGCCCCAGAATCCAGCATTGCGTTGTGTAGAATTTTGTCATGGATGCTAAGGCTAATGTAGAAAGGTGGTACTCCTCCTTCTAATGGTTTTCCATTAACATCTGGACCAAATATAAGTTCTAGTTGGTCATCAAACAGGTTGACCAAATCCTCATTTTCAGCAATGTTCAAAGTCTGGTTTATCTGTGATTTGTAAGTTTCATTCTTGATCAGTTCTGTTAAAGGGACTGAAATTTTTAGCTTAGCTACCTCTGCTCCCAGATTGAATGGAAAAGAGGCTTTCTATGTTTGAGGGTTTTGAATTTTCACTGCAGGGATTTGAGTAGGATGGTCTTCTTTTCCTTTATTAGGGACCTCTTTATGTAGGTTTTCAGATCTAGTGTTTTGAGGTTTGTCCACTGGCTCTTTAGGGGGAATTGAAGTGGATGGTTGATCATTAGAAGATTGATTAGGGGTTATATCTACAATGGTGGGGCCAAAAGGATTCTGGTTCTGTCTGGGGAGAATCTGGAGGATTTTAGAAACCGGGGCTTCTATGATTTTCTTGGGTTTATTTGGCATTGTTTTCTTGGTTTGGTCAGGGATATCAGAATTCTTTTTACTCCTTAGGTTATATTGTTTATGCACTTCAAAGGTGGCAGAACCATAACCTTGTTTATAATCAAATGACTCTCCAGACTGGATTTGCAATTGTTGCAGCATATGCAATCCCTAATCATATTGGGTCAGAAAAACAACATCTTCATCATCTAATCCCATCAGGTTAATCTGTGTGTCTTGCTCTAGGTCTTTAGGATGGGAGGTTTCTACATAATATTATTGAAAAGGGGGCCTAATATTCTAATCAGGTCCATTTTTTCCAGTGTTTTGGTTTTGGTTTTTCCTAAAGTTCGGGTTTCTAACTGGAGGTGCCTGTTGATTATCCCATTGGGGTTTTCTTTTTATGTTATCTATTCTATCAATTAGTCTCTCCATACTTTTGGCTAAACTATCTATTTTGATGTCAAATGGTGAAGCTTCACCTTTAGCAGCTCCTCTCTTTTCATTTCTAACTCTAGCTCTTTTAGTTAACAAATTAGCTTCAACACTAACAACTACACTTTTCATTTCTTCTAATGTTGGGGGGTTTCTTTCCTTAAGTTGGAATGCCATATTTGTGTCAAATCCATCAGGGAATTTTATTAAGGTTAAGTCAGGTGGGGTTCTAAGATTAACTGGGATTGCATTATATGTGTTGTTAAATCTAGTGTAGTAATCTTGAATAGTTTCATTGGGTCCCCTTCTAATATTTTCATATTCTGAAAGGATTTGTAGGGGAATTTTCTTCTTTTCCCATCTGTTCAAAAATCACTGATGAAATCCTTCTAAACTATCAATACTATTACCAGGCAATGCTTTAAACCATTTCCTAACATCACCAGCTAAAGTCTAAGAAAATAGTCTCATTTGAACATCCACAATATCAATTTCATGTAGTTCGAAGTAATCGGTCACCTTATTGACATGGTGTTGTGCAGTGTAGTGTCCACTGCCATCAAATTGAGAAATTTTTCTTTGGTAGTCTACTGGCATAGCACCAAGTGGGGTATGTAAAACAAGAGGAGAATATCTTTTTGCCATGGCTATAGGCTAGGAGGGGTTAAAGTGTGGATGAAGAATGGATGAAGAACCAGGACTAGTAGGTGGTAAATGGGATATGATAGGTTGGTGAGAGAGTGAAGGTATAAATGGGGGTGGAGAATGGACTTCAGAGGTTGAAGGGAACAATCGTGAACTGAAAGTGGTGGACAATTGTTCAGAAAGCTCAGGGAATTTAGTAGTACTAAGGGATGGTTGTGGAGAATTCAAAATGTATTCATCAATTCACTGGTTGGCTTTTTGGACATCAAGGTCTGCAATGAAATCAGGGTCTAGAACAGTATTGTATATTTCACTTTCAGACTTTGATTTAAATAATGGCAAATAAAAATAGCTCATCAAAGGGAATATCTTCTAAAAACAACCACTCATCAGGACATGAATTAGCTTTAATCAATGGTGTGTGACTAGCTAAACTTTCTTCTTTTTTGGATTTTCTTGAGATTAGGTTGGGATTATCAAATATTGGGACAGGGTTTGGATTTGGGTTAGCCCTAGTATAATGAATTCTCCTTGAAGCCTGAATTTCAAATTTTTTCTAATTGTTTTCTTTTGTGAGATATTTTAAAATAACTTCTGATAAATTACTTTAAGAGGCTCAAAATGGAGATTCAAAATTTTCTTAAAGATTTATTAGGACTGAGGGTTTGAGTTCCCTAGTGGAGTCGCCACTATGTTATCACTAAGAATTTTCCTTATAAGTTATCGAAAGAAGGGAAAGACCAAGGTAACCAAAAACCAATCTTTTAAGTATAGGCTCTAGCTGACCTATGACTCAGAGAGGGCTCTCTTTATATGATTTAGCTATGTTTGTTGGGATTTTAGGCTAGTTCTTAAAGTTCAAAGGGTTTTGGATTTGTATTGAATGTTGGATGGTGGAATCCTTAAAACAGATGGATAGAATGGAGTCTCTAGACCATTGGGCTATGGAGTCAAAGAAGGGCAGCAAAACTAGAATTAGCTCATTAAAGGGAGTGTTCAAAGGGAAAGATAGCAAAGTGAAGTACAGGACTTTAGGTCGAATGGGTGAAATGATCTTAACCAGGGTGAGACGACACTTAAGAATCCTCAAGCCGAGATCAAAATGAGGAACAGAGGATAATCATGAGCAAAGGGCAATTAAGAATTCTTTACTATAGATAAGAGGAAAACTACCTAGACTAAGAAGCAACTAAGAATTCCTTAATTTAGAGAATTTGCAGAAAACATTAAAATGCATAATAGTTATAACAGAGTGCAATAAAGAAAATTCTGAGATATTATTCCATATTATAGCATTCAGATTTCAGATACATTAAAGATTATGGAAAACTTTAAAAGAAAGATAACAATCACAAGGGAAAATACTTGTCTGTACTTCACACTACACATGAATCCAGTGAAATGTCTTAACTTTATTCATTAATCCAGCTTGTTGGTCCAAACAATGATACAATAACTTACAGTCTTTGATCAAGAAAATCTATAGAAATTTTTAAGAATGCACAATACATACTTCGAATTGTGAATTATTTATACAAAAAAATATTACAAAATATCTCAAAACAAACTTGAGATTTATTCTAGGAAATACAAATATCTTCTTGCAAGAAGATAGAGATAGCTAATGAACTGTTTCATGCTGTCCCTTTTATTATGGTTGTGATGGCCTTCATCGTTGAAGTGTAACCTCTTATGCTGGCTTGTTGTTGTAGTGTTTCATGCTAGAGTATTCTTTAACTTTTACCTTTTAGTTGATACTCTTTGAACCTGATGTGTTGTTTTCACCTATTTACCTGGCTGTTCTGCTTTTACTGTGCAGTAACTTTTTTCTTGTAAATTTATCATAATAAATCAGTCATTTTCTCCCACCATTCTGCATCAAGTAACTTTACATTCATCATTCTTCTATAGATTTCGTCAGCTTCAGTGTACTTGGCAAAATTGGGCTTGGTGAGGAATAAATGTTTTATCTCATGCTGAAGGAAAAATAAGTTCTCAATTGTGTTGTACATCAGTTTCCTTGTTGGCAGGGCTTTTATGGATGAAGTGCTTGCTTATTCCTTTGCCAACTGTCTAAGTTTGGTATCATAGTCCAACTGTGTCATGAGTTTGTCATTGATAACCATAGGACTGGGCAGACCTTTCTCCCTCAAAATCTAGAATTTAGCCATGAACCTATCAATGGCTACCTACATATTGTGGCACTTTTCTTCTAAATTAAGCATAAGGTTCCTTTTGGAAAGGACCTTCCTTATTTCTAAAATGGTCACAATCCTATCTTTTATATTTAGCTCATGGAGCTCATATCTATTCTTGCTGTTGAGGAAGTGGATGAGTCTATTGGCATCCTCTGACTTATCTCCCAAATCCTCCTTCACTTTCTGGATAGCTTCTATAGCTACCCTTACTAACTCTGTTTGTTCAAAAATAACTTGAGTTGAGGGCCAAATATCATTGACGGAGTCAATGATATTGGCCCACAACATATCCTTGGTTTTCCCTAGGGGTTTCTCTAGTGTCAAGTCTTTCTCTAGGATTTTAATCCTTTCACTCATTCTTTGGGCCTTTTGTGCTTCCTGTTTTTGCTTAAGTTGGGAAAGTTTGTAGTCAGTTTCCAAACTTGCCACCTTTTCTCTCAGCCTGTTCATTTCTGTAGCCTGGATAGACATCTCTTCCATGGCTTTTACTAGTTCTGCTACTTTCTCTCTTGATGCAGGTTCTGTTGTTGCAGGCAAGGCTGTTGCAAGTGGAGCTGTAGGTGCCAAAGATGCTGCTAGTGTGGATGGCACTACTGTGGAGACTGTAGGGATAACATTTGTTGAAGAAGTGGCCACATCTGCTTGTTTTAATTGGATTAAAGCATCCAATTCCTTTTCTATCTCTTTTAGTTGATCATTCAGCTTTAAGACTAAGTCCATTAGTTCTTCATGCCCCTGCTGGGCTTCTAGGACTTCCAATGTTTGTGGATGCTGTAGCTGAGGTATTTTTAGTTGTTTCTTCAATGTAGCTATATCATCGTTCTTCTTTTTAATAAGTTGCTCTATGGCTTTTATATCCTTGGGATCGTGTCCCAATTCAATCACTAAGTCCTCTAAGGACTTGATCCTGGTATCCTTGGCCTATGAGGAGGCTTTCTCTAACTGAAATTCTATTGAAATGTTATTTAAAGATTTTTGTAGCTAATGAGCAACTATGGCTTTACCTGTCACAGTGGAGTATATCATTTCTCCATCCTATTTGTGCATTTCAATCTGGTCTATGGGATGAATATCGCTTGCCAACACTTCGAAGTCTACCTTTTTGAAATTAGATGTTGTCTTTGGCTGCTGAGTTATAGGTTTGATGAATGACATTTGAAGATTTCCCTCTTTAATGTCAAAGGATGAAATTAGCCTTGTTTGATTGGTAGGAGTCAGCTTTAGATATTGAGCATAGGTTTGGGCCTTGAGCCTTTCATTTCTTGCTTTGATTTCCTTGTATCTTTCCTTGATGTCCTGGTCCCTATCAGTAGGCCTACTGAATGAAGAGACTTCCACACTAAGCTACCTTTCCAACATCTCAGTTTGTGATGTGGAAGTCTCTTGCATGCCTTCAGATGGAGTGGTAAGCCTGCTTCTATTTCCTTTTGTGTTTGTGACCTCAGTTGAGTCCTCTGTATCCTCCTGTTCAAAGACATGATTCATTTTCTGCCTTTTTGCTTGGCTTGTTTCTGGATGAGCATATGAGGTTTCTCTTGTTGATGTAGTGGCCTCCTCCCTACTTCTCTTTAGGTTCTTCTCCTCATTTTGAGGAGTTTGCATAACTGGAGGGGTACTCATGGTTGTCTCTAGTTGGTCTGATTGCTCTGATACCTGCAGGAAAGAACCCTCATCAAGTTGTCTTTCTAGATCAATGAGATTATTCTCTATGTCTACCCTGGTGCTGTCTTGGTCCACTAGGGTACCTTCCACCCATTCTGTTTGGTTTTCATAGGATTCTATTTCAGGTATGAGATGGTGAATGAAAGGTCCTAGCTTGACCTTTTGTCTCTTCTTGGTAATGAATTCCAAAGGGTCATATCTCCAAACAAAACTCCTTTGGAACTTCATTCTCTGCAGAATTAGGTTTGCCTCTTTGCCTGCCTCCCTAGAGTTGCATATGAAGGGGCCTAGTTGGTCTGTTATTTTGAAATTTTCCTTCCTCTTGGCATTGACGAAGTTTAATTCATCTGCATTGATGATTTTTCTATAGTATTCCAATGCAAACAACCTCATTGGGAGGTATTTTGGTAGCTTGTATGGTGCTAGCATGCAACCATATATTCCGATTTCTGTGTGGTTTTGATAAAGGTACCAATCACCCACTTTAGTCTACTAGGAAAGTTGGAGGACTCTCTTTATTTCTAGGCTTATCCTAGGTGGAGGATTCCTAGTGAGCATGGTCATGATGGGATGTGCAAAAGAATCTATAAAGTCTGAGTAAGTATATGGTGATCCAGATTCATGAAAAAGTGGGGTCCAAAAGATTACAGATCTGGGTTGGCCCTTGGTGTCAAGCTTTTGAAGGGTGAATGGGAACTTATCAGGTTGATAATACAAGAACATATGATATAAGACTGAGGAATGCTTGAAAACTATTTCATTGCTCATTCTCAGAAATTGTTCATGCATCCTATCAGCTATAAATTGGGCATAGTCATAAATGATAGCAGGAGGCTGTCCCGGAGTGTAGATGGACATGAAGGCAAGGATTAACTCATCAATGTATTCACTAGTGGTGTACCCCAAAACACAGGATATCATGGCTACAATGTTCTAGCCCCATGGGGAAAAATTAGCAGCTACATATGGAGGGGAATCCTTAGGGATGTGTTTTTCTTCTCTGATGAAGGTTTGGAACAATTGGGCCAATTTTGCAGAACTAAGCTTGGGATATTGGTCCAACAGGTCTCCAATTGAAAGGGGAGTTAGGTTTGGCCCTGGTTGGAGCTGCATAATTTCATTTATGGACTCAGCTGTGATGGTGAAGAGGACCTTCTGGTCATGAGACATTATGGTTCTGTGGTTGGGGACGTAGCATGCATAACACATATGGACAATTTCTGGAAATATGTGAACTTGGGGGAACTGGTACTTGGGAAAATTTGACTCCCATAGGCCAATTTCATCAGCATGGTTAAGGTATCTATCCCTACTTTGGCAATGTACTTTGAGCAGGGGCTCTATGGCAGTGGTATCTTTTATTTGGAAATCTTTATCAACTAAAGGAAGGTGGTCCAGGTCCAAATGGGGGGTGGTAATGGGTCTCACGTCCATGGCGATGGGGGTAGCCATACTTAGTTCTTGTGGATTTGAGTGTGGGGGGTAATTCAAAGTTTTAGGGCAATGACGGTTTTGCAGATGTTTATGGCTCAGAGTGTAAAAATCAAAGTAAATTTGATATTTTTCACTTAATTAACAGTGTTACGAGGGTGAATTTACTTGGAATTTGACAATGGAGTTGGTTTTCCATGGTTAAATACCTAGAATTGGGCGAAATTGACTGTAAATGGTGGTTGATGGAGGCTGCAGAGGTTCGTACAGTTCTAGTACGGATTAGTGAACGAGTTGGGCTGTTTATAGCTTCTGTGGAGCAATGTCGGAGGTCTGTGAGCAAATTTTTTGTTTGTAGGGGTCGCAACGGCTTTTTGAGTTCTCAAATGGCAAATGCGCGAAAAGAGTGAAAAGAGGGGTAATTGGGCTTATATAGGAAAATCGTTGATTTTGGTGGGTTCATTAATTGATGAACAATGGGTAGTTTTTTTTATTATACGGGAAGGTGGTTTAATGGGGTCATCACATTGATTTTGAGAGGGAAGTGGTTTTTGGGAGAGGTCACCCGATTGCATTCATTTCTTGACACGTAGCAATGGGGGTTGGGTGGAAAACCACCTTATCATGCGGGTAGAGGGCAAGCATCAGGCTGGGATGATATGGACGTGGGCCGTTGGATGTGGGGAAAGGATGATCAACGGTGGTCAGGTGATGGAGCTGCGTGGTGATTTACACAAAAGGTTTTCGAGGGGCCCATGGGTCTAATCACCGACGGTATAGGATTAGATTAACACTTAATCTTATCGAGGGCACCTTAATACAGGATTAAGGACTGAGGGTGGGATTTTAATATATTTTGTGGGATATGGGGTAGTTATATAGTTTATAAATAAACTAAGCGGTGGGATTATTAACATAAAGAAATTAAATATATACAGGCCAATGGGTTTTTCAAGGATTTTATATATTTAGTTAAAAAGTTAATATGAGGTGAAATGAGTGGAAGGGGTATTGTACTTAGGTATATAAAATATTATATGCTTTCCATACATTTAGTACTTAGGATAAATGTAATTTGGTGGGTTTTTTGCATAAAATATGTTTATCATGGGGTTTTCCTAGGCAAAAAGAATTTAACCTCTAGGAAAAGGGGTTTTGTGAGGGGGATGAATGAATTGCAAGGGAATTTAACACCTTTCCTTCTTAAGTCATCAAGCCGAGGGTCCGGTCTCACTAGAAGTCAGAGAAATTCTCTGAGCCTTTTTGACTTAAAGAATTATGTGTATTAATATTTTTATTATGAAAGGGAAATTAGTGAGTGTTTATAGGGGTTAAAATGAATGAGGGGATGTTAAGTAAACCAAATTGTGAACCGGTGTTTTTGCTTTTTCCTCTACTTATGCATTTTTTGAAAATTTCATTTAAGATAATGACATAAGTGCTTTTGTATAATCACATGATATTTCTGTAACCTTTCTACTACTTACTCACTTACTCATCCTACCATTTTTTCTTCACTTTATTAAGGTGCATTTAGGCTAGCAAACCCTTATCAATCATTTTCTTTTCTTTTACAAAGTAAGCTATCTAATTCTAACCTTATATCATCCAAGGGCTCAGATTAAGCTTATGAGATCCTTTTATTTACTCTACCTATCTAATGATCTGCCAAGATTACACTGTTTGGTAATATTTTATTCACTAACTATAAACATAAAATTCAAAGCATGGTATAATCAAGATTAAACAGTTTGATTACCATGGATTGTGGCATGAGTGACAAGCTACACATAATCATTATTATGCATAAAAGTAAATAGTAGTGGCATTTTGACTTGCACAATTTCAGGGTCTCCTTTTGTCTTTTGGGGTTCATATATTTTTCATTTTTTGACCTTTTCATTCTTTTTTGTCCTTTGATTATTCTTTTAGGACATACCCACTTTACATTTTTTAATTTATTTAATATGGAAAACATTTGCAGAAAGCAAAGGTATGTACCATACTACAAGGCTTCACCCTAGTCATTCAAAATTATGACTCCTATTGATATAGGAACCTAACAAAATGGTTTGTGGGATGGAGTCAGACGAAGTCCAATTCAAGTTATTGGGTTGATCTATAGCCTAGTTATTCAACGAAAATGGTGGATTATCATAATATTTACTTCATGTAGTCACCAAAACATCAGTGTTAGACTTACTGGCGGATAACATAAGCACTTGTGAAGTGGAAGCATGATCTATAGTAAACAAATGAGTCTGTGGGTTTGGAAAAGGGTCTGTCAACACAACGGATGTACTAGAAGTCTTAAGAAGTTTTGAGACTTTAGAGTGGTGAGGACAGTCTCGCATAAAGTGCTCCTCATTACAAATTAAACATGGGTAATGAGGTTTCCTAGCCGGAGAAGAGGAATCAGATGATTTCTCTTGAGGGGGAGAATTTTGTTTCTTTTTGGTTTTCCCGTTTTTCTTGCTTCTAGGTTCCCTTTCATTTTTAACTTTGTTAGATGACATGGCATTTATTTCAGAAGCAAGTGTATTATCAGGTGTATTAAAGGTTTGATTTGAAATAGAAAGTGTTTGAATAGATGGTCTACTTGTTGTTTGAGTGCTTGAAGAACCTACCACCCCATCACTGGCATGAGAGTCCTTACTGGATGGAGGTGGTGGAACAGTAGAAGCTGGTCTAGGTGCATTTGGAATCTTATCATAGAGCATGCCAGACTGGGTGTAAATCAAGTCTAAGTATTGGGCACGAGAAATTACTTGATCTTTAGTAAAAACTCCTCCTTTAGCCACATCCTCAGTGATAGACGGCAACAAGGATTTAATAAACCACTCGGCTAAAAGCTAATCAGGAACACAAGTTTTGACCATTTGACGATGTCGACACCACTCATGAATATGATAAAAAATGTGAGTAGTAGTGGTCTGTTTAAATTTGGTCAATAGTTCCATTCCATTTTCATATCTGACGGGTAACTGGAAATGGGTTAAAAATGTAGTGGCTAAGTATGTGAAGTTGTCAAATGAAGCTCGTGGTAATTCAATATACCACTTTGTAGTTAGACCAGTGAGCGTTCGCTGGAAAAGACGCACTCTTAATGGATCATCATTTAGGGAGTTGGATGAACACCATAAATGAAAAGTCATAACGTGATTGGACAGATCTTCTCCAGGGTTTCCATTGAGCTTAGGAATATTAGAAGGAAAATTGTGTGGAATCACAGGCCACCAAGCTGAATAAAGAATGGGATCATTGGTAAGCTGATCTAAATCCGGTAATTCAAGTATTGTGACAAAAGACAAATATCAGTTTAGGTCAGGTTGAGCGTAACCTGGGTAAGATGGAATTGCCTGGGAAATAGACCTTTTCATACTAGCATAAGGAATCTATTGCTAGTAACCATGATAAGGGTAGGTTTTTTTAGCATATCCACTATAAGGTTGTCATTGGGAACCAGGATAATTTTTTTGTTGACCAAAACCACCATAGGCTTGTTGACTGGAACTTGGGTAAGCTTGTTGTTAACCAAACCTAGCATAGGCTTGTTGACCAAGTCCAGGATAACTTTGGTACTGTTGGAATCTATGTTGTTGGTATTGTGGTTGCCACGGTTGTTGATACAACTGTTGTTGCCCACCAGTATAAGTTTGACCAGGTTGTGGATAAATTGGACCAGTATAATTCTAAGTCATCCTAGTTAATGGTAAACTGGTCTGAGGTTGTTGGATTCTAGACACAAATGATTATTGTAAGATGGTCTGAGAAGACTGAGTCTATAGACCTGAAACTTGAGGGTAAGAGGTTGAAGGATGAGATTACAAAGTTTGAGATACAATCAATTGAGCTTGCGACTGTGGTAAAGTTGTAACAAAAGGCATAGTAGGTATGGATGAAATAGTTTGTATTGGTTGTGATGAATACACAAGCGTTGGTTGAATAGGCATTGTAGGCTGCCATTAACAAACATTCATTCCAAAATAAGTTGGACCTAAAGATGATGGTATACTGCCATATGGTGGCCCCCGAAAGTATGGAGAATAAGTAGATTAGGCATATTGTTCTACATATGGAGCTAATCCAGTGTTAAGTGGATACATTGGACGGTAACCAGGTGGAACAACTTGATATTGACTTGATGGATCAAACTGTTCAATATCTGTAAGTGAAGAACCAAGAAAAATTTTTATGGATAACATGGGTGAATACCATGGACTAGAAGAAACACCGGAGTGAGTTCCTGATAATGATTGGTAACCCAGTGGGATGGACAAACCACCATACAGATGTGACTCAAGTGTTGTGGTAAACATCAAAGAAGTAGCAACAGTAGATGTTGTCACAGCTATAACATATGATACAGTCTAGGATGTTGTTTCAGCCATAATCAAATGACCCAATAAATGTCCTAATGAATCTATGGGAGTTTGAAAGTAAACAGGATCAAGAGGAGCAATATAAGTAACCGAGGAAAATAAGGATAAAGATAAAGCCCTGGTCCACAATGAGTTGGAGTTCTAGGTGAAGTTTCTTCTTCAAATTCCTCTTCAATAACAATCAAACCGAGTGGAAGGATTTCACCTGTCAGGTTTGTAATAAATTTCCAGTGTTTGAGTATGTGGTAAAGGAGAAGTCTCAACAGTTATAGATGTCTAAGGATAAACTGGTCGATCGTCTTCTAGTATGGGAACAACTTATGGTTGTTCAACTTCGGGATCCAAGTGTTTGGGTAAAAGAACAGCGAGTTCAGGATGAATTTCTTGAACAACTTCTGGTTGAGGATTGACTTCTTGTTGGATAACTTTAGTTACCATTTCACTAAGTTCACTTTTAGTGTCCTCAGGTAATTATAAAGGTTCCACTTCAGTAGCAGATAAACCAGTAATAGTAGGAGTAACTCAAATCATAGTACGTAACGATATAGGTCACTATGGTAAATCAGATGAAGAACCAGAAGTTTGTGATGTACTGGACTCAGTTAAATGAGACCTATTTCACTGACTAGGTGTAGCTGTAGGCGATAAAGGCCATTCACTCGCTGTCCTACATGAATGACGGGGTAAAGGTTGATTTTATTTCACGATTGATGATTGATTTTATTATAAAAGTAAATAAACAAAAAGAGGGTAATCTAGGTAGAAGAATTACCAAGTAACTATGAACTACAATATACCACCTCAGAGGAGCCAAGGACTTAACATACATGCAAGTAATCTCCCCGAATGTTGTTTTTGGTGTATCACAGTATACAAGGCGGCCGACTAGGTTACTTATGGATGGATAGCAACCTAATTTAGTCCTCCCAAATATACCCGAAATTACATGGAGGCCCAATCCGTGTTAGTGCTGTCAAATGCGAAACCGTATAGTGAGAGCATTCCCTTATACTTTTCGTACTATAACATTGCCCGATATACTCGAAAGTATGTGGATGAGCTATGATATACTTAGGTACGTGGAATGAGGTATCACACTCGGAATGTATCACATACTGTTACCGACAGGTGCTATGTTTAATGACGTCAGAACATGTCTCTAGCCTAGGCCTCTAAATGTTATGTGTTAAGTTACAATTCTCCATTAGGTTAATTGAGATAAATTTTAGTTGATCTTGTTTAAATGTTTTCCTTTCAAGTTCACCGTGTGATGTTTTTAAGACTCCTAGAATGCAACTAAGATGGGAAACATTATTTTCATTTGATTTAAACAATGAAAACCATAACTAAAAAGGATAGAGCAATCATAACCGTTAAACAAAGAGCATAGAGCACATCTATTTCAACTTTCCCTATACCATTCCTACAAGAACACACAAACTTCTAAATGCATTATGCATGTTTTTATTTTCATTCCTTTAATGTTTAGATGAGCATAAAGAAACTAAATGCACAAGGTGAACAATCAATGCTTTTCACAAGAAATGAAGACTTTATGACAGTTTCCTTTTCAAATAAATGAAGACTTTACGACAATTCTTTTTCAGAAAAGTAAAGACTAATCAATGTAAACTAACTTTGGGATTGATTTGACAATGAAAAAGAAAAAATAAAGAAACATTGAACAAACAAAGCCAAAGTGGGCATGGAAACGAAATGCTAATTTGGACTTCAGGGATAGAGAAACATTGACCATTCATCAAACAATATGTGAAATAGTTTGGAAAACATCAAGAAAAGAGATGCGTTTTTGGCTTGACAGGGACTAGTGTAGCCCTGAGTGGGAGATAGTGTGTTGCAGAGCACTGTCTCTAGGCTAAGGATGCTCTGTAGCACATTGTGTCAAGAACAATAGTGCGTTGATTCCAGAGAGAACTATCAACACACAAATAAGCACACATTTTGACCAAAAAAGCTTCAAAATGACTGAATATAAGTAAATGAACTCAAACAAAGCCTATTGGTGCTGCTAAGACAAGGGATAACTACCAAGAATGATGGTCATTCTCCAGTATGGTTGCCAATTTGTTATACGGAATTTATACCTACGGATAAGTATATCTTCCCTAAGTGGGTAGTCACACTTAGCACAACTAAAGTAAATATGTTTAACCTTTTCCTACAATAAACAGATAAGATGAAAGAACCTACTTGTGATCCTTCACTTCCTTTGATCTCATTTGAGTTGCTCCCATCGCTTCCTCTCAAACTGAATTCACTCAATTGGTACATGCCAACATAAACAAAAGATGACAACAATCAAATCATATGATCTATTTATTGTAAACAAATGGAATTGACAACATTTCAACATACATTCATCATGGATATAGACAAAATTATTGGAAAAGGAACAAACAACTTTATTGATTGATAGAAGGAGAAGTTACACCCAATGTGGTTCGATCTCGTGTCACTCATCTAGATTAGTCCAAGGCCTCATCACACCAATAGAAATATCAATCGAGCAACATAACATTACTTTGACAATGATTTCAAGTCTCTAAGCCAATAGTATTTCTCTATAATATCCAAGCTCTTTGGCTCTATGATGGGAGGCCAATTTATATATTAATGCAAGTGGTTTTGTCATTAATATGGAATTGAATGGTTTTCCATAATTGGATAATTAGTTTCCATGTTCAAAGGGATGAGAGGATAGAGGATTAGATGATCCAAGGCTATCCTAAGTCGAGCTCATCTTGATAGGATAGGAGTTGGGTTCCTTCTAGAAGGCTCTATAAACGAGGAATAAACTCAGGATCCAATGAACAATATGAGGATTCTCACCCAGCGCAGGCTTGAGTGGGCTTAGGTTCTCTGCAATACAGCCTTGAATGGAGCTACCTACTCTACAGAGCACTTACCCTTGACTAGGGGTGCGCTGGTGACCCAAGGAAGCACTTCAACAGGGTTTGAAGTTAGGAAAATCTCATGGATGAAAGTCCTCAATGAGGTGGCATGTCGAGGGCATGTAGCAAGTGAATTAGAGTTTGATAGACCCTGATACATTGATTTGATCATCGGGAGTGATGTTCCCAAATAGACCTGTAACAGAGAGAGTTGAAGAATATTGTGAGAGAGAGACTTGGAGAGTAAGACCAAGACTTGGTGAGCCAAGGTCGATTAAGTGCTTTTGTGTTTCAGTGTTGATTCAATTGAAAGGAAGGTTAATTCAGTGTGTGCATTTGCTACTGCTACCAGTCATATTCATGCTACGTTTTCAAATTTCGGTGAACTTATTCATTGTGTTGATCTCTCATTGTACTTTGTATATCTACTGAACAATTGATTTCTGATAGAAGAAGAATCTAGTTGGATTTTCTCCTTGTGGGTTTTTCCCTGGTCATTGGACCTAAATTCTCTGTGTCTCATTCTATTCTTGGTTGTCTTATAGTGTGCATTTGATTTATGTTCTATCTACAATTTCTTATCTAATATTGTAGCATAAATATGTTTTGTAATAAGTGATTATTACAACATAGAGCATCATAACATCAACATGGTATCAGAGCTTTAGTGAAGACAAGATCCATTTGCAGCTCTCTATTTGTTGAAATACCTCTCATTTTTTGGTACATTTTGAACTCCCTTTATACCTGAATATCTCTTGTTTTCCACTCCATTTCTAGCTCTCTTTACGCTGAAATACATCTTGTTGTCTGCTCTAATTACAACCCATTTTATGCTAAAATATCTCTTGTTGTCCACTCCATTTACAACCCATTTTTTGCTGAAATATCAATTGTTGTCCACTCTATTTTCAACACATTTTTTGATGAAATAACACTTGTTGTTCCTTCTACATGCTGCTAACTTTCTACTAAAATTTTACTGCTCTAATCGTACTACAGAAATTTTATTGCTGAAATTTTATTGTTGAAATTTTGCTGCTAAAAGTTTACTGCAACCATTCTTCCAATTTTTAAAGGAACCCAAGATATGATAGTAATTTTTCATATAGTAATTAAAGTGTTGCATGTATTTAATAATTGTGGTTTTGGTACTTGTTGATGAATGCAAAAGTAAAGAGTAGTTTTACTTTTGTTTCTGCATGTGCAAAAAAAAAAGTGTTGTCTCGAAAATACGTATAATGCATAGAAGGTTATGAAAGAATAACTGATAGAAATTGAATTTTTAACATAGGGGGGTTTCTTAATGTTTAATTTTGAATAATGAGAGAATCAAAACACTTACATACTTTATACATCAAATACCTAAAACTAGTTAGGTTCATAATCAACAAGAGACACATAGTAGATTTCAACCTCTTGTTAGGGTTTTGTCACAAAACCTTAGACTCCATCTTTGAGACACAAAGCCTTAGATATCAGTAATTCAATCAAATAATGATCCTTCTATACATCTAAATTTATAACAATTTGATTTTACATGCCATATTTCTACTAGGGTTTGTTGCAAACCGTTAATTTTATCATCAAAGCTCAATGATATTGAAAACAATATCATCATATCCTACAATATAAATCTCTACTAGGTAAACCTAAGACACAAACATCAATACATCAAAGTTAGGTATAAAACAATGTTCACCTAGTTTGGGTTTTGATGGGACAAATATACACCTAGGGTTTCATTCCTAGGATCTTACTATAAATATTACAGGGGTTTTGTTCACAAACTCTAATTCACCAAACCCTAAAAATCTAGGATTTCAATACATAACTTAGATATTAATAAAAAACCCTAAATAACTAGGGTTTATATAAGATCAAAACCTAAACATTGAAAAGAGTATAATTTTAAGACTTCATCAACAACCTTAAGTAGACTAGAGTTTCATAATTATCATTGGCATGACTTTAGCAACAAGAAGCTAGGGTTTTATAATGAACCCTAAAGGTTAGGGTTACATAGGAATAATCAAATAATATCATGATGGTGGATTCAATCCAATGATTAATCACCCTAACAAGAATATTTAAGACTCAAAACCCTAGACATAATGATGTCAGTAATATAAATAAAATTTGAAAAAGAACAATGATTGTACCTTTTACATGAAGGGAACTTTATAACAAAGCTTATATTCTACGACATACCTTTGAATTATTCCTTAACAAACCTTATAGGACATTAATTCTTGAAGGTATTCCTTTGTAATAGAACTACTACCATGCTTCAAGTCTATCCTTTGAAGTCTCTTTCATAACCTTTGTCTATTTTGCAATCTTTTCCTACCATGGAAAATACAAAGAAAAAGATTATTAGCATATAATACAAACAAATATTGATATGAGAGAAAATCCAAAATTAAAAGAGGAGACAAAGAACACAATACTTATCTTTGGTAAAATAGTTAGGGCTCCATCTTAATCCAATCTCGAGGGATACCTATGACTTATCAAATGAATTGAAAAAATGTTCTAACAAGACATGTTAGACCTAAAAATTCTAGAAACCAAAACACAAAGGAAAACAATACAAGAATAAGAAGGATAAGTAATAGAGGAATTAGTAGTATAATTCCTTGACATATAATTCTTTAGTCTTATTCTTCTTTAGTGGACCTTCCTTGATACTATTTTTCTTGATCCCTATATCTCTTCTTATTCCTTGGATTCTCCAAAAAATTATTTTTGTAGTGACCCGTCCTGTGACAATTATAACATTCAATCTTAGAAAGGTCAACATTCCTCCTTGGTCCTTTGAAATTCTTGAAGGTTCCCTTCTTCTTGTGATGAGCAGAATAAGCATTAGAGGTATTTTCTTCTTCATCCTCCTTGTTAATCATTAATGATATTCACGCCTCTTCTTGACTGCATAAGATTCAACATTTTATCAAATGTTGGAGTATCCTTCCAATTGTTAAGTCGTCATACAAATGCACTCCAAGATTTTGGTAGTCTTGGAAGAGTAGTAATTATGAACTTATTTTCTGGGGCAAATTCATATATTGCTTGTGTTAGGTTCCTATACCAATAGGAGTCATAATTTTGAATGACTAAGGGTAAGCCTTGTAATATTATACATACCTTTGCTTTCTACAAATGTTTTCCATATTAAAAAGATTAAAAAATGTAAAGAGGGTATGTCATAAAAGAAAAATCAAAGGACAAAAAGAATAAGAGAGGTCAAAAAAATGAAAATATATGAACCCCCCCCAAAAAAAAGAGACCATGAAAGTGTGCAAGTCTAAATGCCACTACTATTTACTTTTATGCATAATAATGATTGTGTGCATCTTGTTATTTGTGCCACAATCCATGGTAATCAAACTGTTTAATATTGGTTATTTCATGCTTTGAATTTTATATTTTTAGTGAGAGAATAAAATCTGACCAAAAAACTTAATCTTGGCAGATTAGTAGATAGGTAAAGAAATAAAAGGAGCACATCAGTTTAAACCGAGCCATTGGAAGATATAAGGTTAGAAGTAGATAGTTTGTTTTATAAACGAAAAGGAAAGAAAAGGGTTTGCTAGCCTAAATGCACCGAAAGAAATGAGGAAAACATGTTAGGGTAAGAAATGGCTAAGTAGAAGAAAGGTTGCTGGACTACAAAGTTGTTGTTGGGAAAAGTATCCAACACGGAATGACCCTATCCCACTCTAAGGGTGATAGTACCTCAGCAACAACCGAAGCAAAGCTATCTAAGATTTCTTCTTTATGAAAGTAAAATAGGGGAGAAAGGGATCCACTAACCGATGTCTTTCGCTAATGATTGATCCAATATTCTCTCCTTGCTGCTTGCTCCCAGCTCCTTGCTTTTTCACTGGCCCAGCTACACAAAGATCCTACAAAAAGGCAAGAGAGGGAAACTACGAGAAGCATACATTCATAATTGATTCAAGGATTAGAATAAATCAAATACACAAGTATAACAATACACCATTGAGACACATGCATATAGAAGAACCTCAAATTCTTTATTAATGGAAGAAGTAAAGTTCAGGAAGTGTTACAACCATAAGAGGCCCAATCCAGCAACACCTCCCAGCAGAAAGAAATCTCCTCTTCACCTCCTTCAAAGCAATCACCCAATAGCTCTAAAATCAAACCAACAGCACTTCCTTACATTCACAAGATTCCAGCGTCCTTAGACCTCATGAGAGAGCTCTATATATAGGAGTTTTGGAGAAAGGATGAGTCAGCTTGAGAGCTGACTAGTGTCCTCTCCCACTTCAGTTATTCTTCAGTCCTTGAGTCCACTTGGAGATCCTTGCTTCCACTTGGAGATTAAGAACCTCTTACTCATCATTAGGCGAATTCCTTGATCCAAGTGTCACTTTGGAAGCTTCCTGGGCACTGACACATTGAGGAATGAGACTTCCACATGTCAAATCTCGCTCAGCGTAGGTAGCCTTTGTTGGAGTTGACATTCAATGCAGGTACAGAGTGGAGCACTTGACATTCAGCGCAGATGCTCAGTGGAGCAGTTGACATGATCCAGAATTTGCTTGTTTTTGAGTGTTTTCAGGTGGAGAACTGATATTTAGTGCTGTGGTTTGCTGACCTTGTTCCTCTAGGGGTAGGAACAACATGTTTAGGGACTTTGGATCCCTTAGATTATGGACATTTCATGCTTCATGCTGTAAGGCACAAAAATGTCTATAACAAAAGTTGATTGGATCAAAACACATGCATCATGCTTAGACATATATTTCAACATGTATGATCAGTTATGAAGGAAAAAGGCAAAGGTTTGCAAGTTATTGTGATTAACTCCCCCTCATTCATTTTTTCCATATACCTACTAATTTCCTATCTACAAGTATATCTAGTACTTCCAAATCCTTCAAGTCAAAGAGGCTCAGAGAATTTCTCTGACTTTTGGTGGGACCAGACCCTTGGCTTAATGACTTATGGACACAAGTGCTAGATAAAATTCATTCCCCTTTCATTACCCCAAAAATCCCCTTTTACTAAGGTTAAACACCATTTACCTAGGAAAAGTGAAATCCCCCATGTAAATCCCTTTTCACCCAAAAACCCACAAAAAACACTTTATCCTAAGTATTAAGTGTATGTAATATCTCATAATAAGTTTTCCCTTATATTAGTTAAATCCCCTATGTAATATCCCAACCCTCAGTTTTAATAAAAACTATACAATTCACCCCATATCCTGACAAAACCCTCTTAATACACCCCTGCACGATGAACCTAAACTAACCCCGTCATTAAGCTCTGCCCAATCGCTTTAAACCCGTGATTAAATATTAAATAATCACAATCCACCATGATCAAAGTCCTGTCCCCCCACCATGAGCGCTTCCCTCACTCGATTGTCGTTCAATCACCATCCCCCTCATTCGACGGTCCATAGCCATATTGGTCGTGCCCGATGGCCGATCGTTACCCACCCGATAAAGTGGTTTTCCCCCGAACCCCAAATTCTATGTGTCAGGCGCTGAAGTAGATCGGGTGACCCCTCCCAAATACCACCTTCGCCACAAAAATGGTGCGATGGCTTGGAAAACCACCTCCCCACTCAGCCTGAGAAACCATCATTATTCATTTAACTAATCCCGTGCCAAATTTAAAAATTTTCTCGTTAAAAACCCTGAAAACCCTCGTTTTCATTCCTTTTGCCTCATTTCACAGTAAAAACTATCAAACCCTTCCGACGCCACCCTGAACCTCTGCAACATAATTCAACCTCTGATTACTTTCAAAACATTGCCACGACTCCTTCCCCAGACATCCCTGTGTAATAAAGCCATCAATTGCCTTTCTTGCCAACCTGTGTTTTATTAACCAATTGTTGTATTTTGCAGGTAATTAGTAGAAGACCAAAGTTTGGATAAACAATTTTGATACTAGTCACAAAACTTGTTTACTCCAAGACTCAAAAAGAAATTTATTCAAAATCCTATATTAAGAAGAAGAAGACAATTATACACAGAACAAAGAAGAAATCATCCACACAGAGACATTGACTGTCAAAACAGAGGAACTAGACAGAGTATACAATCAAAAGACAAACAGATCAAACCTATATAAATTCGATCAATATCCATTACCATATGCTGATACATATAAAAAACTAAATGATTTACTATTGAAATACACAGTAAAAAGTTAAAATGTACAGTAAAAGTAAAAGCACAGTAAAGGATATTGACAGGTCATCAGAGTAAAAGTGCATCAGATGAAAGAATATCAGTAAAAGTGTATTAGATTGAAATATCAACGTGAAGATAGATGAAAAAATAGAGCAAAAATGGTACATCTTCCAGAAATTTCATGTTTAAGTCATAATTTTGCAGAAACTATTGTGGCCAATTCAAGATGTATTTTGAGAAACTGGAGGAGGTTTGTGTTCCTAAAAGGCCAATCTACGAAATTCTATCTCACTCTTTACACAAGTACTACAAAAAGGAGATAAATTCATATCTTCAGAGCCTATTTTTCGGACTGTGCAAAGTCCTGTTTTTGACATCTCTTTGTAGAGAATATTGTGAACCACTCGAGATGAATTTTGGGAAACTGAGAGAGGTTTATATCAATAGCAACTTATATACAATAACCTCTTTCACTTTTTACATATCTATCATGTATGGAGATATATAAAGGTATCACTGGACCCTAATTTTGCAGAATTTCTGGGGCAGAATGCACAAAGGGAGGAGGTAGTTGGTGACTTGGAAGCCTCATCATCAATTAAGAGTTGCTATCAAATTCAGATTTCTCTTCTTTTTCACCATCAATCCATAAATATAGTACCAAATGGATTCATTAGTTTTGAGTGTCCTTTATTTAGGTTCTATTAATGTGAAACAATTTGAGATATTTGTAAAACCAACCTTGATATTTTTTCAAGATATTTCAGTTTAGAATTTGTATAAATACTTCTTCATTGAAGTATTTTAGGGTGGATTCCTAGACATTTCTATAGACTTCTTAATCAAAAGACTGTAAAGCCATTGGAGCATTGACTGAGCCAGCAAGCTGGATTGATGAATAAAGACCATATATTTCAAAGGATTCATGTGTTGAGTGAAGTGCAGACAAGTATTTTCTCACGTTGTTGTTATCTTTCTTAAATTTTTTCCATTATCTATATCTAAATCTGAATGCTATAACTGGAGTATTATCTCAAAATTTGTTTAATTACACTCTATTTTAATAGTTAGGCAAATACATGTTCCCTACTAATACCTAAGTTAAGGAATTCTTAATTGATCCTTAGTTTAGGTTACTTCTTTATAATCTATAGAAAAGGATTCTTAATTTCCCTTTTTTTTCGATTAGCCTTTGTTCCTCGTTTCAATCTCGGTCTGAGAATTCTTAATTACTCTCTCACCCTCGGTAAAACCTTTTCACCCCTTTGGCCCAAAGGCATACACTCTACTCTGATATCTTGCCCTTCGAACATTCCCTTTGGGGACTTGATCTAGTTCTACTGCCCTTCTTTTGACTCCATAGCCCAATGGTTTAAAGGCATCATTCTATCCATCTGTTTTGAGGATTCCACTATCCAATCTTCAATACAAATAAAAAACCCCCTGAACATTCAGAACTGGCCTAAAATTCCAACAAACAAAGCTAAATCATATAGAGAGAGCCATCTCTGAGCCATAGGTTGACTAGAGCATATGCTTAAAAGGTGGTTTGTAGTTACCTCGGTGATTTCTTTCTTTAACCTTGAGAAAATACTGAGTGATAACATAGTGGCGACCATACTAGGGAAGACTAACATTTTCTTCAGAAATATTTTACAGGTTCAGATCTGATCTATGATGGTGGACAGTGATTAGACACACAAAGGTTAAAATCATCCACCTGGCAACTCCAAATCAATTTCACAATCAAGACTCCACTGGAGGAATGAACCTGAAAGAACAATATGGAAATATTAGGCTTTTAACTTGGATTGTTATCCAAGACATTATGTGTTTTCTCATCAATAAAGTTTTTCAATGTATTTGTATTTTAGAGAATATTTTAGATTAATTTTTTATTATTTCCCTTTGAGAATTGTAGATATAAAGTCTCCTTACACATTGAGCAGCATTATTCTAACTCTTATGAAGATCATTTTCCAATTGAGGAGCATCAAACAATAAAGACTAATCATACAATCCCTATACATATTCTTGTTCCTTATAAAGTTCTTGATAGATATAAGCCACTCATCTTACCCCCTACACTCCATGATTTCCCTAACAATTATTGTGGAGCGATAAAAAGGTGTCTTGTGAACTCCTAATTACCTCACATTAATTATCAACCCAGGGACGACTTTTTATTTCAAGAGTGTACTCTGTCTGAGGCGGCTATTTTCTTAAGAGTAATGTTTTGCAATATAGTGCTTAAAACCCAAAAGTAAATGAATGCTTGAAAAAGAAATCTAATTGGAACAGCAAGAAACTAAATCATTCATTCAAACAACCATCAATCGAGGATAATAACTCAGTCCTCTAGAAATTGATGAAGGAAAAAGGAATTAGAGTATGGATCAAGGTTCTGGGAGCATAATAGCGTCTGCTGTGTCTCACGACAGCCTTGATCCTCCTCTCACACCAAAGCAACAAAGGCAAGTAAATAAATCAGCAGAAAGTAAAATGGAACAGCGAAATGGAAATAGAACAGCAGCAAATGAAACGGCAATCAAAAGAACTAAATCTCGCGAGTCAAAAGTAAACTTGAACCAAACTCACATTTTGCAATGAAATAACAATCTTCAAAAGCAATTTACTTTATGAGGCGATATTCACAAATGAATTATGGAACAACAACTATCACCCGTATGTACATGATTTACATTAATATAGCAATCTGAAAGTATGGAATGATATAAGTATGTTTCTGAACGAAGGAACATTGTCCTCACGCCTCACAAATACTATTTCATAAGAATCTAATGATGATAATATTCATACCAATTTCCTGCTATGGAAATAGATGCAATTCGAATAGATTCACTTTGTGTAATACAGAGACATGAGTGAAGGAACGTATTCAGATTTAGATATTAATCATGAAGCATAGTCTGTCATAAAAAAGATATATCAGATTGCTGAAACAATAGAAAGAAACAAACCAAACCCAAATCACCGTATGTTACAACAGCGGCAAGTGTCCGTTGGAGCCGGGCCCGTAGCTTCCAATGGCACCGCCGTAAACTTACTTCAGATGCAGGGAGAAATAAACGCCAAGCCTTTTACATTAATTGCATTATCAAAAGTATAACAGGATCGGGTCTCAACGAAACTTAATAATCAAAGTCTGTTCTGGAATTTATCATTACAAAATACAATCGTTCCCTTCCGCCCCGCCTCTGATCTTTGGTTTCCTTTTAAATAAAGAAGGATCAGAGCATGGATAAGTACAATCATGATTTGTTTTACAGAATTGGATGGATCCTAACCAATTGATCAACCAGATCAAGGCGAATTTTGGCTTTGCAGTTAAGATTTGGAGGGCGGTCGCAACAGCAAATCCCAGAAAATCGTGTTCAAAGAACCCTGCGTTTCTCCCTGTACAAGCCGAATTTGGGCAATCTGTTCTTTTTGAAGATAATTGGGCCCGTTCTGGACAAAACCTATGTTCCGGATTTTCCAAATTCGTCTTCATTTGCTCAGAATCTTAACCGCAAAACTATCACTCCTTAAACCAGCGAATTTCTGAGTTGGCTGATTTAAAAATCAAATCTTCAATTTGGAAGTTACTTTGGAGGCTAAAAATGGCGAATGATGTTACAACCAACTTATTAGAACTATCATTGATAAATTAATGCATAATAATCAATTTATTAAAAATAAAAGAGAATAAATAATATTCATCCATGAGAGCATAAATTATTTATAAAATGGATTTAAATGATAAATTATAATAAATGTCATGATGAAGAATGGTGGAAATGGGTGGAATAAACGTTCACAAGTGACAATAATCATGGCACATTAACGACCCCACACACCCCCACACTCAATATGTTGCATGTCCTCATGCAACGAAAACTGAATATATTGCATGTCTTCATGCAACCCAAAGACAAAAACCATGTGTTAACCAAGCAATAAAAAATTGAGAATAACTGAATGCTTCCTTAATTAATAAATATTCAATTTTAGCAATCTCGATGAAGGCATAACAATTTTTACATTGACATTCAACTATATGTATGAAGTTGCAGCAAAATATGATATAGATAACAACAGACTTCATTAAGCATTTTCTCAAAACTACAAACCAGATTGTGTTGAAATGTTGCAAGTAAAGTTACAATACATGAATGTCTCTATGATCCAAAAATCAGATCGTTTTGATGCATGGATCATGAGATATAAATAAAATGGTTGTAGGTGAGAGTACATGATTTCCGAAATTGTATGAACCAATTTAACTTGAAATGATCTAGGTTTGTATATTTTAATAGTATGTCTGTGTTTCCTAGAGATCACAAGAATTGAGTTCATAGTTTTAAAAATATTATGGAAATCAATTTCTACACTGAAATTGTATGACTGAAATTGCATGCCTTAAATGAGAAAGAAAATAGGAAACATCCATCATGCGTAGCAATTCCTCCCCCTCTCTGAAAAATTAGCATGTCCTCATGCGATGCTAGAAAACAAATAGAGGTGGTTGCTACCAGCTGTTGAATTGTACGCTTGGTGTAAAACAACATGAAATAAGGGAGGTGTTGAGAATGAATAATAATAGAAATGGATGATAAATAATATGAATGATGTGGTTAAAAGAAAGAAATGAAGGAACACTCCCCCACACTCGGAAATGATATGATGCTGAAAAAAAAGGAAGTGGTAAAGATGTGAAATGAAGGATGATAAATAATGCTCAAAATGCATTTTCATTAGATTTTCCTAAATTTATAATAAATTAGAAAACTATGCAATTTTACCTCAAGTTTTACCTCCAAAAATGTGGAATGACATATAAACACTGGCAGTTGTTGAAGCTGATGTAGGCAGAGTTGGTGCTAAAAGTGATGCAAAAGGTAGAATCCAGGGAAGCACATCATGTGTGAAGAATTGTTCACGTTCACGAGCCTCTACTGTGAAGTGCAATAGTGTGGTCATGCTACGAATAGAATTCTGCCCATACTGATTGTTCTCCTGTAAACAAAGCACTATTTTGCATACAATGTTCTTGAATCCATAGTGTTAGCTTGGAATAGCAACAGATAAAATGCATGCAAAATTGCAATTAGAAAAACTTATGTATACATGCAATACTAATATGTTGTCAAATCAACAAGGTATGGCAAAGTGTAGTAATCATATCACATGCAATCCCATAATGCATACATTCCCCCCCTCCAATTGGAAAATGGGTTCCATAACCATAAAGCATATGAGAGGGGTGGTGCGGACGGCAAGGCAATGGAATGAACAATATATCAGTAAGTAAAGTAGAGTACACTTATCAATGATAGGACGGTGAAAGTTATGGTTATGTTGAGAGCAAAGTGTGTAAAGATAGTTATGAATAAGAGATAGGACGCTTTGGATTGATGATAGTTTATACAAAACGAAAAAGGACAACAATATGCAAAAAAGATGCTTTGCTGACGGTATTCTAGCTGAAAATGATGTGATTGATCATAAAACAATTTCTCATGCATAAAGGTTCAAACAGGGAAAAAGTTAAGGAAATAACTTCTCTGATAAAAAGAAAATAAGAAAAGGGTATTATAATAATAATTGACGAAAAGATATAACTTCAATACCATAAGCAGAGCCGCTGCTGCCAGCAGGCATCCATAGCCTCGGCAGGGTTGCTTTTTAACCCATATGAGCCAGGATCCTCAATTTATAAATGGAGAGTTTTAGTGTTGTTCTACAGAAGAGATCAGTGTGCTGGCGTGGTAACCAGACAACCACACTGCCATTCACTAGGAGGTAGCAAAAGTGATCAGGCCGGCTCGTGATGAGACCTCCTGTTCCAAGGATAATTTGGCTATCCAATGGAACATAACCCTGGTGTGGTGGCCATAATGGGAATGTCACTTTGTTACAGCCTTATGAACATGGTAGGTTGGCTCGTAATGAGACCCCCTATCCTCTATCTGCGAATAAAATTTTGTTATTATTACACATTTTTATGATAAAAAGAGGGAGGCTCAGTACTCCTTAAGAGCAGGGATGGCGGAAGAAGTTGAACATGTCAATATATAAAAAATATACCCATAATCTCATTTATTACAGACAGAGGAGATTATAACCAGAAAGGGTGGAACCAGCATGGTATTAAGATGATCAATCAGTATCATGTACAACAGAGAACAATGCAGTAAAGGAATATATAAATAATTGTGTCCCTTTTTAAAAAGAATCTATCATCAAGGAGCTGTCCTTTTAAAGATCATAACGTGAATAATATTAATTTTGCTTCAAAAGAATCCATAATTCCTGTCCTCATAAAAGTAGTGTACTTCATGTCATGAAAGAGAATCAGGAGAATGTGGTTGAGCTGAACTATGAATAATCCTACAAGAGAAAGGAAAGGGTTGCCCTCAAAAATATTCCCAAAGTGTTGCTCTTTTGAATGAACAGCAAAAATACTCAAAAAGTGGTGTTCCGTGTAGGGAACATCAAAGAAAATGCACACGAAAAAACAAAAATACACACAGAAAACGTGAAAATGCAAATGTCGTTCCTTTTGAAAGAGAAGAATCCATGCAAGCAAAAACTCGAATAGCAAAAACTCAAACTGTTGTTCCTTTTGAAAAAGGAACATCAAAAAACTCAAACTGCTGTTCCTTTTGAAAAAGGAACAGCAAAAACTCAAACTGCTGTTCCTTTTGAGAAAGGAACAGAAAAAAACTCAAACTGCTGTTCCTTTTGAAAAAGGAACAACAAAAACTCAAACTGCTATTCCTTTTGAAAAAGGAACAGCAAAAAACTCAAACTGCTGTTCCTTTTGAAAAAGGAACAGAAAAAAACTCAAACTGCTGTTCCTTTTGAAAAAGGAACAACAAAAACTCAAACTGCTATTCCTTTTGAAAAAGGAACAGCAAAAAAACTCAAACTGCTGTTCCTTTTGAAAAAGGAACAACAAAAACTCAAACTGTTGTTCCTTTTGAAAAAGGAACAGCAAAAAGACACCCAACGTGAAAGTGCAGAAGTGCTGTTCCATTTCGAAAAGGAACAGCAAAACGTAAAAGTGCAAAAAGTGCTGTTCCATTTCGAAAAGGAACAGCAAAATGTGAAAGTGCAAAAAGTGTTGTTCCATTTCGAAAAGGAACAGAAAAATGTGAAAATGCAAAAAGTGCTGTTCCATTTCGAAAAGGAACAGCAAAATGTGAAAGTGGAAAAAGTGCTGTTCCATTTCGAAAAGGAACAGCAAAATGTGAAAGTGGAAAAAGTGCTATTCCATTTCGAAAAGGAACAGCAAAATGTGAAAGTGGAAAAAGTGTTGTTTCATTTCGAAAAGGAACAACAAAATGTAAAAGTTCAAAAAGTGTTGTTCCATTTCGAAAAGGAACAGTAAAATGTAAAAGTGCAAAAAGTGCTGTTCCATTTCGAAAAGGAACAGCAAAATGAACTGTGAAAAAGGAACAGCAAAATTAATGGCTGAACCAAAAAGTGTTATTCCTTTAGAAAATA
The DNA here is from genome assembly GCA_031772625.1 of Pinus tabuliformis. Classification (NCBI taxonomy): domain Eukaryota; kingdom Viridiplantae; phylum Streptophyta; class Pinopsida; order Pinales; family Pinaceae; genus Pinus; species Pinus tabuliformis. The sequence goes on from CM062815.1 coordinate 657,046,123, forward strand.
AATAACAAAATGAAAATGATGTCCCTTTGAAAAAGGAACAGCAGGAACGACAAAAATGCACACAAATGCTGTTCCTTCAAAAAAGGAACAGCAAAATACACAACCATAAAATGCAAACACGCAAAGAATGAATTAGTTGTTCACTGCAGTGATGCTGAGGATGAGTTGCACTTTGAATGAATCAACACCTGAAACACAAAATATAAGAGAAATTAGAAAAGAAACAACAAAAAGCAGTATGTAAATAAATAAATTGAGTTGCAACAGCTATGATGTTATGTCAAAAAAATGATCTATTTGAAAAATGTTTTGGCAGCAGTGACAAGACATGAATCTTGAAATTGAAATCAATTCTTCATTTGTTCTATTATGAATCCGTTGGGTAATGATTTGGATAAAATTCTTTTGTTTTATAAAAATTTCTTTGAAAAATCACTCGTCCATAAGTTGACCTTCTTTATTTTCCCAAGACCTGCAAAAACGAGTATCTACCTGCAATAAAACATTAAATCATGGATAAAGAGAGGTGATCGGGCTCCCTTAATCCAAGAATTATGCAAAAAATAGCAAGTAGTTATTCTGTATAACAAATCCATAGAGAAAATAACAAAGTAAAATTTATTTGTTACCTGCGGGAGAGCAGTGGTCGACCATACTAACCAGCAGTGCTTTAATCACAACTTCTTTGTTTTTCGTCCAAATTGAGTGATTCCAAAGCCAAATGAGAGCTAATTCAAAGGTGTATCTCCAATAGAAACAGGTTTTAAAAACTCAATGATATGATATGTCAAATTTGTTTAGAACCACCTGCATAATAGAGTCATTTTCGATTACCCGGCTTAGACCAACAGTTGATATTTCAAGCGTAACTTTTTCGTCTGATGTCGGATTCGAGTGATTCAAATTGGAAATGAAAATAGATTCATTTATTGATCTCCAATAGAAACAGGTTTTGAAGACAAGAAGAATTGATAGGTCAAATATTGTAAGGAACAGCCGGAAAAACAGAGTTTTAAGAGTGCTGATTTACGATAGACAGTCAGTATTTTGATCATAACTTCCCCATACGATATCGAAAATGAGTGATTCCAATTGCATTGTAAACTAGATTCATAGGGGAATCTACCATAGAAACAGGTTTTAAAAATTCATTCATTTAGGCCTCCAAAAACGGACTGTCCCAACTCTGTTCCTGAGCTGCCCGCTAGACATCCGGTCAATGTTTTGGCTCTAACTTTTTCGTTTCAAATCCAAATTGAGTGATTCAAATTGGATTGGAAAGTAGACATCAAGGGCTACCTAGGATAGAAACAGGTTTTAAAAATATTCACTTTTGGTCCCTCAAAACATGACTGTCCCGACTGTTTTTCCAGAAAGTTCATCAAGCCCGCAAGCCAAAAAAATGAGATTCAAGCATTTTTTCAAATTGGTGATAAAAATGAAAATGAGTGTTTGTAGAACTTATTATTTCCATTATGATTCATCTACATACACAAATTATAAAAAAAAAATTATCACCGATGTTAATTTGCATAGCATGTTGCAACAAAAACCCTAGTTTTACAAAAGAGCAAAATGCACTTATTTATGTCTTTATTTTGTTTTATTTTATTTTCTACACTAACCTATTTTAATTTGAAAAATGAATATAACTACGTATATGAGTACTTCCAGTGAAGCCATTTTCGACATAAGGCTTCATGTATACGCATACCCAAATTTGAAAAATGGATGTTAATGAAAATTAGGGTATGAGAATGTGGCTTCCCTTGAAAAAATGATATCAAAAATTGTTGAAGCATGGAGTGATGTTGCAAATAAATGATGGAGTGAAACCAATCTTCAATGTATGCGTTACTTTTTTGATCTCGCATAGCTATCATATCATGAAGTTCTTGAGCTTTTAAAATAGCTTGTTGATGCATAGTACAAGAAACCTCATTTTCTTTCATAGCTTCTACAATTTTAGAATTTAAAACATTCTGAATCTCATTGTAGGTTTTCTCTAATGACACATGTGAGATAGAATGGGTGGGAAGGGTGGGTAAATTTTCCAGCTCAACATTGTAAGCATGTTGTACTGGTTTATTATGGTGGGGGTGTGAAATTAGTTGAGCAGGAGCATTTTGATGATGTGGTTGATTGGGTTGTGTGAATGGGCAAGCAAGGTGTTGTGAAAGAGCTGGTGGAGAATATGGAGAATGTGCTTGTGCCACAAGATGAGGGAGAGTAGTCATGCCATCATAAGACGAACCATGCCCAACTTGTAAACAAGATAGGTGGTTATATTGAAATTGACATGGCTGCCCTAACACGTTAGCATTCCATAATGGATTATGCAAGTATGACAATGAAGAAAAAGTGTTTTGAACCATACCTGTAGGCCTTGTTGCTGCTTTCTTACCTCTTTGATATGGCACTTCCATCCTAGGTAAGGAAGAGTGAATATCTATAAGATGCTCCTTTCGGTCATGAGAACAAAACATTTCATCACATTCTTCATTTTTATGAACCTGCAAAACATCCAATTTTTCATTTAGAGAGCTAATAAAATCAACTTTAAAATGTTCAAACAACACATTGATTTCAGCTCTTATGTCTCCTGTTCTTGTAGCAGATTTGGAAAACAAAGAAAAAACATCTCTAGGATTCTTACCAGCCTTGGAGATTCCTCTTGAATACCTTATGCACAACTCACAAACATCATCATATGATAACTGAAAAACATCACCTTTTCCTATCAGATTTAAAAGTTCTAAAAATTCATCTTTGATTCCTTTAAGAAGGAGTGTTTTTAAGATCTCTTTTTCCAAATGTTTATGCTTTGATTTTTGAAGGTTATAATGAAATCGATCTACATAATCCTCCAAACTTTCATCTTCCCCTTGTATCATATCGAAAATATCTTCATTGGCTTTGCAATAATCTTGGTACTTCTTCAAGAATATGTTCTTCATGTCCTCCCATGATTGGATGCAATTCCCACCTAGGCTCATGAACCATCGGAGAGCTGCTCCTTTTAGAGTAAGAGGAAACACTTTCAATCTTTGATCATTAGTACAATAATCATATCCTCTACAAAGTATTTCAAACTCAAACAAAAATGTATGTGGATCTTCATTTGCTAAACTATGAAAATTTGGTAAAGATGGGGGAATTATGTGCATTTGTATCACTCCTCCTAGATCTTTGATAGGAAATTCAAAAGTAGAAACGTGAGTCATTTCTTACCATAGTTTAAGATGTTCTTCATGTGTTTCTTCGAGGCTCCTTCTTCAAATGTTCCTGTCAATCGGTTAGTGAAATGGGTGGTGCTTACATCACCACTTGTGTGAGATCATGTGATTCATTTTTTTTTTAAATTTCTATCTTTTTCCTAATCATTCACACAAAAATTCAAACATCTATTTCTACCCAACAAAGAAACAACGAATCTGTTAGGAAAGCGGACAGTGGAGCAGGGCTTTTACATGCTCCGTACGCAGGTTCTTACCTTCCGTTTTTAAGATCCAACTCTTCCCTATCAGATTCACACTACTCTTTAGAAATGACTACACTCTCCCCGGCAACGGCACCAAAATGTGGAGCGATAAAAAGGTGTCTTGTGAACTCCTAATTACCTCACATTAATTATCAACCCAGGGACGACTTTTTATTTCAAGAGTGTACTCTCTCTGAGGCGGCTATTTTCTTAAGAGTAATGTTTTGCAATATAGTGCTTAAAACCCAAAAGTAAATGAATGCTTGAAAAAGAAATCTAATTGGAACAGCAAGAAACTAAATCATTCATTCAAACAACCATCAATCGAGGATAATAACTCAGTCCTCTAGAAATTGATGAAGGAAAAAGGAATTAGAGTATGGATCAAGGTTCTGGGAGCATAATAGCGTTTGCTGTGTCTCACGACAGCCTTGATCCTCCTCTCACACCAAAGCAACAAAGGCAAGTAAATAAATCAGCAGAAAGTAAAATGGAACAGCGAAATGGAAATAGAACAGCAACAAATGAAACGGCAATCAAAAGAACTAAATCTCGCGAGTCAAAAGTAAACTTGAACCAAACTCACATTTTGCAATGAAATAACAATCTTCAAAAGCAATTTACTTTATGAGGCGATATTCACAAATGAATTATGGAACAACAACTATCACCCGTATGTACATGATTTACATTAATATAGCAATCTGAAAGTATGGAATGATATAAGTATGTTTCTGAACGAAGGAACATTGTCCTCACGCCTCACAAATACTATTTCATAAGAATCTAATGATGATAATATTCATACCAATTTCCTGCTATGGAAATAGATGCAATTCGAATAGATTCACTTTGCGTAATACAGAGACATGAGTGAAGGAACGTATTTAGATTTAGATATTAATCATGAAGCATAGTCTGTCATAAAAAAGATATATCAGATTGCTGAAACAATAGAAAGAAACAAACCAAACCCAAATCACCGTATGTTACAACAGCGGCAAGTGTCCGTTGGAGCCGGGCCCGTAGCTTCCAATGGCACTGCCGTAAACTTACTTCAGATGCAGGGAGAAATAAACGCCAAGCCTTTTACATTAATTGCATTATCAAAAGTATAACAGGATCGGGTCTCAACGAAACTTAATAATCAAAGTCTGTTCTGGAATTTATCATTACAAAATACAATCGTTCCCTTCTGCCCCGCCTCTGATCTTTGGTTTCCTTTTAAATAAAGAAGGATCAGAGCATGGATAAGTACAATCATGATTTGTTTTACAGAATTGGATGGATCCTAACCAATTGATCAACCAGATCAAGGCAAATTTTGGCTTTGCACTTAAGATTTGGAGGGCGGTCGCAACAGCAAATCCCAGAAAATCGTGTTCAAAGAACCCTGCGTTTCTCCCTGTACAAGCCGAATTTGGGCAATCTGTTCTTCTCAAAGATAATTGGGCCCGTTCTGGACAAAACCCATGTTCCGGATTTTCCAAATTCGTCTTCATTTGCTCAGAATCTTAACCGCAAAACTGTCACTCCTTAAACTAGCGAATTTCTGAGTTGGCTGATTTAAAAATCAAATCTTCAATCTGGAAGTTACTTTGGAGGCTAAAAATGGCGAATGATGTTACAACCAACTTATTAGAACTATCATTGATAAATTAATGCATAATAATCAATTTATTAAAAATAAAAGAGAATAAATAATATTCATCCATGAGAGCATAAATTATTTATAAAATGGATTTAAATGATAAATTATAATAAATGTCATGATGAAGAATGGTGGAAATGGGTGGAATAAACGTTCACAAGTGACAATAATCATGGCACATTAACGACCCCACAATTATTACAGGTATCTCCCTAGGTTCTATGGAGAGAATGGTATCACTACCCAAAAACATATTCAAGGTTTTGAGAATTATCTGGACTTATTTGAAATTGATGAAGATGATGTTATTATCAGGATTTTTTCTCTTTCTTTGCAAAGTAAAGTAAAGAGTTGGTTCAAGAATTTACCTATTGCAAGCATCTCAAATTTCCAACAGTTTGTCAAATTTTTCCTTGATAGATGGATAATCAAAGTCAATCTTTTTGTGATCATAGAAGAATATAATTAGTTAAAAAGACAGCCAAATGAAACAATACAACAATTTTTTGACAGATTTAATCAAGTCTATTATTCAATGCCATCAAATATAAGACCTCCTCTTGATTTATCTCTTTTGCATTATTCAAAAGCATTTGATCCAAATATATAATTTCAGCTAAGAGAAAGAAACCCCTCAACACTGGAACAGATGCGGAACATTGCAGTAGATGTAGAAGTTAATCTGCAAATTAGAAGAGAAAAGTTGAAAGCAAAAGCAGAGGAAAACAACATTGTAGAGGTAAAACTCGACATTTTGGTAAGAAAGATAGAGGAAAGGATACAGAAGATTACCATGAAACATAATTTTTTTTCTCAAAATTACCATGATACATTTATTTCACAAAAGGAAGAGATTGAGAGTCATCAACAAATTCCTGCGAATTCCAACTACCATAGATCAGAAGATAGATTTATAGAGCAAGATGTGGAGGAGCAATCTCCTGATCTAATGTGTATGTTTGATGACAATACTTCTCTTAATGATTTGCCCAAATATGATTGATATGATGATAATTATGTTCTTTAAATCGAAACTAACTTTACAGAGAAATCAGAAACTAGTTTGGGAAATAAAGGAATTCAGTTTCAGCAGCTTGAAAATAGTGATCATCTTATCCATATCAGCTATGAAGGTGAGGAAGAAAGTGTAGAAAATTTGGAAATAAGTGAAGCTTCTTTACCACTATGTTTTGAATCATTTCAACTTTTAAAGGAAATGTGGTATAAAATTTATAAAGAAAAGGATGAGCAGCTTGTAGAAATCTATGAAGTTCCATTCAAACCTATATGTAATAAGTTGCAACAATCCTTCCAAGTTTTTCATGATCCCATAACTGATGGGTTGGATAGTGAATGTAATCAAAAATTTTCTTCATTAACTAAAAATCAGATTCAGGATCAAGATGATAAAGGTTTCATCAGTAAAACATTTCAATCAGAAGAAATATCATCACAAATCTTGTTTGAAAATATGTAGGGTGATAAAGGTGAAAGTGATATTTTAGTTTCATGTCCTAGAGGCCATCCATAACAGATGTACAGTTGCTTAAATCAGTTCAAAAATAGTGTGTATATTTTGGAAGATACTTTTGTACAGCTTCTAGAGTCAACAAAAGAAATCAAGTATTTCCTTATCTTCTCATTTGTTGACAAGGTTATATTGGGCTGTCGAACGCTAGTTTTAATCACAAACAAGCACAAGCAAAAAAATCCACCAATGTATATGATGCTTGAATGGTTTCATTGGCTGTTTCATTTTACCTAACCAGTAGTTGGACAGCTAATTAGAGTAAGTAGGTAGGATTTCAATTTGAATAAATTCAGTTTTTCAGCAGCAAGTTTATGTCACATCGGATTTCAGTTTGTAGAAAAGGATGTATTTTCAGTTCAAGAGTTTCAGTCACAGAGATTATACAAAAAATCATATATATGTTTGGGATTGGCCCAACGGATTAGGCTGTTAGTCAACAGTGTTCTTGACATCTCACAAGGAGATGCCATCCCCATGTGGAGCCACTGTTAGGTTCCTATACCAATAGGAGTCATAATTTTGAATGACTAAGGTTAAGCCTTGTAATACTGTACATACCTTTGCTTTCTGCAAATGTTTTCCATATTAAAAAGATTAAAAAATGTAAAGAGGGTATGTCCTTAAAGGAAAAATAAAATGACAAAAATAATAAGAGAAGGTCAAAAAATGAAAATATATGAACCGCAAAAACAAAAAGAGACCATGAAAGTGTGCAAGTCTAAATGCCACTACTATTTACTTTTATGCATAATAATGATTGTGTGCAGCTTCTTATTTGTGCCAAAATCCATGGTAATCAAACTGTTTAATCTTGGTAATTTCATGCTTTGAATTTTATGATTTTAGTTAGAGAATAAAATCTGACCAAACAGCTTAATCTTGGTAGATCAGTAGATAGGTAGAGAAATAAAAGGAGTGCATCAGTTTAATCTGAGCCCTTGAAAGATATAAGATTAGAAGTAGATAGTTTGTTTTATAAAAGAAAAGGAAAAAAAAGGGTTTTCTAACCTAAATGCACCCAAAGAAATGAAGAAAACATGTTATGGTAAGAAATGGCTAAGTAGAAGAAAGGTTGTTGGACTACAAAGTTGATTGGATCAAAACACATGCATCATGCTTAGACATATATTTCAACATGTATGATCAGTTATGAAGGCAAAAGGCAAAGGTTTGCAAGTTATTGTGATTAACTCCCCCTCATTCATTTTTTCCATATACTTACTAATTTCCTATCTACAAGTATATTCTAGTACTTCTAAATCCTTCAAGTCAAAGAGGCTCAGAGCATTTCTCTTAATTTTGGTGGGAATGGACCCTCGGCTTAATGACTTATGGAGTGCTAGAATCCCTTTCACAAAGTCCATTCCCCCTTCATTACCCAAAAAAACCCTTTTCCTAAGGTTAAACACCATTTGCCTAGGAGAAGTGGAAACCTCCATGTAAATCCATTTTCACCCAAAAACCCACAAAAAACACTTTATCCTAATTATTAAGTGTATGTAAATAAAGTGTGAAAATATTACATTAATATTTCTACTTAAGGGTACATTCACTCCACCAACTTCATATTAATTTTTACCTTTATTATATAATTCCCATAATAGCTTTTCCCTTATACTAATTAAATCCCCTATGTAATATCCCAACCCTTAGTTTTAATAAAAACTATACAATTCACCCCATATCCTAGCAAAACCCTCTTAATACACCCCTCTATGATGAACCTAAACTAACCCCATCATTAAGCCCCGCCCGATCGCTTTAAACCCGTGATTAAATCTTAAATAATCACAATTTGCCGTGATCAAAGTCCTGCCCCCCCCCCCCCCCCCCCCCCCAATGACACCTCAGTTCATATCACCCGCCCGATTGTCATTCAATCACCATCCCCCTCATCCGATGGTCCACAACAATATTGACCATATTCGATGGCCGATCGTTACCCACCTGATAAAGCGGTTTTCCCTCGAACCCCAAATGCTACATGTCAGGTGCTAGAGTAGATCGGGTGACCCCTCCCAAATACCACCTTCGCCACAAAAGTGGTGCGATGGCTTGGAAAACCACCTCCCCGCTCAACCCGAGAAACCATCACTGTTCATTTAACTAATCTCGCACCAAATTTAAAAAGTTCCCCGTTAAAAACCCTAAAAGCCATCATTTTCATTCCTTTTGCCCCGTTTCACAGTAAAACCTATCAAACCCTTCCGACGTCACCCTGAACCTTTGCAACACAATTTGACCTCTGATTACTTTCAAAACATTGCCACGACTCCTTCCCCAGACATCCCTGTGCAATAAAGCCATCAATTTCCTTTCCTACCAACCTGTGTTTTATTAACCAATTGTTGTATTTTGCAGGTAATTAGCAGAAGACCAGAGTTTGGATAAATAGTTTTGATACTAGTCACAAAACTTGTTTACTCCAAGACTCGAAAATAAAATTATTCAAAAGCCTATATTAAGAAGAAGAAGACAATTATACACAGAACAGAGAAGAAATCATCCACACAGATACATTGATTGTCAAAATAGATGAACCAGACAGAGTATACAATCAAAAGACAAACAGATCAAACCTACAAAAAGTTTATCAATATCCATTGCCATATGCTGATACATATAAAAAACTAAATGATTTACTGTTGAAATACATAGTAAAAAGTTAAAATGTATAGTAAAAGTAAAAACACAGTAAAGGATATTGACAGGTCATCAAAGTAAAAGTGTATCATATGAAAAAGTATCAATAAAAGTGTATCAGATTGAAAAATCAAAGTGAAGATAGATGAAAAAACGAAGCATAAATGGTACATCTCCCAGAAATTTCATGTTCAAGGAATAATTTTGCAGAAACTATTGTGGCTAATACAAGATGTATTTTAGAAACTGGAGGAGGTTTGTGTTCCAAAAAGGCCAATATACAAAAGCCTATCTCACGTTTTAGACAGGTATTACAAAAAAGGAGATAAATGCATATCTTTAGAGCCTATTTTTTGGACTGTACAAAGTCCTGTTTTTGACATCCTTTTGCATATAATATTGTGAACATCTGGAGATGAATTTTGAGGAACAGAGAGAGGTTTATCTCAATAACATACTTATATATAATAACCTATTTTAAATTTTACATGTCTATCTCGGCTTGAGATATAAAAAGGTATCACTGGACCCTAATTTTGTATAATTTCTAGGGCAGAATCCACAAAGGAAGGAGGTAGTTGTTGACTTGGAAGCCTCATCATCAATTAAGAGTTGCTATGAAATTCAAATTTATTTTCTTTGTCACCATCAATCCATAAATATAGTACCAAATAGATTCATTAGTTTTAAGTGTCCTTTATTTAAGTTCTATTAATGTAAAATAGTTTGAGATATTTATAAAACAAACCTTAATATTTTTGCAAGATATTTTAGTTTAGAATTTGTATAAATACTTCTTCGTTTGAAGTATTTTAGGGTGGATTCTTAGAAATTTCTATAGATTTATTGATCAAAAGACTATAAATCCATTAGAGCATTGACTGAGCCAACAAGATGGATTGATGAATAAAGACTAGATATTTCAAAGGATTCATGTGTTTGAGTGAAGTGTAGACAAATATTTTCTCACGTTGTTGTTATCTTTCTTAAAGTTTTTCCATAATGTATATCTGAATCTGAATGCTATAACTGGAATATTATCTCAGAATTTGTTTAATTACACTCTATTTTAACAGTTAGGAAATTACATGTTTTCTACTACTACCTAAGTTAAGGAATTCTTCATTTCTCCTTAGTTTAGGTTGTTTCTTTATAATCTGTAGTAAAGGATTCTTAATTGCCCTTTGTTTTTGATTACCCTTTGTTCCTTGTTTCAATCCCAGTTTGAGAATTCTTAATTGCTCTCTTTCACCTCGGTTAAAACCTTTTCACCCCTCTGGCCCAAAGACCTACACTCTACTCTGCTATATTGCCCTTTGAACATTCCTTTAGTGAGTTGATCTAGTTCTACTGCCCTTATTTAGACTCCATAGTCCAATTGCCTAAAGACATCATTCTATCCATCTGTTTTAAGGATTCCACCATCCAATCTTCAATACAAATCAAAAACCCCCTAAACATTCAGAACTAGCCTAAAATCCCAGTAAAAAAAGCTAAATCATATAGAGAGAGAGCCCTCTCTGAGCCATAGGTTGGCTAGAGCCTATGCTTAAAAGTTGGTTTGTAGTTGCCTTGGTGATTTCTTTCTTTAACCTTGAGAAAATACTGAGTGATAATAGCTTGGAGTTCATCTCTGATTCTATATGTCCTTATAAAGCAGGATGATACAATATCGTCTTTTGTCATCTGAATATTTGTTAATTAATTCTTGATGCTTGCTACTACACCTATTTCCTTTATGGTGAATAATTTGTTGAGAGCCTCATACATTTCTTGAGAAAAATTTATGTTGGATATGTATGGAATTAGGTTGTCCTTAACTCCATCCAATATTAGGTTCTTAGCCAATATCTTTGTTTCCCTAAATTTTTCTTTCTCTGTTTCATTTTCTTCATTTTTAAGCTTCTCGATATTTCCCTTGAACAAGATCCAAAACTTTGTTCTTTTCAAGGATAAGGTCTATCCTCTTTTTCCAGGCCATGTAGTTATAGGCTCCTTCTAGTTTGTTTTTTGCCTTCATTGATCTTGACATAGTGTTTGTATGTAGTAGGATTATCCCTTTATATGATCCTCTTTAATGAAATTTCCTTGATCTCCTTTTCTTCAATAGATATTCAACCTACCTTTTTCCTCCTCCTTCACCGTAGCTCTGATACCATGTTAGAAAATCAGAAAGGCAGGAATATTTTCTTATGTTGATAATTAATTATGAAATATTAGTGTTCTTATTAACTTCTTTATGTTATTGCTTTATCTTTTTTTCATCAATAAATTACCAAAAGAAAAACACAAAGATCAATGGACACTAGATATAGGCACGCATCCAGGGCTAAAACCCCTATATAGGGGAAAAACCCAGTCAAGGAAATATTTCTTCAGTAGATTCAAAATGAGATATATCAAGACCATAGACCCAAAGACATTTATCCTCCACCAAGTCAAGATTTAAATGGTTCCTCCAACCTTCAAAGATTGATTGCATCAAAATTTGAGCCCAACTTGAAGACTACAATTTTTTTACCTCTTGCAACTTTAGTTCCTTTGCACATGTGAGACAAGAGAGAGAGACTTTTGACTTCCTTATTTAGATAAATACATCCTTCTCCTTCACTAACCTTTTCCTTATTCTTCCTTGAAATTCACACCCTTTACTACTTCCAGCTACTACAATTCAATCTTTTTTAGTGGGGGTCTTAAAATGAGTTGAGTTTGTCCAAGATATAGTGAGTTTGTGAGGTTGAATTCCCTTGTTGAGGGTGACTTGTCCATCCTTGTGACGAACTTGGTGGAGGAGGCCTAGTTGACCTATTTTACAATAACACAAATTTCTTTCTTGATGAATAAAGCCCAAGAAGGGTCTTCTACATTATGACATGGATAAGGACACTTGAAATAAAACCTAGAAGCCTTCAATGGAGGCTTTGACCTAAAACCAATTGACCCAAGCATGAAACCCATGCTTTAATAAGTCAATTTCTTTAATAATAAAATTTATTTTTCTTTATTTTGACAAATAGAATACATCGTGACTTAAGGATAACTATGAAGACTGAGACTAGTTGCATTCTTCAACAGAAATGAAATACAAACATAAACAAAAACACGGAGCCACAATGAAAACAAAACTTTAATTTGTTAATAAAAAAGTACTTAAAACAGTTACATGCATAATGGAAATAAACTAGTTCACGCGATGGTAGCTTATCTCTAAAAAGAGATGTGGCAACTACATGCCTTGTGAACTATCCTACAATGAGGCTCGTAGGTGTACTTATTTTTTAGAAACAAGGGAAAACCTTAAACATCCAAAAACCTACCCCAAGGAGATAAAGCAACAAAAGTCTGTGGGCCCCGTTAGGGTAAATTAGTACATCAACTTCCCGAGTCATAAATTTGGCATATGATCTCAGTTTGACACTATCAGATCTCCCTTCCATGTATTTCAAAGAATTATTTTCTGCCACGTTCTTGTTAAATACATGCATTCTGTAAGTTGTTGATATTTTTTATATGTGTATGCACCATCACTGAGGAACATTTGAGCTTTATGACTAACATGTTTATGTTAACATTTTATAACTAATATTTAAATTGGGGCTTCGCATAACATTATGCCCCTTCTTCTACCTGGACATCAATGTTTACCAAAGTCTACAAAGAGTTATTTTCACAAGGTGTTCTTTGTATAACTATGCTTTACCAAAGGTTGAAGCCTTGATTTGTATAGATAATGATATCAAGGGAGCATACTATATGACCTAGGTGGTGGAGGATGGAACATTAGAGGAATTTTGAGGTCTAAAATGAGCTTCCTAAAGAAATTATAAAATAATAGTGGAAATAATAAAATAAGATTAGATTATATCGTCAACTTTTACAGGGAAGAAAGAAAAAACTATTTTTTCAACTCGTATTTTCAACTTATCTCCCATGGGTTTACTCAAATTTCAAGCGAAAACACTTGTTGGATGAAAAATTTGATTCCCCATCCAATGAGTACCCATGTTTCATACTTCTGATGGACCCTTCTACATGAAAAATGAGAAATACATGAAAAACGTGATTGCAATCACGTTTTTAAATGTATTTCTTATTTTTCATGTAGCAAGGTCCATTGAAAATATGCAACATGGGTACTCCTTGGATGAGGACTTAAATTTTGCATCCAATGAGTACTCCCACTTAAAATTTGAGTAAATCTTTAGTGAGATAAGTTAACAATACAAGTTGAAAAAGTACTTTTATTATTTTATTATTTTTTAATATTTTGACTTTTTTGCTCCAAAAATGGTTAATCATCTCCCATGGTTGACATCATCATCTTGAATCCTATTGGTTCTTATAAAGTTTATTTTGGTTGTACATTTTTGTTAGGAGGCCCATTTTAAACCTCAAAAGTCCCCTAATGACAAGTTAATGTTTGTTCCTAAACCCTTAGATTCCATAGTTATAAGGGTTGGGTGAATGCGCATTCCATGTGAACCCTATGATGTTAGCTTCCTATTCTGGTGGTTTTTGTGTGTTGGTAGTCCACAAGAGCTCCTTTACTCTTCCTTGTCATTTCCTATTTGCTTTCCACTTCACTGTGGCAGCTATGATGGCTTGAGAGCTTCTATGGCCTCGATGGTCTATGCTTGTTGTGTTTATTTATTAATATACAATACTATTTGCGGGTTTTTTTGCACAGTGGTTCATGTAGTCTCATTATATCATATATAATTTTTATTACTCAATTGATTCACTGCGAACTATGTGTAGTGAATTGGAGGACATATAATTTGATTATGGAAGGCTAGGATGAGGTTTTTAGCATGTCATTTAAGGTCATTGATTTTTTTTTTCCTTTTATAAAATCCTGTATACTGCAAGCATGCACCAGGGCTATAATGGTTTAATATACAAATATAGAAGCATGTGAATTTATCTGTGAAAATATCATTGTTTGGTTATGATGGTTTTTCTGAATAATTTTATTTCCTTGCATTGTGTCATCTTTATGTGATATTTGAGTGAAAGTTCTTCACTTCTTGTTACTGGGAAAAAGTAGTATTGTGTTTATATACTACTTTGTCAATTTCTATATGTCACTACTTGTTTTGTTAACCTGTATACCAACAAAAATTCTTGTTTTTATTCTTTAGATACATATGTGTACCTCTTAAATTCCCAGGTGTTCGTTGTGTGTGGGTTCGACCTCATGTTTACTAATAATTATTAAATTCTTATGCTCTCATTTGAGGCCTATAATCGCTAGTGTGTAGTGTTAATACTTAAGAGCCCTCATCGAATTCCTAACTGAGGCATTACAAAGTGAGAGGGATGCCCCACTCTTTTCATCAATGTCCCAGACTTGTACGTAGGTCTTCATTTCATATTATATTTCTAATGGTTTTACGCTTATAGACTTTCAAAAATTGATATTCCAGCTGCAGAGTCTACCCCTTTACATAGCTCAATTTTTCTTTGGAATACTTCTTTTCGATTCCTCCTTGAGCAGGGAAATCTTCTTGCATTAGCTCTTTAAAGTTTACATCTATTTGACTTATTAATGCCTTTCCTGATCATATAATTTTAGTAATTATCTATATGAAAAAGGACACCATAAGTCTAGTGCTATTCTAAATGTTGTGTTTCTATGCTATTCCTTTCTATTCATAATGAAATTCTTAAAGTTTAATTTTCTATTATTCCTTTCTATTCATAATGAAGTGCATATACTACTCGTGTTTAACACATAATTTACCTATACAGTTAAATAAAATGCACATTTTTCTCATTACGTAATACACCATTTCTCTACTGTACACGCTATAGAAGTTATATCTAATTCATCATTACTATACTTAATGTACTCAGTGTAATCTTAACCTTAACACCACGCTCTTATAGGATTTACAGAAAATTATTGTACTCTTCTTACATTTTAAGCATTCACTAGTACAAACATCATTACATTATCTTTAAGCATTAATCTAGGAATAAAGAATCATTCTACAACCAACACCAACCATAATTATGAAAAGTAATATAAATCATAACCTAACCAGAAAATATGTAGTCAAAAAACACTTGCAGATCGAGCACTGTTATCCTACCAACCATAGAAATGCTCTTCTTCAGTTCACCCCCATGCAGAGATTCATTTTTCTGCAAAGAGATCAACAACCTTATTGATCCTTGGAATAGGCATTTTATGCCTTCTTTCCATGTGGGATTTTTCCCTAAAGAAGCATCCCGCTTTTTGGGTTTTTTCTTTCCTTTTTAACCAAAAGTTCATTTATTTATCTTTAGCGACACTTTATTCTAATTTCTAGAATTATTATCATGGAAAGTCATCTTATTCAGAATGTCATCTATAGGTGCTCAACTTGTAAATGTTTCCAATTTCAATTTTTATTTATCAATAACCATTTATATAGATATTATATGAGAAAAATGTAACTTTTAATAGTCAACCGAAAGTACCAATCATAAGTAATAAAAATACTTATTTTCTTTTAAGAGGAGGAGAGGTGTTACATTCTCCATCCATTTTATTTACACCATCCTATGTGTTTAATTTTCAATTTCAGTTTGTTGAAATAATGTTGGGTACTTCCTTCGCATTTTTCTTCCAGTTTCCATGTGGCCTCCTCAGGAGTATAGTGTCTCCATTGCACCTTAACTTGAGTGACAGATCGATTCCAAAGCCAAATCTCTTTCTTGTCTAGAATACTTAGCGGTTCTAGCAGGAAATCGCCTTTGAGTTCCACCTGTAGCATTTTCCAATCAATAATATGAGTACCATCATGTATATATTTTTTTAATAAAGATACATGAAATACATTATGAACTTTAATGTGAATAGGGAAAGCTAATTCGTAGGCTATAGGTCTGACTCGATCCAAAATTTCAAACAGTTCACAAAACTGCGAGGATAGTTTGGAGTAGGTCCTTGTTCGCAAAGATATTTTCTAAGGTTTCACCCTTAGATAAATAGGGTACCTAAATTTAAACTCTTTATGTGTTCTTTTCTTATCCCTATCCATGTAACTTTTTTGTTGGTCTTGTGCTGCTTTAACATTCTGCTGAATTTTTTGTACCATCTATTCCATTTCCTGTAATAGTTTTGGTCCCAAAATCAACCTGTCCTTTGGTTGGCTCCAACTGAGAGGTGTATGGCATTTCCTACCATACAATGCCTTGAAGGGGCTCATTTTTATAGAGATTTGGTAGTTGTTATTATACACAAATTTAGCTAAATGTAAAAAGTCCTCCCACTTGGTAGGCTTATCCATCACATACATTCTGAGAATATCCTTTAGGATCTAATTGACCCTTTCAGTCTAACCATCCGTTTGAGGATGGTAGGTTGTGATGAAATTTAACTTAGTTCCCATATTTTCAAAAGAGTGCTATCCAAAAAAGGAGGTGAATTTGGGATCTCAATCTGATACTATCATCTTAGGAACATCATGCAATCAGAAGATTTCCTTCATAAATACATTAGCAATTTGGGCAGTGCCATAGGTAGATTGTATAGGTATGAAATGGGTGGCCTTACTAAGTGTATCCACTACCACCATAATGGATTCATGTTGTATTTTTTTTCATGGTAACCCAGTGATGAAATCTAGTGATATTATCTCCCATTTCCATTCAGGAATAGGTAGTGGATTCAACAACCCAGTAGGGTGTTGATGTTCTACCTTAACCTGTTGGCACTCTATACACTTCGATAAATACTCTTCCACCTCCTTTTTCATTCCTGTCCAAAAGAGACTTTTCCTCAATGCTGTGACCATCTTCTGGTATCCCGGATGTCTTGCAAATGGCTTTTTATGATACTCATCTAGTATCATTTCTTTTAACTCTAGCATGTTGGGTACATAAAATTTCCCTCTATAAGTCAATAATTTTTCCTCATTTTCTACATATCCTGGTACATGAACTTGATGCAATTTTTGTTTCATTTCCAGATACTTTGGATCCTTATGCATAGAGTCTTTAATTTTCTCTAAGAAGTTTGTCCTAATACTACTAACAGTTATTGTTGTTAGAGTGTGTGCATGTCTACTCAGAGCATCAACTACCTTATTTTCCTTTCCTTTCATATGCTTGATATCAAATTCAAATTCTCTAAGGAATGTCATCCATCGAGCTTATCTCGCATTAAGATCGAGCTGACTGAACAAATACTTTAAGCTGAAGTGATTTGTTAACAATGTGAATTTCCTACCCAATAGATAATGCCTCCACATTTTCAAGGCATGTATAACAACTACCAATTCTAGATCGTATACAACATAATTTTTTCATGGCCTTTCAAATTCCTTGACTTGTATGCTATTACAAAATTATCTTACAACATAACTCCTCCCAGCCCCTCCATACATGCATCTCTACACACTGTAAATTCTTTGTTTATATCCGCTAGTTTCAAGATAGGAGTTGTTCTCAATAAATGCTTTCGTTTATCAAAACTTAATTGGTAGTTGGATGACCATTCAAAATTTACCCCTTTTTTCTGTAGAGATGTGATGCGATAGGTTATTTTTTAGAAGCATGTGGTAATACCTGTTGGAAATACTGGGGGGGGGGGGAGGGGGCGAATTCATATTCCTTATTAATTAGCACTTTTAAATATTTTCAGAGCATTAGTTAATCTTCAATTATTATTAATGTTTATGCAGTAATAAGAGTAAATAAAAGAACACAGTAGGCACAAGAATTTTAGGTGGAAAGCCCCTCCGGGTCAAAAACCACCAAATGCTTTTCTAATAAATTCTTTAATAGTTAGCCCCAACTGAAATGAAAGCAACAACTTCCTAGAATTCTAGAAACACATTCTTCTCCATCTCCCACTGGAAGGATGCCCCAACGCCTTGGTTTCTTCAGTAATCAAATGAATGGATGCCCCAACACTCTAGCGAGCCACAACTCACCCTAGCACCACCCTACCACCCTGAACTGTTCATAGGCGCCAACATGTAGGTGACGTCATACACCTTCCTAGCACCTCCCCACCACATTATAATGACTAAAATAAGAGAAGACTGTGGATTCCCAAACCAGAGACAACAATCCATGATACAATAAGATGTATAATGATTTTTGTGTACTTGAAAAAATACCCAATCACACTATGACCTACAACCCAACCATCACATCATCTCAACAATGACTCTTATACCTCCCAACACTGCCTCTTCGAAACTAGGTAGAATGACTCTTTTACAGTCTTTACAATGATGAATTTTTTTACAAATGACTCTTTTACAACTTTACAATGATGACTGTTTTACAAATGACTCTTTTACAATAATGAATCTGTTATAAATGACCCTTTTACCACTTTACAATGATGAATCTTGACCTTAACAATACTTCACGATACCTGGATGGATGTCATGTTTTCGAGGATGTCCCGTTGCAATGCTTCCTTTGATTTTATACTTTTTCTCTTGAATTCTTGCTTGATGTTGTTGAAAATAGCAACAAGAAATGATAAAAATAGAATCCAGTATATTCCAATTTTAATTTGTCCTTGAATTAAAATTGTGAATTAAATTCGAATTTAGTCTCACCAGCTGCTTGAAAAATAATTAATTAATTCATTATGGATTAATTAGTTGGAGAAATTCAAGTTAGAAGTATTTTTGAAGTCATGCAAAAGCTATCCCTTAAATTAAGGAGATTATACCTTAATTAAGGAGATAAGATTGAGTTATATTTGAGTTGTAATTAGTTAGCTCAGTTTACTAAGTTAAGTCCAACTAAATTAGTTCCAAACTGTTTGAGGAACTAATTGTGAGTTATTGGTCAGTTGAAGCATGCATGCACTCAACAAGTGTACTCCAGATAACTAAATATTCTCCCATCAGAAACTCATGCATGTCTATTCGGAGAAAGACCTAGTTGAGCTAAATGTCAAGGATAGGTTACTATCAGTTGCATGTGTTTTCCTATAAAAGAAATTCATCCATGCAGTCAAGGGAAGGTTCCTTGAGGATTGTACAGTTCTAACAGTGTGTAGGATCAGTGTGAGTGATCAGTCTTCCACTTGGTAGCAGGAGGATCACCTAGAGAAACTGTGCAAGGAAATAAGAGACTTGGGGGGCAGAGGAGAAGGTTTGTGAGAAACCTTGTTTGCCTATGAGCATCCAGGAGGATTGTACTGAGAGCTAGCTAGCTGTGAGAGCTAAGGCTTTGTATTATTATGATATATTTCCACCTTGTATGATAATACAGATAGTGGTGTTTTTAGCTATGGTTTTCCCCTGAGTATTTTTTGTGTTTCATGTGCATTGATTCTTCTTCTGATTATATGTGTTCAGCTCGTTCTTGCTCAAACATTTAAGCTTCCGTAAGGTGATAGTAGAAGTAGGTTATTGTATTTTGCTTTGGTTATATTGAATTATCGGGTTAACCTGCAACAGATCTACGGATTGAATTTGTAGACATACTTTCTACATGGTATCGGAGCAAAGGTTATTAGAACTGTGAACACTATACTGAGAAGAGAATTCGACATTTGAAGTTCAGGGCTGCAGGTACAAATCGAATTCATCTCACACTTCAGGTTGGTCAATGGTGTTCTATGGCTAGAGACTCGAGTATGACTTGGAAGGCAGCTCAAATTACATAGCATGGAAAGATAGAATGGAGGATGTATTAGAAGACAATGGCTTGAAGGATTTCATTGATCAAGAAATCCCAAAGCTGGTTGCAGTTAATGCACAAGAGTTGGCTGAGTGGAAGAAGTGTGTAGTGAAGGCGAGACAGATCATCTTGGAGGGCATTCGAGACCATATTGTCTCGAGTCTCCATGGGAAGGATACTCTATTTTCAATGTGGAAGATATTGAAGTACCTCTACCAGAATAGTAGCGACTAGAGGAAATTGGTGCTCAAGGATAAGCTTCGAAGAATCAAGATGGACAAGGGTGATACTATTTCCACATATCTGAACAAGCTCACCACTTGCAGAGATGAGCTCGATAGTGTGGGAATAACTACTGTCGATGATGATATGGTGAGCCTCGCTCTCCTTGGCATTCCAATGAGCTGGAATAGCTACCAGGACTCTATGAATGGAAGGGAGAAACTGTTGGATTAGAAACCACTGTGGTCGGGTATCATGCAGGAGGAGATAAGGAGGAGCACACGAGATGATTCTTCATCCAAGGATGATGATGAAGAAAATCTGGCCTTAGAAAGTAAGGCAAGGAAAGGGAAGGGGAAGGCATCCCATTCTGAATCGAATTCTTCTCATGGAGGGAAGAAGGTTGACAAGTCTAAAATGAGATGCTTTAATTGTCACGAGATGGGTCATTATGTGACTAATTTCCCATCGAAGAAGTCCAATAAAGGATCCTCAGAAGGATTAGAAGGTGAGGCATTAGCCTCTCAGTTCAAAATGGACTTCACCCTCATCGCATGCATAGTGTCGTCGATGATGGGTGGTGTTTGGTATCTTGACAGTGGAGCCTCATTCCACATGACTGGCGATAAAAGCTTATTCAGTACCTTGGAGGAGAAAGACCTCAAGATGCGCATAGAGATGGGTGACGATGAAAGCTTTATTGTTTTAGGAGTGGGCACGATTGCTTTTCAGAGGGAGCATGGAGCTCATATCACCTTGATAGATGTGAATTATGTGCCTGGACTGAAGAAGAACTTGGTATTGCTCGCGATGGAGAACAAACGCTATGATGTTATCTTCAATAAGGGAAAGGTTTTCCTTAGACACATCACCACGAGACAGGTGAAGTAGATCGGTTCACGAGTCAAGAAATTGTATGCTCTTGAGGTTCAAAATGCATGCAAAGCCTTGAGGAGCAAGGAAAACGTTACAGACTTGGTGGTTGAGAGGGAGATTAAATTACCTCTCAACATGCAGTCCCAGAAGAATTCTCAGACAATTGTGGAGGAGCCAGAATTGGAGGAGTCAACAAAGGGATCACATGCAGCCATACCTCTAGGTGTGAGGTGGGGCGATGTGAAGTGATAGTCCCAAGAACGCTGAAATTCAGCAGGGTCCATTGAGAGGTTTTATCTCATGGATTGTACCTTGCTACAGGAGCCCAAAGTACATAGTAGCGGGAGGAATCAATGGGATTGATGCAGTCAGAGATCAAAGTGAAAGAGGCTACAACAGTCAAATACTGAAGAGCACAGAGAAGGATTGACAACTATGCAGAAAGGCTGAGTCAACATAAGCATAGAGTATTTTAGTTGATAGAGGCAATAGCAGTCAGAGACTTTCATGACAGATGCATCATACTGATTCAGGTTGGATGTTTTTTTTTGTTTCTAAAGTTGTTGGAGCAACAACACTATACAGAAGTGTTGCATGTAGAACATTCCAAATGTTTAGGATCGGGATAGAGTTGAATTCCTTTCTTGTTGAGAGGGAGTGTTGAAAATAGCAACAAGAAATGATAAAAATAGAATCCAGTATATTCTAATTTTAATTTGTCCTTGAATTAAAATTGTGAATTAAATTCGAATTTAGTCTCACCAGTTGCTTTAAAAATAATTAAATAATTCATTATGGATTAATTAGTTGGAGAAATTCAAGTTAGAAGTTTTTCTGAAGTCATGCAACAATTATCCCTTAAATTAAGGAGATTATCCCTTAATTAAGGAGTTAAGATTGAGTTATATTTGAGTTGTAATTAGTTAACTTAGTTTACTGAGTTAAGTCCAGTTAAATTAGTTCCAAACTATTTGAGGAACTAATTGTGAGTTATCAGTCAGTTGATGCATGCATGCACTCAACAAGTGTACTCCAGATAACTGAAGATTCTCTCATCAAAAACTCATGCATGTCTGTTATGAGAAAGATCCAGTTGAGCTAAATTTCAAGGACATGTTACTATCAATTGCATGTGTTTTCCTATAAAGGAAACTCATCGATGCAGTCAAGGGAAGGTTCCTTAAGGATTACGCAGTTCTGACAAGGTGTAGGATCAGTGTGAGTGATCAATATTCCACTTGGTAACAAGAGGATCACCCAGAGAAACTGCAAAAAGAAATAGGAGGCTTGGATGGCAGAGGAGAAGGTTTGTGAAAAGCCTTGTTTGCTTGTGAGCATCCAGGAGGATTGTACTGAGAGTTGGCTAGCTATGAGAGCTAAGGCTTTGTATTATTCTGATATATTTCCACCTTGTATGATAATACAGATAGTGGGGTTTTTAGCTGAGGATTTCCCCTGAGTATTTTCTATGTTTCATGTGCATTATTCTTCTTCTGATTATATGTGTTCAACTCGTTCTTGCTCAAACATTTAAGCTTCCGCAAGTTGATAGTAGAAGTAGGTTATTGTATTTTGCTTTGGTTATATTTCATTATCGGGTTAACCTGTCGCAGATCTACGGATTGAATTTGTAGATAAACTTTCTGCAGATGTTGTACTTGAATCTTATTCTACCTATATGCAAAATTTTCCCAGAAAAAAGAATGCAAAAACAAAAAAAATTACCCTTCTACTTACCTCTACCTGCAAAACACATGTAAGTGCATAATAATGAATAAATTAAAATTAAAATTACAATGCGTACCTGAAGTGTGCTTGTCACTTTTGCTTTTGACTTGTTGCAGCAGTAGACAAAGACTCCCAGTCTTGATATAGGCCTGGACTCTATGCAAGACTATATCCAAAACTAACCTAAATATATATACAATAAAAATTGATGACAAACCCTAGACTTTTGTCGACGCGTTTCGAACCAACCAGTGTGGTTCATTGTCAGGACAAGTTGAAGAACCAATCCGGCTTAGCTTGATTAAATAGAGTGTGCAGAGACTCCAACGGCTATATTGCCAACGGCTAATTTTGACCTAATGACCTTAGTCAAACCACTAATTTAATTATTAATATTCTTAGAAATAGCTAAAACAGGTAAAGAAAGGAATTCATTTGTTAATTTAAATAAATGTATATGTATATCTAAAAACAAATAAATATAATTCATTATTATTAGCTTATATATTAAGAGAATTCATTTGTTAATTTGAGTATATCTAAAAATGAGTAATATAATATTTAAATAATCCATATTTATTATTTAAATATAATGGTCATTAATAAATTATATCTCGTATAATAGTTCATATTTATTAAATAATCTATATTTATTATTATTCCAATATTATTTAAATACAAATAAATAGTATTAAATTACTATTATTCTTAGAATTTAGTTACATTAGGTAATTGTGTATTTATTTAATAATAATTATTTAAATCTAATGGTCCATTGGTAAACTAGATCTTCCCTATTTGTTCTTTAAAATATATCATTTTTATTTATTATTTAAATATAATGGCCCATTCGAAATTAAAACAATAAGTTATATACAATAATTTATGTTTATTAAATAATCTATATTTATTTAATAATTTATAATTCCAATATTACTAAAAAACAAACAAATAGTATTCTTGTTAAATCATTATTATTCTTAGAATTTAGTTACATTAGGTAAATACCATAATTGAGGATTGTTAAAGTACATGTTTATTAATAATAGTATATCCATAAAAAATAACTAACTCAAACTAACTCAATATTATTGGAATATCATATATTTAAGAAATTATTATTAATAAATATATGATATACCAATGGTATTGAGTTAGTTTGAGTTAGTCATTTTTTATAGATATACAATTATTAATAAACATGTACTTTAACAATCCTCAATTATGGTATTTACCTAATGTAACTAAATTCTAAGAATAATAATGATTTAACAAGAATACTATTTGTTTGTTTTTTTAGTAATATTGGAATTATAAATTATTAAATAAATATAGATTATTTAATAAACATAAATTATTGTATATAACTTATTGTTTTAATTTCGAATGGGCCATTATATTTAAATAATAAATAAAAATGATATATTTTAAAGAACAAATAGGGAAGATCTAGTTTACCAATGGACCATTAGATTTAAATAATTATTATTAAATGAATACACAATTACCTAATGTAACTAAATTCTAAGAATAATAGTAATTTAATACTATTTATTTGTATTTAAATAATATTGGAATAATAATATATATAGATTATTTAATAAATATGAACTATTATACGAGATATAATTTATTAATGACCATTATATTTAAATAATAAATATGGATTATATAAATATTATATTATTCATTTTTAGATATACTCAAATTAACAAATGAATTCTCTTAATATATAAGCTAATAATAATGAATTATATTTATTTGTTTTTAGATATACATATACATTTATTTAAATTAACAAATGAATTCCTTTATTTACCTGTTTTAGCTATTTCTAAGAATATTAATAATTAAATTAATGGTTTGACTAAGATCATTAGGTCAAAATTAGCTGTTGGCAATATAGCCGTTGGAGTCTCTGCACACTCTATTTAATCAAGCTAAGCCGGATTGGTTCTTCAACTTGTCCTGACGATGAACCACACTGGTTGGTTCGAAACGCGTCGACAAAAGATTGGTTATGTGATTTTGCCGAAGATTATCTAAACAATGTTATGGATCACAGAAGTCTAAATTCCTTAAAACCCTAGACTTCTGATGGACCAACTTCTAAGTACAACAACAGAGACCATTTTATCAATTATGACAATACAAGTAACATGAACTCAAAACATCATATAGATTTAGGATACTTGTTTTAGCATCAAGAATATGTAGCATCAAATGTGTAGTATCAAGAATAGGACATCCAAAATGTGGTATCAAAACTAACTCTGACATATAGAGACATAGAGATATAACCGAGACCCTATATATACTTATGTTTTCCTACAAAAACATATGTCAGAGATGATATTAAAAATTCAAATGTAAACACTAATCATAAATAACTTGATGTAGAATACTTACCCTTGACTGTTGATGTGTGGTCCTTACTGCAATGATCCTTGAATGCATGATTTTTCTTTCCTTCTAGGATCTCGATATTGAATCTGTTTTATCTATGTAATTTCGAATCTTCATGGTATAAAATTTTGTGATGTGGTAGCCCTCTAAGTCCTATTTCGTACCCCACAGGTCTAATCAAGATTGGATTCTTCAAGAAAACATTATGCCCAATCGCCCACAATGACCTGATTATAGACGGGTTTAGTAGAGTGAACTTGTACGAAGTGCCAACTGTCACTTTTGCGACCATCAGCCCTAAAAACCATACCTAACAAACTATAGTCTGTCCTATTTCTATCACTAGTTACTAAATTTGAATCGAACACTCACAGAGAAATTTATGATGATT
Organism: Pinus tabuliformis; assembly: GCA_031772625.1. Taxonomy (NCBI): domain Eukaryota; kingdom Viridiplantae; phylum Streptophyta; class Pinopsida; order Pinales; family Pinaceae; genus Pinus; species Pinus tabuliformis. The sequence goes on from CM062815.1 coordinate 657,071,693, forward strand.
TTCCCAACATCGCCTATTTGACATGGAATTCAGGAGCCTCCAAAAACCTTAACTTCCTTAGATCATATCGCCAAAAATATAGTGAACCAAGATTTGGAATTTTGTCACAAGGGTCATCAAGATTGCAGATCAAATGGGTTTTCATTTACTCTTTTGAATCTTCATAGAAGAAAATTTATAGCGAAAATTCCATGATGGCCTCTTTGAAACCACAAAATAGCTACTAGAGGAGGATATGAGGGTCACTATTTATATGAATGTCTTGAGTTGAGAGGGTCCTCAACAAGTGAACATTGGAGGTATTTTAGGAGAAGAAAAAAGAATTATTAATTATTGACTATTCAATGACTACAATCAATTATGAGTGCCATGCCACAACCCCATAGGGTTTTAGCCCATTAATTAGAACTAGTAGAAAATGATGAAGTTAGTGACTAGGTGACTGAAAAAGTTAGTCACCATAACTTTTCCAAGTGAAATACTACCAAGAATGAGAAATATTAAGTGATTAACTAAAAATGACTAGCATAAATGACTATTTTAGTTTAGTAACATAAATATGACTACTTAACATGTAATGCAATAGTAAAAATTATTCGTTTATGTTAGTCATTTTAATTATGTCACTTCAGCAATCTAAAATTACAAGTGATAGGGGATTCAAAAGTTTTTATAGTTTCGTTGAAATGTTATACTTCCTTAAACACTTCCTTACTGCATCAAGGCACTATTAGATTTATGGAGCTGATTAGAACCTTCAGGGTTATACCCTTTAATCACATTCATGGGGAATTACATTAAAATATTGATAGATTATACAAAATGGCAGTGGGCTTATATCTAGGTCAAATACATTATGAAGAATACCTACAAAGAGAAGTGTTGTGTAATTAGTAGAGAACACATTTCCTTTAGTTGAAGACTTAAATTTTCATGCATATCTACATTTTTTATTATCAGGGTCATATCCATTGAAATTAGGATACTAGTTTTTAATTTGGATACCATGTTGTTTATGTGGTTTGAACATACATTATGAACATAGCAGTACTAGAATCTTATGAAATTATTTTGAACCCTATGAGGATTTTAATATTTCCTGAACATTATATGTTGAACATATTACAATATCATGTCATTCAGGTAAAGAAAATTTAGTGTATGTTAGATGATGTAAATTATATCTTTGCATTAATATTAATACAAAAATGATCTATTTTTCTTATTGGAAAAAAAATTATGCCATTTCCCACCACCTAAGTTATTAGACATAATTTAAAAGAATCTTTTGTTTATTTGCTAATGATGGTTTGATTTCATAACAATGATGATCATTATTTGTCTTATTGGTACTATATGTCAATTTCGGGCTTCCATGATGGCTCTACGATGGTTGGGATTCCTCATAATAGGCACGTAAACCCCTAAGTGTGCACACAGCTTGTTGAATGTGAATATGGGGTTTGAAACTTAGAAGACACAATGTTGTGTGTGTTGTATGAAAGGTTATTGAGGTTTCAACACATTACCCTGAATCCTATAAGAACATTGTGCCACCCCTTAAACCCTATGTTAAACAATCCATGCTTTGGTATTGATGTGCAAAAATAAATTTCATGAAAAATATATATTTTTAATTTATACAAAACCATACATCAAATACATGTAATTATGCTAAAATTATACAAAATATCCAAGTATCAATTTCCTCATAAAAACTTCAAATACATATAACTAGCTTAGATCCATCTTAACCCCATATTTTTCAAGTGTCGAGAGGGATCCAATCTCTCGAGGTGAAAACCTCTATTTTTAGTGCAAAACTTGAGGAAAGGTGTGCACCTCAAGACATTTTATCCCTCTAAGCACTTGATAGTTCCTGGGTTAAGATGAATCTAGGCTAGTTATATAATACTATATAACATCTATTTTTGTATTTATATGTCTCTTTCTTATTCACTCTCTCTATTTCACCCCCAAAAATGCACACACTCTCTCCATATCTATCTCTCTCTCCCCCTCTCCCTCTCTCTTCCCTCCCACCCTCTTCTCTCTCTCCACCTTTCTCCCCTTATGTATTGTTTTCTTCCTTCCCTCTCTCTATTTCCCCCTCCAACTCCATCTCTCTCTCCTTCTCTCTCTTGATTCCTCTCTCCCCATTTCTCTCCCACCTCCCCCTTTCTCCCCCCCATCTCTCTCTCTCTCTCTCTCTCTCACTTTCTCTTCCCTTCTCTCTCTCTTCCCTACATATTTGTCACTATATCCCTCCCTCTCTCCCCCCTCCCCTCCTCCCTCTCCCCTTCACTTTTCTTTTTTTCATCCCCTCGATTATTAGTTAAGATGGATCTATGTTGGTGCTTACTAACACTATTTATATTATATAAATTTCACATATTTAAATATAAAAGTATTCTCATTTTTAATTTTATTAAAAACTTAATTTAATTTCTATGGGAGTATTTTTAGTAGTGGTGAGGATAAAGAGTTTGGTTATATCCCAAAATTAATTATAACCTTTTTCCTTTTAGCTTCAATTTAGAAAATGTTATAAAATAAAATTAAAATAAATTATTTTTATTGTGAAATATGTTATGGTTTTTGGGCATGCGGTATTGACAAGTCATGGTATTTACCCATGGTATTGTAACAAAGCCTATTTACAAGTTAATAACAAAATAAAAATATAATAAATTGATTTTTATTATTCTTATTATTAATTAACCCAACATTTAAATGTTTATAGTCATCAAGATATCACTTTTTATTTTTTTATTAAGTTGATATTTAAAATTATTTACATACCATCAAATTTAATCTCTATCTTCTTTAGTAATTACTCTCATATTTCTAATGGGAGCTTCGTAGACAAGTCCAAATTATGTAATGGAACCACAAGTTAATAACAAAATAAAAATATAACAAATTGATTTTTATTATTTTTATTGTTAATTAACCCAACACTTAAATGTTTATAGTCATCCCCGATATCACTTTTAATTTTTTTTCTATTTTTTTATTAAGTTGATATTTAAAATTATTTACATACTTACATTACAACTTACTGGGCATTTCCATTACTAAAAAAATAGTACAATAAACAATTACCATCAAATTTAATCTCTAACTTATCTAGTAATTAGTCTCATCTTTCTAATGGGAGCTTCGTACGAGGGAACTGACTATCCAACCATAACCATCAAATTTGAATATAAATCACATAACAATATCAAGTGGGGGAATTGACTATCCAACCATAGCCATCAAATTTGAATATAAACCTTATAACAATTTAGATTAGTTTGCCAAAACTTGCAAGGATGGCCCAAAAGTGGCCTGGATCTTGGAAAAAAATATTCCCAGTAAAGTTGTTTGAATTATATTTTTACCGGGTAAATTCTAAAACCTTATGTTACCTAAATCCTTGAAAATCCCAAAATTGGCCTCAATCTTGCAATTTCTTTTTTCCTAGTAAAATTGTTTGAATTATATTTTTATGGGGGAAATTCTAAAACCCTATGTTACCTAAATTCTTGAAAATCCATAACTATAACTTGGATTTACAAAGTATTCTACAAGAACCATAGGAAGGGTATATTATTCATAAATTTATACGTACAAATATGAATAATTTGAAAAACCACTTTACATTTTCAGCTATGAAAAATATTCAAATCATTACAAAAGAGTTGAGAAATACTTCAGGAGGGCTCCCATGAAGAAGGCATTTCTCTGCTCAAAGACATAGTACTCCAATCTTTGTGCTTTGAGCACTCTCGAAATTGCTTTATCATTACCTTCATCATTCACCAATGGCTACCAAGGGTTTTATGGACAAGAATGTTGTATTCAGAAAGCTCTAGGTCAAACCCGAAAACAAGGTTCTATTCATATTTCCTTATGTTTTTTCTCTTCAAATTCTTTATGGCTAATTTATTTCTTTAGTGGGAAAAAAATATTTTTGCCAGAGAAAAAAAAAAAATCCTTGTGGGTGCATTGTTTTTAATTGTTCACAACAAAATTTAATGTGATTTGGGTAATTTGAGAACAGATCTATCTATATAGGTATTTATGATTTCTTGTAGATATCATCTAATATGATGTGTTTTTTATTCATGGCAGATGCTTTTTTACTATAATACAAGGAATCCCACATGGGAATTGGTCACTTATGGGATTTTCATTTGCTTTTATTGTTCTGTATCTCATCATAGTCTTGGTGTTCACATTAGCTTTGCCAGGTATATATTTGAATATTTACTACTCAAATTGCAATGTGTATTTATTTGTGTAGGCACTAAAATTGCTCATGGGTGCTTCTCCACTTTGTGGTTACTTCTTGTATTTGTGATGTCTGTAAGAAAATTAATTAAAAGTAAAGTAGGATATTCCATTTTGAGGGTTTTTCTGACTTTGTGATGTCTTCGTCACAACAAGTTTTTTAAATTAAAATTAATATGGCATGTCCCTTTTTGAGGATTTTGTTTAGCATGAGTGCCACTATCTCCTTGTAATTCATATTGAATGATACATTGAAAATTTCTTTGTTAAAAATGCACATTAGTGAAGATGGTGTTCTGATATTTAGCGTAGCATAATAGTATTTAGCATAGCAGGACCTTCATGACATATCTGCCCCTATAATCAACTACATGAAAGATATGCCTTGGTCTTCTCATCAGCTTATGGCATAGCTTTTAATTTTTTCTATAATTATAACATAGTATCCCTCATTTAGGCACTAACATTGCTTAGAGGTACTTGTGTGTTTTGTGTTTCCCTATTGTCTTTTTGATATCATTTTAATTGCAAGCTGACTTAAAATAAAAATTTAAGTGACATATATTTCCACGAGGATTTAATATGTATGCCATTATCTCCTTGTAATGTATATTTGATTATACATAGTAAACTTCTCTGTTGAAGTGCATATTAGTGAAGGTTTCATTATGATATTTAGCTTAACATAATAGTGATTAACATTGTACATTCATGACAAATATGTTGATAAAATTAATATCATTTAATAAACACAACACTGCATCATTTAACAAGGTATATATTGGGATAATACAATTGGATGTGGTGGCTTTGAACATCTCATGGTGTATATCCCTACATGTACACTCGTCAAATGCTACATTGATAAGTGAATATTCGTTATCTACAATCAAATAGGTGAGTGCCCTATTTCATGTAAAAGTTTGTATATGGTAGGAGATATGTCACATTTGAATTATGATGTTTATGTGTTGTAACTGGTTATTGCATTTTCTACTTGGAGACAAAACAATATTGTCTACCACTAATCAACATGGAAAAATACCCCCTAAGATTGAATTTTGCTGCCAGTGATGTATTATTTTACAAAAATTGATTGAATTTTACTAGATCGATGGGGGAACCATGAGAAGCTATTTTCACTGATTCTACGAAGAGCTTGCATCTAGGACTTTTATCGAGTGCCATCCCTTTCAAATTTGTGCCATTCGAGTGGGGCAAAGCACATTGAAAATGGAATCCTAGTGCACAAATCAATTTCCTGTTGACATGAATAGTGAACTAATACTTCATTGCCACACATGGATGGTTTATGAATGACCCTATCAGAGAAATTTGGTGCATGTAGTGGTAGGAAAGACATTGTAGACTAGAGGTGTGAAGGTGCCTACTCAAATGCATGAATGTTTTTGGTAATGTGAATTCATGGATGGGATATTACATTGGTTATAGTCTATGAAGAACAGGGGATGCACATGCGATTGGATGATTAAGTCCACTTTATATTCTTTTTGTTGTGTTTTGGCATAAATTTAACTCTTTTTCTTTCTCACCTTTAGTTTTCTTGAATCTTTCCTAAACTATTTTAGGACTATTGTCTCTAAAATCCCTTTTAGTCACTTGTTTGTCTTATGGTTGGGCTAGAGCGAACATGGCTTAAGATATCAACAACTTCTCCTACTAAAAACTTTCTTAATTGATTTGTATGTCTTAAGTTTCTTTTATGCTCTTTATTTCTCCAATTTCTATGATATTAGCCTTGTAATGAAACCATTAGAGAATATACTCTCTTTGTAGTTTTTCAACTAAATATATTGACATGTGGCATTGCATCGAGAGGTGAATTCTATAATCTACATCTCTAGTATGCCAAAAACCATAAATATGTAAAGTTTATGTATTATCAATCAAATATAAACCAATGTAGATTCGTATTAACTGTGTATCTATCATGTGTGAAAATTCAAGGTGTAAACATTTTTTAGAGTGCAAAAACTTAAGGAAAGGTTCACACTTCAAACGATTTAGTCTGTCTTGGTGCTTGACAGATCTAGGGTTAAGATAGATCTATGCAGGGTGATTTGAATTATTATACAAATAAATATCACTTATTGATATATTTATCTCTAGCTCTCTCAACCATGTTTGACATTTTTCTTATTTCCTGGTTTGGTTGGCTTGCTAGATTATGACCAAATTTATGCTTGTTTATTGCAATATATTGTTCATATTTCTTGCAAATAATATCATATTAATCACCTTGGGCCTACATCATACGAATTTACAGGAGAATGAATTCATGGAAATCTTTTAGTTATGTATTATAACTGTGTAGTGGAGCATACACAATGGAATAAAAGAAGAAAAATGGAACTATTATGAATAGAGGGAATGTGTTGAATGTTGGAAAATATCACTAGTAAGTATCTCCACTAAGGAGCATTACTAATCCAAATTCACACCTTGTTACATAATAAAAATAAGGGTTAAGAACATTCATCATGGCTATTTGTAAAGAAAAAAAATTAAATTAGTGGGTCCAATTTTGGACCATTGACCAGTCCTAGCTTCATTCTCTGGGGGCCTTCCCAAAGATCTCTAGGAAACAATCAATTGATCCTACAAGCTATAACATTGATCCATAGAAATCCATAATCATTAATTCCCTTCAGATTATTAGGTATGTGTTATATTCTTTGTACCAGTAGCCTCATGCGTAGGTCATATATGTTAGGGGCAATGAGATGATACACAATTGAGATGCAACCTAAAATATTATTTGTCAAGAGGCTAAACAATCAGTTGGAAACAATAAAATTTGATGGTAAGCATATGTCATCACTCTCAGAAAAGTTAATAGCCCTTACCACACACAAAGAGAAATCTATCCACACACAAAGAAACAAGTTCATGTAGCAGAACTTCAAATGTCCACCATGTTGGTTTTGGATAACTTTAATGATGTCAGTTGAATGTAGTTGACTGGTTTTCTTCCAATGATAAGGAAATATGGGTTGGCATCATATAATTAGTCATTGTTTTTCATGATGAATGTTTTATTTTCAGACCTATTGTTTTCTTATCTAAAACTCCACTAAGGAAAACTCAAATAATGCACATGTAGGAAAACATAAATTGAGAAAACGAAAGTTGAAAACTCAACTGATCTAGCAACTAATTCCTCCAATACCTGCTGTGAATGTTCATGCAAAATAAAGTGTTGAATATGAGAATGCAACATATACTCTTGCTAAAACAACCTTGCAAGATGCATGCAAGTTAGCTTCCACGTCCAATAAAGATATGGAAAGAAAACTGAAAATGAAAACTTGTATGTATCTAGTTGGCTTCACTTAGAATAATCAATCAATTGTATTACAATTAGGATTTTGTTACTTATACCTACAATTTTATATCCACTCTATTGTTTTGTAATATTGACTATCTCTATTAAGTTTCTTTTTCTATTTGAAATATGCAAGTTTTCCTTTTAACATGAAGTCTTTTAAGAAATATTGCAGACATTTTTTTACTTGCTTAAATTATCTACCACATGGTCAAACTATATTTTTTCAGTACAAGAAGAATTTTATGAAAATCATTGAAATTCACAACGTCATTTTCCAAGGCCTTTGGGAAGCTTCAGAAACCTAAAATATTGAATAAAAATTTTGTTTTGAGGATAATAGAAATATTCATGGATAAAGCAGAGAATTTGAAAGACGAGTTATCCAGGTAGTATTTCTCTTTGAATAATACCACTAGTTGTAGTGGATTGTCAATATAATTTATAGTTGTTTATCAAGCTTCAACATAAATCTTATCAGTTTTTGATTGATTATTAATTGATGGATTTGTTATTTCTACTTGTTGCTCTTGAATTTTTTGTGCTAACTAGTTTGAACTAATTAAGGATCAAACATTGGTGGTGTTGTTGTAATATGTTAAATTCTTGTTTGTACTGAATCAAGTATTTTCTTTAAAAGATTAATTGATGTGTTATATCTTGGAAATTACAAGTATGGTAAATATGGGAAAACTATTGGTGTTTTGCATGTAAATCTACAAAACAGATCAAAACTACTCTTATTTTATCTTTTCATTATAATGATCACTGATGTTTTGAGTTTGAGTGATTGAGGATGGCCACAGGTGTTCCCTCAAATTGGAAGTTTGGTGTTGGAATTCAGTGTGGATTTTCCATTCAAGAATCATATATCAACTGGAATCTGAAAGTTACATTCCAAAATAATCCTATTTGGGGGATTACTAATGGTGATTGCTACATATTTTCGATGTTGGAAATTTTCTCCAAATCACAGCTAATATATTGTACCATAGGTCAGGAACACAATGGGAAGGGAATTGTCTTTGAAATTTATCCACTTATATTCTAGTGATCCATAAATATAAGTAAAACATTAATAATTTGATATAGACTAGTTGGCTTATTCATATATGATAATGGACCCAAATAGTAGTTACTATCTGAAGAAATTCTTATTAGAATTGGGCATTCTTGACATCATCGACCACTAGGCTTGGACATATTCACTTAGCCTTCTAGATTATCCATTTATATACATGTATACAAGGCTATCCTATTATTGTATCCTTTTTACTTCATTTCATTTTATCCTAGACTTAACTTTGGATTTTTCTAGGAGTTTTGTTTGCACTCCCACACTGTATAAGTAATCTACAACTTGAGATTTTTAGCATGTAACTTAGTTGTCATGATTGTGCCTCACATTCCTTGAAGGTTGAATACTAAGTTTAATAAAGTGTTGTTTTCTATGGTGATGTTTTATTTTCTTTGTTTATATAGGTCATCAGGCCACATAATGGCCACTATTACCCAACTAAAGAAAACTTATTTGTGTTTCTTTCCTTAATGGGTAAAAATGACATTGACAATATTGCTTATATTAAGGTATATATCATATAAATCCTTTATAGTCTGCATTATTTTATATCCCAATATTCATTGTCTTTCATGTCTTATATTCTGCATGATATCTTCTTTATTTTTCAGAAAAAGAACTCATTATTGATAGTAAGAAGAAGAAATTGAAGAAAGATGAGATGAATAACACTGAAGCGACAAAATGAAAATTAAAGAGAGAGAGAAGAGAAATGGTCTAGTGGTAATTGTAGAGCTAATATACCACATAAGACACACACAGAGACTGATGGCCAAGTCCTCATAGTTGGTGAAGTCACCTGCAATGCCTTGACAACACAATGATAATGTTCTGAAGTGATAAACCAATATTTCATGTGTAAATTTTATTCCAACCAATATTAAGTTGGAAACTCATATTGTGATACTTGAAATTTTATATAATATAATTTTTGTGGTTGAAATTATTTATAGTTTCACTTGATATTATTTAGTATTATATATTTTTTTTTTGCTGAAGCAAGAGTTGGTCCTTCTGTTCAATTGAATCGGTAAAAGCAACGTACATAAATTACAGCAAACCCAAAAGAGATGTGGGCCCTCGAATTATCTCGCTGCATCAAATTTTGGGTTTCGAGCCTAAGGCTCAAAATGGGGCCAAGGGCCCACAAACAAAACCATTAGACCTTTAGAAAACTAGCAGTTGCTAAGACCGTTCGATCTGCCTTCAGTGATCCAATGGACGTGGCTCCATATCGGAACAAAAATTAGCAACCTCTTTAATTCATGAAAAGAACCCGATACGAAAATATAGACCACCATAACAGGATTTCGGATTCACCACGGGGGATAGCCCTCGACCAAGTAGTCCACCAGAAATACACCCAATCTAATCTTAAAGCAAGAGAAGCACGGAAGATAACACTGCAGCCATACCCGAAATCAAACCAAGTCATCATTGAAATTAAGATCGAGACCCACAAAACAACACGATCATCCCTGGTCGTTGAACTAGACCTTGAAATCCGATAGTTGATAGCGATATCGCATTGCTTCATGGTGTCGATCATTAGTGTGCGATGAGGGCAGTTTACCATCCGGACCCCCTACCACGTGTCCGACGCTGTATGGGATCGCTCCAAAATCGTGAAAGTCGCTTCTTGATTGGGAGGGAGTGATCAAACAAATACCATTCAATGAGTGTTTTTGTCTCCCGAAAAGAAGAAAAAGGAGTAATACGGCTGTCAGATAAGCCCGGAATCCCGTTCTTCACCAACATGCCCAGGTTCCTGAACCCGAAGCCAAAACTAAACTTAACCTCCAATGACCTGAGAAACCCATCCACCCTACACCAGGGATTTTTGAAGATGGGCTTATTAGTGCTGCTGAGGTTGATTCATGCATGCCTCTCTCCAAAGACCTACCTGACCAAAATTAGGGAAACATTACGAGACCACATCATAGAGAACTTGCTTCTCGAGTTTTGTTTCTATACCCTTCTCTATCTTCTTCCGCTTGAGTGTGACAGAAAATTTTTAGACTGCCCTAAGGCATTACTTGCCACCGCATTAAGACTCTACGTTCCTTATAGTTCACACCTTGGTTTTCCAGTATGTCAGCCAGTTTATTGGCTTTTCTGTGTACGTGGTTGAATCTTACCGTACTCAGTTCCTGAAGGTAACCCTGAATTCTTTGGAAGACCTGGATTAATCTCTAGTGTTTAGAGAGTTTCTCTAGCTTTGTACCACAACTGATTCTTTTGACTTAGTTAATGACTAACTATGAGTCGGCTTCTATCACCACATTTAAGCAGTTGTCTTGCCTTAGATAATCTAAACATTGCTCCATGGCCATTAGTTCCACCATATTGTTGGTAGATTTTCCTAAATGACAATGGAAGAGGAAGAGAATTCTCCCATCTTCATCTCGCAGAACCCCTCCAAAACCTGCCAATCCCGGGTTACCTTTTGAAGCTCTATCTATATTGTATTTCAAAAAACCTTTCGGGGGAGGATGCCAAAACTCCTTTTCATAGTCACTTAGGATAACTTTTTTGTTCAGGCCTTGAGGAATGAGCCTTTGCATACCCAACTGCTTGAGAATTCTCTTATCTACCTCTGAGGGAGGATTGTTGGGGAGATTCATCACTGTGGTGCCAATAGTTTCTTTAAGTTGTTTTAAGATCTGCTCAAACAAGCGAAGAGATGGGTTCTTTTCATTTTTGAAGATTCTCTTGTTTCTTTCCTTCCAGACATTCCATATATGAAGCTTGGCATGAGAGCCCAAGCATAGTTAAGAACTTCATTATCTGAAAAATTTCTTCTCTAATTGCTTAGGGTGTTGATTATACTCTCTTTGTCCCTGTCAGTCTTTTGGAAAATGGTGGCAAATATATCTCATAACCTAGAAGTGAAAGTGCAGCTATTGAGAAGATGTTCCATGGTCTCCTCATTAGCTTCACATAGCTAGCATTTGGAAGGTCCTAGAATACCCCTTTTCCAGAGATTGTCCCAAGTCAATATCTTCTTGTGATACACTAGCCACATGAAGAGTTTGATCTTCATATACCCTTGGTGTCTCCAAAGGTTCATCCAAATTTTGTCCGGAGCATTGGACTCCTGCTCCAGGAGAAAATATTTAGCCTCTTTAATATTAAAGATGCCTTCTTTATTGTTGCCCCATCTTAGTTGGTCCTACCCCTCAGTTACTAAAATCATCCTTTGTTCCAGTATTCTCATGAGAGCCTTTGCTTTTGTTATCATGGTTCTGTCATCCCTGCAATCTATGTTTTTCCAAGTTCTCCATTTTCCTGAATTAGTCGCACGATCCCAAAAATATTTTACTTTTATTAATCCTTGGTTATCTGTCTCATGCTTAAGGCCCAAAAATTCTTCTTTTAACAATGTTGGTTCTTGTTGCCTTTTATCCTCCCAGAATAGTGCTAGATCACCCTCTCTGATTTCCCAAAAACTATTTCTTTGTACTAAGCCTCTATTCTCCCAAGCCTTGTTCCAGGTGGATGAGCCCCTTAGATTTCCAAACATCCTTATGAGATTAGTATGTTGCCAGGAGCTGGCATATTTTTCTTTCCAAATGCTTGCCCATTGAGCCTTTGGATTTTTAACCCAATGCCACCAAAGTTTGGCCCCTAGAACATTGTTGTGTATCTCCTAATCATCCAAGCCTAGACCTCCTAGGTTCTTGGGTTTACAAACCTTTTCCCATGAGACCAAGGCCCATTTCTTTCTATTCTCCTCTTTGCCTTAGAGAAATTCCCTTTGAATGTTTCTGAATTGCTACAATACTCCTTTTGAAGCTGGGAGAGCTGATAGCATAAAAACTGGGAAAGATTGTAGCACCGTTTTTGTCAGCACCAATCTCCCCGCCAGATTTAAAGATCTGATGGTCCATTTCCTGACTTTTTCCTACATATTATTGATCAACGGTTCCCAAATTCTCTTGTGCAAAGGTTTTGTAGTTAGAGGTACTCCCAAATACTTGGAAGGGAGGGAATCCCTTTGAAAGCCTAGAATTCTGGAGATGTTTCGCTGAATAGCAATATTGGTATTAAAGAAAAATATTTTTGATTTGGAAAGATTAACCTCCATACTTGTAGCCATGGCAAAGTCCTTTAGAATTTGTTTGTACGCTAAAGCTTCCTTGGTAGTGGGGATACCCTATAACAAGGTGTCATCTACAAATTGTTGATGAGTCAGAACCTGTCCATTCTCCGTTAGTTGAAGTCCCTGGATTTTGCCCATTACTCTAGCAATCTTGATAGAACGACCAAGTCCTTCCATCATGAGGATGAAGAGAAAGGGCGAGAGTGGATCTCCCTGTCTTAGGCCTCTTGAAGGAAGAAAAATCTCAGAGGGAGAGACATTAACCAGAATTGAGAAGCTAGAAGAAGTTACGAGGGCCATGATCCATCTGACCCAATTATGATCAAAACCAAATGCAATAAGTACTTTTCTGATGTAGGCCCAATTCACTTTGTCATATTCTTTGGCTATGTCCAGTTGCATGATCATTCTAGCTTTCCTCTTACTAGTTAAGGAGTGAACCACCTCATGAGCTTGAATGATGTTGTCTAGAATCTGTCTGCCTTCTACATATCCGGTCTGTTCCCCTGATACCAGAGAGGGAAGCAAAGGTTTGAGTCAGTTGGCCACTACCTTGGATATTATCTTGTAGACCACATTACATAAGGAAATGGGTCTATACCTTTCTAGTGTTTGAGCATTGTCCTGCTTGGGAATTAAGGAGATGAAGGAGGTATTGAGCACCTTCAAGATAGTTTCGTTCACCCTGGAATCCTCCACAACCCTCAAAATGTCATGTTTAACAATATTCTAGCAGGCCTTAAAGAAATCAACGTTGAAGCCATCTGGGCCCAGTGCTTTACCATTCTGCATTTCTTTGAGGACCTCACTGACCTCCTTTTCGGTCACCGATCTGTTAAGGTTGTAATTGTCCTCTCTAGACACCAGCTTAGGAATATGACTGGTTAAGTCCCTTATATAATGTTCTCTTTCTATGTTGTTTTCCTGAGCTATGCTCCAGAAGTGCTAGACCAACATAGCTTCTATGTCCTCGTGTGATTGTTGAATCTGCCCATTCTCATTCTTGATCGAAGAGATCTTGTTGTGAGCTCTATTGGCCATAGTAGATCTGTGGAAAAATTTGGTATTGCGTTCTCCCTCTTTTAGCCATTGAACTCTGGATTTTTGTCTCCAAAATATTTCCTCTTGTTTAAACAGGTTATCCCATTCTTTATGGTGTTTCTCGACCTGATCATTTTTGTCTTTGTCAAAGCCTTCCTTGATCATTACTTGGCTGAGTTCCTGCATTTTGTTTTCAACAGATTTCTTTCCAATAGAAATGTTGCCAAAATCATTCTTGTTCCAATATTTTAGTCTCATCTTGATGTGCTTTAATCTTTTGTGCAGAAGGAACATTCTTGTTCCTTGAATCTGCAAATCTTCTGCCCACCATTTTTCAATATTGCTCATAAATTCTAGGTGTGAGAGCCATATATTCTCAAATTTGAAAGGTCTATTCCGAGGGGTCCCTATGCCCTAAATCTCCATTTGAACTGGCCAATGATCTAAACCTCCAAAGGGAAGAACCCTCATTATTATTTCTTTATCTATTAGCATAAGGTCCTTTGAGATTATGAATCTGTCTAAATTGGAGGCTACTTGAGACTCTCCTCCTCTTTTATTATTCCATGTAAAGCAGCCATTGTTTGTATCCATATCCACTAGCTTCATATTATCTGTAAAGGTTTGAAAGGCCAAAGAGTCTTTATTTAGAGCTCTGGTTCCTCCTCTTTTCTCTGAAAGAGATTTAATCATATTAAAGTCCCCTCCCATAATCCAAGGGATCCCTGCATGTCTATCCCTGAGATCCACAAGGGAATCTATGAACCAGAGTTTTTCATCTATCCTTTGTGGACCATAAACATTCGTGACAAGATAGGTTTCCTTGTCTCCAATAGGCTGAATGGCCACTGATATATAATTCATGGATGCCTCAGCATCTATTATGCCTATTCTTTGGGGATTCCAGAGAGAGAATACCTCCTGCTGAATTCTCTGCCTTAACTTCTAGAAACTCAAATCTACTGAGCCATTTGCTATGAATTTGTCTTAGCTTTTGGATGGAACACTTTGTTTCCTGGATAAAAGGAGCCTCATGTTTCAGTCTATTATTAAGTATTCTCTGTTTCCTTTTACTGCCTACACCTCTAATATTCCAAGATGTAAACTTCGTATTTAAAGATTAGTAAAGGAGTAGCTGGCTAGATCTTTCATCTTACCTGAGTCTATCATGAGTTTTCCACATTCCATCAGTAGTTTTTTCTGTTTTTTCCTACCTCTTTTCTTTCCTGGGTTTTTAGGTGCTAATCCTGGAGTCGTTTTTATCGTTTTTACTCCTTCATTGCTTTTCCTGCCAAATTTTTTTACCCCCTCCAAACCCTTTGCTCGAGTTCTCCATAAATACAGTTGTTTTATTCTATTAAACTCTTCTTGAGGTAACGATTATACCCCTTCGATTGTTCCCTGATTTAAGAACCCCTCCAGATCTAGGTGTTCTCTGTCAAGAATTTCCTGAAGCTCATGGTCCTCCAGATCGATCTCACTTTGTGTCATTTCCTGATCCATCTCCATCTCTGTATCACTCATCATGCTTTCTTTCTGTTTATCATTTTCCTATGTTTGTTCCCTGTTTTCTTCTTTCTCCTTCTCCTCAGGACTTCTTCCCCTTGCTTGATCTTCTACTGTTAATTCTTTGTCCTCTTCAAGAACTTGGAACTAGTTGTGGCTAACCTATTGTCCTTCCTTTTGTTGTTGTTTCTACCCTTTTTTCCTGCCTTTTCCTTTGTGAACCACTTTGTGAAAACTATCAGTGTCTTTCATTGTGTTAATTTTGCTCTTATTGTCTGCTTTACTAAGAGTGAAATCTCTGAGAAGGTGCCCATGTTCGTGGCATCTTCGACACCTGAACGGAATATGCTCGTAGTCCAATGCTTGTACCCAATCTTCATCATGGACTTCTAGGATTACCTCATCTGGAAGAGCTCCGGTAAATCCATCTCCACACAAATCCTTGCAAAGGAGGTGTATTTTCCCCTTCATGTGGCTTCAGAAGCTTTAAAAAATCTACCTAATTTATTGCCTATGGCAGCTAATGATTCAGTTTGCCAATAATCAAGAGGTAGAGAATAGAGTTTTACCCAGACTGGGACCGAAGTAAAAGTTTCCCGCTCTGGTACAAAATTCATCTTCCATGGCCTCATATGAAGACCTACTGCTGCATAGAAGTAGGGCCTTCCTTCAAACACTCTGTCTTTATCTTCAATGTTTGTGAACATCACCGTAAAGAAACCCTTTGATCCAAGATGTAGGTCAATGCTCCCCTTGGGTTTCCAGTGGTATTTGATCCATGTTTGTAAAGCCTTTTCCGTGGGCCATAATCCCATGAATTTACAAATTATTGCATAGGTGCACATGTGCTCCCTGTGCGCCTGCAGCGCTAGATTATTTGATACCACTCTGGGAGTGATTTCAACTTTGGGTTTACAAGATCCCTTTTGTCTTTTGTCTTTTGTTTCATGTTTTTTGTCCTCTTCCTCCTTGTCTTTAATGTTGTTATTCTCCTTCATTTTGGTACCTTCTAACTCTTCTTCCATGTTTCTTCTTCCTTCTTCAACAGTTTCTTTGCCTTTCTCTAGAACTTTCTTGCCTTTATTGGCCACAACTTCCTTGTAGGAGGGATTGGAGCTCCCTCCCCTGCGATTTTCTATGGAAAAACCTCTGCTGCCACCTCAAACCCTAGCTATTCGCTTTGCACTGATCGTTGCCTCCTCTCTCACTCATGTTGAGTCAATGCCATAAAAACCGATATTATTTAGTATTATAATTAACATGTCTAAGTTTTTGTTTTCATATTAGATGAACATGTACATTGTATGACATTTATTTTTTATTTTTATTTAGTTACAAAGCCATACCAATTAATTTATGTTGATTAATAATGAACGCATAAAATCAATCTAAAAAAATTAAATTGGTAGTTTATGTTGATTAATGATGATCACAAATAAAATGAATATACTACTAAAATAGTTGTTTGTAATGGTTGTTAATAAAAGTAAATGAAACGACTATAAGCTACTAAAGTAGACATTTACATAATGAATATGAAACTACCAAAAAAAGATAAATGACTACTGCAAATGACAAATTTGTGACTATAAATGGCGACTAAATTTTGCATATATATGACTATTAGTAGCTAATTTACAGTATCTTATAACACAACCAAAATTTAGCCATATTTCTTTTGCCATTAATTGGTAACAATGTAAACTTTGAAACAGGAACTATAAATTCAAAATGGGAACTCTGGCCCAAAAACCTCGAAATAACATGAAAAACAGTGCTAAAAACGAAAAGTGTGTATACTGGAACGATGATTTTTTCTTTTAAGGTCAATTTTGAACATGTTTTAAAAATGGCAGTGAAAACTATTTTTTTGTGGAAAAATTGTGCAAAAAACACCCTCAAAATGAAAAGTATTGATAGTGGAATGATGGCTTTATTTTTAGTGTCAATTTTCAACATTTTTAAAAAATGCTAGTAAAACCGAATTTAAAATTTAAAATTTAAAATTTCTATTTAATTTTTTTTAAGATTGTTAAAAAAAAAAAAAATATTTTAAAAACAAAAAAAAAGACTCACACTACCCTATAAAAACATAAATATAATTTTGATTCAGATTAAAAAATTTAAAATCATTATTATTATTTTTATTATTATATAACGCTCATAACATATTTCATGAAAAATACTTAAAAATATTAACATTATGTGTATATTTTTTTAAATTGAATGTCTTAGTTTATATCAATACATCATACCCATATATATCTATATATCTATATATATATATGTATATATATATATATATATATATATATATATATATATATATATATATATATATATATATATATATATATATAAAGTTTGTTGTTCTATTGTTGAAAATCATAATGGGTGACACTAGAATAAATGATATTTTGCCGGAATTTAGAGGAAATAGTTTCAAATTAAAATTCATAAATTTAAAATATATTGGCAGTTGGGTGATTCTCGGAATCGCCCAATGTAAACGAGAAAAGCTTTGATCTTGTTATGTTGCAGTTATTATAACTGTAACCACTCCAAAATTATGCATGCATATTTATTTGATTCCCTATTAATGTTAAAAAAGCGTCATGTTATTTGATTCCCTGTTAATGTTACTGAAATTACTATTTTATCATTTTAACTCTTGGATTTTTAAATGAGGAAATAGTAAAGCGGATTAACAACTTTGGTATCACTTAAAATATAATGATAATAGTTTGGAAATTAAGGGATTTGATTTAACCTAAAACATTAGGGATTGAGATTAGTTGATTCTAGTTGGAACATAATATTTTTAAATTAATAAATAAGTATTAATAAATAAAGTTTGATGTTTTATGGTTGAAAATCATAATGGGTGACACTGGAGTAAATGATACTTTATCGGAATTTAGAGGAATTAGATTCAAATTAAAATTTCTAAATTTAAAATATATTGGCAGCGAGATGATTCCGGGAATCGCCCAACGTAAACGAGAAAAGCTTTGATCTTGTTATGTTGCAATTATTATAACTGTAACCACTCCAAAATGATGCATGTAGATTTATTTGATTCCCTATTAATGTTAAAAAAGTATCATGTTATTTGATTCCCTGTTAATGTTACTGAAGTTACTATTTTATCACTTTAACTCTTGGATTTTTAAATGAGGAATTAATAAATTGGATTAACAACTTTGGTATCACTTAAAATATAATGATAATAGTTTGGACATTAAGGGTTTTGATTTAACCTAAAACATTAGAGATTGAAATTAGTTGATTCTGGTTGGAAAATAATATTTTTTTGAATTAATAAATAAGTATTAATAAATAAAGTTTGTTGTTCTATGGTTGAAAATCATAATGGGTGACACTAGAATAAATGATACTTTGCCGGAATTTAGAGGAATTAGATTCAAATTAAAATTCATAAATTTAAAATATATTGGCAATCGGGCGATTTCGGGAATCGCCCAACGTAAACGAGAAAAGCTTTGATCTTGTTATGTTGCAATTATTATAACTATAACCACTCCAAAATGATGCATGTAGATTTATTTGATTCCCTATTAATGTTAAAAAAATGTCATGTTATTTGATTCCCTGTTAATGTTACTGAAGTTACTATTTTATCATTTTAAATCTTGGATTTTTAAATGAGGAATTAATAAAGTGGATTAACAACTTTGGTATCACTTAAAATATAATGATAATAGTTTGGACATTAAGGGTTTTGATTTAACCTAAAACATTAGGGATTGAGATTAGTTGATTCTGGTTGGAAAATAATATTTTTTTGAATTAATAAATAAGTATTAATAAATAAAGTTTATTGTTCTATGGTTGAAAATCATAATGGGTAACACTAGAATAAATGATACTTTGCCGGAATTTAGAAGAATTAGATTTAAATTAAAATTCGTAAATTTAAAATATATTGGTAGTCGGGCTATTCCTGGAATCGCCCAACGTAAACGAGAAAATCTTTGATCTTGTTATGTTGCAATTATTATAACTGTAACCACTCCAAAATGATGCATGTAGATTTACTTGATACCTATTAATGTTAAAAAAGTATCATGTTATTTGATTCCAGTTAATGTTACTGAAGTTACTATTTTATCATTTTAACTCTTGGATTTTTAAATGAGGAATTAATAAAGTGGATTAATAACTTTGGTATCACTTAAAATATAATGATAATAGTTTGGACATTAAAGGTTTTGATTTAACCTAAAACATTAGGGACTGAGATTAGTTGATTCTGGTTGAAAAATAATACTTTTTTTAATTAATAAATAAGTATTAATAAATAAAGTTTGTTGTTCTATGGTTGAAAATCATAATGGGTGACACTAGAATAAATGATACTTTACTGGAATTTAGAGGAATCAGATTCAAATTTAAATTCCTAAATTTAAAATATATTGGTAGCCGGGGGATTCCGGGAATTGCCCAATGTAAACGAGAAAAGCTTTGATCTTGTTATGTTGCAATTATTATAACTGTAACCACTCCAAAATGATGCATGTAGATTTACTTAATTCCCTATTAATGTTAAAAAAGTGTCATGTTATTTGAATCCCTGTTAATGTTACTGAAGTTACTATTTTATCTTTTTAACTCTTGGATTTTTAAATGAGGAATTAATAAAGTGGATTAATAACTTTGGTATCACTTAAAATATAATGATAATAGTTTGGACATTAAAGGTTTTGATTTAACCTAAAACATTAGGGATTGAGATTAGTTGATCCTAGTTGGAAAATAATATTTTTTTGAATTAATAAATAAGTATTAATAAATAAAGTTTATTGTTCTATGGTTGAAAATCATAATGGGTAACACTAGAATAAATGATACTTTGTCGGAATTTAGAGGAATTAGATTTAAATTAAAATTCCTAAATTCCATTCCAATGGGAGTCCAATGGCTACAATCCTTGGGTACAATAGCTTTTAATTTTCAAGAACTTTTCATGAAATTTTATATGGAAGGAAAGGAAGTTGAATTAAGGGGTATTGCAGGGAAACCAGGAAAGATAATCAGCTCTAATGGTATGACAAAGCTTCTAAAAAAGGAACGAAAAGGTGTAATTGCACAATTATGTTCGCTAGATGTTTCCACATTGGAATCATCTATTTCTCCAGATCTCCAAAAAGTCTTGGACAATCATTCCAAGGTATTTGAGACTCCCAAAGGTCTCCCACCTATTCGTGAACATGATCATGCTATTCATATGATTCCAGGAAGTGTTCCTCCAAACATCAGGCCGTACAGATATCCCTATGCCCAAAAGAGTGAAATTGAATGTATGGTTGCAGAATTGCTAGAGGCTGGTATAATTCAACCAAGTCAAAGTTCTTTCTCTACTCCAGTAGTATTGGTGCACAAGAAGGATGGATCATGGCACATCTGTCCAGATTATAGGGAGCTCAACAAGCTCACTATTAAAGATAAGTTTCCCATTCTTGTCATTGATGAATTACTGGATGAATTGCATGGATCAATTTACTTCACCAAGTTGGATCTTCGTTCAGGATATCATCAAATCAGAATGAAGACTGGAGACATTCCGAAAACAACATTTAGAACTCATGAGGGTCATTATGAATTTTTGGTCATGCCTTTTGGCCTTACCAATGCACCCTCAACATTTCAAGGTTTGATGAATTCAATTTTCAAACCATTCCTTAGAAAATTTGTGTTAGTATTTTTTGATGATATACTAATCTACAGCAAGTCTTGGAAGGATCATGTTGAACATGTTGATAGGGTGCTACAACTATTGGAGGAGAAACAATTATATGTAAAAAGATCCAAATGTTTCTTTGGAGTACAAGAGGTGGAATATCTGGGCCATATTGTATCTCATGAAGGAGTTAAGGTGGACCCTAGCAAAATTAAAGCCATTAAGGAATGGAAAATCCCCACATCCATAAAACATCTGCAAGGATTTCTCGGGTTGACAGGTATTATCACAAGTTTGTTAAGAATTATGGGAGAATAGCAGCACCTCTAACAACACTATTGAAGAAAGATGCATTTTCATGGACTCCAAAAGCAACAAAGGCCTTCGAACATCTTAGAGAGGCAATGTGCCAAGCACCTGTCTTAGCTACACCGGACTTCACAAAAACCTTTATTGTGGAATGTGATGCTTCAGGAAATGGAATTGGTGATGTTTTAATGCAAGATGAAAGACCCATTTCTTTTGAAAGTCATCCAATCAAGGGAAAGTTTTTACACAAAGCTATTTATGAGAAGGAAATGTTGGAAATACTCCATGCACTTAAGAAATGGCGACCCTACCTAATGGGAAGACACTTCAAGGTAAAAGCAGATCATGATAGCCTTAAATACTTTTTAGAACAAAGATTATCCTCTGAAGAGCAACAAAAGTGGGTCACAAAGATGTTGGTTTATGACTTTGAAATCATCTACAAAAAAGGGAAGAAAAATGTGGTGGTAGATGCACTCTCAAGAAAGGATGAGGATGTGGAAGCATTGTTGTACGCCATTTCTATTATCCAACCAGATTGGATAAACGAAGCAAGGGAGGAATGGAAGAATGATGAAGAAGTGTGGGCACTTATTCGAAAGTTACAACAAGATTCCAGTACGTCAGATACATTTAGCTGGAAAAATGATTCGTTATGGTACAAAGATCGCTTATACCTCGGTAAGAATTCCCATCTAAAACAAAAGATTCTTATGGAATTGCACACTTCTCCCTTAGGAGGACACTCGGGATTTTTAAAAACTTACCACAGGGTTAAGAAGGAATTTTTTTGGGATGGCCTTAAATCAGATATTCAAAAGTTTGTGGCAGAATGTTTGGTTTGCTAACAAAATAAAGTTGAAACAATTAAGACACCGGGTCTATTACAACCTTTATCCATTCCAAGCCAATGTTGGGAGGAGGTTTCAATGGATTTTATCACAGGTTTACCCAAGTCTGAGGGAAAGAGTGTCATGATGGTGGTAGTTGATAGGCTTTCAAAGTATGCACACTTTTGTGCATTATCACATCCATTTAAAGCCAGTACAGTTTCTACTGCATTTATGGAAACAATTCAAAAGCTACATGGAAACCCAAAGATTATTGTAAGTGACAGAGATCCCATTTTCACTAGAAATTTTTGGACATAATTATTTTCTTGTCTTGGTACTTAGTTAGCTCATAGCTCATCTTATCATCCTCAATCTGATGGGAAAACTGAGATAGTAAACAAATGTTTGGAAGGATATCTTCATTGCTTTGTATCTAATAAACAGACACAATGGGTCAAATGGTTGCCTCTGGCTGAATGGTGGTATAACACTTCCTTCCATACAGCAACAAAAATGACCCCATTTATGGCACTTTATGGGTATCAGCCACCATCCATCACATCATATTTAAGAGAAAATTCTAAGGTTCAAGCAGTGGAACATCACATCGAACATCAACAACAAGTCCTCCAACTCTTAAAGGATAACCTCGTGTTGGCACAGAATAGAGTGAAACAACAGGCAGATCAACATCGCAGCGAAAGCAGTTTTGATGTAGGTGATTGGGTATTCCTACGGCTACAACCATATAAGTAAATGTCCCTCAACCAAGCTAAGAAGGATAATAAATTATCACCAAAATATTATGGTCCGTACAAGGTGTTGTAAAAGATTGGTACTATGGCATACAAATTGGAGCTTCCTGCAGCTTCTTGATTGCACCCAGTTTTCCATGTTTCATGTTTAAAGAAGGTTATAGGCGATAAGCTCCCAGTTCAAACAATATTTCCAGAACTTGACGAGGAAGGAAAAATTATATTGGAACCAGAAGTAGTCACAGAAACAAGAACATGATAGCTATGAAATCGATCAATTTCAAAGTATCTTATCAAGTGGAAGAACTTATCTGCTGAAGATTCCACATGGGAGGATGAGAATTTTATACAGAAGCATCCAGAACTACTCAAGCGTTGAGGACAACACTTTTTTAAAGGAGAGGGGCATGTTGGGTCCCTATAATACTAGTGATTACCCCATTACTATTGTAGTTGTACCCCTTATTAATATTGTTGTGCCCCTATTGTCCCCATATTGTTATTACTGTGCACCATAGAATCCCTCTATTGTTATTTTTGTGGCTTTATATTATTATTGCTAGGTCGGCTGGGTTATATTGTGACTCCTTAGACTCCTATATATATAAAGGAGGTTTTGTCATTTGTATCATCCAAGAATTGTTCATTTATGTAATGTAAAGGAGGTTGCCCCCTCGAAGAGGCTGAATTTTAAGGCGTTGATCTAACTTTTCTATCTTTTTCTTGAGCTGGCTTCATAACATACTTTGCTGAAATTTAGAGGAATTAGATTGAAATTAAAATTCATAAATTTAAAATATATTGGCAGCTGGATGATTCTAGTAATCACCCGATGTAAACGAGAAAAGATTTGATCTTGTTATGTTGCAATTATTATAACTGTAACCACTCCAAAATGATGCATGTAGGTTTATTTGATTCCCTATTAATGTTAAAAAAGTATCATGTTATTTGATTCCCTGTTAATGTTACTGAAGTTACTATTTTATCATTTTAACTCTTGGGTTTTTAAATGAGGAATTAATAAAGTGGATTAACAACTTTGGTATTACTTAAAATATAATGATAATAGTTTGGACAATAAGGGTTTTGGTTTAGCCTAAAACATTAGGGATTGAGATTAGTTGATTCTGGTTGGAAAATAATATTTTTTTAAATTAGTAAATAAGTATTAATAAATAAAATTTGTTGTTCTATGGTTGAAAATAATAATGGGTGACACTAGAATGAATGATACTTTGTTAGAATTTAGAGGAATTAGATTCAAATTAAAATTCCTAAATTTAAAATATATTGGCAACCGGGCAATTCCAGGAATCACCCAACGTAAACGAGAAAAGCTTTGATCTTGTTATGTAGTAAGTATTATAACTATAACCACTCCAAAATGATGCATGTAGATTTATTTGATTTCCTATTAATGTTAAAAAAGTATCATGTTATTTGATTCCCTATTAATGTTATTGAAGTTACTATTTTATCATTTTAATTCTTGGATTTTTAAATTAGGAATTAATAAAGTGCATTAAAAACTTTGGTATCACTTAAAATACACTGATAATAGTTTGGACATTAAGGGTTTTGATTTAACCTAAGACATTAGAGATTGAGATTACTTAATTCTATTTGGAAAATAATATTTTTTTGATTTAATAAATAAGTATTAATAAATAAAGTTTGTTGTTCTATAGCTGAAAATCATAATGGTGACACTAGAATAAATGATACTTTGCTGGAATTTAGAGAAATTAGATTCAAATTAAAATTCCTAAATTTAAAATATATTGGCAGCTGGGCGATTCCGGGAATCGCCCAACGTAAACAAGAAAAGCTTTGATCTTGTTATGTTGCAATTATTATAACTGTAACCACTCCAAAATGATGCATGTAGATTTATTTGATTCCCTATTAATGTTAAAAAAGTATCATGTTATTTGATTCCCTGTTAATGTTACTGAAGTTACTATTTTATCATTTTAACTCTTGGATTTTTAAATGAGGAATTAATAAAGTGGATTAACAACTTTTGTATCACTTAAAATATAATGATAATAGTTCGGACATTAAGGATTGAGTTAGCTGATTTTGGTTGGAAAATGATATTTTTTTGAATTAATAAATAAGTATTAATAAATAAAGTTTGTTTTTTTATGGTTGAAAATCATGATGGGTAATGTTAGAGCCTAGATTTGCCTCAGGCTGAAAAGGCAAGCTTCTAGGTTCAACATCAAACCACGCTCAGCCTCGTAGCTAGCCCTACGAGGACAGGAGAGGGCTCTCTCCGGGTCAATCTCAGCGAAAAGTGTTTCAATGGGGCTTGAGATGACTTAAAATGGGAAACTAATTTTAGGCTAGTAAATAGATATGAAAGAGGTAATTTATTGAATGACCGAACTTTCTGGGTTGTATGGGACAAAGGACAGCATGAGCTAGGAAATTAAATCAAAGACATAGAGTATTTCATGAGGCAAGATAGGCAGGAAGTTTAGCAATCAAACTGAAATAATATGGAGTGGAAAGACTATTGAGAAGCTGAAAAGGGCATACACATGAATCCTTTTCAAAGACACACAAAGTATGAATGCTTTACAAGGCAGAGCATAAACTGGATTCTACCTTTCTTACTTAAGAGCATTCAACTAGAAATGAATGGATGGTAAAACATAACAGGATACATATGAAACAGAAAGAAGAAACATATGCTAAACTCATACCACATGAATCTCATGAATCAGAGCTGCATCATTTCATTAATTCTCTGCCAAAACTGTACAGTGAAGCGCTGAGTTTTTCTTTCACCCCTTTCCCAGAAACTCCAATCCTTTTACAAAAGATTTTCAATACAATAAATAAACTCAATATGTGGGAAAACAGATCGATGAAAATAAGGAATAGTTTAATCATCATTAACAAACTGAAGCTGAAGAGCCAATCATTTGTTCTGAAAGGGAGCAGCGTTACATTTTCTACTCAAATCTGTTGATGACCGATGAAGAGGCAGAAACTGTAGCTGTAGATCCTTTGAAACATAACTGAAGTCCAAAAATAGGTAATCGAATCTTATTTCTCTGCCATGGTAGATATCTACGCTCTAAATTTAGGCGTTTTAGTCTTTGACTTTTCACCTTCCCTTTTGCCGTTTGAATAAAAACTAATTCTTACTAAGGTTTCGCCTTTAATGAAGGGAAACAAAGTTCCGTCAATTCCAATGGCGATCTCTCCGTCAAAACCACATATCCATTTGCTTAACAAGATTCCCAACACCTTTTTTTTTATCCTGAATGTCCAAGGTTGAAAAACTAACCAAGGAAAAGTCTTCATTCACCTCACACAATGCCTCAGTGAGTTTTCTAACAAGGATGTTGATCTTGATATTGTTATAAATATGACAGATCTCGCACATCTGTGTAGAATTGAAAACGACTCTCCGTAACTCTCGGATTCCTTGGCATTGGCCCTCCAGCATTATAATGGACTGAGAGTAACCTTCCATACATTTTTGAGATTTAGCCAAAACAATGATCCTAAGATTGATTTACTAGAATTATTACACCATATTATGTGTAGCACTTGAAAATGGCCGAGATAACTGCCTTTGCTTTCGGACCATTATGATCAGACTGGCCAGCATCAGAAGATGCTTTGAAATCTTGGTTTTCAATGGAAGACTCTAATTGGTCTAATCGTGTGCGACTATGAATCACAATATCATCTAAGTTTGATTCATCGATACTGTAATTTGCACTCCATGGAGGGGGGGTTACACATTCTGAATCTGATTGATCTGACATTCATGATGGATCTTTTGATGGTGTAACTAGAGATGATGAACCAACACGTAGCCTGTGAAGTGCAGCATTTGATTCTCTCATTGTAGATATGGTTTCAAAATAGTGTGTGCAAGATGCCAAGGAAACTAGAATGGGTCGCAGCATTTCCCCGGACAGATGGTGGATCCTAAAAACTCTGACTCCGTTGGAGCTGTAATTAAGGCTCCATAATCACTGGCTGCTTTAAGCAACAATTCTGAAAATCAGTGCTGAAACTTTGGGTGAGATGTGCCACGCTATTATCATCCCGTCGACCTGCAGTTCCACTTGCAAATCTACCAAATCATGTTGCGCAGATATAAGGTCTCTCAAAACTCTTACCAAAGTATCAATAAGACCTATCATATTACCCAAATTCTGCACATCTTCATCAACACGAAGTAACCGAGCAAATTTGATATTTGAGAAGATTGGAAAAAAGTTTCGGTCTCAAGCCAATGCGTCGCGCCCGGTGAGTGCGCCGCACATGTTCAAATTTCCATGGTGGAACACGGCTCTATGCACCGCGCAGTTTATATACACCACGCCCAACTCCCAACGCGCCGCGCTCTATCAATTACACATAGTCCAACCTTTCCAACACAGATTTGCTTCCTCACCACTTAAGTCGACTTCAATTGATCCCTTGAATGCAAAATGGCATTGATACACATAAAAATATCTTCATAAAGACATGGCTTTGATTTTGTCTTTGTAAAGACCCATTTTTGTATGTTTTAAAATTGGCGTTTCTTCACTTTTAATACAACTCTGTTCTTCAAGTTTCTCTTTGATTTTTTTTGGCTAAAATGATGGCTCTTTTGTTGATTTTTTGCAGGAGATGGTGGCGTTGAACTTCGGCAAAGGATGACCAGAGTCTGCATTTGAAGTACTCCATGGCAGAAAACTTTAAAAATACATATTTATTACAAACAATTAATTTGATGATTTCCTCTTCAAAACAGAGTTTTGAAGAGGAATCATCCTTGAGCATTATTGATAATATAAATCTGAACCTCCCTCTGGCTTGCTAGCATTGTTGGGCACTTTGAGGACTAAATCAGTTAAATCCTAGACCTAAAAATCTTATAATAACTCTTTGTTGACAAGAGGTCAAAACAAGACTATGAATGATTTCAAAATTGATTCGACAAACAAACCTAAACCAGCAAGTACAAAGCATGAGGGGAAATGACTGACAAGACCCTTCCGTCAGATCATGGCATGCCCCTAGCAGAATGCAACTGAGTGAATCGAGTGATACACCTAAAAATGAAATGCAATAAGAGAAATGATCTCTGACGGAGGGATGTAAAGATCGACTCTAACATTGGCTCCAATGGGGATGGTAGCTCCTTGGAGGTGACAAGAATGGCAGATCTCTAGGAGAGATAGACAATGCCTTCATCCATTGGGCTATGGAGTCCATTATTTTGACAAATTAACACAAGACTCTTGACTCATTTATTGACTAAAAATTTGACTCAAACTAACTCGATGCAAACTGGAATGACTAAAAAAAACTTGACTCTAACAAACTAACTCAAAATACTAAGACCTGAACTTAAAACTTAAAGCTTGGTGGTAAGACATGACCACCTGTGTTTCTTACAGGACAATATATCATCAAACTATATCAAAATGCCAATGTAACCAATCAAGCAAATGCCTTCTTGATTGATTCTCCTCATCAGATTTCTTGGTCAAAAGTAGATACTTGTAACTGGGCATGCAAAAATATAATTGACCATGATCTCCTTCATCACTGAATACTGCGATAATCACCTTCACTGCTGACTGCAACAGATTTGCTAGTGGATCATGAAAAACATGAAGATTTACCTCCTGCTGAAAGAGCAAGGTGTCTTTCTCCTTTGATTCTAATCTTCCTTCATAATGCACTTCAGTAAGAGTATGTTCCTGGTCCTCAAAAAATTCTGAACAAGTAGATGAGCAGATCTCCTCTTGGAAAAACATTTCAAAACATGAGGCATAGGAAGAAGAATCTGAAAGACAGTCTTGAATGTTCTGATCTTCTGTAGTCTGAATACTATTTTGATCATCTTCATATGATATAACAGCCAGATTGTCATGTTTCTCATTACATTCATCAATCAAGAGAAAAGAAACTTCAGATGTTTCTTGAAACCCAACACTATCATTTCTATCATCTACCATAAATTCGTCCAAAGAAACTTTTTTACTTACTTGAAAGAAGATCTCGTCTTGTTTTTCATAGAGGGAATGAACTACCTCCTCGTGAAGATCTAGTTCCAGTGGGATGAGAACATTTAGGTCTATAACTTTGTTTTCTTCATTTGAGGCATCCTCAACAATGCAACTCTCTTTTGTGAGATCCAGAACAACATGTTTTTCCTCATCACAATATATCTCTCGATATGATTTATCATCATCATTATCTGAGATTGGAACATCATTTTCCTGCGTATCATCTTTTATTTCAAACAGATATGAAATAAAACTTCTTCTCTCATCATTTTCAGCAATATGGAAATCTTCAACCTGCTGATCTTGATAAGTATCCTCTAAGATTTCTGTGTGCTGCTGAAACGGATTTTCATACAGGGCTTCCATGATCTCTTCATCCATGAAATTATCATCTTCATAATATTTCTCAAGGCTTTCAATAAAACTATAAGCATGTTTGCAACAGTCCTGAACTAAATTTAATGATGGATAAGAGTCTTTATACCTTTCAAAGAACATGGCATGAAAATCCTTTAAACAGTAAATACAAGCAAGCGACAAACTTTCATATCAAGATCGGTCTTCACCTTCCAAAGTGGCCAGGAATATCTTCATCAAGCAATCTTCAGGAAAATCAACCTTCAACTTGCGAATATGCATGTGAAATCTAACCAGATGTAAAGTAGCATCCTTCCTATCATCATCTTTAAACATAGGCAAATTCTTTTGCCAATCTAGCTTAGGAATTTTATCTGGAAAACCTAGAATGTGATCTCAGCTCATGGGAGCGTATCTTCT
Source organism: Pinus tabuliformis (assembly GCA_031772625.1). Lineage (NCBI taxonomy): Eukaryota > Viridiplantae > Streptophyta > Pinopsida > Pinales > Pinaceae > Pinus > Pinus tabuliformis. Next base: position 657,101,457 of record CM062815.1, read on the forward strand.
TGCAACCCGTTCCATCTTGAAAATCTTAAAGCTACTAATCTTCCTACACTGGAGTCACCAGGTGAATGATTGATTTCTAGATTTTTCAGTGAATGGAGTCGCCAAGTGAATGATTTCAGCCTTCTTATGTCTGATCATTGTCCACCATCAACAATCAGATCTGAACTTGATACATGTACTGGGGCAGTTAACAAGTTAGATGTCATGTTTACAAGCTAGACCGGAGATCGACTGAAGCAGCGTTTATCTACTTCCACTAATGCAAAGCAAAAGCGTTTCGAAGGCTACCTGGCATAACTTCAGGCTCCGTCTGTAGCTATAAAACAAATGACATCAACAAACAAACCATTTTCTTCCCCAGTGGAGTCGACACCATGTTAGAGCCTAGATTTGCCTCAAGCTGAAAAGGCAAGCTTCTAGGTTCAACATCAAACCATGCTCAGCCTCGTAGCTAGCCCTACGAGGACAGGAGAGGGCTCTCTCTGGGTCAATCTCAACGAAAAGTGTTTCAATGGGGCTTGAGATGACTTAAAATGAGAAATTGATTTTAGGTTAGTAAATAGATATGAAAGAGGTAATTTATTGAATGACCGAACTTTTTGGGCTGTATGGGACAAAGGACAGCATGAGCTGGGAAATTAAATCAAAGACACAAAGTATTTCATGAGGCAAGATAGGCAGGAAATTTAGCAATCAAACTGAAATAATATGGAGTGGAAAGACTATTGAGAAAGCTGAAAAGGGCATACACATGAATCCTTTCCAAAGACACACAAAGTATGAATGCTTTACAAGGCAGAGCATAAACTGGATTCTACCTTTCTTACTTAAGAGCATTCAACTAGAAATGAATGGATGGTAAAACATAATAGGATACATATGAAATAGAAAGAAGAAACATATGCTAAACTCATACCACATGAATCTCATGAATCAGAGCTGCATCATTTCATTAATTCTTTGCCAAAACTGTACAGTGAAGCGCTGAGTTTTCTTTCACCCCTTTCCCAAAAATGCCAACCCTTTTACAAAATATTTTCAATACAATAAATAAACTCAATATGTGGGAAAACAGATCGATGAAAATAAGGAATAGTTTAATCATCATTAGCAAAGTAAAGTTGAAGAGCCAATCATTTGTTCTGAAAGGGAGCAGCGTTACATTTTCTACTCAAATCTGTTGATGACCGATGAAGAGGCGGAAACTGTAGCTGTAGATCCTTTGAAACATAACTGAAGTCCAAAAATAGGTAATTGAATCCTATTTCTCTGCCATGGTAGATATCTACGCTCTAAATTTAGGCATTTCGGTCTTTGACTTTTCACCTTCCCTTTTGCCGTTTGAATAAAAACTAATTCTTACTAAGGTTTCGCCTTTAATGAAGGGAAACAAAGTTCCGTCAATTCCAGCTGCGATCTCTCCGTCAAAACCACATATCCATTTGCTTAACAAGATTCCCAACACCTTTTTTTTTATCCTGAATGTCCAAGGTTGCAAAACTAACCAAGGAAAAGTCTTCATTCACCTCACACGATGCCTCGGTGAGTTTTCTAACGAGGATGTTGATCTAGATATTGTTATAAATATGACAGATCTCGCACATCTGTGTAGAATTGAAAACGACTCTCCATAACTCTCGGATTCCTTGGCTTTGGCCCTCCAGCATTACTATGGACTGAGAGTAACCTTCCATACATTTTTGAGATTTAGCTAAAACAATGATTTACTAGCATTACTACACCATATTATGTGTAGCGCTTGAAAATGGCCAAGATAACCGCCTTTGCTTTCGGACCATTATGATTAGACTGCCCAACATCAGAAGACGCTCCGAAATCAGGGTTTTCAATGGAAGACTCTAATTGGTCTAATCGTGTGCAACTACGAATCACAATATCATCTAAGTTTGATTCATCCATACAGTAATTTGCACTCCATGGAGGAGGGGTTACACATTTTGAATCCGCTTGATCTGACATTCATGATGGATCTTTTGATGGTGTAACTGGAGATGATGAACCAACACATAGCCTGTGAAGTGCAGCATTTGATTCTCTCATTGCAGATATGGTTTCAAAATAGCGTGTGCAAGATGCCAAGGCAACTAGAATGGGTAGTATAATTTCCCCAGACAGATAGTGGATCCTAAAAACTCTGACTCTGTTGGAGCTGTAATTAAGGCTCCATAAAAACTGGCTGCTTTAAGCAAAAATTCTGAAAATCGGCGCTGAAACTATGGGTGAGACGTGCCACATTGTTATCATCCCGTCGATCTACAGTTCCACTTGCAAATCTGCCAAATCATGTTGCGCAAATGTAAGGTCTCTCAAAACTCTTACCAAAGTATCAATAAGACCTATCATATTACCCAAATTCTGCACATCTTCATCAACACGAAGTAACTGTAGAAATTTTGAATAATATGACACTTATTCAACAGAGATTATCTTGATTATACACTATTGCAGAAAACATGCATAATACATAACCTCCTCTACGTTGATCATCAATTTACAGAAGCAGAAACATTCACAGGTGCACATAGAAGCATCAATCAAACTCATTAACACAGTATGTATCCTGGGGAAAGCATCTCGCTAAAAACCCCAACTATCTGTATATTATATTGATTGAATCATGTAACATTACAAAGTACAATGCTTATCACAAGCAATCCAGTACCAGCTCCACCTGTTACACACAATATAGCTCAGATCTGATCTCCAAATCTATTCCACTGCTTGCTTGCCTCCACAGCTCAATACCTGGTCAAGAATGAATGAGAATGGTTTACCAAACTCGTATTTAACCTCCAAAGAATCACTCACATTGGGAAAGAAGTGAGCAGAGGCTATAATACTTGGTATTGGCCAATTCATTGGCATACTCAATCCCTTTGATTGTGCAAATCATCATGCACAACTATAGTCACAACTGATAGCAATCTGATCCTCTAACACCTGTCCCTGCTGAACTGAACATGCACTGACATGAAACTGAGTTAACTGATGTATTCTATAGTTGCATTATGAGTTAATAATTAGTTTAACAACTCATCATTAGTCTATTTGCAGTTAGACTAATTACAACTAGTTTAACCAAGTCAAACTGAACACAACTTCATCAACTCTACAATCAACTCCACCAAACTCAACTGATTGAGTTCTAACTGAAGTCATGTATGCAACAACTCAACTGACCCACAAAGAAAGCATACTTCCTTCTGACAGATGCATGTGCCACATCTGTAGCTCAACTGAAGTGCTCCAAGAGAATAAGATCAAGTTTATATTCCAAATATTATTATGAGACAATAATATTTGACTTTTCTATTTTTGATAGCCAGTCTAAAAATAGACTTTGATCACTCCTGTTGTGATCACTCCTACTGTGATCACTCCTGCTGTGGTCACTCCTGCTATGATCATCCCTGTTTTGGTCACTCCTGCTGTGATCATCCCTGCTGGGATCCAAAAATAGAACTTGCGCCATAATTTGCCTGCGAGCCCACTTAGTGAAGGCGACTATTTTCACTAAGCTCCATCATCTTGTTGCATTCTCAACAAGCATTTCTTGTTGCACACTTTTCAACACTCCCTCTCAACAAGAAAGGCTTCCTATCAAACCCGATCCTGTAACTCTGGAATGTTCTCCATGCAACACATCTGGCCGGTCCACTTGCTCTGTCATCAAAGTCTCTGACTGCTATTGCCTCTGTCGACTGAAAAATTTGTATCTCTGTGCTCTTTAGTATCTGACTGCTCTAGCCTCTGTCACTTTGATCTCTGACTGCATCTATGCTACTGCTAGTTCTATCTCCCAGCATTTCATCTACACTGCACCTCCCAACTGACCTCCCTGTTGGGCTAGAAACATCCTCTGATGCTAAAGCTCTACCTGCTGCTGACAAGTGCTCCCTCTCTGACATCTGTGCTACTGCAACATCTACATGCATCTCACACCATTGCACACCTCTCTGCGCCACCTAGCACTGTGCAAAACACTTGTGCCTCTCGCATTGCTGCAGCCTGCTAGCTATGCACTGTCCTGGGATTCCCTGCACTGTCCCTCTCTCTGCCGCTCCATCTACATCTGTCTCTACCCAATCAGTCAGTTCCTGCTACTACACATCGGGGCTCCCGTAGCAAGGTCTCATCCAAGAGGTTGGGTACCTCAAGGATCCTACCCCTCCTCCTTGGGACGATCAATCCACATCACCCCACCTCCTACCTGGAGGTATGGTTGCATGTGATCCCTCAGCCCACCTGGCTCGAAGTTTCCCCCTACTGGAGGTCTCTGGATGAGTAGATGTCTCTACTCAATCTCCTCTCAGCTTCCCCTATTGTGGCTCCTCCACAACCTCCTGAAGATGCTGCACCAATCGTGGCTCCTCCACAATCGTCTGAGACTTCTTCTGGCTCTGCATGTCGAGAGGTAATATACGCTCCCTCTCAACCACCAAGTCTCCATCAGTTGCCTTACTGCTCAAGGCTTTGCATGCATCTTGAACCTCAAGAGCATACAGGTTCTTGACCCGTGAACCAATCTGCTTCACTTGTCTAGTGATGATGTGTCTAAGGAAAACCTTTCCCTTACTGAAGACTACATCATAGCCTCTGTCTTCCAGAATCGCGATCGACACCAAGTTTCTCTTCAGTCCTGGTACATACTTGACATCGGTCAAGGTAAGGCGAGCTCCATGCTCCCTCTGAAAAATAACCGTGCCTACACCTGAGACACTATACTTCTCATCATTACCCATCCCTATGAGTATCTGGAGATCTTTCTCCTCCAAAGTACTGAACAAACTTTTGTCACCAGTCATGTGGAAAGAAGCTCCACTGTCAAGAAATCAACCACTTCCCATCATGGATGAAACCATGCATGCGAAGAGTGTGAAATCCAACTCAAACTGTGAAGCAAGTGCCTCACCTTCAGATCCTTCCCCGGATCCCTTCTTGGACTTCTTTTTTGGGCAATTAGTAGCATAATGACCCAACTCATGACAACGAAAGCATCTCACCTTTGCCTTGTCAACCTTCTTCCCATCATTGGAAGAAATGGATTCGGAAAGAGAAACCTTCCCCTTCCCCTTCTTTGCCTTACTTTCTAAGGCACAGTTCTCCTCATCCTGCATGGATGAAGAACTGTCTCTGGTGCTCCGTCTGATCTCCTCTTGCACAAGATCCAACCAAAGTCTCTCCCATCCTGGCAATTTCTCCCAACCATTAACAGAGTCCTGATAGGAATGCCAACTCTTCAGAAGACCAAGGAGAGCCAAGCTCACCAAGTCCTCATCATCGACAGTAACCCCCACACTTCCCAGCTCATCTAGACACTGAGTGAACTTCGTGAGATACTTGGGCATACTGTCACCATTCTCACATTTGATGTTTCTGAGTTTATCTTTGAGTGCCAACTTCCTCTGATCGCTCTTGCTTTGGAATAGATCTGTTAAAGCCTTCCACATCAGATATGGAGAAGTCTTTCCATGCAGGCTGGACACAATGTGATCCTTTATGCCCTCCAACAGAATCCTTCGACATTTTGTGGTCTTCTTTTGCCAAGCATCAGCTTGAGTAGCATCAGTAGGCTTTGGGACATCCGTCTCTATGAACTCCTTCAGCCCGTTATCATCCAATACTGCCTCCATCCTATCCTTCCATGCAATATAGTTTGAGCTGCCCTCAAGAGCATACTCTAATCGCAATCCATTGAAAGAAATTGTTGCGTTGCCACCAAGAAAACACTACTGCAAATTCGAATTCCACTAGCTCCAACCCAACTCCCTCGGATCTAAGATTCGTGAGAACACAATATTTCTCGTATAGAGATTGACTGTATGGGCTTTTACCGGATATTTCAACTTCCAAAGGAAGGATGAATCCAGAGGCTACCTAGCCCGATTACAGGCTCTGCCTGGAGAAATAAAATGTAAACACTTCCTGAATAGTAGATCTGATGATCAACAGCTCTGATACCATGTAGAAATTTTGAATGATATGAAACTTATTCAACAGAGATTATCTCGATTATACACTATTGCAGAAAACATGCATAATACATAACCTCCTCTACGTTGATCATCAATTTAGAGAAGCAAAAACATTCACAGGCGCACATAGAAGCATCAATCAAACTCATTAACGCAGTATGTATCCCGCGGAAAGCATCTCGCTAAAAACGCCAACTATCTTTATATTATATTCATTGAATCATGTAACATTACAAAGTACAATGCTTATCACAAGCAATCCAGTACCAACTCCACATGTTACACACAATACAGCTCAGATCTGATCTCCAAATCTATTCCACTGCTTGACTGCCTCCACAGCTCAATACCTGCTCAAGAATGAATGAGAATGGTTTACCAAACTCGTATTTAACCTCCAAAGAATCACTCACACTGGTAAAGACGTGATCAGAGGCTATAATACTTGGTATTGGCCAATTCATTGGCATACTCAATCCCTTTGATTGTGCAAATCATCATGCACAACTATAGTCACAACTGATAGCAATCTGATCCTCTAACACCTGTCCCTGCTGAACTGAACATGCACTGACATGAAACTGAGTTAACTGATGTATTCTATAGTTGCATTATGAGTTAATAATTAGTTTAACAACTCATCATTAGTCTATTTGCAGTTAGACTAATTACAACTAGTTTAACCAAGTCAAACTGAACACAACTCCATCAACTCTACAATCAACTCCACCAAACTCAACTGATTGAGTTCTAACTGAAGTCATGCATGCAACAACTCAACTGACCCACAAAGAAAGTGTACTTCCTTCTGACAGCTGCATGTGCCACATCTGTAGCTCAAACTGAAGTGCTCCAAGAGAATAAGATCAAGTTTATAGTCCAAATATTATTATGAGACAATAATATTTGACTTTTCTATTTTTGACAGCCAGTCTAAAAATAGACTTTGATCACTCCTGCTGTGATCACTCCTGCTATGATCACTCCTGTTGTGGTCACTCCTACTATGATCATCCCTGCTGTGGTCACTCCTGCTGTGATCATCCCTGCTGGGATCCAAAAATAGAACTTGCAACATAATTTGCCTGCGAGACCACTTAGTGAAGGTGACTCTTTTCACTAAGCTCCATCATCTTGTTGCATTCTCAACAAGCATTTCTTGTTGCACACTTTTCAACATAACCGAGCAAATTTGATATTTGAGAAGATTGGCAAAAAATTTCGGTCTCAAGCCAATGCGTTGTGCACACATCCCAGTGTGTCGCGCCCGATGAGTGCACCGCACATGTTCAAATTTCCACGGTGGAACACGGCTCTATGCGCCGCACAGTTTATATGCGCCACACCCAACTCCCAACGTGCCGTGCTCTGTCAATTACACATAGTCTGGCCTTTCAAACACAGCTTTGCTTCCTCACCACTTAAGTCGACTTCAATTGATCCCTTGAATGCAAAATGACATTAATACACATAAAAATATCTTCATAAAGACATGGCTTTGATTTTGTCTTTGTAAAGACCCATTTTTGTATGTTTTAAAATTGGCATTTCTTCACTTTTAATACAACTCTGTTCTTCAAGTTTCTCTTTGATTTTTGGCTAAAATGATGGCTCTTCTGTTGATTTTTTGCAGGAGATGGTGGTGTTGAACTTCGGCAAAGGATGACCAGAGTCTGCATTTGAAGTACTCCATGGCGGAAAACTTTAAAAATACATATTTATTACAAACAATTAATTTGACGATTTCCTCTTCAAAACAGAGTTTTGAAGAGGAATCATCCTTGAGCATTATTGATAATGAAAATCTGAACCTCCCTCTGGCCTGCTGGCATTATTGGGCACTTTGAGGACTAAATCAGTTAAATCCTAGACCTAAAAATCTTATAATAACTCTTTGCTGACAAGAGGCCAAAACAAGACTATGAATGATTTCAAAATTGATTTGACAAACAGACCTAAACCAGCAGGTACAAAGCATGAGGGGAAATGACTGACAAGACCCTTCTGTTAGATCATGGCATGCCCCTAGCGGAATGCAACTGAGTGAATCGAGCGAGACACCTAAAAATGAAATGCAATAAGAGAAATGATCTCTGACAGAGGGATGTAAAGACCGACTCTAATAGGTAACACTAGAATAAATGATACTTTGCTGGAATTTAGAGGAATTACATTCAAATTAAAATTCCTAAATTGGCAGTCGGGTGATTCCGAGAATCGCCCAAGGAAAACGAGAAAATATTTGATCTTGTTATATTGCAATTATTATAATTGTAACCACTCCAAAATGATGCATGTGGATTTATTTCCTATTAATGTTAAAAAACTATCATGTTATTTGATTCCATGTTAATGTCACTGAATTTACTATTTTATCATTTTAACTCTTGGATTTTTAAATGAGGAATTAATAAACTGAATTAACAACTTTGGTATAACTTAAAATATAATAATAATAGTTTGGAATTTAAGGGTTTTGATTTAACCTAAAACATTAGGGATTGAGATTAGTTGATTCTGGTTGGAAAATAATATTTTTTTGAATTAATAAATAAAGTTTGTTGTTTTATGGTTGAAAATCATAATGCATGACACTAGAATAAATGATACTTTTCTGGAATTTAGAGGAATTAGATTCAAATTAAAATTCCTAAATTTAAAATATATTGGCAGTCGGGCAATTCCGGGAATCACCCAACGTAAACGAGAAAAGCTTTGATTTTGTTATGTTGCAATTATTATAACTGTAACCACTCCAAAATGATGCATGTAGATTTATTTGATTCCCTACTAATGTTAAAAAATTACCATGTTATTTGATTCCTTGTTAATGTTACTGAAGTTACTATTTTATCATTTTAACTCTTGGATTTTTAAATGAGGAATTAATAAAGTGGATTAACAACTTTGGTATCACTTAAAATATAATGATAATAGTTTGGACATTAAGCGTTTTGATTTAAACTAAAACATTAGGGATTGAGATTAGTTGAATCTTGTTGGAAAATAATATATTTTTACATTAATAAATAAGTATTAATAAATAAAGTTTGTTGTTCTATGGTTGAAAATCATAATGGGTGACACTAGAATAAATGATACTTCACCGGAATTTAGAGGAATTGGATTCAAATTAAAATTCCTAAATTTAAAATATATTGGCAGCTGGGCGATTCCGGGAATCGCCCAACGTAAACGAGAAAATCTTTGATCTTGTTATATTGCAATTATTATAACTGTAACCACTCCAAAATGATGCATGTAGATTTATTTGATTCCCTATTAATGTTAAAAAAGTATCATGTTATTTGATTCCCTATTAATGTTACTGAAGTTATTATTCTATAATTTTAACACTTCGATTTTTAAATGAGGAATTAATAAAGTGGATTAACAACTTTGGTATCACTTAAAGTATAATGATAATAGTTTGGACATTAAGGGTTTTGATTTAACCTAAAACATTAGGGATTGATATTAGTTGATTCTGGTTGGAAAATAATATTTTTTTGAATTAATAAATAAGTATTAATAAATAAAGTTTGTTGTTCTATGGTTGAAAATCATAATGGGTGACACCAAAATAAATAATACTTTGCCAAAATTTAGAGGAATTAGATTCAAATCAAAATTCCTAAATTTAAAATATATTGGCAGTTGAGTGATTCTAGGAATCGCCCAACATAAACGAGAAAAGCTTTGATCTTGTTATGTTGCAATTATTATAACTGTAACCACTCCAAATTGATGCATGTAGATTTATTTGATTCCCTATTAATGTTAAAAACGTATCACGTTATTTGATTGTGTGTTAATGTTACTGAAGTTACTATTTTATCATTTTAACTCTTTGATTTTTAAATGAGGAATTAATAAAGTGGATTAGCAACTTTGGTATCACTTAAAATATAATGATAATAGTTTGGACATTAAGGGTTTTGATTTAACCTAAAACATTAGGGATTGAGATTAGTTGATTCTGGTTGGAAAATAATATTTTTTTGAATTAATAAATAAGTATTAATAAATAAAATTTGTTGTTCTATGGTTGAAAACCATAATGGGTGACACTAGAATGAATTTAAAGTAAAAAAATAAGTCTTTTAAAAAAATGACATGATGCAGAATCATCACTTTTTTAAATCAGTATGCAAATCACTAACATTCTAAAATGTAATGTACATAAAAAAAATTAAAGTGCCAAAAACTATGCTTTAAAAAAAATATGTGTGTTCTACATCACCCCTTTTTAAAATCGGGTCAATTTTTTGCTATCTCTATGAAACGGGTAACTGTATCACTTCACGTTTCAAAGTTTACATTGTTTGGTTTCAAACGATGACTAAAATTTGCATATATATGAATATTAGTATCTAATTTATATTATCTTATAACACGACCAACATTTTGGTCATATTTATTTAGTCATTAATTTGTTTTCTCGAGTAATCATTTAGTAACATATTTTGTTGTATATTTGGTCATTAATTGTGGCAATTAATGACTAAATCAATGACTAAATTAATGACCAAATTTATGACTAAATATACTACTAGATAATAAAATTGAGACAACCAATTAATGGCTAAGCTAAAAACGACTAAAAATTGGTCACATTATAAGATACTATAAATTAGCTACTATTGGTCACCGATTGAAAAATAATCGTTTATATGCAAATTGTAGTTGTTTTTTTAGTAGCTAATTAGCCATTTTGTACTAGTGTGGGGTTACTAACTTCAAACATGAATATCTCTCAAACCGTGAAGACTTACGTGGCGTGCCATATATCAACGGAAACATCTCGACAAGTAGAATCCATCTAGAATATCCTTGAATCAGAATAAAGTAATCTTTCAAGTCAAAATTCCCATGCAAGATCAGGGTAGCCCTTGGTGCTTCTTTGGTTGATATCAATGACAACCACTGATAAACAATCTCCCTCTTTGGCATTGATGGTAGCACAAGTACTCCCCTTACGGTCACGACACCTCTTCCTACTACCTTCTCTCCCCTTTTTTCATTAATGGAAAAGGGTAACTCCCCCTGACAAGGTGTCATCTTGCACACCTATACACACCTCCACTCCCCCTTTCTACATAGTTAGATAAGAGAAAGATACTAAGGAGATCTTGGGAGAATCTGAAGCTTTTGTCGAAGATACTCAAATTTTTCATGAGGTAATAGTTTGGTAAAGATGTCAGCAATTTGTTCGTTTTTGCCATCATATTCAAGCTTGATATTCTTTTTGGCGACCTTCTCTCTAATGAAATGATATTTGATTAGAATGTGCTTTGTTTTGGAATGCATCATAGGATTTTTGGAGATACTGATGACACTGGTGTTATTGCAGAAGATGGGAATAGCCTCATCAAACTTAATTTGAAGATCTTGCAAGTTTTGTTTCATCCAGAGAACTTGAGTACAACAAGCTACTACCGCGATGTATTCTGCTTCTGCTGTGGATAATGAGATTGAAGACTTATTTTTACTTAACCATGAGACAAGGCAACCACCTAGGTAGAACGCTGCTCCACTAGTGCTCTTATGATCATCAACACTTCCTAACCAATTTGCATTTGTATAAGCTTGGATGACCAGATCATTTCATTGGGGATACCAGAGACTATATTCTATTGTACCATTAAGGTATTGAAGAATTCTTTTGACGCCAATAATATGACATTCTTTCGGTGCTACATGGAATTGCGCTACTTTTCCAATTGCCTGCATCACATCTGGGAGGGAGACTGTCACATATAGGAGACTACCAATCATGGATATATACAACCTTTGGTCCACATCTGATTTGTTGTTGAATGTTATTTTTTCTGTGCTAATTTCAACTTCAGAATTAAAAACAATCGCTCATCATTTTATTTATGTGCATAGGTTTCCTTTATGGTGTTTTTGAATGTAACAGGTAGATTTGTCAAGTTTTATGTGAAATTCATGAGAAAAATAACATGTGAATAATGTTTTGAACATCAGCAAACAAATATACAACAAACCATCATAACGAACTTTTAACACAGTGTTTTGACGAAGGAGTTCACCCCTCCTGGGTTACATCTCCTTGGTCTAGCTTCCATGGCTTGGGCCTCTATATTAGCTCAAAATGGAAAAAAAATTGTTTACAATGCTCTACTTCTCCTGAAACCTGCTTCAACGTACTCAGAACATCAAAATCATCTAGGAATGACTTTTTTTTAGCCCAGATTGGTCAAAGATTGCAAAAGTTATGGCCTCTTCAGTTTCTCCTGGGAATTCTCCACTAAAATTGGAAGAACTCCATTTAACGCTACCAAATTTTGAGAAAATACCGAATTTATCAGACCGCCAAAAGTTATGCAAACCTAACTGCATGTTGATTAGCGGATAAGTATGGATTAATTAAGGTTTAATCCTGATTAGTGCATTAAGCGCATGGTTAGTGTAATCGTTGGCCTCCGATTTCATCGTGTGGTCACATGTGGAGAGGGGGTTCGCTTGCGGCACTAGCCCTCTCCTCCCCCAATCGCTATAGTTAAGAATAAAAAATAGAAATTGTAACCATAGTATTGAAAGAACCAATGGCGTGGTATAATGGTAAGGCTCTAGACTTGCTCGATGAGGTCACAGGTTCGACTCTGCTGACCTACTATAATATTTTGTCACTGTGCACCGATGCCTAGGCCTTTGCGGAGGGACACATGGTAGCCTCCAGGCTTGCCACATATCTCCTTATCATTGGTTCTCCTCCAACCAATCAGAAAATACCATTTCACCAAACTGTATACCAACCAAATTGTGCCGCTTGGAAAGACCCCACTGGCCATTGACCAAACTTTAACCTGCACAGTCACCTACCACATCAGTAGTACAAACTTCTCACTATGTAGTGACTGTACTTTTTTTGTTGCAAAATTCCTCTATTTGGAAAAGCAGATAGAACACGATATCTTTCTCATACGAGCTTTGTTTTGAGTGAAATGAGTTGCATTGGGATCGTATCACCAAGTTAGATGTGGTAGTTCAATATTTGAGTGATTCTCAACACTTTGATTTTTGAGCTAAATACTGATCACCTGATCATTCCTCCCCACTGGAAGCCTTTTAGACCCCAAAAGATACTATCAGTTGTTCAACATGTAAGGGTACAACTGCCTCACCTTCTCAATCTGCATCCATTTTTCATTAGAAGGATTTTGTTCCTTGAGTCCCACTTGAAGGTATTCGACATTCCCTCTCTTTGAAGTTCTAGTTCTTCTATCAAGTATGAGATATTGCTGAAGTTCATCAACATATTCTAGTGAGAAATCATCTATTGATGGCAGATGAACATGATCTCCTTGATTATTAATCAAAGGAGGCTCAAACAATCTCAAATTCTCAACATTAACAACAGAGTATATTTTCATATAAGGAGGAAAATCTAGCCTAAATGCATTGTTACCTATCTTTTCTAGAATTTTAAAAGGACCATAATAGATTGGCTTCAACTTTTTACCTTCCCCTTGAAGTCTCTCTTTTCTAACATATAACAAAACTTTATCAGCAACTTGAAATTTATGATTGACATTATGTTTGTCATGCCTTGCCTTGTAGCTGCTTTGACTCTTTCAAGTTGTTCTTGCATTATGTGATGTATCAACTGAATTCTCTCAATGAACTTCCTTGCCTTATCGATGTCACTATGACCATCTATAGTGACATCTTTCTTAAAGATGAAGTCCAATGGAAATCTTTGCAAGTACCCAAAACATGCCTCAAATGGCGATGTGTTTGTGAAAGAATGCCTTGCCCTGTTGTATGCATGTTGTATGTAATGCATCTGTTCATCCCACTACTTGGGATGTTTTTTGCAATATCCTCTAAGAAGATGAATGACTATCCTATTGACCACCTCGGTTTGTCCATCTGTTTGTGGATGAAAGGATCTACTCTTCTTCAATTTAGTGTCCATCATGTCCCACAAATTTGACCAAAAATTCCCAACAAATTGAGAATCTTGATCACTTACAATGGAAGTAGGAAGACCAAAATGAACCCAAATATTTTGAAAGAAAAGATGAGCTATTTTTTCATCTATAACTTTCTTTTTACATGGCATTAGAATACAACTACATGTATGTAATCATGACCTTTCCTTGAAAATGGAAGGCCTCCTACAAAATCCATTAAGATACTCTCCCATGGACGTTAAGGTACTAGAAGTGGAGTGTACAATCCTAGTTTCCTGTTGCTAGGCTTACTTGTTTCACACAAATAACATCCTCTAATGAAACAAGATACATTATCAAACATGTGTGGCCACTAACAATACCTGTAGAGATTCACTACTCTTTCCTACACCAAAATTTCTAGCAATCATTGAAGTGTGCACATCCCTTATGGTAATGTTTCTTTCTCCCTATGGAATACATAAGTTGCCCAAGTGATACAACAAATTGTTATGTACATGGTAATCTAACTCTTCAATTTGGTTTCCCTGCCTCAATCTTCCATACACATCTTCAAAGTCATTATGATATGCATATTTCTCAATGTAACTTTCATGTAAAGCATAACTGTGCTTGAGTATAATAGATGAATTTACAATAGCACTAGAAAGCATATCAACTACCTTATTGTAGATTCCCTTTTGTTATTTGAAAACCAAATGAAACTATTGTAGAAAACCCATCCATTTGAAGTGTTGTGATTGCTACAACTTTAACTGTGACTATAAGTACTACAATGGTTGATGGTCAGTATGGATAATGGTCGCCTTCCCCATCAAGTAGTGTTTCCATTTTTAACACTTTACACCAATGCATAAAGTTCTTTGTCATAAGTGGGATAGTTAGTCACAACACCATTAAAACTTTTAGATTAAAATGAAATGGGCTTACCATGTTGCATGATAACTTCTCTCATGGCGTAATGACTAGCATCCATTTGAATCTCAAATGGTTGTCTAAGATCTAGAAGAGCCAATACTTGTGTTGAACTGATCTTTCGTTTTAAAGCATCAAATGCTTTTTACTGTACATCTCCCCAATGGAATACTTTCTTAACACTAGTCAATGCATGAGTGGAGCTGCAATGGAAGAAAAATTAGCAATGAAGTTCCTCCAATATTGTGCTGCCCTAAGAAAGCTTCTTACCTCTGTAGCTATATTGGGCTTGGGCCAATTCAAAATTACCTCAAACTTAGAGGGGTCTATCTTCAACTCACCTCCTCCAACAATGTGTCCAAATACACTAAAGAAGTCTTTCCAAATTCACACTTTGACATATTTAAAAATAATTTTTCTTTTCTCAAGACATCAAGTACATTGTTCACATGCATGGCATGTTCATCTCTGGATTTGCTGAATATGAGAATATCATCTAAGTAAACAATGACAAAATCATCTAGAAATGGTCTCAATACATCATTCATAACCCTCATGAAAGTAGCTCGAACATTTGTAAGACTGAATGGCATAACAAGCCACTCAAACAATCCTTGTTTAGTTTTAAATGCAGTTTTCCAAATGACCTCTTCAACTATTCTAACTTGATGGTAACCACTTCGTAAGTCTAACTTAGTGAAATAGTTTGCATACCTCAATTGATTAAGAAAGTTATCAATTCTTGGGAGTGGATAATGATTCTTTACTGTTATCTTATTCAGTGCATGGAAATCCACACACATGCGCCAAGTCTCGTCCTTCTTTGGCACCAAAACAATTGGTGAACCACATGGCAAAGTTGATGGGCGTATGATACCTTTTTTCAGTAATTTTTTAACTTGATTCTTGATTTCCATGCTCTCCATGATCGACATGCAATACATGCCAATGTTTGGAAGTGGAACATCCTGTTGTAGCTGTATCTCATGCTTAATTCCCCTCTTGGGAGGTAACCCATTTGGTTCCTGAAACATATTGCCATGCTTGCTTACCACATCAAATAAATCAGATTTTAACTTATCATCACAACCTTCAAAATATTCATAATCTATATCAATCTTTTTCTTTATCATGAGAAGCACAAAATGTTTACTTTCATTTACTACTTGCTTCATCTACTCTACATTAACCAAAGAAATGTTTAACTTTTTGCGATGGGCTCTCATAATATACTCCACTCCATCCTTGAGAAATTGATATTTGTTCTCATGATGATAAAATACCGCTTTCCTATCATACAAATATGGGCTCCCCAGAATAATTCCTGAGATGTCAAGTGGAACTACATCTAAATCAACTTCATCAATGAATTTTTCAGTAATGGAAAACCTGAATAAGCTTTTCCTTGTAACCTGTAAATTTGCATTATTGAATATCCAACCCAATGGATATGGCTTGTGATGAGGTACAGTTTCAAGGTTGCGGTTTTTGACTAAGTCTTCTGAAATTAAGGTCGATTATGACCCACTATCAAATAATGCATCAATATTTGTATGATTTGAGATTACCCTTACATGGAACTACTCTATCCTTGATTCTTCATTTGGAGTGTTTTTGTGACTATGTGAGTAACTAGTGCTTTCTATAGCTTCTTTTCCCTTTGTGACCATGGCTAAAATCTTGGTCTCATCACTAGAATCAGATCCAAGATGATGTTGTGTGGTAGCAGTCGTCTTTTGTTTCGCCTTATTCTTTGGCTTCGTAGGCCTTAGTTTGGGATGGGTTTCATCATGCCCCTCTTTCGAACAATGTTTTCATATAGTTTTCTCCCCTTCTTTCTTTACACTTGCATTCTTCTTTCCTTTCTATTTTCCACCCTTCTCTTTCTCCTTACCCCTGAATGGCTTCTTTTTGCTACCCTGTTCCTGAATGTTCTTTCCTCTGGCTTCAAGGTGGGTGACTTGCACATATACCTCATCTAAATTGCTTGGATTGAACATAAGGATAGTGTGTTTTAAGTAGGAATGTACACCCCCAATGTATTTCAAGAGACTATCTTGGGAATTCAAGTTTACTCCTAACAACAAAGCCCTTTTCCTAAACTCTAGGGTATAGTCTTGAACCATTTGGTCCTTGAGTTGCCTAAAGTTTTGCCAACTCATAATGGATGTTTTCATATAGTCTAAAGGATAAAACTGTATTTTAATTGAAGAAACAAATTCAACCCGAGAAATGGATATATTACCATGAATTCACATTTCCTCTTGAGTCTTTGCTTCCCACCAAACTAGTTTTGCTCCTTCTAGCCTCAATGAATCCAACTGGATCTTTATGTCATCTTCTTGAAGGTTCTGAATTCTATAATAAATTTCCAATTGTCGAATCTAATTGTCTAACTTTTCTGTATTTACCTCACCATTGTACGTGGGAAGTTCAAACTTAATGTCCAATTTGAGTAAGGGAGATTTTTCTTTTGGGGTTTTTGAATGAGTATGAACATTTTTTGTGGTGGAAGTGGAACATGATGTGGTTTGGGATGATGAGGATGATGAAAATTATGAGGAAGATGATGAATATGGTGGATATGGAGGAGGCTTTCCTCCATTACCCTTTGAATCCTTCTTTTCATCTATTTTATCTTCTGAGCTTCCCTCTATATGTGGGGACATAGAAATATCTCTAGCCATTCTAATATTCCTCTCTTCATAGAGGACTCTAACCATGTCAGTTAAATCATAGATAGCTTTCTTGTATGCTTCCTCTTCTGGAAGACCTTTAGTCTCTCTTGCTCCAGACATGATGGATTTGGATTCAATCTTAGCTTCTGGTACTGCTTATACCTCCTCAATCTCAATTGAAGTTAAAACTCGAGGTGCTTCAAGTGTAGTTGGGATTGAAACTCCGGGTGGAGATTGTGGCCTTGTGGCTCTCCTTCTTCTGGGCATTACCTCAGGATTTGCAACCAATAGTTTCCCTTCTCCTCTCTGCAACTTTAACCTTGTAAGCATCACAAATTTTCAACCATTAAAACCCTACTTGCACAAAACTCAAGAAATCAAGAAAATAACCTTTGCTTTGATACCAACCTGATTTGTTGTTGAATGTTAGTTTTGTTGTGCTAATTTCAACTTTAGAATTAAAAATAATTCCTCATCATTTGCTTTATGTACATAGGTTTCCTTTACGGTGTTTGTGAATGTAATAGGTAAGTTTGTCAAGTTTTATGTCAAATTCATGAGAAAAATAGCATGTAAATAAAGTGTTTAATAACAACAAAAAAATATACAAAAACCCATCAAAATGAACTCTTAATACAACGTTTTGATGAAGGAGTTCATCCCTCCTGGGCTACATCTCCTTAGTCCATCTTCCATGGCTTGGGCCTCTATATTAGCTCAAAATGGAATAAAATGTTGTTTACAATGCTCTACTACTCATGAAACTTACTTCAATGTGCTCAGAACATCAAAATCATCTAGGTATGAGTTTTTCTTAACCCAAATTGGTCAAAAATTGCAAAAGTTATGGCCTCTTCAGTTTCTCCTAGGAATTCTCAACTAAAACTAGAGGAGCTCCAGTTAACTCCGCCAAATTTGGAGAAAATCCTGAATTTATTGAACCACCAAAAGTTCTGCCAACTTTTAATCCTGATTAGCACATTAAGTGCACGGATAGTGTAACTGATGACCTTAGGTTTCATGGTGTGGTCACATGCGAAGAGGGGGTTGGCCCGCAGGGCTGGCCCTCTCCTCCCCCAATCGCTACGGTTAAGCATAAAAAAGAGAAATCGTAACCATACTATTGTAAGAACGACTAGTGTGGTATAAAGATAAGGCTCTGAGCTTGTGCAAGGGAGGTCATGGGTTTGACTCTGCTGACCTACAATAAAAAAATTTCATTGCGTGCCGATGCCCAGGCCTTTGGGGAGGAACACGTGGTGGCCTTTGGGCTTGCCACATGTCTCCTTCTCATTGGTCCTCCTCCAACCAATCAAAAAATGCCATTTCACCAAACTATAGACCAACCAAATTGTGCCACTTGGAGTGACTTCACTGGTAGTTGACCAACCTTTGACCTGCACAGTCACCTGCCACGTCAGTAGTACGGACTGCTGACTATGTAGTGACTATACTTTTTTTGCAAAATTCCTCTATTTGGAAAAGCAGACAGAATGCCATATATTTCTCATACAAGATCCATTTTGAGTTAAATGAGTTGCGTTAGGATCGTATCATTGAGAGGGATGTGGATGTTCAGTGTTTGAGTGATTCTGAGCACTTTGATTTTTGAGCTAAATACTGATAACCTGATCAACATCTGTTGATGAATCTTGTTATAAATTGTTTCCATGGGGGTAAGGATAGGCTTGCAGTCTTCCATCTTGAATTTCTTGAGCATTTCCTTGATGCAATTCATTTGATATATGAATATTCGTTTATCCTGCTGAGATATCCAGATAATCGTTGGATTGTCTTGATCCACATTCACATAGAGATTGCTTGTCAATGCTTCCTTTCTTAAATCTGTAATACTTCAACTATTATTCTCACCCTAAACATGTAATGAAACTTCCATCTTGTTCAAACTACTTGTCTGTCAATCGTAGACTTGTGTCATATACTGTTGCATAGACTCCTCATATTAAAATTTCTATGAGTCGATAAGCTGAATTGTTCAGAATAGTGTGTCATTTAACGAACCGTCTTAAATTGAGTCACTAACCAAAGAATCTATTGATTCCTCACAATCCGTTACGAATCATGAAAGCATAACCGTTGAGACCTTATTGCCTTCTTGCTTTTCTTGCCCATCTTGTATGTGTTCATCCTGTACCTGTTTTCGTTTCCAAACCTTCTTATTCTTGTAGTCAAGCTTTTCATTCATGGTTGATTCCATATTGTACCTGTAGCTATGAGATATGTGTCCATAGTTATGACATTTGTAACATTTGATGTTATTCATAGAAGATTTTGTTTGGTGTCTATCTCGTGATCTTGTAAATTTGCTTCTAGGATTTTTCTGATAATAGTGTACCTGTATGGAACTTCACAATCCCTAGCCATATGTCCAAAATTGTTACATTTGTAACATTCGACATCATCTCTCAAATGATCAAATTTTTTCATATTATGCTGAGTTCTGGAATATTTAGTTTTGAAGGATCTCCTCGAATTATATTCATTCAAAACATACATGCGACATTCTGCAACTCTATGTCCAAACCTTCCACATGAATAAAAATGAGCATAAAAGATAGGTTGGTAATTGGGAGGAAATATTCTTCGAGGAATTGTCTTCCAAGGTTCTTCCTCTGAGTCTTGATCTCTTGATTTAGCTGAGAGATCTATATTCTTGATATATTTACATATCCATCTTCTTTAATTGTCATAGAAGGACTCAACTTCTTTTTAGATTTTTCTTTGTAACCAAGACTAGTCTTGTCACTATATGATCATTGGTTGTTGATGAGTTCGTCCAAAGCCTTTGAACTATTGGCATAGCCTTGAATATTTTTTCCACTTTTTACATCCTTTCATAGAGAAACTATTTCAGCTTCCAATACTTCTCTCTCTTTTGCTTTCCTTTATTTATTTCCTGAGTGATTCTTCAATTCGTTTGTATTCTTAAACCTTAATTTTAAGATTGAGGACCTGCTCCTTTTCAGTCTTCAATTCATCTTCAAGAGTGTTAACATGCTTTTTTCTGGCCTTGAACTCATTGATAACTCTAATTACTTCATTTCAAATTCGACTTCAGTCATTTCTTCTTCTTCGTCTCCTTCTTCATCAGGTGTCTCTTGTTTATTGTGCTTGGCCATAAATAATACTCTTCCATTGAATTATTCTTCATTAATATTGTCTTCTTCGGATGAGGAACTATCTTCTTTGCAGAAGAAACTTTTCTTAAATCATTTCTTCTTGCCTTGCTTGTTGAACATCTTAGGACTTTTCTTCCCTTTCGTAACACCCGCATTTTTGTGAGGATATTTGGCTGCAAAATGCCCAACCTCACCACAATAAAAATATATTAATGGAAGTTTACATTTGAATCTTCCCGTACCTGTTCTCATTTTCCACGTGAAGTAGGAAAATTCTTATGTGAGAATTCTTCTTCATCTTCTTCCTTATCCTCATCCTTACAATTGCAAGTTTTTTCTTTCGGAGTTTGCTTGTCCTTACTATTCTTCTTAGATGTGGAAAATTTTGTTTCTAGGTGAGATGTTTCATCCTCTTCTTCAATCCTCATTTCATATGCCATAAGAATTCCATGTAATTTATCTATGATAATATTGGTCATATTCGATCTATCTTCCAAGACAGATACCATAGGGTTAAATCTTGTTGACAACGTTTTGAAGATCTTTCATATAACAATTTTCGTTTCAATAGGTTCTCCCAAACCTTCCAATGTATTTGTTGTTTCATCAACATGCTGAAAGTATGCAACAATATCTTCATCTTCCCTCATTTTGAGTTGCTCAAATTTTTCCCTGAAAATCTGAAGCTTTGCTTCTTTCACCTTTGAGTCACTTACATATATATTTTCAAGCTTGCCCCATACCTCTTTAGTAGTTTTTCAACTCAATACCTTAAGATAAATAGATTTGATAAGCCCACTCATAATAAGATCTTTAGCCTTTGCATCATATACCATATTTTTCTTACCTTGTTCACCCTGGGTCTATGTGAATCCTTTGTCAACGATTTCCCATACTTCGTATCCTTGTGCTAGAAAATGAACCTGCATTCTTCCACTCCAAAGTGAACAGTTATTTCCATTAAACTAAGGAACACTATTCTTAGTATACTCCATGATATCCTTCTAGTTGTTAGACTTCTATTGAAGGAATAAAGCTCTGATACCAATTATTGGAAACACTTGGGGGGGGGGGGGGGGGGGGGGGGTGATTCGGTATTTCTTAGAAATTAGCACTTTTAAAAATTTTAAGAGCATTAGTTAATCTTCATTTATTATTAATGTTTATGCAGTAATAACAGTAAATAAAAGAACATAGTAGGCACACAAATTTTAGGTGGAAAACCCCCTCTGGGTCAAAAACCACAGAACACTTTTCTAATAAATTATTTAATCTTCAGCCCCAACTAAAATGAAAGCAACAACTTCCTAGAATTCTAGAAAATAATTCTTCTCCAACTCCCACTAGAAGGACGCTCCAATGCCCTGGTTTCTTTAGTAATCAACTGAATGGATGCCCCAACACCCAAGTGAGCCACAACTTGCACTAGCATCACCCTACCACCCTTAAGTGTCCACAAGCCCCAACCTATAGGCGAATTCATACACCTTCCTAGCACCTCCCTGCCACCCTATAATGACTGAAATAAGACAATATTGTGGATTCCCAAACCAGGCACATTAATCCACAATACAATAATATGTGCAATGATTTTCTTGTACTTGACCAAATACCCAATCACTCTATGACCTGCAACCCAACCATGACATCATCCCAACAATGCATCCTACACCTTCCAACACTGCCTCTTCGACTCTAGGTAGAATGAGTCTTTCACAAATGACTCTTTTACAATCTTTACAATGATGACTCTTTTACAACTTTACAATCATGACTCTTTTACAAACGACTCTTTTACAATGAGGACTCTTTTATAAATGACTTTTACAAATTTACAATGATGAATCTTGGCCTTAACAATACTTCACGATATCTGGATGGTTGTCATGTCTTCAAGGATGTCCCGCTGCAATGCTTCCTTTGATTTTATACTTCTTCTCTTGAATTCTTGCTTGATGTTGTACTGGAATCTTCTTCTACCTACATGCAAAATTTTCCCGACGAAATGAATCCAAAAAGAAAACAAAATACCCTTCAACTGACCTCTTCATGTAAAACACATGTAAGTGCATAATAATGAATAAATACAAATTAAAATTACAATGCATACCTAAAGTGTGATTGTGACTTTTGTTGTTGACTTGTTGCAACAGTAGAAAAAGACTCCCACTCTTGATATAGGCCTGGAATCTATGCAAGACTATATCCAAAGCTAACCTAAATATATATACAATAAAAATTGATGATGGACCTTAGACTTGTGATAAACCAAGTTCTAAGTACAACAACAAGGACCATTCTATCAATTATGACAAGACAAGTAAGATGAACCTACAACATCATATAGATTTAGCAAACTTGGTGTAGCATCAAATGTGTAGTATAAAGAGTAGGACATCTGAAATGTGGTATCAAAACTAACTGTGACATATAAAGACATAGAGATATAATCGAGACCCTTTATATACATACGTTGTCATGAAAAAACATATGTCAGAGATGATACTCAAAATTCAAATGTAAACACTAATCATACATACCTTGTTGTAGGAGACTTTCCCTTGATTGTTGTTGCGTGGTCCTTACTGCAGTGATCCTTGAATGTATGTTTTTTCTTGCCTTCTAGGAGCTCGATATTGAATCTGTTGTATCTATGTAATTTTAGATCTCTAGGGTTGGAAACATAATCCTCTGGTAGCCCTCTGATTCCTATTTCCAAACCCACAGGTCTGATCAAGATTGGATTGAAGAAAGAGTTATGCCCAATCTCCCACAATGACCTGATTATAGACTGGTTCAGCAGAGTGAACTTGTATGAAGTGTCAGGTGTCACTGTTGTGACCTCTGGCCATGAAAACCATCCCCAACAAAATATAGCTCGTCCTCTTTCTGTCACTATTTACGGAATTTGAATCCAATTCTCAAAGTGAAACTTATGATGATTTTCCCAACATCACTTGTTTGAGATGGAATTCGGGTGCCTGCACAAACCCTAAATTCCTCAAATCATATATCTGAAAACATAGCGAACCAAGATTTGAAATTTGGTCACAAAGGTGCATAAGGATTTCAGCTCAAATGGGTTTTGATTTTAGCTTCTGAAGCTTCACAGAACAAGTTTAGAGCTGAAATTCCACGACAACCTATTTGAAACCATAAAATCCCTAGTAGAGGAGGATACGAGGATCACTATTTATATGAATGCCTTGAGTTGAGAGGCTCCTCAACAACTGAACATTGGATGGATTTTAGGAGAAGAAAACATTGTTAATTATTGACTATTCAACTACCACAATCAATTGTGAGTGTCATGTCACAACCCCATAGGGTTTTATCCCACTAATTGGGGTTACTAACTTCAAACACGAGCATCTCTCAAACCGTGAAGAATTATGTGGCATGCCATATATCAATGGAAAAATATCGGCTAGTAGAATCCATCTAGAAGATCATTGACTCAAAATAGAGTAAGTTATCAAGTCAAAATTCCCATGCAAGATCAAGGTATCCCTTGGTGTTGCTTTGGTTGACATCAATGACAACCACTAATCAAAAAAACCCTGCAAGTCCCATAAATGACTAGATAACAACTACATCCTTGGGTATAGGCAAATTAACCATGGCCTTTAATTTATCAGGGTCCATTGCTAATCCCTCTTTCGAGATGATATGCCCTAGATACTAGATTCTAGTTTTATAGAATTCACACTTACTAAATTTTGCATATATTTTGTTTTCTCTTAAGGTTTGTAGCACCAACCTTAAGTGTTCCTTATGCTCCTCCTCATTCCTAGAATAGACCAGAATATTATCAATAAATACAAATGCAAACTTGTCCAAAATTTTTCTAAGCACACTTTTCATTAGACACATGAAGGTTGCAGGAGCATTAGTTAGGCCAAATAGTAACACTACAAACTCGTAGTGTCTGTATCGAGTCCTAAATGTTGTCTTATAAATATCTTCATTCTAGATTTTCAACTGATGTTATCCCATTCTCAAGTCAAGTTTTGAGAAAACGGTGGCTTCCCTTACCTAATCAAATAGATCATCAATGTGAGGTAGGGGATATTTATTTTTAATAGTCAGCTTGTTTAACTGATGATAGTCAATACACATCCTAAATGTACCATTCTTTTTCTTAACAAAGAGTACAGGTGCTCCCTAGGGTGACACACTAGGTCAAATATATCCTTTATCTAGCAGCTCTTGTAGCTACATATTCAGTTCCATTAATTCTAGTGGGCTCATCCTATAGGGTTCTCTAGACACCGGGGCTGCACCTAGTACAAAGTCTATGGTGAAGTCTATATCTCGATGGGGTTGTAAACTGGGAATCTCATCAAGACAGACATCTAAAAATTCATTAATAGCCAAAACATCATTTGCTTCCAATTCTTTATTTTTTTCTTCAGATTCTTCTACCTGAACCATAAATATTTGGCATCCCTTCTAGCCACTTGCCTTCATTTGTAGAGCAGTAATTCTAGGCACTCCCCTTGAATGATGCGAGTATGTCCATTCGGGCTTACACAAGTTACAGTTTTTTCTAGGCTGATTATGAGTGCTTCTAGTCACTCCAACCAATCCATTCCAATTAATATGTCATAAGACCCAAGGGGAAGTACATTTAAGTCTATTGTGGTAAGGTATCCATTTAGATTTAATTGACATTGTTTCACCTAGCTAGTGACTCTTCTCTTGGTACTAGTGGCCAATTGTACCAACCAAGTTGTTTTTTATTTTTCTGTTTTTAATTTATATTTTTCTACTATTTGTGGTCCAACATAGCTTAGACTAGCTCCTGGGTCAATTAAGATAGAGACAGGGTGATTGGCAAGAGTACCTTCTAGCTTAATCATTGCAGACTGATGTTCTTCTTGTCTATCCTTTAGGGATGCGCTTATCCTTGGAATGCTCCTAGCCATGTCATTTACTATAGTAGCCTCATGAATAGTTTGTATATTCTGCACAGACCTGGGATTATGTGGGAAATCTCTTAGTAAATGAGGCTCACCACATCCCCAACATTTTAATGATCCCTTCTCTCTATCCCCATTACCTTTCCTAACATTTAAATCAATGATTTTTAACCCTGAGAAGTTGCTTGTTGATTTTCATTCACTTTGTCAAACCTTTTCTGTTGATGATTCCCACCAAAATTCTTAAGGTATCCGGGTTCTAGTCATCTTCCTCCAATTTTAACCTTGTTCTTCTCCTTATTTGGCCAAGTCATGGGTCCTTCCCCTTTTATTTTAAACTATTTGTAGCATAACCTTCCATTTCTAACCACCTCATCCATGGCTTTTGGGTTGTCAAACTCAATCTTCTCCTTGTACACTGTAGGCAAACAATTCATGAACCTTTGCACTTTAGCTTTTTCCTCCTTGAGATATGGGACATATCTTAATAAGTTAGTGAATTTGGATACAAACTCATCTATGGTGAGTTGTCCCAGCCTCAGCTCATGAAACTCTTTGGTGCAATCATCATAGTATCACTCACTTAAGTAGCGATTCTTGAAGTGTTTACAAAAATCCTCCCACAATATTATTTTCTCCTCCAGTCCTTGTACATTCTTTTCCTCTTCCCACCATAAGGAAACTTTTCCTTGCAGTTGATAAACAACTAACCTGGCTTTCAGGTTACTCTCATAATCGTAAACTTGAAAATAATTAGTCATGTTTAATAACTAGGCCTCTGCGTCATCCTCCTTTTCCCCATTGAAAGTGGGGGGATTGATCTTCTAAAATTCTCCTTGAAGTTCTAGCTACCTTTTCCACTTAGACTTCTAGAAATAAGTTTTATCTGATTCCCCTTCACTCTCAGATTTTTCAGGTTCCATCTTTTCTCCTTTCATTATTTCTTGTTCCTTTGTTTTCTGACTTGAATTCTCTATCAAATTTCTTATCATCCCCTCTTGCTTCTCGCTGGCACATATCGATCGTTCATTACTATCCCTTAAATGTACCAAATACCATTGCATATTTTGTATAGCCTCCATGAATTGATTGCAGTTGGAGTGGCTCCTTCCTCCAGTTCTACATAAAACCCATCTCTTGCAGGGATAGTAGCTTTATCCTCAATCATCCTGCTGAGTATACCCCTTAACTTAATCATACTACAATTCACATGGTGCAATAAATGATTTGTTGTTTTATTGTACTTTTCCTATGTGTATAATTTTCTATTATGGTGGTTTGTTAAGGCCTAGTGAAGCACATGGGCTTTGATACCATTTGTCATATCTCCCTTCCACACACTACATAAAAAAAAAATTCATTTATACATATGTATTTCGAAGAATTATTTGTTGCCAGGTTCTTCTTAATTGCATGCATTATGTACGTTGTTGATATTACCATTTTATATGTGTATGCACCATCACTAAGGAATATTTGAGCTTTATGACTAAGGGGTTTATGTTAACATTGGATAACTAATATTTAAATTGGGGCTTTGCATAACATTATGCCCCTTCTTCTAGCTAGACATCAAAGTTTACCAAAGGTTACAAAGAGTTATTTTCAAAAGGTTTTTTTTGTATAACTATGCTTTACCAAAGGTTGAACTCTGAGTTTGTATATTTAATGATATCAAGGGCACATACTATGCGACCTAGGTGGTGGAGGATGGAAAATAGTTAATGTTTGTTCCTAAACCCTTAGATTCCATAGTCATAAGGGTTGAGTGAATGCACCTATGCATCTACCAATGCTCTGATGCCACATCATAGGGTTCATGTGGATGGTGAGGTGGCCCTAGCTTCACTTAACCAATTTGGAGTCATGATCAACAACCACGATCGAGGGTTGAGATCTGATGGTGAATGTTAATATGACAATCCTAAAACCCTAAGCGAAGTTCTTCCTCACATTTCCAGTTTCATTGGTGTTACGTCGCGCTCTAAGGGGATGGACCTACATGTCTGGTCTGAACACTTAGGTGGCATATCTACCCTCTTGTTGCCTCTGAAACCTCGCATGCAACCGGTAGGAGTCCTTCCACCTTTCGTCCCGCTCTCTAGTACCGTGTGCTAGCTGTCTGCTCAGAAATAGAAAGTGTTACCTCAGTTTTTTGTTCCATAATTTTACAATTTCTCCCAAGTCGATCTTTGTAGGGGATTTCATCATTTCTTTGGCTGTGTTCTCTCATGGTGACATAAATTCTAACTAAGTGCTTGGTTTAAGGTAATTGGGGTTTTTATTTTGCTTTCACCTTGATGGATTTCACTTGATGGGTTTTTCTTATTGTTTTACCTACAAATTTTCCTCCAGCTAATGATTCAATTAACCTTATGACAGAGTTGGAGGTTCAAATACTCCTTTACTTATGGTGTTTGAATCTATGGTTCCTTTAGCAGAACGCTCTACCCAAGCTCTCAACATGGGATCAGTACACACATATGAAACTTACATGTATCTTACCTAGCTCCTCTGAGGGTGTATGGAAAATGATTTATGGTAATGTGACTGAACTCCTGCTAATATGTGTTCCTCTTTATCCCTATGGGTGCTGGTGTCGGTATATGGATTCCCCTCAGTGTTCTCCCTACAATTTGTAGTTAACTATAATTTTAGTTTCTTCTTGTTTCCTTTGTGTATACTCTGTTGTTTGATTTTTCTCTTGGGTTTCTACTTTCTTGGGCCATGTTTCTGCTGTTGTTGGTACCCACTGCTTTTAGGTATCAAAACCCTCTCAGATTTGGGTTCAAGGTCCTCATTCTCGGCTACATTTGTCTTCCTAACTCATCACTGCACTGGTATCTTTTCCCAGGTCTATTAGCTTCCTATTCTGGTGGTTTTTTGTTGTTGCTTGTCCATAAGATCTCCTTTGCTCTTCCTCGTTGTTTCCCATTTTCCTTCCACTTCACTGTGGAAGCCTTGATGGCTTGAGACTTTATATGGCCTCGATGGTCTATGGCTGTTAGGCCGATAGGCCTTCCTTTGAAAGGGACTTTCGTCGTCCCTTTGTTTCTCAGGCTAACACGTGTCGTCGAGAATAGAGCGGGCATAACCATAGAGTTCTGAAAGCGAGCGGTCATACTCCTCGTGTATTCATGGATATTCATGAAGGCGGTTCTGCGGCTATTAATTTCAGTTGGAGTTTGAGAGAGTTTCATGGAGAATCAAGCTCGTCAGAGTCCATCTGTCGTCACGGTCTTCAACGTGGACAGGACGGAGCGAGACACAGTGACGAAGCTGGTACACCAATGGGAGTCGATCACGCCCGCATTGGAGGAGGATCTGTATTGGGTACCCAATTAAAAGGGGGGCAAACGGATGTTCAGCTGATCTTCAATGGAATGTATCTGGGACCCCTCCATGAACTCCTCGACATAGTGTGAATAAGAGCTTTCCGGAAATGGGCATGGTCAGCAGCGACTGTAAAGAGACGAGCTGGATAGGCTCCATATCCTACACTGCATACACAAACAGGGCCGAGTTATGCAACAGATACGATTCCAACAAAGGTTACTTCAAAGGGAAATCGGATTTCATCAAAAGCCCTATTCCGCCATCAGCATGGCATGGAGCATGGAAATTCCTGGAAGAGCTGCCTAGAAATTCTTATGTTCTTCTCGATCCTCTTGGGGGTATAATGGATCAAATACCGCCCTCTGCGATACCGTTCCCTCATCGAGCAGGGAATTTGCACTCGATACAGTATCAAATCACGTGGAATGATCCGAGCGAAGATGCACAGTCAATTGCTTGGATTCAAAGGTTATACCAGTATATGGCTCCTTATGTTTCCAACTCTCCCAGAGCAGCTTATGTGAACTATCTGGATCTTGATTTGGGTGTAGCTCCCAATGGGACGGCCACCGTTGAAGAAGGGAGGTTACAGGGTGAGAAATATTTCGTGAATCACTATGATAGACTTGTGAAGGTAAAGAGTACCATTGATCCTAACATTATTTTCAGAAATTCTCAGAGCATTCCTGTCAAAAAGTGAGAGCCGAGACGACTCGGCGCGTAGTGTGTCTGAATATCGACCGTGCTAATCTAAACGCTTATGGGCTTCTAATAAAATATTTATGAAAGGTCATCGTCTCTCTCAGTCCTGTTTAATTTTCAAGCTCTCTCAGTCCTGTTTAATTTTCACTGCTTGTATTCTCAAAAGCCCGGGTACATTTCCTATACCTACCGAGACCTCGCCTATGACTATCCCGATATCTTTGATGATACCTACCGAGACCTATTTCACTATTCTACTGTGAGATTGTCCTGAGACTTACGGGAACTCTATGGTTATCCCCGGACCTGCGTTATCCCAATACGTATCTTGTTAACTGGGATCTCTCTTGGTAATCGAAAAATATAACGATTTAAACCCCAAATGATGATGACCATGATGAGGTGTGTAACTAACAGGTACCCAGATGCGCCTGGAATTTGGACCGAGGAGCAGGTGCAAGCCTGGAAACCCATTGTCAATGGCGTCCATGAGAAAGGGGGCATTTTCTTCTGTCAGATTTGGCACACTGGAAGGGCTTCCCATGTGGGTAAGTATCTATGCTCTGCATTACATTGCTATCCATTAATTCCTTTCATGTACCCACTTGACAGATCTGTGTGGAGTGAGTTCTGTTGATTTGTTTCCAAAGCATGATTCCCACTATATTAATAATAGCACTGTATGTTGGGGTTCATTTGGCCATGGCATCTCATAATGAAAATTGGGTAGCGACAACTCTTAATTCTTGCCCTAATAAATTTGCATTAGATCAGTTTTTTTGAACAATTGCTGTCAGTTTCGTTGAATAGAAATGGCTGAGTGGGTCTATGAAATGCAGATTATCAACCCAATGGCCAGGCTCCCATTTCATCAACAGATAGAAAAATATCGGGACAGATTTTGTTACCCAACGGCAAAGATGTTGCAAATTATTCCACTCCTCGAGCTCTAAAAACAGAGGAGATTCCTCGGATTATTAATGACTTTCGTCTTGCTACCAGAAATGCTATTAAAGAAGGTGAATGTTCTTTAATAAATCGCAAATTTGGAATTTAGATATTTGCACACATAGTACACAGGCTGTAGGAAAAATCTTTACCCAAGAAAGAATTCGAATATTTTCTTAATAGGTCACAGGGCTGTTTTCTTCCTCGGAAGGCAAATAAATAGGGAAGTGTGGTATTTTTCCATTCATAGTTTTGATGACATTATGGCAGGTTTTGATGGTGTGGAAATTCATGGTGCTCATGGATACCTTCTTGATCAATTTATGAAAGACAGCATTAATAACAGAGCAGATCAGTATGGTGGGACACTTGAGAACCGGTGCAGGTTTCCTCTGGAGGTTGTTGAAGCAGTGGCAAATGAAATTGGAGCAGAGCGAGTGGGAATACGGCTCTCTCCATTTGCACAATATCTAGAATCCAGTGACTAAGATCCTGAGGCGCTGGTGCTTTACATGGCCGAAGCCTTAAATAAATACAATATCCTGTATGCCCACTATGTAGAGCCCAGACTGGTAACTTCATTTGAACCTGTTGCAACAAACAAGAGTCTGCTTCCAATGAGGAAGGCGTTCAAGGGGTCATTCTTGGTTGCAGGGGGTTATGACAGAGAAGATGGAAATGCAGCAATTGCAAGCAGCAAGGCTGATCTTGTAGTTTACGGTCGAATTTTTCTGGCCAACCCAGATTTGCCTAGAAGATTCGAGTTAAATGCCCCTCTCAACAAATACAACAGGAACACTTTTTACATACCTGATCCTGTAGTTGGCTACACAGACTATCCATTCCTGGAGTGAACTGTCCATGGATATAAACTTCAATCACATCCTCCAAAAGAAACCCCACCCTCATTGCTATTATTTAGGTTAGAGAGGGGCTCTTCAATACAATTCTGAAAACCCATCTGTATTTTCAGTACTGGTTTCCTTCTCATTCATGTGGTATATTGATATCTACCTTCAGTAGTTATTTCTAGATGAAGATATTTAGCTATTGTACTTTTATTATTTTAAATAAATATTTTTGATACAAAATTTGTAAGTGTTTATTATTTGTTTCTTTCATATTGAAATCTATATTGAGTAATGTTGTTCTAATATGGAGGGTTTTTAGTTATTGTTTTTTTTCAAATAAATTAGGTTGATATAAAATTTTCCAGTAGTTGTTGCAAACTTTTCATCTCAAAATCAAAATGTGAATATCTAATAAGCATCAAATTCAAATTATACAGGGAGAGATTTAAATCAAAATGTGAATATCCAGTAAACATCAAATTCAAATTATACCTGGATAGATTTGAATAGCTATATACTTTATCCATTAAAAAAATCATATAAATAATATTAGTACCAAACTCTGTTGTTTTGTTCTCGTTTTGTTAAGATCTATTTATGCAATTCATGGAATTACAGTGTTTAAATTTCTCTTCATAATTTACAGTGGTTATATTCTCCACAGAGTTTTGTATGGCTGTGAATGTAATCAGTAAATAGGTTGGGCGTTTTCCTTTTCCTTGTAGTATACATATATGCATTTTGGTATTTTATGGCTAAACACTTGGTTTGAAATAGTTCTGCAACCAAATCTTGCATGTACGGCATGTAAATAATTCCATTTCTGAAATCACAAAGGAATCTTGTCTGTGCAACGAATATGCATACAGTTTTTAGACTAGATCAAGAGCCTACTACAGACCAATACCCTACTTTTACGTTCTACCATTTTAGTTTACACACGCATTAATCAAATCAGCTGAAGTATTCCCTCTGGCATTGGACAATTGTGGACTCTCAACAAGTTTCTGACCAGTCACAACAATATATCAGGGACTATCCTAGTGGAACTTACTAGCTTATCCTCACTGTCGTGGCTTTCTATTTATCACAATATGTTGCATGGGGAGCTTCCAAGAACGATAATATCATGGAAAGGTCTTTCTCAGCTTAACCTTGCCAACAACAAGATCACATGATCAATTACTGCGTCACTTGGGTTGTTGCCTGTTCTTAACAGCCTTAACCTCTCAAACAATTTGCTTTCAGGGGAAATACCCCTTGAATTAGATAACCTCAAGTTGAGCTTTCTTAATGTGTCTGGCAACCACTTGTCTGGCTCTGTCCCTGTTGGTTACAATAATCTGGCATATAGACATAGGGTATTGATTTCGGTTATTGTTGTGGCCATAGTAGTCTGCTTGATTGGTATAGGTTTCCTCCATAAGAGACACAAGATTTTCGTGCAGGTTAACACAAGTACAGAGTCTTGGAAACTCACATCCTTTCACATGGTTGACTTTGAAGTGTCAGACATTCTAAATGGATTGACAGAGTATCATGTTATTGGAAGTGGACATGCTGGCAAAGTCTACAAGGTGGCACTGGAAAATGGTAATATTGTTGCTGTGAAAAGGATCTGGAATAACGAGAACCCACGATCTGTCCAAGAAAAGAGATTTCAAGAAGAGATAGAGCTTCTAGGAAAGATTAGGCATACCAACATTGTAAAGCTGCTTTGCTGCATCTCTAGTTCGGATTCTAAGTTGTTAGGCAAGGAATTGATTGTGGTGGACAGGTAAAAAAGAATAAACAGAGGGTTTTTATTTCCCTTTTTGAGGCTAGATCTTCAAGGTAGAGATGTTCAGTGCTGGGCTTCTCATGTCCATTTATACTTATTGCTCCTCTGTTCTAAAGAGATGATCAACTATTTGGTGAGTGATCCTTCGGGCATCTGTAACTTTGTAATGTCTATCAAACTGCTTGAGGCGAACCTGGGACCTCTCTATGGCAGATCTCTGCACTATTGATGTGGACTAAGAGGAGAATATATGCAGGAAAACCCATCGTTTGCTTGACTGGCTGTAACTGTCAAAATGTGATATGATGGGTATCTACAATTTGTACAGTAAATAATGTTCTCAACGTGCATGCATGCAGGCCTAATCTGGAAAATGTCAAAGATCTATTACGTTCCAGCCATGTAAATAAATAGAAAGGATCTTTTATTGATTGAAGGATCAGTTCTCTGGTTTGAGTTTGACATGTTTTGGCCTTTGTGTCTGTGAAATGCATCTGGTGCTTTTACGTTCGGTGGGGGATGAAAGGATATGTGTAGCATTGTAAATAGGTAGATCATATAGCAAATTATGTACAGAATGATCAGTTTTCTTGCTGAATTTAACATGCTTTTAGCCATTTTGTTTCTGAAACCAAAATGATTATTGCATTAAGGGCACTGGTTTTGTTACTGGTAAGCTCAGTATTGTTATCCCAACATGGGATTATTGGTGTGTATGTTCACTACAATACAACAGCTGGGCCTGTGGAAGGCAAGCTTAATGTGCATTTGGTCCCCCATACACACGACGACGTGGGGTGGCTTAAGACTGTTGATCAGTACTACGTAGGCTCCAATGACAGTCTTCAGGTCTTATTAATTCCTCTATTCAAATATCAAGCCTTATTCTACATTAAAACAGTTTGTTGTAATGCATCTGAATGAAATGTATCTACCATGAACTGTGAATCATATCTGCAACCGGCACAACCTACCTGTGTGAGGAACATATTGGATTCTTTGGTCTACTCATTGCAAGAAGATCCAAACCGTAAATTCGTTTATGTAGAACAAATATGTTTTCTTACCAAATAGATCATCAACGTCCTGATGAATAATGGAGAGTATATATGTATACTGAAATGATTTATAACTGAGTTTGCAGCACCCAATCTCTTCAAGTTGATATATCTGACCCGTAGTGCTTTGAATTCAAAAGAGGAAAAATTGAACAGCTAAAACTTCTCTCAAGCTGAATGGACCAATTGTTTCTCTTGGTTTTCAGAACAAAAATATGCCAATCAATCTTATCACCCTTCACCCACTACTATTTGTCAACTCATTCATTTGATCCCCAAAAAAAATTCTTTTCCTATGTGAAGGAGAGAAAAAGACACCCCTGTACTATGCAGCAATCCAGA
Organism: Pinus tabuliformis; assembly: GCA_031772625.1. Taxonomy (NCBI): domain Eukaryota; kingdom Viridiplantae; phylum Streptophyta; class Pinopsida; order Pinales; family Pinaceae; genus Pinus; species Pinus tabuliformis. The sequence goes on from CM062815.1 coordinate 657,136,068, forward strand.
CCCAAAATGTTTTGGCAAGTTTGCAAATCCACATAACATGCCTAACCGTTATGCATCTCCCAGGAAACTACACAACGTGCATTTGTAAGGTCAGTGCTACATAGTCTATCTTTTGCTGCTGAACCCATACGAAGATTGAACCACCTAAACATTCTAATCTCAAAATACATGGATGGATAGATACCTTGAGGCTTCAGGGCTCCTCAACCACCTTGTTTCGGTATCCTGAATGTTCCATTCTTGTCAAGGTGATCTGCATATTCTCTATCCAATAATGAAGGGAAATATTTACTTCCAAGAGCACAGTGTTGCTATGCAGATAGACTCTAGATTCACTAAAGAGTTTAGGTAAAAGAAGTGAGGTGATGAGATGGGATTTGTACTCAGTTCCAATCTAATTTCATTAAAAAATTTAGGGACAGTAAATAGGGTGATGGGACTTATATTAATTTACAAATTGAGGTTTCTCAATGGCCATGCCTTAGAGTAAACTTGTAACCCATGTATTGAATCTAAACAGTGGATTGAATGCAGTGAACATAAACAAATAACCTGGTTCTGGATAGTCTGATCTGGTTCTAGACAGTGTATTGAATGCATTGAACACAAACAAATACCCTGAAAGAACCTCGTTCCAGAGTATGATCTGGTTCTAGACAGTGTATAGAATGCATTGAACATAAACTATTAACCTGAAGTAACCTGGTTTGATGTCTATGCTCATCATGATAGTGCAAGGATGCATAGATGTGTACACTTAAATAGTTAGTTTGATACATATGTTAAACATGGTAATGCAAGGATGCACATCTTCAATTAGTTGGTTGAACTCTGCTTTAACTGTAAACCTAGATGAATCTATTTCGGTATGAACTAAATCCATATTCAATCGACTCTCAAACTAATTCTGTATGAACTTTACTTGAGATTGTTGAACTTCTACGGCTACTTTTATCATTCATGAGCATCACATCACCTCACTGCCTGCCATATGACATTCATGTGAATAGTAAACCATCAAAGGACACACCAGCGGGTAGGACAAGAGGATTAAGTACATTGAATGGGAATGGATAACTAGGTTTCATATTTATGTGAAGCATTATAATGCAAGGATGTATATTTTAAGAGGTTTAAATACATTGAATATAGGTATAAGAATACAATAAGTATTGGTTTAAGAATATTATAATTTGACTTTCTAATCACACTATTCAATTACGGGGCCTACCTTATTTCCATCTGGTTATGGTTACCGAGATACACACAATAGTAAATGTTGACATAAACCAAGTAAATTATATTACGGGGCCTACCTTATCTCCATCTGGTTATAGTTACCGAGATGAGAGAATGAGTTAAAAACATGGATCGATGGGAATGACTGTCAGTTGAGAGGAAATAAGACTTGCAGGCACCACTTGTGGTGCAAAGGCCTGAGAGCAATAAATGCCACCAGGACAACTGCGGTTAAACAATATACATAAATTAAACGTTCCAAGATACATAAAGCAATAGATACAGAGAACTTTCCAATACGCAGAGGCACTGAGACACATAAACCAGATGTCCTTGGATACATTATTAAAAAAGAAAAAAGTTCAAGGAAACTTTTTGAATAGACTGAGACAAAATGGGCAACTCTTATCAGAAAGGGAACAAAAACTTCCACATTCCCTCTTCCAGTCGCAAGCCAATGGGTAGACAACAATCAGAAATGGATTCCCCTATGAAATCAACTGCAAATTAGCTCCAAATCAGTTTCAACAAAGGACGAGGTTATTTATTCACCAAATCGTAATAAAATATTCAAATGTCAATGAGGACTATCAAGTCAGTAAGCCAACTTCGCTCATTTTCTCGCCAAGCCAAGTCGAACTCAAAGGACTCTGAGTTAATCAACCAAGTTATGCAACACTGTTCACAATTGCTTGCTAACCTTCGTCCTTTATTGTAGTCCCAAATGGCAAGATTCCTTCTACATTAAACAACAAAAACATGTCAGCATTTTAGCCTTTCGTCACATTCACATACTTGAGTTTTATATCATTTGGATGTTCAGCTTTGGAAGATGCTCCAGACACTCATAATGGGTTGCACACTGCTATTAATCTGTATTCTAATACTCTCAATTGCTTAGAAATTTGCAGATATGGACAAAAATCCAAATGATAAGAAGCCATATTTTGGTTTTTTTATCCAAGTTGAAAGATATTGTATGAAATCATGACACATGGTTCTTTTTGTTTTCGGCTCATCCACATAGTTAACCAGGTATCCCATGGAGTTGCAAATTTGTATTTTCCAGATTCATTTGTCCTTTGCAAATTTCTCTTATCTATTGCTATTTACAATTTAAAAAAAAAAAAAAAACTCTTGGGAGTTGAAAGTAAGGGCTTCTGTATTTCCAAATATTAAAGTTTTCAATTTTAAATTGTTAATGGTTTCCTTCTATATAAAATTATAATGATAGTGATCTCTGAACATCCTTCTTGGTCAAGTCATGTTAAGGTTACTTTTATGATATTTATTAAGTTCATTTTGATAGATCCTTGTAATGTGTTTGGAACTCTATCCTTGGGGAATGGAACATGAACTCTGTAAGGGCCATTTCAACTTTAGTGGGTTACTCTCAAATTTCTGTATCTTATTTGCTCTTCAACTAAAAATATGATTCCAATATATGAAGTTAAAGCTCCTGGATTTAAATTTTCAAAATATGATTCCAACTTCCAAGAAATGAAATTGAAGCTCCTAGAATACAATTTTCTTTGGAGCCCAACTGCATGCTACTATCACTAGAATAACATTCGCACATAATTTTTTTCCAACATGTTGTATATTGTTTCCACCCAGATGTAGAAATCCCAAAGACTCACCCCAAGTCCAAGGCGAAGATGTGATAAGGAAAAACTCTCCCCAAAACAACAACAATGTGAAAACCAATTGTCTCTGTAATCACGCACACATGTAGTAATAGGTCACATTTTTGGAGTTGATTGGGTTTATCTTTTATGTTTTTAGTTATGTTTTTTTGTTGGGATTTTGGAATCAACTAAGTGGGCTTTTTGTCCCTTATTTCGCTGTCTTTTAATAGACTTCTATGGACCCTTTCTGAGGCTACATGCACAGGTCCTAGAGGTCATATTTACCCTACTTCCTTGCAAGGGTTTGGCCTTCAAAGAATACAAGGGAAAGTTGAGGCATCCATTTGCACAAGACTATTTTTTGGTTCATCTATAGACGAGGCGAAGTTTCCTTGCAAATTGTTGAGGTTGATATGAGGCTATCGTGGGTTTATATAAGGCTAAATGAGTAGTAAATATATTAATTTTAAAATCAATTACTTATTAAAAAAAATATTTTATATACAAGTTGGTTATATAAGCAATTGCATTACTTATTTTAAGAAGATTTTCCAAAATACTTTGAAAAATAGAATATATGAATTTAAAATGAGTTTCAAAATTTTAATAATATTAATTTTCATAATTAATTAAATTATTTTTATTAAATGAATTTTATTAAAAATAATAATAATAATGTTTAGGAAAAGCATCTTACAATTAGTTAATGTTTTAGTTGTAGTGTCAACCAGCAATGTAAGTGATTTGTTTTAATATTTGCAAATCACAAATTTCTCTGCTTTTCATTTACCATGTAAAACGCTGTAATTTACTTTTTATTTAAAAAAATAAAGTGTGTTGCCAATAATCTATTGAGTTTTAAGTATGAACGCGTTCTAGACTTAATATATTGATATGAATGGTTTGGTTTTGGTTTTGTTCTTTTAGACTTAATATATTGATATGAATGGTTTGGTTTTGGTTTTGTTCTTTTAATATCAAATCGTGGTTATTTCCTTGGTCACTAGTGAGCTTTATATATGCTTGACTATCTATAGAAGTGTCTTCCTTTTAATAATCCTATCAGCCTCTCTTTGCACCTTTTGGGACAATTGCTAGTTGTATTTATTTCTGGATATAAAGTAATGTTTGCGGGTTTTTTCCCGTAGTTGTTCATGTAGTCTCCTATTACTCAATTGATTCACTGCGAACTATGTCGAGTGAACCGGAGGATGTATATTTTTATTATGGAAGCCCAATATGAGGTTTTTGGCATTTCATTCAAGGTCATTGAATTTAGTTTTTTTTTTCTTTTATAAAATCTTGTATACTGCAACCATGCTCCAAGGTTGTAATGGTTTGATATACAAATATAGAACCATGTGAATTTCTCTATGCAAATATCATTGTTGGGTTATGATGGTTTTTCCAAATAGTCATAGTTCCTTGTGTTGTGTCATCATTATGTGCGATATTTGAGTGAAATTTATTAACTTCTTGTTACTGGGAAAAAGTAGTATTGTGTTTGTTTACTACTCTAGCAATTTTTGTATATCTCTACCTATTTAATTAATCTGTATACTGATATAATTTCTTGATTTTATTCTTTAGATACATATGTGTACTTGTTAACATCCTGGGTATTCATTGTATGGATGGTTCGGGTTCGACCTCATGTTAACTGCTAATTATGAAATGCTTACACACTTATTAGAGGACTATAACTGCCAGTGTGTAGTGTTAATATTTAAGAGCCCTCTTAGAATTCCTAACTGAGCAACTATGAAGTGAGAGGGATGCCCCACTCTTTTGGTCAATGTCTTGGCCTTGTATCTAAGTCTTCTCTTCATGTTATATTTCTTCTTGTTTTATAGTTATAGACTTTCAAAAACTGATATTCCATTTGTAGTCTACCCTTGTACATAACTCAATTTTTCTTTGGCATACTTATTTTCTATTAGGGAACTGTTTTTGCATTAGTTATTTAAGGTTTTCATCTATTTGACCTATCAATGCCTTTCCTGATCATATACGTGTATTCATTATCTATATGCAAAAGGATAAGAAAAGTCTAGCAATATTGTAAATGTTGTGTTTCTCTGTTATTCATTTCCGTTCATATTGCAGTGATTAAAGGTTAATTTTCTATTATTCCTTTCTATTTGTAATGTAATGCATATGCTACTCATGTTTAGCACATAATTTAACTATAAAAGTCAATAAAATGCACATTTTTTTTCATTCTGCAATACACCATTTCTCTATTGTACATGCTATAGAAGGTATATCTAATTCATCATTACTATACTTAATATACTCAGTATAATCTTGACCTTAACACCACACACTAGGATTTACATAAAAATATTGTACTCTTCTTACATTATAAGCATTCACCAATACAAACATCATTACATTATGTTTAAGTATTAATCTAGGAAAAAATAATCATTTCATAGCCAAAAACAACCGTAGTTATCAAAAGTAATGTAAATCATAACCTAAACAAAAACTTTGTGGTCAGAAAACACTTACAGATCGAGCACTGTCATCCTCCCAACCATAGAACTGCTCTTCTTCAGTTCACCCGCATGCAAAGATTCATTTTTCTGCCAGGAGATCAACAACCTCATTGATCCTTGGAATAGGCATTTTATGCCTTCTTTCCATGTGTGATTTTTCCCTAAAGTGGCATCACGCTTTTTAGGGTTTTTATTCTTTATTTTTAGCCAAAAGCTCATTTTTTTTACCTTTAGTGACAGTTTATGCTAATTTAAAATTAGCATTTATCTCCAGCTAAGTTCTTAATGGATCTTTATCTCCAAGTTTACCCATAATTGTTTCTAGAATTCTTATCATGGAAAACCATCTTATCCACAATCTCTTTTACACATGTTGAACTTGCAAATGTTTCCAATTTCATTTTTTATTTATCTATAACCATTTATATACATCATTATATCATAAAATTCAAACTCTTAACAATCAACCAAAAGTACCAATCACTAATAAAAATACTAATTATTTTTTCAGAGGAGGAGAGGTGTTACATTCTCCCTCCCTTTTATTTACACCATCCTTTATGTTTAATTTTTAGTTTCAGTTTGTTGAAATAATGTTAGGTACTTCTTCACATTTATTCTTCCACTTTCCATGTGGCCTCCTTAGTATTATAGTGTCTCCATTGCACCTTAACCTGAGCAACAACTCGATTCCAGAGCCAAATATCTTTCTTGTCTAGAATATTGAGAGGTTCTTTCCAAATTGCCTTCTGTTGAAATGTGGCAATAACAATATTCCAATTTAATTTTTCCTTGAATTAAAATTGAATTTAGTTTTAACAACTACTTGGAAATAATTAATTAATTCATTTTGAATTAATTAGTTGGAGAAATTTAAGTTAGAAGTCTTTTTGAAGTCATGCAAGAGTTATCCCTTAAATTAATGAGATAAGATTGAGCTATATTTGAGTTTTAATTAGTTAACTCAGTTTACTGAGTTAAGTCCAGTTAAATTAGTTCCAAACTATTTGAGGAACTAATAGAGAGTTAACAGTCAGTTGATGCATGCATGCACTCAACTAGTGTACTCCAGTTAATTGAAGATTCCCTCATCAGAAACTCATGCATGTCTATTCTGAGAAAGACCCAGATGAGATTAAAGACAAGGACATTGTACTATCAGTTGCATATGTTTTCCTATAAATAAAACTCATACATGCAGTCGAGGATCATTCCTTGAGGATTGCGCAGTTCTGACAGTGTGTGAGATCAGGTTTTCCACTTGGTTGAAGGAGAATCATCCCAGAGGAACAACATATGGAAATAGGAGCTTGGAGGGCAAAGAGGAAGGTTGGAGAGCAGTTAAGATTTCCTGTGAGCATCTGTGAGGATTGTACTGAGAGCTGGCTAGCTGTGAGAGCTAAGGTTTTGTATAATTCCTATGTATTTCCACCTTGTATGATAATACAAATAGTGGGGTTTTTAGCTGAGGCTTTCCCCAAAGTATTTTCATGTGTATTGTGCATTGATTCTTCTTCTTCTAGTTATATTATTCAGCTCGATCTTTAAGCTTCCGCAAATTGATAGTAGAAGTAGGTTATAGTATTCTTCTTTGATTTATATTGAATTATCCAGTTAACCTACATACATATTTTCTACACCTTCAAGTTCCACCTGTAGAATTTTCCAATCAATAATATGAGTACCATCATGTATATATTTTTTTAATAAAGATACATGAAATGCATTATGAACTTTAATGTGACTAGGCAAAGATAATTGGTAGGCTACAGGTCCGACTCGATCCAAAACTTCAAACGGTCCACAAAACTGTGAGGATAGTTTGGAGCAGGTCCCTGTTCGAAGAGAGTTTTTGAGGTTTCCCCTCAAATAAACATGTTCCCTGACTTTAAAATACTTATGTTTTATTTTCTTATCCATGTAACTCTTTTTTCGGTCTTGTGCTACTTTAAAAATCTGCTAAATTTTTCATACCATCTGTTCCATTTCCTGAAATAGTTCTAGTCCCTAAATCAACCAGTCCTTTGGTTGGCTCCAACTGAGAGGTATATTGCATTTCCTGCCATACAATGCCTTGAAGGGTTTCATTTTTATAGAGATTTGGTAGTTTTTATTATACACAAATTCAGTTAAATGTGAAAATTCCTCCCACTGGGTAGGCTTATCCATCACATACATTCTAAGAATATCCTCTAGGATCTAATTGACCCTCTCAGTTTGACCATATCTTTGAGGATGGTAGGATGTGCAAAAATTTAACTTATTCCAATATTTCTAAATAGTGCTCTCCAAAAAGAGAAGGTAACGTCCTTTAATCGTATGCTATTACATAATTATCTTGCAAAAAAGCTCCTCCTAGCCCCTCCATACATGCATCTCTACACACTATAAATTCTTTGTTTAAAGCTGCCAGTTTCCAGATAGGAGCCACGATTAATAAATGCTTTAGTTTATCCAAACTTAACTGGCAGTCGGCTGACCATTTAAAGTTTACCCCTTTTTCTGTAGATATGTGATGGGATAGGTTATTTTTTAGAAGCCTTCAATAAACCTACGATAATACACCGCAAGTCCCATAAATGACTAGACAAAAACTACATCCTTTGGTATAGACCAATTAACCATGTCCTTTAGTTTATTGGGGTCCACTGCTAATCCCTCTTTCCAGATGAAATGCCCTGGATACTGGATTCTAGTTTTATAGAATTCACACTTACTAAATTTGGCATATAGTTTGTTTTCTCTTAAGGTTTGTGGCACCAACCTTAAGTGTTCCTTATGATCCTCCTCATTCCTGGAATAGACTAGAATATCATCAATAAATACCAATGCAAACTTATCCAAGAATTTGTTTAGTACACTATTCATTAGACACACAAAGGTTGCAGGAGCATTAGTCATGCCAAATGGTAACACTACAAACTTGTAGTGTCCATCTCGAGTCCTAAATGTTGTCTTATAAATATATTCATCCTTGATTCTCAAATGATGGTATTCCGTTCTCAAGTCAATTTTTAAGAAAACAGTGTCTCCCCTTACCTGATCAAATAGATCATCAATGTGAGGGAGGGGATATTTATTTTAAGATTCACCTTGTTTAACTGATGATAGTTAATACCAATCCTAAATGTACCATCCCTTTTGTTAACAAATAATATAGGTGCTCCCCAGGGTGACACTGGTCGAATATATCCTTTATCTAGCAACTCTTGCATCTACATCTTCAACTCCATTAATTCTAGTGGGCTCATTCTATAAGGTGCTCTAGACACCAGGGTTTCACCTGGTACCAACAATATGGTGAAGTCTATATCTCGATGGGGTGGTAAACTGGGAATCTCCTCAAAAATACATCTAAAAATTCATTAATAACTGGAACAACATTTGCTTCCAATTCTTTATTTTGTTGTTCAGTTTCTTTTGTTTGAAACATAAATATTTGGCATCCATTCCAGACACTCCTATTCACTTCTAGAGTGGTAATTTCCCTTAACGAAATCGCTTTTGGCACACCCTAAATGATGTGAGTTTTTATATTCGGGCTTACACAAGTTACATTTTTTGCTAGGCATTTTATGAGTGCTTCCTATCGCTCTAGCCAATCCATTCCAATTAATATGTCATAAGACCCAACGGGAAGTACATTTAATTCTACTATGGTAAGGTATGTGTTGATGGTGCTGGACCCGCCAACATGTCAGGTGATCTCCCTAGTAAGAAGTCCCAGTTAGACCTCAGACCATTTGGTGTAGGAGTCCTAACAGTGGGTCATACGGTAATGCCTTAACTGTGATTTTGCACAGAGGCAAGTAACATAACTCTGTTGGTATCCAGGGTGTGACAGCTGCAGTGAGTCAAGGAAGGTGCATGAGAGGTTCTAACACATGGGGGTTGAGATGAGAGTGCCCCTTGGTATCTTGTAATAGTACTCGACTTGGAAGGGAACACATGAGCGAAGTTGCATCACAAGCTGGAAAGCAAGTTAGCAAGCAATACAAAGTGATGGGTAAATGAACAACACATTTTAGAAAGATTCATACATACTTATATAGAATAGTCCATACATGTATGCGTAAGAAAACAATACATATATCATTTAGAGTAAACTAGATAGCATAGAATACAATACAACGTATGCATGAAATGTGTTTGCTCTGTTATATTAAGAAGTGTAAGTTCCAGTCATGCAATACATCCATGTCCAACCACTAGTTCCAATAGTGGAACGTTACAGCCACAACCGCCTGCTCCTCCAAAGAGATGTACTAGCTTTGTGCAGTGGAGAAGCCAAGGCTCATTACAATAATTTCCAAGCTCTCTCTAAGATAGCCTTATTGAAAGCTTGGCTGACCAAAAGCCTATACAATGAGTTATGAGGTACTATTTATAGCAAAGGGCGGGGTGACCCTTGACATTCCCCTTTGAGACAGTTCATCTACCCTCATGAATCTTCATCTACTCTATGATTGTTACATATAATTATCGACACTTGAACTTCCACTTGACAGGACATTACATTACAATGCACATGTGCCCATGTGAGACAAAATGACTTGAGCAAGCCATGCAAGACATCACTAACACTCGGTCTGTTGTGGTGAGACCAACTCTTTGACATGCTTATGATGGTCAAAGGTGATGAGTTGATTCCAAGCTTGGTTGTTCATGATGGTGTCCGTACGCTTAATGGTGAAATTTTGCTGAAGCAAACTCTTGCCTTCATTGCATTCGGGTGCACTGATATGGTTCCTCCATCCAACTCTTCTGCTAGCATGAGCATGGCATTCTTGGTGTGGCCGAATCAGCAACACAATGATGCATAGTGTCCATGTTGATCTTCCAGTGTGTGCTAGTGGTCATGCACATCAACTATCAACTACATGTTCAATTCCATTTGGACTTGCTTCTTGTCTTCGCCTTGGTGAGTGTGCTGAATGGGTGGGATTGTATGCATGCACACAATGACACTACTCAACATGTCTACTATGTACCAGCTACTGGGATGGATCTATAACTTGTACAGGCACAATTTCATCCATGAGTACATGTTGCGCCCCTTGATGTTCCTGTTCTTGCTGCAACTCATTTGCTTGTCTGTGCAACTCATGTTCTTCCTTGAGTTTCTTCTTCAGCGCATGCAACTCCTTCTTTGTTCCATTCTCTATCTTCATGCGATCTTCATGTCGCATCATCACCTCATAGTCTAAGTCTCCAGAGTTTCTTTCATCATCAGTGGATCTGCTTGTGCTTGCAACTTTGTTCCACCTTTGTGTTGTCAACAACCTTCCTCTTGCATTCGTTTAATCCGGTATGCTTCCTTCAGCTGTTGTTCATGATGTTTCTCATTGTGATGTTGCTGCCGTCATATCTTGATGTCCTTGTCAAAGAAAAATTTGATGTCTTCGTGGGTAGGCAAGTCCATAGACACTTGATCAATTGCATCCCTAAGTGTGCTCTTACCGGTGTCTTCAACTCTACTCTCTTGGAAACCATTGTACCTGTACTGCTGAGAGGTAGATGAACATCTGTGATACCTAGAGACATGGAAACACTCATGGCATGAAATCTGTCAGTTGAAACCAAAATGAACTTGAGAACTAACTCGCAACATACTTGTGTGACTGATCATGAAGGTTGCGCAATTTCCTTCAAGAGGCCGGGAGACTGATTGCCAAGACTACATAAGGAACAGTCTGGGTTGTTGGGAGGTTGACTAACTGCTAGAACTATGCAATGCATAGTCTAGTCTGGCTACTGACTACTGTAATTGCACAATGCGCAATCTCTGCTAGCAATGGTTGCAGGCTCAGTGACTGTATTACGCAATTTTTTGGGCCAGCTTTCATTGTCCCTCAGAATTGTGCAATGCAAGACTATAGGACAGTCATATGTTAGAACTGTGTATTTCCTGAGAGGAAGAAAGAGCCTTCCCTCTCAGGATTGTGCAATGTTGTCTTGGTGAGGCAAACTCTGGGCCAAGGTTGCCCGGACCTGTCGACGAGTGACTGAAAGTGAATGTGAATGTGAATGCATGACAACACTGAGTGTAAACATAAGTGAATGATCATGCATGCAAACAATGGATGACAGATTCCGAGAATAGAACAACATGCATGTGGGTGGGGCGAGTTGCCGAATCAGCGACCATTCATGAAAAACAGTTTCATGCATGCGATAGCAGTGATATGTTAATGAAAACAGAAATGGTGCTAGTGAAATCTTGTATGAATCAAAATGACAACAAGCACTCACTAAAATCAAGCAGACATTGTTCATATGAAGCGAAATAGAAAAAGCACCAGAAATGCAACACAAGACATGGAAAGTGGTCTTACCCTAGAGTAGCTGAGTTGAATGTGCTGACAGCTCCTATATGTGATGTGGGATGTCAAAGCTGCAAGGTTGATGTGAGGAATGAGCTCCGTAGTGTTCGGCTGATGCGTTTTGATAAATCCGAGGTTTTGACATGCATGCCACAAATATAGCGAAAGAGACACTTGATGGGAGGTTTCTGAAATGATCCTTGCATGTAACCTCCATCTTCCAAAAATGGACCCCTGAAACAAGGGATGCCTTTGCATGTTGCCTTGGGAGAAGCAACCCATGCATGCAAGTATGTTTTTCTTGGTCCTAGAGGGAACCGGTCAACTCCGCTACACATGCAAGAGGCTGCTCAACTGATGGGAGAAAATGCACACTTCTAGATGGGACCTAGGTTGGCTGCTTAGAATATTTGCACAATTTCTAGGTAGAGCAGCTGACTGCTGCCCAGATCTAAACAAAGTCTGGGCTGAGCAACCCAGCTGGGAAGGATTGCACAATTTTTTGGGTGAGGCTTGCTAAGCAGAACTGCGAATTCTGGGGCCCAATAGGCTACCAGTTAGGATTGCACAATTTATAGAGGGAAGGTTGGTTTCCCTCTAGATTTCCACAAATTCTTGAAGGAGGTGCTTAGCCTACTACTAGACCAAGTCGAGATGAACATCCTGTGAGGGGAATGCATCAAGGTTTTATCGACATGCTATCTTTTGGCAAGAAAATTACTGGAGCTTGTGTACTTGACGAAGCAAGACATGCAGCTATGAAGGTTGGTAGGGAGGCTCCAAAACGAAGCTATGGAAAAATTTTGGAGGGTGTTTGTAGTCGCTACAAAACTTGGGGACACACTAGTAGAACTTCAGCGCTCTGAACGGACCTTGTTATTGAAGAAAACGTCTAACACCTCTGGAAGTATTGTTCAGTTATCAGCTTGTCTTGGTTTCACACTAGCTTGATTGTAAGATGTAGCATCTGCCAAGCTCTTCATCGATTTACACACATTTCAAGCCAAGTTAACATAGTTGTTTCGATTGGGGTTGAGGGGTATATTTACGCACAAGCATTATAATCGTCAGAGTCTTAGTTTCATCTTTGGTGTTGCTCTGCTGTTAGCAGGCCTGGACAGTACTTGGTGTAGTCACAAAGGAACACAAGCATGGCTCTGCTACCAATGAGCTTGGTCAGTACCCCAGCGGAGTTACTTCCATCACCTCTCTACATAGGAAGCCTTTCTCTTCTTTCACCTTATTCGTTTTTCATTTTTTCAAACTTCTTTTTTTCGCTTTTTTTTTCATTTTTTTCTTTTCGTAATTTTGCATGGCATTTATTCATTTGATAGGTGGGAAAGGGATCCCCACTTATTGAGAGCAAAATAGGTTTTTCGAGCAGAGAAGTAGTTTATTATATCTCTGACGTGCATGTTAAGGTTTTCTCGCTCACCTTACTCTACTTGACTGAGCTTACAAGGGTTAACCCAAAAACAACTGACTAGAGTAGGTGACACTAGTTAGCACACAAGCATTGTGTTTTCACCAAGGTTCACTTCTAACAGTACGTATTTTCCTCTGACATATCATGGACTAAAAGTAATGAGTTCTTCATACATAGGCAAGATGACAGATAACCAAGTAGTGATAGTTGTACAAGGCCTCTTATACTTTACCCACCTTGTCTCAAGAGTCATACATGGTTTCATGCAAAACTAACCTATGAAAAAAACAAGCAAACTAACAAACAACAAAGCAAAGGAAGAACATAAGCGAAAGAAAAATCAAAGCAAGTAAGAAACAAGCAAGCAGACAAGCAAACAAACAAAGCAAGTAAGCAAACAAGCATGCAAGAAAACAACTGAAAGCAAACACTACTCCTACTCCTAAACTAATGGTGCATGGGCCTAATCACGTGAAGTGATATTTCCAATGTATCCACTGGCACATTGGTTGACCCATGTTAGTGAAGGCTTGGTCCCCGAGCAACCCAGTTGTGTGAACCATCAAGCAAGAAAGACATAACAATGAATACAACCACACTTCGTGGTTCAAGGTGATCGTGGGACATAAGTGAGTGCAAGTGCATGAAGAGCAGTCTGTGGACTTACCATGGTGTTGTGCGACACTGTGTGCAGCTTTGAAGCATAAACACACTCTTGACTGTGATATGCAAGAAAACAAAAGAAACAAAGATAACTTGCATCGTGCACGCGTGCTTTCAATGTAAGATTCCTCCAATGCATGAGCGATAGGATCATGTAGTTCGAGTGGAGGAAGCATGATCTATGTGTGAGATTGATCTTCAATGCATACATATGAGTGATGAGGAGCCTCGGGTGATTGAATAGTTTCCTGATCGGAAGTGAGACTAACCTCAAGAGAGTGAGGACATGACATAACCATCAGCTCGGGCTGAAGTGCCTCGATAGTCTTGGGTGTTTCAACTTCCTCGTCAGATAGATCATCACAAACCAATGGCTTCGAAAGATCAACTGTGATAGAGTCATGATCATGATCAAATATGGAAGTGAATGGATCACAACAGCCACGATCAGAAAAATCAATGATTTCATCGACATCCTCATGATCAGATGAACCAAACATAGTGGTAGATGAGAAGTGAACAAATTCATCCTCTGTGTTTCCGGAAAAGGCAGATGAATGCTCAAGTGGAGTTTTAATGAATAACTTATCCTCTCCTTTGTCGAATGATGGACCAACATCCAATGTGTCCTGCGAGTGATCAACAATGGGTTTATCCGTGGATGGAGATATACATGCAAAATCATGGATGGCAAGTTCACCAAAGATGTCAGGAAAGAATGGAGGAGGCTCGGACGGAATGGAGTCATCCTTCGCCGAGTGTTGATGCTCAAGCTCCCACTCATACTCTTCATGAATAATAGCGCATGTTGTTTATGTAACACGAACTCCATCAGTGTCTTTTTCCTCATTCATAACAAGTGTAGAGTCTGAAATCGAAGAAAACAAGACAGTATCATCTAGAGGAACAACCGAGTGTGAAGATGGAGGTCATGGAAAAATATGCATATGACAACTTGATGGACTCACAACCAAATCTGCACGAAAATTGAGTGAAGTGATGTTGGGAGGATGTGAAAGTTGAACAAGTATGTGACCATGATCCTCAACATCACTTGGCAGTGGTGGAGCTGTTTGATGAGGGGATGGCAGATAGTCACCCGTGACAGTGACCGCATGTAGCTAAGATTGCGCAGCTCCATCACTGAAGAATGTTGAATGATGCTTGATTTCAAACATCTTGTTGGGATGAGCATATTTCTTAAGGCAATACTCGAATCGGTCCCAAAGATAGAAAAAATTCATCTGGCTCCTCAAAGCTTGAAACTGTAAGTGACAGAAGCACTCCCAAAAATCCATAATCGATTCATGCAGAGGCTTCCGTTGTTGTAATAGATTTTGGTCAATATGGTCTGGATCAAAATGATAGAAAGTGTCTTCAATGAGATCACATAAGTGCTCCAGTGAGTGCATGCTATTAGTTGGTAGGCTGCATAACCATCGAAGTGGATATTCGTGAAGTGTGTATGCAAGAAGCAAGTTGGTCTGTTTGTCAGAACACCCATCTTCCTCATGAAGCATGTAAGGAAAGTCATGTAAGTAATCAGGCCATGCCACTTCGCCTTTGCCATCATACGTGTAAGTGGACAAGTGATCAAAAAACTTGCTCATGATGGTGACATCTTCATGATTCGAGAAACATCGCGGAGGGATGAGAGTGCAAGAATCCATGAAATATATGTAAAGGTTCAAAATAGGATAAGCAGACACAGCTTGTCATCTGGCCCTCCTTCTAACACCAGAAATGTTGATGGTGTTGGACCCGCCAACATTTCAAGGGATCTCCCCAGTAATAAGTCTCGATTAGACCTCAGACTGCTTGGTGTAGGAGTCCCAGCAGTGGGTTGTACGGTAATGCGTTAACTGTGATTTTGTACAAAGGCAGGTAAGAGAAATCTATTGGTATCAAGGTTGTGACAACTGTAGTGAGTCAAGGAAGGTGCATGAGAGGTTCTAACACATGGGGGTTGAGATGAGTGCACCCCTTGGAAACCTGTAATAGTACTTGGCTTGGAAGGGAACACACGAGCAAAGATGCATCACAAGATGGAAAGTAAGTTAGTGAGCAATCCAAAGTGATGGTTAAACCAACAACAAATTTCAGAAGGATCCATATATACTTATACATAATATTCCATACATACATGCGTAAGCAAACAATACATATATCATTTAGAGTAAAATAGATAGAATAGAATACAATACAGCATATGCATGAAAGATGTTGGCTCTGTTATATTAAGAAGTGTAAGTTCCAGCCATAACATCCATGTCCAACCACTAGTTCCAATAGTGGAATGTTACAGCCATAACCGCCTACTCCTCCAAAGAGATGTACTAGCTTTGTGTAGTGGAGAAGCCAAGGCTCGTTACAATACTATCCAAACTCTCTCTATGATAGCCTTATCAAAAGCTTGGCTGACCAAAAGCCTATACAACAAGTTATGATGTAGTATTTATAGCAAAGGGTGGGGTGACCCTTGAGATTCCCCTTTGAGATAGTTCATCTACCCTCATGACTCTTCATCTATTCTATGACTGTTACATCCAACTATTGACACTTGAACTTCCACTTGACAAGACATTACATTGCAATTCACATGTTCCCATGTGAGACAAAATGGTTTGAGAAAGCCATGCAATACATCACTGACACTCAGTCTGTTGTGCTAAGACCAACTCTTTGACATGCTTCTGATGGTCAAAGGTGATGAGCTGATGCCAAGCTTTGTTGTCCATGATGGTGTCTATGCGCTTAATTGTGACATCTTGTTGAAGTGAACTCTTGCCTTCATTGCATCTGGGTGCACTGATATTGTTCCTCCATCCACCTCATTTACTAACATGTGCATGGTCTTCTTGGCATGCCCGAATCGGTAACACACTGATGCATAGTATCCATGCTAATGTTCTAGTGTGTGATGGTGGGCATGCGAATCAACTGTCAACTACATGTTCAGCTCAAGTTGGACTTTCTTCCTGTCTTTGACTTGGTGAGTGTGCTGAATGGGTAGGATCACATGTGTGTGCACAATGACATGTGTGCGCACAATGACATGCATGCTACTGCATTTCTTTGCATACGATCAACAACACTACTCACCATGTCTGCTTCGTAACAGTTGTTGTGATGGATCTATAGCTTGTATGGGCACAGTTTCATCCGTGAGTGGATGTTGTGCCCTTTGATGTTCTTGTTCTTACTGCAACTCATTCACTTGTCTGTGCAACTCATTTTTTTCCTTGAGTTTCCGCTTCAGCACACGCAACTCCTTCTTTGTTCCATTCTCTATCTTCCTGCGATCTTCATGTCATGTCATCCCCTCATAGTTTGAGTCTCCAGAGTTTCTTTCATCATCAGTGGATC
Source organism: Pinus tabuliformis (assembly GCA_031772625.1). NCBI lineage: Eukaryota > Viridiplantae > Streptophyta > Pinopsida > Pinales > Pinaceae > Pinus > Pinus tabuliformis. The sequence goes on from CM062815.1 coordinate 657,153,214, forward strand.
TGCTTGAGCCTAAAACTTTGTTCCACCTTTGTGTTGTCAACAACCTTCCTCTTGAATTCATTTAATTCGATATGCTTCCTTCAGATGTTGTTCATGATGTTGCTCACCGTGATTTTTCTGTCATCATATCTTGATGTCCTTGTCTAAGAACAACTTGATGTCTTCGTGGGTAGGCAATTCCATAGACACTTGATCTATTGCATCCCCAAGTGTGCTCTTAATGGTGTCTTCAACTCTACTCTCTTGGCAACCATTATACCTGTACTACTAAGAGGCAGATGAACACCTGTGATACCTGGAGACATGGAAACACTCATGGTAACAAATCTGTCAATTGAAACCAAAATGAACTTGAGAACTAACTCGCAACATACCTGTGTGACTGATCATGAAGGTTGTGAAATTTCCTTCAAGAGGTCGGGAGACTGAGTGCCAAGACTTCTTAAGGCACAATCTAGGTTGTTGGGAGGTTAACTAACTGCTAGAACTACGAAATGCATAGTCTAGTCTGGCTGCTGACCGCTGTAATTGCGCAATGCGCAATCTCAGCAGGTAATGGTTGTAGGGTCAGTGACTGCATTGCACAATTTTCTAGGCCAGCAGTCACTGTCCCTTAGAATTGCACAATGTAAGACTAGAGGATAGTGACTTGGCAAAAATGCACATTTCATGAGAAGAAGATAGAGCCTTCCCTCTCAAGATTGTGCAATGCTATCTTGGTGAGGCAGAGTTCGGGCCAAGGTTTCCCAAACTCGCCAACGGACGATTGAAAGTGAATGTGAATGTGAATACATGGCGATACTGAGTTTAAACATAAGTGAATGATCGTGCATGCAAATATTGGATGACAAATTTAGAAAACTGAACAACATGCATGTGGGTGGGGCGACTTGCCGAATCAGTGACCATTCGTGAAAAATAGTTTCATGCATGCGACAACAGTGAAATGTTAATGAAAAATGAAGTGGTGCTAGTACAAGCTAGTATGTATCAAAATGACAACAATCGCTTAGTGAAATCAAGTAGACAATGTTCATACGAAGCGAAACACAAAAGTGCCAGAAATGCAACACAAGACATGGAAAGCGGGCTTACCCCAAAATAGTTGAGTTGAATGTGTCGACAACTCCTAGATGTAATGTGGGATGTCAAAGCTACAAGGATGATGTGATGAATGAGCTGTGCAACGTCCATTTGATGAGTTTTCATAAAATCGAGGTTGTGACGCGCATGCTACAAATCTAGGGAAAGTGACACTTGGTGGGAGGTTTCTGAAATGATCCTTGAATGTAACCTCCAACTACAAAAAGTAGACCCCTAAAACAAGGGATGCCTTTGCTGCTACCTTGCTAGAAGCAGCACATACATGCAAGTCTATTTTTGTTGGTCCTAGAGGGAACTGGTCAACTCAGCTACACATGCAAGAGGTTTCTCAATTGATGGGAGAAAATGCACACTTCTCGCTGGGAGCTAGGTTGGTTGCTCAAAATATTTGCGTAATTTTTGTGCAGAGCAGCTGACTGCTACCCAGATCTGTGCAAATTTTGGGCTGAGCAGCCCAGCTAGGAAGGATTGCGCAATTTTCTGGGTGAATCTTGCTCAGGAAAATTGCACAATTCTAGGGCCCAATAGGCTGCCAGTCAGGATTGCATAATTTTTGGAGGGAAGGCTAGTTTTCCTCCAGATTTGCACAAATTCTTGAAGGAGCTGCTCAGCCTACTGCTGGATCAAGTCTGGATGAACAGCTTGTGAGGGGAATGCATCAAGGTTTGATCGACATGTTGTCTTTCGGCAATAAAATCATTGGAGCTTGTGTACTTGACAAAGCGAGACATATTGTTGTGAAGATTGGTAGGGAGACTCCAAAACGAAGCTAAGGTAAAATTTTGGAGGGTGTTTGTAGCCGCTACAACAGTATGCATTTAGATTCAATTCGTAATGTTTCGCTTGGCTAGTGACTCTTCTCTTGGTACCAGTGGCCAATTGTACCAACCAAGCTATTTTGTATTTTTCTATTTTCAATTTATATTTTTCTATTATTTGTGGTCCAACATAGCTTAGACTAGCTCCTGGGTCAATTAATATAGAGACATGGTGATTGGCAAGAGTACCTTCTAGATCAATCATTGCAGACTCATGCTTTTCTTGTATATCCTCCATGGCTACGCTTATCCTTGGAATGATCCTTGCCATGTCATTTACTGTAGTAGCCTCATGAATAGTTTGTATATTCTGTAGAGCCTTGGGACTATATGGGAAGTCTCTCAGTAAATAAGGCTCACCACATCCCCATCATTTCAGCAATCCCTTCGCTCTATCCCCATTACCTTTCCTAACATTTAAATTAGTGATTTTTGACCCTTCCTGAAAAGTTTCTTGCTTATTCACAGTCACTTTGTCAACCTTTTCCACTGATGATCCCAACCAAAATTCCTGAGGTATCCTGGTTTTGGTTGTCTTCCTCCCATTTTGACCTTGGTCTTATCCTTATTTGGTCAAATCTTGGGTCCTTCCTCTTTTCTTTTAAACTATAGGTAGAATAATGATCCAGGTGGATCTCCAAACACCAGTGGCATGGAAAAGGCTTAAAATTCAAAGTGGCGGAAAGATGATGAACTTGAAAACATATTGAAGTGCTCATCACCCTGATTCCAACAGTGCAAACGACACTCCAATCCGAGTCCGGATGAAGGAGATAGAGGCAATCAAATTTGGGTTGACTTTTTGATGATTGGGTAGGATTAATGAAGGCACAATTTGGAATTTTTCTGGTGGATGGACTCTGGCCAACTCTGTCCAGATTCCGGGCAAAATCATTGCCTGGTTAAAATGACTCCTTTGGTCAAAAACCGAATTTCCAAAAATGCACACTTTGTTTTATACAACAAAAAAAATATAAAAAAAGGGGTGGAGGGCCACCAACCCTACCACCCCAACTCATAACCATGTAACAATCAACATATTGGTGGAGGGACAGGCCACGACCCTCGACCCCTCCCACAAAACCAACATAACGGGGTGGGCGACCATGACCCCGCCACCCCACAACCCTCATAATGGAACTCCCACAGCATTGTTGAAACGACAAGGGAAAGGTGGGTCGGCCCTTGGAACACAGACCCAACCCTTCCGCCTTAATAAGAAAACAACCCAGGTAGGTGGAGTGGGAGGGCCACCGAAGGTGGGCCTAGCCCAAACTAACTTTAAATTTAACATTCGGTTATGAAAAAAAGGGAGGAGGTGGGGTTTGACCACCCGACCTCCTCCATATTAACTGGATCTTCCACCAACATGACACAACTAACTTATTGAGAAATCTTCCCACATTTATTATCTAAATTCAGTTTATCAGTGCGCCCAGGGAAAGAGGAGGCAGTGCATGCAGTTCGAGGCAAAATTTTGTAGGAGGACAAAATTTTCACTTTGTCAGACTTTGACAAATTTTATATGGTTTCAGTATTTCTGGATGCCACGAATGCAATGGTGTTGTCCATTTCTCCTTCAGAGTTCTTCATTTTTTGGCCATTTATCAGTATGGAGGTATAAAACTCATTTTTTGTAACTGATGCTTGTACTCTGCTTTCTCATCCCACTTAATGAATGAAGGCCTCCCCATTGATTGAGCAGGGCCTGGAGACATAGTCCAAGTCGAACGAACTCCGTTATCAAGTCTTGTTGTCTTCTTTCATGCTTTATGTGTTTCTCCTCTTCTCTCATGTGCACATTAAATTTCTATGTTAAGCTATAGTTTATGCATGTAATTCTTTAACACATCTATAAGAAAAAGCTTTTGGATCACATAACCTGACCTTTCTCATGACCTCATCCATGGTTTTTGGGTTTTCAAACTCGATCTTCTCCTTGTACACTGTAGGAAAACAGTTCATGGACCTCTGCACTTTATCCTTTTCCTCCTTGAGATATGGGACATATCTTAATAACTTAGTGAATTTGGACACAAACTCATCTATGGTGGGCTATCACAACCTCAGCTCATGTAATTCTTTGGTACAGTCATCATAATATCGCTCATTCAAGTAGCAACTCTTGAAGTGTTTACAAAAATCCTCCCACAATATTGTTTTCTCCTCGACTCCTTGTACATTATTTGCCTCTTCCCACCATAAGGAAACTTTTCCTTTTAGTTTATGAGCAACTAACCTAGCTTTCAGGTTATTCTCATAATTGTAAACTTGAAAACACTTATTCATGTTTAATAACCAGGCCTCTGTGTCCTCCTCCTTTTCCCCATCAAAAGTGGGGGGATTGATCTTTCATAATTATCCTTGAAGTTCTAGCTGGATTTTTTGCTTAGACTTCCAGAAATAAGTTTTATCTGATTCCCCTCTACTCTCATATTTTTTAGATTCCATCTCTTCTCTTTTTATTATTTCCGATTGCACTATTTTATGGCTTGAATTCTCCATCAAAGTTCTGATCATCCTCTCTTGCTCCTCGCTAGAGCGTATCAATGGTTCATTACTTTCCCTTAAATGTGATAACTCCCATTGTAAAATTTTTATAACCTCCATGAATGGATTTGTAGTTGGAGTGGCTCCTTCCCCTAGTTCTACATTTAGCCCACCTTCTGCAGGGATAGTAGGTGCATCCCCAATCATATTTCTGATTGTATCCCTTAACTTATTCAACCTGCAATTCACACAGCACAATAAATCATTTTTTAGTTTATTGTACATTTCCTGTGTATACTTTTCTCTTGTGGTGGTTTGTTAAGGCCCAATGAAGAACATGGGCTCTGATACCATTTGTCAGATCTCCCTTCCACACACTACATAATTTTATTTTTCTTTCTTTCATGTATACATATGTATTTCAAAGAATTATTTGCTGCCAGGTTCATGTTAACTACATGGATTATGTAGGTTGTTTATATTACCATTTTATATGTGTATGCACCATCACTAAGGAACACTTGATCTTTATGATTAAGGGTTTTATGTTAACATTGGATAACTAATATTTAAATTGGGGCTTCACATAAAATTTATGCCCCTTCATTAGGGGAGTCTTGAGGTCTAAAATGGGCCTCCTAAGGAAATTATAAGATAATAGTGGAAATAATAAAACAAGATTAGATGACATCATCAAATTTTAGCGGGAAAAAAGAAAAAACTATTTTTTCAACTCTTATTTTCAACTTATCTCCCTATGGGTTTACTCAAATTTAGTGTGGAAACACTCATTGGATGCACAATTTTATTCTTAATCTAAGGAGTACCCATGTTGCATACTTTCAATGGACCCTGCTACACGAAAAATGAGAAATACATGAAAAACGTGATTGTAATCATGTTTTTTCATGTATTTCTCATTGTTTGTGTAGCAGGGTCCATTGAAAGTATACAACATGGGTACTCTTTCGATAAGGAATTAAATTTTACGTCCAATGAGTACTCCCGCTCAAAATTTGAGTAAAAACTTAGGGAGATAACTTGAAAATATGAGTTGAAAAAGTAGTTTTATTATTTTATTATTTTTTCATCTTTTTACTCTTTTACTCCAAAAATGGTGAATCATCCCCCATGGTTGACATCATCATCTTGAATCTCATTGGTTCATATAAAGTTTATTTTGATTGTACATTTTTCTTAGGAGGCCCATTTTAGACCTCAAAAATCCCCTAATGCTTCTAGCTAGACATCAAAGTTTACCAAAGGCTACAAATAGTTCTTTTCACAAGGCGTTACTTCTATAACTATGCTTTACCAAAGGTTGAACCCTTGATTTGTACAGTTAATGATATCAAGGGCATATTATGCAACCTAGGTGGTGGAGGATGGAAAATAGTCAATGTTTGTTCTAAACCCTTAAATTCCATAGTCGTAAGGGTTGAATGAATGCGTCTGTGCATCTACCAATGCTCTGATGCCACATCATAGGGTTCACATGGCTAGTGAGGTGACCCTATGTTTGTTTAAATAGGCTGGAGTCATGAACAACAACGACTATCGAGGGTTGAGATCCGAAAATGAATGCTAATCTGACAATCCTAAAACCCTAAGCGAAGTTCTTCCTTGCCATTTCTGGTTTCATTGTTGCTGCACCACGCTCTAGGCAGATCAGCCTACATGTTTGGTTCTAATACTCAGGTGGAAAATCTACCCTCTTGCTGCCTCCAAAACCCATCATGCAGCCTGTAGGAGTCCTTCAACCTTTCGTCACACTCCCTCGTTCCATGTCCTAGATGTCTTCTCAAAAATAGAAGGTGTTACCTCAGTTTTTTGTTCCATACTTTCACGATTTGTCCCAGGTCCAACTCTATAGGGGATTTCATCATTTCTTTGGCCCATGTTCTCTCATTCTGGAACAAATTCTAACTTAATGCTTGGTTTCAGGTAATTGGGGTTTGTATTTTTCTTTCCCCTTGATGGATTTTACTTTCTAGGTTGTTCTTATCGTTTTACCTATGAATTTTCCTCGAGCTAATGGCTCAGTTAACCTTATGATAGAGGTGTAGGTTTGGATACTCCTTTGGTTTTGGTGTTTAAATCTATGGTATCTTCAGCAAAATTCTCCTCCCAAGCTCTCGACAGAGGCTTAGTACACACATCTGAAGCTTACAAGTATTTTACCTAGCTCCTTTGAGGTTTTATGGAAAATGATTTATGGTAATGTGACTAAACTCCTACTAATATGTGTTCCTCTTTGTCCCTATGAATGTTAGTGTCAGTCTCAGGATTCCCCTCAATGTTCTCCCTCTAGAGTTCTGAAACATCTCACACATAGCTAGGAATCACTGGTATAATCTGCTACATCACTGGAGCATCAAGTGTATGGATCATGAACATGAAACGACCAAGTGAAATGGAAATAATGAGACCCTCTACTCGATCCAAGGTGCTAAACAAGAATGGAAGCTGGAACCAAGATACACCACCCTCTAGGCCATTCTTCTAGAATAAATGAGCTGATGTTGACAGAATAGGGCCCGCAATAGATGAGGCAATTAGGATCCTCAACTAAAGCACGACGGAAAGTAGTAATGTGACTGATGGATTGACACTAGGGATAATGGGGAAAAAGTGGGACTGAGGAACAAATAGATGATTACCCTTGTCAGAGCATAAAGTGCATGGTTGACCTAGAAACAACGCTTGACTCAACTCTGGAGGGGATGGGGATAGTATGATTGGAGGCAAAAATGGGCAACATAGGATGAACGGTATGCAAATATGCATGGAATATTATGACATGATATGATGGGATATGAAATAGACTCCAAGAATTCAAGGGTGACTCGATGATGCTGCCACACAGACTAGGCCCGGTGGGGACCATCAAAGCACGAGTAAATGAGGGTTACTCATGGAAAAAATCAACAAATGATATGAAAAGTATTAAGGTGATGTGGACCTCGAAGTACATGTGTCGCTTTATGATGAAATTCGATTTTGAGAGGTGACAAAGTGACCTTTCATGGCTTCCTGGTGAAGTGTCAAATCATCAAAAACTAAGGAAGACCCGTTATAGAACTTGGTGAGAGCTTTCCAATGATTTTAATGGTTGTCAAGATGAGATATGGTATAGTTCAATGGGCGATAGAAAAATTGGGTATTTTTCGATGAAAGGACATTTTCCCTCCAATTTGGATTCATTTTCTAAGTGAGCTGTGGTGAATTTGGAGAGGAGGAAAAGGCCCTAAATCTTTTGGAGATTGTAGTAGAAGAAATGAACATTGGAAGCGGGATCTACAACTTTCAGGCAAGTGTCCTTACTTATCTAAAGATGGCTTGAATGCTTCTTGGAACGATGTTTCCTGGTGAAGAATTAAGGGAATAGGAAAATGAGAATGAACTACTAGAGGAGTTCTAGAATCATCCTCGCCCACTAAGTCAAAAATGGGGGCTAGGTGGTAAAGGAGTAGAACATTTGAAGATATGGTATCAAATGTATATGATATGCGATGTGCATATGGCTCACTGGAGAGGCCGATAGGAAAAACTATCCAAGAAAAGGGAGGATAATCGACCATACTTAGATTTGGTGGGATCAAGGCCGACACTTAATTAAGAATATGGACAGGGGAAAAACATCATGCCCCCAAGCATGGGATGCTAATCTGGTATGCAATGGTGGAATGATGCCCCCGTAGCAGGAGGAGTTTGTGGAGTGACATTATGTTCCAAGTGCTCGAAAAAGGGATTCAAGCATCTCAACACAACTTGGCATGGAAACCTCCAAAGGAGATGTAGGGGCTTATGTGCCCCCCAAGTATGTTGTGGGCGTACAGGATGTATTTAGAGATATGGGCTCCAAATACTTCTATGATGCATAATATGATTATGCATTTTGATATGACAAGGATGGTTTTCCATGTGTTTGTTTATGGTTGTCCTCTGTGGTATACATGTGATAAATTCCAATCTAGAATGTTATTTTTAATGGTATCTACATAGTCATTTTGGGCTCTAGGAACATGACTGAACGTAATGGTTTCAAATTCACGTACGAACAACTTAACTCATAGATATTTTCTAAATAAGATTTAGTTATGCACATGATACACACCATTCAATTACATGACAAGTAGCAAGTAATCTAAATGAACATGAAGATGACTGATGCGATGAGAAAGGGCATCGAATAACAAACCTACCACTCCATCATATTCAACCTGGTTATTGGTGGTAGGTCCAATGCATACATTGTTTGAAGGACTAACGTATGCAAGGGGGTAAAAATGGCCGAGGCTGCCAAGGCTAGATTCTGGGAGAAGTGACTTGCATTGTTAGCACGACTGATATACAGTGTGGATGATGGATCCATATGTAAGGTGAAAAAGACAACAAATGAGATGATGCAATCTACCTAACTTCATGGCAGAAATAAAGACACACAAATCAAAGGATTATGCTATGAGAGAAATTTCTTGAGGTAGAGTGCATTGGGAGAATTAGGAAGGAAATGGCTTTCAAAATCCTATGAAGAAATGCCCCCTTGCTTAAGGGTAGCGGTAATCAGGGGTAGACATAGCTTCCATGGTGTCATCATTAGGCTGAGAGATGGGTGGACAGAAGGAAGACTAACTACATGATGTAGCGGCATTACCTGGTGCGTCAACCTGAGAAGCAAGGTTCACATATGCACCATTGAGAATGGTAGACAATGAGCTAGTAGATGGACGACCTATAGATGTTGAGACCTGGGATTCTATCGAAAGAGGTTCGATAGAAGCATGGACAGAAACCTTCGAAAGGTTTGTCTACAAGGAACTCAAGGATGATGACAGGTAAAGGATATGTATCGTGGTGTCCGTCATCTCGACATCGCGGGGAGAGATCACAATAGTGGGACCAAAGTCTCCCTGTTGTGGTTGACTAGAGGTACTAGAATCCATGGGTAGAGGAGTATATGATCCACTACAAGTGGCCTCGTATTCACAAATCACCCCAAGGAAATTGTGAAATTCATCGAGATGAGGGAAACAATGGGAATAGTGACCATGATGATCACATAGGGCACAAAGGTGGTTTGTGAATAGCGTTTTGAGTTTCTTAGGTGGGATCGGTAAGTTAACATGGACTTCCAGGATATTTGACTTAGGGAACGCTTCATGAACCAAAGGTTTAAGTTGAGGAAGCTCGGGACAATTATTAGTGGCGTTCCTAGCAACTTTACACAAAGTGCACAGAGGTGACGGCTTTGGGGCCTTAGGTGTTGGAGGAGCTTGGGGAGCCTTGTCTTTTGATTCTTTCCGTTTAGCTTTCCCCCCTAGATAGATGCTTTTGCAACATCAGCTATTTCTTGTTAAGGTTGTTATGGAACTGAAGTAACAGCAAGGGTCATGGGGACTGGTTGTACCAGGGTTGAAGCATGATAAGGTCTTGGCTGGAAGGGCAGAATGTTTGTAGGGGGATCAATGTACCATACCAGGATCCCTAGAGTCATGATAGGAAGGACTAGTGAAGCCATGACAGAGACAAAAAAAATTCCCGGAGGGGGGAATAAGAAAGGTATCTGGCCTGCAGGGTAATGTCCTGGCGGAATAACTCCTGGATGGTTGAGACCTAGAGGAATGGTTCCTGGTGGAAACATAGGGGGGTGGGTCAAAAGGGTTCAGCTAGAAGAGCAACAGTAGGGTGTTGAGGAGCAGGTTGTTGATCAAGTGTACCGGACTACTTAAGGGCAGGTCGTGATGCTTGTAACATGCAAACACTCATATAGTTAGGCTCTAAGATAAGAGGGGGAGGACCAGGGAAAGCAGCCACCGAGGAGGAATCTTTATAGACTCGGGGTGAAACACTAGTGATTGAAGATTGTTTGTTGGACATTGATGAGATAATGGACTCGGGGGAGGTCACGGATGTTAGCTTGTAGTAAGTCAACTGATTGATGGTAATGATCTTCCCTTCATGGGGGAAGCACATCTTGCGGAACACCGCAGACGCGATGGCTGACATGGCATATGTGTAACTACGACCTAAGAGAATGTTGTAATCCAAAGGGGCATTAATGAATTCAATGTCGACATGGATAGTCTTGCCTGCAAGGGTCACTGGACAGTTGTGGTACATGCCAAGGGGTTGGGAGGAGTGTCCATCCCAAGCACGCAAGGTGATGGTGGAGGGGGACAACTCGGGTGACTTAAGTTGTTTCCAAATAGTAGTGGACATCATAGAGGTGGATGCACCTTCATCAATAATGCATCAGGATATGATGGCATTACAAACTCTAACTAGTATTTGGAAAGCAACAGATGAAGAAAATGGGGGGTGCTCTGATGTATCAATCATGAAGACAATCAGACGATCATTGGAAGGATCTACTACACCTAAGGCAATTAGTAGAGCTATCTTTTGAGATGGGCACAACTGGACGACTTCCGGCGTCGACATGGCAGTAGGTGATTACGCCAAGTCGTCTACTATACTGTATGTATGGGAAACTCTGTTAGAAGTTCCATTACGATGTAATGGTCCCTTTGGGATCTTAGGAATGGCCTCAACCTTAGGTTGACAGATCTGTAAAGGACCATTTTGTGTCATAAGAGGCTTAGTAGATACTTTGATTTTGGACTCAATAGCAGACGAAGTCAAGGGCTTGTCATATTGACACGACCGAGTTTGTAGCTTGATGTTGGATGGATTAACCTCATCAGAGTTCATATTAAGGATATGGTAGTCACTGGGATCAAAAGGTTGGGGGGGGGGTGAGCTGCTTGACCTAGCTGAGGTTTAGCAACAATAAATCCTTGCTAAGGGAAAAGATTTGTGAGCATTGCCGGTTGAGATGTCGCAAGATTCTGAGGTGATTGTTGACCTCTAGAAGCTGCTTGAGCTTCCCACATTTGGTACTTCTGGGGTAAGATAGGACACTCATGTGTATAATGGCCATGTACACCAAAAAATGCACAAGGCCTGTCGATACGAATAGCCTTGTTCTGCTTGGGCTGGCTACCCTATTGTTGGTTATTGGTGTTAGGTTGGCTCCCCTAGGGTTCACTAGGCTAGTTACCTTGATTACCTTGGTTACCCTTGTTACCCTTCCCCTTATTCTTTTTCTTCAAATTTTGGGGATTGGTCACACTCTGTTGCGCAAACAGTTGACACTGAGGGGGTATTGTTTGTTGGGGCTGAGGCTGCATGGGAGGTTTCATCGCTAATGCCTGAGGTTTTGGAGCGCTAGGATGTGTATAAGGAGGACCAACAATTTGGTAGATGGGTTGGGGTCTTGGAAACATGTTGCTACAAGGAGGGGCATAAGGTTGGAGGAATTGGTGCCCCCCTACGGGTAGCCATAACTTTGATGAGTATATGGTGGAGAGTGTGAAAGAGATCCAACGATACTGTCAGTGGCGTTAGATGCCCCCATGCATTGGCACGTCTAGGACAAGGGAGGGCTAGAATGATGGTATAGACATAACCAGATTGTGCATAAATAAGATCATACTTAGAGTGATTTGGATAGCTTCTTCCTCGGTCTGAGGAAAATGGGATGCGACATATCTTCCAATGGGAGATAAAAGTCTCCTAAGAAACGAATCTAGATAGACACGGTCTCTGAAAGGCGGGGCTCGACATGTGCTCCTCCTTCGACGCTACTCTTAAACATGGTAAGAAAGGTGAGTGGCGGAGGACTGACGGAATGTGGTCAATAGCTCTGTACCAGTGTCGTACCATAGAGGTAACTAGAAATATGAGATGAACACTTTAGCAAGCGTTGCAAAAATATAATGAGATGTAGAGAGCTAGTCTACATACCATTTTGCAGTGTCCCCAGTGAGCATGCGTTGGAATAGTTGAAGACGAATGGAGTCATCGATTATGGAGTTTGACGAACACCACATGTGGAACGATTAGACGTGGTTGGTAGGATCCTCACCAGCATTACCATCAAACTTTGGGATGTCTGAGGGAAGCTTAGTCAGCATAGAGGGCCAACCAGCATCATGGTGTATGGGGCCGTTTATCAACTGCTTAAAATCCAGTAGAATTAACCCAACCATAAACGGGAGCATGGGGGATGCTAGAACGATTCCTGAGACTAGTCTGCTTGATGTGACCACCGGTATAGAACCAGAGCCAACACCAGGTTGGGTTCCTATGCCAGCTATGGGTCCAAACATGGTGACAATATGTGGTGAAGGAGGCTTGGAATCAGATGAACTTGGAGAGGAGTGAGTGTGGGTACTTGTTGTGCTATACAACAACCCCCCATTTCATAAAATTTTTATACAAAATCATAATATGAAATGGGTCCCTTTTAAAAATAAACTTAGCTAGATAAGTAAATAAGATGGTATTAACCCATCATAACAAAAACCCTTATCAAAAGGCTTACGGTAAATGAATCATTTTAAAAGCCTTTTGAATAGAAATAAAAGTGTGACTTTAAAAAATTTATAAAACTCTTCGTTATTGCAATAAAGCGATCGGAAGATTACATATTGCAATAACAAAGGAAACTTATGAAAAATCACATCCATTCTCTCCGATCCGAAAAGGCAATCCCAATCGGATATAGGAGAAGTCAAATGCAAAACACAATATGAAGGAGCTCCTTAATTTCTCTGATGCGATAAAACATATCGCCATTGGCAATCGGCGATAACAATTGCAAGCCAACACATAATTGAAGGCGAGCTCAAATCCGCCAATGCGATAAAATATATCGCCATTGGCGATCAGCGAAACCACATTGACACAACAATAAAACCCGAATCCATCCCCCGATTGCGATGCATTAATGAGTCGCATATCTTGAGAATACATTTAAAAGGTTTGCATGCATTGTATCACCTTTCGGTGATCAGAGATGTTTAAAACAAGCATTAAAGCCTTTCCTTTCACTTTACCAATCACCGATTTTCGAATTGTCACTGATCATCCATCAAACAAATCTAAGCAACGCTCGAATGAATCATTCGGCATATAAACGACATGATGGGAATTTAAAACCTCCTTTACCACGATTGATAGGTTAAATGGCTAATCAATGAAGCAGTTAAGGGTAGATCTTTTCTTTAGATTTTATCCGCGACAATCTTACTATAATCCATTATCACCTATTGATCGACATAAATCTTTTTCATTATCATATTGGACTGTAAGCAACATTTTTCTGTATCACTATTTTTCCAATCACTTGTGCAGAATTCTGTTGAAATCAGAAATTTGAAACAAATGGGAAAGAAATCAAAGAAATCCATAGCAGCAGCTCCTACAGCAACAGTACAGCCAGCTAAGGATCCCGGACCAAGCAAAAAAAGGGTTAATCTCAGACATTACATGCCTCGGTCTAGGAAACACTAGCTGGGAGAGCATCTATAATCTAATAGAAGCAGAGGAGCCTGAGGAAATATCAGAAGGAGCCACAGCTAACTCAAGTAACAAATCAAAAACATCCCTCAAAGATTTAGCTTGTTCATATTTGCACAGAATAGCAGCGCGAGAAAAAATTCTCCCATATATTGACGTAGCAAGATGGGTAGTAGAGGAAATTCCAGTCTGGAACAGAACATTTTTCATAATTGATGGGAGGATATTTGGCTCATTTCAGCTTGATGATCTAAGGAAAATGTATCACTTACCTGAGCCTGAAAAGCAGTACAACGAAGCCTTCCTGGAAAAATTTGCAAATGAAAATGAGTCAGAATCAACTCTGATTAGGCAGTGGAGACACTTTCCTGAGAAGCACAAGCATGAATCATCAGATAAGTACTCTGTGGACTCATTAGCTTCTCCTTACTGTTATGCCAGAGCTATGATGTGTAGAATGTGAGGAATACATGACTCTGCTAAGTTCACTATTGAAATGGTCCCTCTGATGGAGGCGACAATCAATGGATATGTAATGGATTGGGCAAATGTTTTGTTCGACAAATTAGCCACAACAATTCTTGAATATAGATCAAATGCATGTAAAACTACCAGGACCATTCCCCCTTTTTATTACAGTGTTTATATTATAGATACTCTTTGTTTTAATTCTAAATATCCGGTACTCAGATGGAGATGGACTCCCCAAGACCCTAAGCCAATCCATATTTATCATCAAATGTTATGGAAGGCTCACTACAAAAATCATTTGTACAAAATTTGCAATGGTTTTATGTTGCCTGTCTACTATGCTATTTTTGATAAGCCTGCCCCCAGGATTTCTGAGGAAGCAGGGATCGACTTGACTGCAGTAGGTAATTGGTTCGAAGAAGACAAGTTCACTTATATAAGACTTTTTGGTAGCCTTACAAAACCCCATGTCCTTCCCTTGTATGTGCCCGATAAGCTGTTAGCTCGGGAATTGGCCTATCAGATAACAACAGAAGGGACATCCAAAACCCTTAGAAATTATAAGAAATAGGTATGGCCTACATTTCCTTTAAGATGCGGTGTTTTCACTCTCCATGATTACAAACATGCAGAAAAGGAGGCAGAAAAAATACAAATGCTCAATCTTGCAACAATTCCCAACAGACAATATGATCCAAGAAAAGTTGCCTATAATGTTCTTGAACAAGCCAAACTTACAAAGTTTGATCATGAAAAGGATGACTTTGATGACCTATTTTCCTCAGCAGAATCATTATTTCAGGTAAAAACATTGGCCAGGATTAGGTATCAAGATGAAGGGCTAGAAGTGTTTAATATGCTTAGAGAATAGAGGTTGCAAAATCTTCCTCTAGACTTATTAGTCACCACCCCAGCAATCCAGTCAAGCGAGCCTGAACAGCAAACTGTTGAAAAATCTCATGCTATGGAAAAAATTCCTGAGAAAGAAAAAGCGCCAGAACAGGAGAAATAACAGGGAAAAGGCATTGAACACATGGATATATATACTCAGATTGATCCCAAGCTTCTTAAAGAATGGCAACAGTTCGATTCCATTATAAGCAATCCTGAGAATTCACAGAGTTTTAACACACTTGAAATGACAATTGGTTACAAGACAGTAACAAATACGGTTCCAACTAAAGGAACCAGTGGCCCACCCATAATTCAAGATGTATAGATAATTCCTAAGGATCCATTGGATGAAAACGTTTTGCATATAAAAGAAATACCACCTTTAGATGTCTTCTATAGCCTTAAGCATAGGGCTGTAGTAAAAAGACAAAGGAAAAAGAGAAGGATTGATCAATCTTCCCTTTTACCTGCACAAACAAAGATGGATAATGTGGTATGGAAAGAAGAATTCAATCCTTCCGAAGACCTTACAAAACTCTCTCAATATGCCGAGGCATACTCGGTAGCCACTATGGATAAAGCATCAGAAGTGAGCAATTTACTCAAGGAAAAAGATCAGACAATTGTTTCATTGGAGGCACAGGTATTCAAAAGACAGCAGAGAATAGAGCAATTAGAACAGTAGTTAGCAGCACAACAACATGTAAACAACCAACTAAATAAGCAATTTCTCAAGGAGAAGCAGAGGATAGACGAAAGTGAAGTGCAGAAACGAAAGGAGTTATCCCTAGCATTGGCCAAGCTGAAGACAATGAATGAACAAATGAGCAAAACAAAAGATAAGCAAATCGCTCAACTATCACAACAGATAGAAAGGTTCAAAAAATTTCCTCAACCAGCAAAGTTCAGGTCCGAAGCTCTCCAGATCAATAAGGCATTGATTAAACAGTTAAATTTACTATGTCATAATATTTCCCTTGCTGAGCCCCTCTGTGAGATTGCTTCATCAATGATTGACAAATCAGTTGATGCAAGACAGAATTTGGAACATGCCGATGAGACATTAACAAACTTTCTTGCCTAGCAACAAACCAGTGAAGGGCAAGCTGCAAATCTACCTAGAATTCTAGAATCACACAAGGAAATTCTTTTCCTAGAATGGCAATAACAATTGATGAAAGTAGAAAGGAAAAATTCAAGATGTAGATTGGAAACTGGTAATTTGATTCAGTTAATTAATGATACTCTTTATCTGTCTAATTTGATTTCACAATGCACTCCAGTTAAACTACCATCATCTAAAGCATTGGAACAGACATGCAAAAAAGATTTGGAAAAGAATGAGAGATTAATAGCAGGCATCCAAAGTTTAACTTGGGACACCTTTTGGTTCTTCCTAGTTAAACCATATAGTCAAAGGGTAGCACTGAAATGTTTAACCGATGCAATCGGTTACATGATTCATGATGCTACGTATTCAGCCCAATTGCATTCACATCTGACTTACCCTCTAGAATTGCAACCAATGCTTGTTATCTACCGGCTCAAGCCAAAGGATGATTGGCCGAAACAGTGAATCATTCTACTGACTGCAAGCAAGCCTATTTCAAGGAGATTTTCATGATTTGGTTATACCACCTAATAGCATTTTTATTTCATAATCAGTTAGCTTAGATAGTATTTATAGACCCTTTCATGTCTTTAGAAAAGGTCCTCAATTTTTGTATAAAACTTGGATAGAGAGTCACACTATTATGCTTCTGATATATATTTTATGAATACTGGGCCTATATTCTAAATTTTAATGAAGAATACTTTGATGAGATATGCACTATTGCTTTTTGTGAGAGTATTTCTGAGTTAGAAGACGAAATCTGAATGTGATTGATATCAGAAAGGATTAAAATTACATATGGTACTATTATCTATGTCTTTGCTCCATTCTTTTATATGAATCAGCATTTATTCAATATTGCTATCATTTGATAGATGTATGTGTTTTAACATCATTCCTTATAATTATCACTATTGAATGTTTAAGGAATGTTATTCTTTCAATCATATTTATGTCAGTGATATATGAAGAATAGTGTAATAATGTTTTAGTGATTACTTTGTTCAACTACTTGAACAAAGTATTATCATATGAATGAATGTCTTTATTTATTAATGGAGTCATCTATATGTCTATTTGTAGGTAAAGATCATCAAAAGTTGCACTGAAGTGGAAATTTCCCGGGATAGATTAATTGTTTATAATTTTACATGTTAGAGTAAATCATCCATCATTATCATTAGATAATAGAAAATCAACCACTTATCCATCCTATTTATAAACCATTGGGAAACTGGTCCCATTATATCCAGTCGGAGCCACCACACCAAATGGAAAAGGAGCTACCTTTAAGGTCCGCACCGGGTGGTTTTCCTCGATGTTGATGTAGTGATTTTTGAGGCATCAACATTTTTGGCGCTAGAAGGAGGGCATGAACTATGAATGGCCAGCAAACCCAAACCTACAACCCAATCCGAGAGTAAATCTCCCTCCACCTCACCTCCGACTTCTCCTTTGCATACTGGAACTCCAGTCTTCAAACGAAAAGAAGAGGAGACAACTACCACTGCTCAACCTCAACATATCCTAGAACGATTAACTCCAGAGTCTCCTGAAGTTCAGTCTCTCATCCATAAACTTCAAGGCTTTTCAATATCACCACAAAAATCTGAGGTATCTCAAGGCAGTGTGACTTCGCAATTCACTCCGTCTCACCCCCTCAACAGACTTCAAAGCGGAAAACTTGGTATTGAACCTACTGAATTGCCTCTACCAAAAATGAAAAGGGCAAGAAAAACAACTGAAGGATCTGATAGTGAGCCTATCTCATCATCATCCTCCATTTCATCTTCTCTAGTGTGAAGTCAACCATCCACTCCCCCATTATAGATTATTGTTCAATAGGGAACTGGAACTTCAACATCTTCTTCTCAACCTCCTTAAACTTCAATATCTGCTCCTTCCCAATCATCTGGAACTTTATCGTCACTGTCATCAGGTAGTAGTTTGACAATGGCATAGAATCCATGGAATAATCTTGGTGCAGTCACAATGCCTGCACCATTACACCCATTACCAGCACATCCTGAAAAATGGTTGCCGAAATTTAATCTAGATGCAAGCATACAAGCCGATGAGCATATTAACAACTTCATGTTGGCAGTTAACTTAAAAGGAGTTACAGAGGAAGATGTCGTTGTTAGAATTTTCCCTTATACCTTACAAGGATCTGCTAGCTCTTGGTATTTTTCCTTGCCATCAAGATCCATTACAAGTTGGAACATTTTTCAAGAATAGTTCTTGACTAAATATGGTGATGATAGATCTCTAGCAACGTTAATCAATGATCTTTCGAATCTTAGGATAGAGTCTAAAGAACCTATAAAAGAGTTCAATTCATGGTTTAATAAACTCTTGAATAAGATTCCAATTACCTCTAAACCTAGTGAACAAATCAGAAGCGAATGGTATATAATAGCTTTACCTTTGAACATAGCTATTTTTGTAGATAGAGCTGCAAAACCAACTCTAGCTGAAAACATGAAAGAGGCACTTCCTGTAGAGAAACGCATTATTGCTCTAGAAAACAAAGCTGCTCTTGAAGACAAAAATCCAAAAAAGTCTCTTTCAAAGATGATTCAAAGAAGAAAATGCCTAAAGATCCATATGATATGGAGGGTCTCGAAAAAGTTCTTAAGACTATGTCAAACGAAATGGTAGAAATCAAAAGGCAAGTAGTTGAGACTTCAACAAAAAGGCCATTTAGAAACTTTAAGAAACCAGAATCAAAGCCACCAAATGCTATATCCAATACAAACTCAGATCCTGAAGAGGAAGAAGAGGAAGAAACAGTTTTATCACTTAAAGAACCTGAAGAAGAGGAAACTGTAGAATGTCATGGGATGTGGGACTTTATTTTGCCTAATTCTGATACAGAAAATGAACAGGAATCTTTCCCTATAACTACCAGGAGTAAGGGTACTCCTGAACCTGTTCAAATAACTCAAAAGAAAAGGAATGCAGGTACTACTACTAAAGAAAAAGTTCCCACAAAGAAATCCACAATGATACCTTCTCAAAATCAACCATCAGCTTCAAATCCACCTCCAACATCTAAAACATTAGTAGTTACAGATTCTATGGACTACAACATTATTGAAGACATGAAGAAAACAAAGGCAAATATCACTATGTTTGAGCTTAGTAAACTCAAACATCAACAAAAATTGCTGCTTAAGGAGTTAGATGTTGTACCTTCTTCTCCTCTTCCCAATGTTGTATTGTCCAAAGCTACTAATGAGACAGGTAAACCACCTCCTAGTAGAGTAGAAGCTATTGATGCTATTTTAATTGGAGATAGATCCAATTCCCATACTCCTCCTTTTATCTTAACCTAAGAGATCTACAATAGAAATCTACACAACTGTTTGATTGACACAGGGGCTTCCTCAAATATAATGCCAGCTTCAGTTTGTTCCAAACTAAACATTGAACCCCAAAAGTCTGCAATTCATATAGTCCAGTTGGATAGAACTAAGGTCCAGGTTTTAGGAGAAATCAACTAAGTTACTATTAGGTTATCAGCTGATCCAAGAGTGGTTCAGAGAATCAATATTTTAATCACTGATATACCTGAATTCTATGGCTTGATTTTGAGTAGAGACTGGTCTGAGAAAGTTCATGGTTATATTTCCACCAATTGGTCTCATATGTGGTTGTTTTATCACCCCAAGAAACTCTCCTAGGTTGTATATCAGAGATGCTCAGCAACATTACAAACTCAACAAAATTGTTGAAAAATGGTGGATGAATGGAAGAAATGATGCATATTCAAGCCATATAACCACTTCTACTATGCTTAACACCAGACATGGGTGAACATCGCTAGACTACAAGGCTTTAGACCACCAATTACTCATAGTTTGAGGAGCAGGTGAAGATGGAGAATACTGATCACACCAGCAGATGCACAGGACCCTGTAATGGCCAGCTGCAACCAGTAAGGAGGTCTGCAAATCTATTTCCTAATGCACAGATAGGATGACAGCTCGCTGGCATTAAAATAATAAAAACCTGCATACAAATTCAATGATACATACTAGATTCTAACATAGAGGTGGGATGACAGCTCCTCTAATGCTAAACATCAAGAGCACATGAAAAATGCATAACAAGCACAACCTGGAACAAAGAAGAAGTGGAAAGTGAACAATTAACAACAAAAGAAGCTTGCATTAGCTGAAAATGAAGACCAGATGCTGCAGGTATCATAGTAGCTACAGTCTCCAGAAGTTGAACTTTACATCAAAATAACATTTATCAACCCTCATTACATCTTGTTTCTGGGTATATATAGAGTTTGTTTACAAAATTGCTCTCCTATGCTACGCGTGGAGGGGTCATAACTAACCACCAACCATATTTACAATTAGATATGGATCTCTACTGCAAACTGTGTGTTTTAATCAACAAAATCGGCCTTTCTGCTACTCAGTCGTCCTTTTCTGAGCAGATGGAGCGTCGTATAGAAGAATTTCCATAACTAGTAAATTCTCAAATGTGCTCGAAGCTGTCCCTTTTTCTCCTTGGCCATGCTTTCTTTTAAATGCGGTTGTTGATGGTTAACTGCATAGAGTACTGGTGGAAGATCGCCTTTGTCCTTTGGCAGCGCAGAGCATTCAAGGGTGGCATGGACAGTATGGCGGAGGTACGACTAAAACGGGGACAAAACTCAGCCGTTGGATTGCATGAATCGACGGCGGGGAATGGTTCGCGGGCGATATCGGGAAAGAACGGAAGCAGACAAGCGATAGCCATCAGTTCAGGGTGCGACGTATCAACTGTCATCGCACGAGAAAGGTGTGTGAGCGTTAACAGGCGAGGGATGTACGTGCGAGCAATAAGCGGTTTCCCTGCACCGCTTCGGGACGACAGGCAGTTTCCATATGTGGGGGCATGATGCAGTCAGATTATGGCGCATGGCTGGAGGGTCCGGCACGAAACCACTTTCCCTGCAGGCTATCGCGTGTGCGGCTTGCGGGAGTGGGGGCGGTGTACATCGTTGAATCACAAGGTGGAGGATCGGACGGCGGTGGATTAATGCACACGTTTGTTGAATGATGTGACAGGGGAAGGCCTCGGTGGTAGCGCTTTTTATTATATGCACGCGGTTACGTGAATATAATTGTATGGGCCTTGAAATTAAGCGCTGAAGGGTTTGACCAAATAAAAGGACTTACACGAGGTTTTGGGAGAAAAACAGGGATAAAGGGGTTTAAAGGAGAATAAGGAGGATTAAGGGGAAGGAGGAAATGGAGGTGCGGGGAGTTATGAAAAAATGAGCAGAGTGAAGGGGAAAGGGCTGGCTGGCCACTACAACTCCTGTTTTATCATAGAAAACCCAATCAAGCATGCATTTTGATCTTTAAATATCAAGATCAATAGCAGAGCTAACAGTTGCCTTATAGAGGAAAGCCAAATCAGATCAAGATTGATCGAGAGAAACACATGACCCATGTTGTCACTGAGTTCGAACAGGAAAATCAACCAGTAGCATTCAATAACAATATTTTGGACAATTACTCACCTGAATCATTATTTGGCAATTTTACTACTCAACCATCACCCTTTTCAATTAATAATTTCACATCTCAAATAAAAAAAAAATCACAAATAGATACATCAAGATGTGTTAAAATTGTTGAGGAAACTGTAAATAAAACTGTAGATAAATCTTTGTTTTGGTCATTATATTTTAATGGGTCTAAATCTAGTGAAGGTGCAGAAGCAGGATGTATTCTAGTTAGTCCCGAGGGAGAAAAGACCATGATATCATGTAGATTGGAATTTGAATGCACAAACAATACAACTGAATATGAAGCCTTGATTCAAGGACTATACAAAGCAATTTGTCTTAAAGTTCAATATTTGAAAGTGTTTAGTGACTCGGAAATTGTTATAAAACAAGTTAGAAATACTATTCATTGCCTTTTTAGTTACCTTAAACACTATCAATCTTTGGTACAAGACCTTATATCTCAATTTTTAGAATTCAATATTTCTCCCATTCCAAGGTCCCAAAATGTAGCAGCAGATTTACTAGCCAATGTTGTTTCCAAACTCCTTCCATCTGAAAATTACAGCCCTAATAGATTTTCAGTAGAATTAATTTTTAGACCATCAATTCCTTATAATGTCACTAATTGTCGAGTGTTCAATCACGATGAAAACATTTTAAATTTCTTAACTTCTGACAAATCCTATGATGATCAAATTATTGATGAAAATGATCATGACTTTCAAATGAAGGAAAAGCAAGGAGAAAACTCAATACCTAAATCAGTGGTCAAGCTTGTATATCTTTATGACATCAAAGACAGGTTTAAACAGGTTACTAATTAAAAGCTCCAAAGTTCTACTTTGAGATTTGAATTGATAAACCTGGGTAATGAGGATATTCCACAAAACATCAATTTGGGATTAGGACTTTCTTCAGAAGAAAGAATTGCATTCATTAGATTATCGCATAAATATAAAAATGTCTTCGCTTGGAAATATGATGATTTGAAAACATACGATACATCTATCATACAACATACGATTCCAATGCTTTCTGAACAAAAACCAGTAGAGCAAAAATTAAGGAAGATTCATCCTAACTTAGAGAGTCAAATAAAAGCTGAATTAAACAAACTCTTGAAAGCTAAGATAATTTTTCCTGTTAGACATTCAAACTGGGTGTCCAATATGGTGCCAGTAAGGAAGAAAAATGGTGACATTAAAATTTGTATTGATTTCAGAAATATTAATAAAGCAAGTCAAAAGGATAACTTCCCTTTACCTACCATGGAGCAAACACTTCATTCAGTAGTAGGTTCTGAACTGATGTCCTTCTTAGATGGTTTTTCAGGGTATAACCAAATTTTGGTACACCCTGATGACAAACTCAAAACTACTTTTAGAACCAAGTGGGGAACTTATGCCTACCAAAAAATGCCTTTTGGACTTATCAATGCTGGAGCTACATTCCAAAGAGCGATGGACATAGCATTCAAAGGATTGATCAATAAATCAGTAGTTGTCTATTTGGACAATATCAATGTGCTCTCTAAGAAATGGTCAAACCATTTACATGATCTGAAACAAATCTTTCTACGCTACAAAAGGTATGGCATTTCACTCAATCCTAAGAAATCCTTCTTTTCTCTTGATCAAGGTAAGCTCTTGGGCTTCATTGTTTCAAAGGATGGTATTTATATTGATCCAGATAGAATCAAAGAGATTTCTGATATTCCATTCCCTCACAATAAAAAATCCATGCCATCATTTTTAGGTCAAATTAACTTTGTAAAAAGATTTGTTCCAGATTTCTCCCAGATTGTTTTGCCATTACAAACCATGATCAAGAAAAATTTAGTGTTTAAATGGGGGCCTATAGAAAGAGGCATTTGATTCCATCAAACAATCAATCATAAATGCCCCTGCTTTAAGCACTCCTAATTTTTCAAATCATTTCATGTTATATACTCTTGCATCTGATTCGTCTTACGGAGCAGTGCTGACGCAAATTAACGATCAAAACTTGGAAGCACCAATATCATTTTATAGTTCAAACCTTCAAGGTGCTGAACTTAATTACTTAGAAGTTGAAAAACAAGCCTTTGTTGTATACAAAGCCATTAAACACTACAGACACTTCCTATTAAAAGCTCACACAAAATTTATAGTCCCTTTTTCAGCAGTAAGATAGTTACTAGTTCAAAGGGAATCAGGAGAAAAGAGAGCAAATTGGGTCACAACATTACATGAATATGACTTGGAAATCAAACCAGCAAAGATTGTCAAAGGCCAAGGTTTTTGCAGGTTGTTAGCAGGAGCTTCTAATATTCAGGAACTTGAAGGTACAAAAGATACTAAAGAAATCAATCAGATAAGTACCACTAATCCTGAATCCCAATATGCAAATCTGATTTTCTATTTAAAAAATGGATATGCTCCTTCTAATCTTTCCTATAAAAGTAAACATGCCATAAGATTGAAAGCAAAAAACTTCATAATTGTAGATAATGTATTGTTTAGACGGAATTATGATTCGATTTTGTTAAGATGTTTAAAAAAACCTGAAGCTCAAAAGGTCTTGCAGGAGCTACATGATGGAGCAGCAGGGGGACATTTTGGAGTTGGTACAACAACTCACAAAATTATTCATGTTGGATATTACTGGCCCACATTGTTCAGAGATACTCATGAATACGTAAGGAAATGCAAAAGTTTTCAAACTGCTAGTGGAAAACAAAGGAAGCCAACCTTCCCTTTGCAACCAGTCAACATTGAACAACCTTTTGAATAATGGGGATTGGACATCATTGGAGAAATCACTCCACATTCATCCAAACAGCATAGGTATATCCTTACAGCTACCGATTATTTTACTAAGTGAGTTCAAGCAATTCCTTTGAAGTTAGCAAACTCCCGAGGCAATAATAGAATTCATAGATCAGTTCATTATTACTAGGTTTGGTGTCTCAAACGCTCTTATTTTTGATAATGCATCTTACTTCTCTGGAAATTCTATATTTGAGTTTTCTATCAAAAGGGGATTTAAATTGAAGTATTTTGCAAACTACTACCCTCAGGGTAATGGTTTAGCAGAATCCACCAATAAAAATCTTATCAAAATCATTAAGAGAACTATCGAACAGAATCATAAAAACTGGCATAAATCTTTGACATTTGCACTATGGGCTGACCGCATAACAAAGAAGGCCTCTATAGGCACTTCTCCATTTAATCTAGTGTATGGAAATGAAGCTATCATACCAGCAAACTTGGTACTTCCATCACTAACTTTAGTGCAGTTTATTGAAGAAAGTCCCTCATCTTCTATTCAAATAAGACACAATCAGATCCTGAAATTGGAAGAAGAAAGGGAGAAATCCTGAATTATACATGGAAAATATCAGTAGATTATTAAGTCATCTTTCGATGCAATTTCAACTGGCTCAAAAAATTTACAAGTTGGTGATCTAGTTTTGAAGTGGGACAAAGCCCATGAAGATAAAGGGAAACACACTAAGTTCCAAAGAATGTGGCTTGGACCATTCCAAATCAACAAGAAGATAGACCCTTCTACATTCATATTGTAAGATCTATCAGGAAAGAGAGACTCTCTTCCTGTCAACGGCCTTATCTTGAAAAAGTTCTTCAATTGAGGAGGTAACCCCTTCTCCCTTTGTAAATATTCAATTTTCAGCAGGATTTTGTGTGAATAACTTATTTTATTTAAAATCCTAGAAAAATAAAATTGTGAAAAGCCTCCCATTGGTCTTTGCTATATTGAAAAAGTTACTCAAGAGAAAATAGTTTTGATATTTACTTTTAAGAAATGGAAGCCTTACAGGAAAAAGAAAATTCTATAAAATTAGGTATAATTAGATTCTGAAAACCCCATTTTATTTTTGTGAAATCTTCTCAAAACCTAGAAATATTGTAAATCATTTTAATGTTTTAAAAGGCCTGAAAACGGTTATCAATACAAAACAGAGACTGATTCAACCTTAGCATCTTCAACTCCCACTCTATCATCCATATTCTCTTAAGGAGAAAATTATTCATCCCATCCATCAAAGTTTATAATTACTCAGAGTGTAATTCTAAAATATATTTGATATAAAAGATAAGAGGTCTTATTATAAGCCTATTTACCATGATCATAGGGGAATAATTCAACTGACATTACCAACACTGCATACCAAAACAGGGTAATGGTTTATAATTATAAGACAAGGGGTCTCATCACGAGCCAACTTGTTTAGTTAAATTACAACCAGTGAATAGCATTGTCAACAGCTGGCCACCAAACCAGGACAATGGCTTTTTATCTTACAAAATAAGGAAAAAATGAAAATGCAATACATAAAATATTGAAATGTATCTTTTGGATTCATTCTTTTTTAATTTTACTCTGAAATGGATGGAATAATGAACGATCAAATGGTTAAAAGGTAACCCTATTGAGACTATAGACGTTTGTTGGCAACAGAGGCTCTACCTATGACAAATGAGTCATTATAAAAGCTAAGTTGGAAAAGTCTTTTGTTTTATCACTATTAACCAATTAAGGTTTATTTAAAGCTTAGAATGTATTTAATTTTAAGAAGAGAAGGAAATAGCAAAAATAGTTAACATTACCTTCAGAATCTATGATTATCTAGTTATGTTAGATTTTCTCTATCATTTAAGATTTTCATATTAAAAAAGTTTAAGTATTATAGTACTTTCCCAGAGTTAATTGTTTCTCCCAGTGAATCGCCAATTGTTGTGCTGTACAACAACCCCCCATTTCATAAAATTTTTATGCAAGATCATAATATGAAATGGGTCCCTTTTAAAAATAAACTTAGCTAGATGAGTAAATAAGTTGGTATTAACCCATCATAAGAAAAACCCTTATCAAAAGGCTTAAGGTAAACAAATCATTTTAAAAGCCTTTTGAATAGAAATAATAGTGTGACTTTAAAAAATTTATAAAACTCTTTGTTATTGCAATAAAGCGATTGGAAGATCGCATATTGCGATAACAAAGAAAACTTACGAAAAAGCACATCCATTCTCTCCGATCCGAAAAGGCAATCCCAATCGGATATCGGAGAAGTCAAATGCAAAACACAATATGAAGGAGCTCCTTAATTTCTCTGATGCAATAAAGCGTATCGCCATCGACAATCGACAATAACAATAGAAAGTCAACACATAATTGAAGGCGGGCTCAAATCCTGTGATGCGATAAAGTATATCGCCATTGGCGATCGGCGAAACCACATTGACACAACAATAAAACCCAAATCCATCCCCCGATTGTGATGCATTAATGAGACGAATATCTTGAGAATACATTTAAAAGGTTTGCATGCATTGTATCACCTTTCGGTGATCAGAGATGTTTAAAAAAGAATTAAAGCCTTTCCTTTCACGTTACCGATCACCAGTTTGTGAATTGTCACTGATCATCCATCAAACAAATCTAAGCCACGCTCGAATGAATCATTCAGCATATAAACGACATGATGGGCATTTAAAACCTCCTTTACCATGATTGACAAGTTGAATGGATAATTAATGAAGTAGTTAAGGGTAGATATTTTCTTTATATTTTATATGCAACAATCTTACTATAATCCATTATCACCTACTGATCGACATAACTCTTTTTCATTATCATATTGGACTATAAGCAACATTTCTCTGTATCACTATTTTTCCAATCGCTTGTGCAAAATTCTGTTGAAATTAGAAATTTTAAACAAATGGGAAAGAAATCAAAGAAATCCACAGCAGTGGCTCCTACAGCAACGGCACAGTGAGCTAAGGATCCTGGACCAAGCAAGAAAAGGGTTAATCTCAGACATTACATGCCTTGGTCTAGGAAACACTAGCTGGGAGAGCATCTATAATCTAATAGAAGCAGAGGAGCCTGAGGAAATATCAGAAGGAGCCACAGCTAACTCAAGTAACAAATCAGAAGCATCCCTCAAAGATTTAGCTTGTTCATATCTGCATAGAATAGCAGCGCGAGAAAAAATTCTCCCATATATTGACGTAGTAAGATGGGTAGTAGAGGAAATTTTAGTCTGGAACAGAACATTTTTCACAATTGACGGGAGGATATTTGGCTCATTTCAGCCTGATGATCTAAGAAAAATGTATCACTTTCCTGAGCCTAAAAAGTAGTACAACAAAACCTTCCTGGAAAAATTTGCAAATGAAAACGAGTTAGAATCAACTCTGATTAGGCAGTGGAGACACTTTCCCGAGAAGCACAAACACGAATCATCAGATAAGTACTCTGTGGACTCATTAGCTACTCCTTACTGTTATGCCGGAGCTATGATGCGTAGAATGTGGTGAATACATGACTCTGCTAAGTTCACTATTGAAATGGTCCCTCCGATGGAGGCGAAAATCAATGGATATGTAATGGATTGGGCAAATGTTTTGTCTGACAAATTAGCCACAGCAATTCTTGAATACAGATCAAATGCACGTAAAACTACCAGGACCATTCCCCCTTTTTATTACAGTGCTTATATTATGGATACTCTTTGTTTTAATTCTGAATATCCGGTACTCGGATGGAGATGGACTCCCCAAGACCCTAAGCCAATCCATATTTATCATCAAATGTTATGGAAGGCTCACTACAAAAATCATTTGTACAAAATTTGCAATGGTTTTATGTTGCCTGTCTACTATGCTATTTTTGATAAGCCTGCCCCCAGGATTTTTGAGGAAGCAGGGATCGAATTGACTGCAGTAGGTAATTAGTTCAGTGAAGACAAGTTCACTTATATAAGACATTTTGGTATCCTTACAAAGCCTCACGTCCTTCTCCTGTATGTGCCCGATAAGCTGTTAGCTCAGCAATTGGCCTATCAAATAATAACAAAAGGGACATCCAAAACCCTTAGATATTCTAAGAAATAGGTATGGCCTACATTTCCTTTAAGATGCGGTGTTTTCACTCTCCATGATTACAAACATGTAGAAAAGGAGGCGGAAAAAATACAAATGCTTAATCTTGCAACAATTCCCAACAAACAATATGATCCAAGAAAAGTTGCCTATAATGTTCTTGAACAAGCCAAACTTACAAAGTCTAATCATGAAAACGATGACTTTGATGACCTATTTTCCTCAACAGAATCATTATTTCAGGTAAAAACATTGGCCAGGATTAGGTATCAAGATGAAGGGTTGGAAATGTTTAATATGCTTAAAGAACAGAGGTTGAAAACTCTGCCTCTAGACTTATTAGCTACCACCCCAGCAATCCAGTCAAGCGAGCCTGAACAGCAAATTGTTGACAAATCTCCTACTATGGAAAAAATTCCTGAGAAAGAAAAAGCACTAGAACAGGAGAAAGAATAGGGAAAAGGCATTGAACACATGGATATAGATACTCAGATTGATCCCCAGCTTCTTAAAGAATGGCAATAGTTCGATTCCATTATAAGCAATCCTGAGAATTCACAGGGTTTTAACACGTTTGAAGTGACAATTGGTTACTAGACAACAACAAATAAGGTTCCAACTGAAGGAACCAGTGGCCCACCCATAAGTCAAGATATAGAGATAATTCCTAAGGATCCATCAGATGAAATCGTTTTGCATATAAAAGAAATACCACCTTTAGATGTCTTCTACAGCCCTAAGCATAGAGCTGTAGTAAAAAGACAAAGGAAAAAGAGAAGGATTGATCAATCTTCCCTTTTATATGCACAAATAGAGATGGCTAATGTGGTATGGAAAGAAGAATTCAATCGTTCCGAAGACCTTACAAAAATTTCTCAATATGCGAGGGCATACTCGGTAGCCACTATGGTAAAGCATCAGAAGTGAGCAATTTACTCAAGGAAAAAGATCAGACAATTGTTTCATTGGAGGCACAGGTATTCGAAAGACAGTAGAGAATAGAGCAATTAGAATAGCAGTTAGCAGCATAGCAGCAAGTAAACAACCAACTAAACAAACAATTGGTCAAGGAGAAGCAGAGGATAGACCAAAGTGCAGTGCAGAAACAAAAGGAGTTATCCTTAGCATTGGCCAAGCTGAAGACAATGAATGAACAAATGAGCAAAACAAAAGATGAGAAAATCACTCAACTATCACAATAGATAGAAAGGTTCAAAAGTTTTCCTCAACCAGCAGAGTTCAGGTCCAAAGCTCTCCAGATCAATAAGGCATTGATTAAACAGTTAAATTTACTATGTCATAATATTTCCCTTGCTGAGCCCCTCTGTGAGATTGCTTCATCAATGATTGAAAAATCAATTGATGCAAGATAGAATTTGGAACAGGCCGATGAGACATTAACAAACTTTCTTGCCTGGCAACAAACCAGTGAAGGGCAAGCTGCAAATCTTCCTAGAATTATAGAATCACACAAGGAAATTCTTTTCCTAGAATGGCAATCACAATTGATGAAAGCAAAAAGGAAAACTTCAAGATGTAGATCGACAACTGGTAATTTGATTTAGTTAATTAATGATACTCTTCAGCTGTCTAATTTGATTTCAAAATGCACTCCAGGTAAACTACCATCAGCCAAAGCATTGGAACAGACATGCAAACAAGATTTGGAAAAGAAGGAGAGATTAATAGCAGGCATCCAAAGTTTAACTTGGGACACCTTTTGGTTCTTCCTAGTTAAACCATATAGTCAAAGGGCAGCACTGAAATGTTTAACCGATGCAATCGGTTACATGATTCCTGAAATTCATGATGCTACATATTCAGCCCAACTGCATTCACATCTGAGTCACCCTCCAGAATTGCAACCAATGCTTGCTATCTACCAGCTCAAGCCAAAGGATGATCGGCCGAAACAGTGAATCATTCTACCGACTGCAAGCAGGCCTATTTCAAGGAGATTTTCATGATTTGGTTATACCACCTAATAGTATTTTTATTTCATAATCAGTTAGCTTAGATAGTATTTATAGACCTATTCATGTCTTTAGAAAAGGTCCTCAATTTTTGTATAAAACTTGGATCGAGAGTCACAATATTATGCTTTTTATATATATTTTATGAAGACTGGGCCTATATTCTGAATTTTAATGAAGAATACTTTGATGAGATATGCACTATTGCTTTTTGTGAGAGTATTTCTGAGTTAGAAGATGGAATCTGAATGCAATTGATATTGGAAGGGATTCAAATTACATATGGTACTATTATCTATGTCTTTGCTCCATTCTTTTATATGAATTAGTATTTATTCAATCTTGATATCATTTGATATATGTATGTGTTTTAACAACACTCCTTATACTTATCACTATTGAATGTTTAAGGAATGTTATTCTTTCAATCATATTTATGTCAATGATATATGAAGAATAGTGTAATAATGTTTTAATAATTACCTTTTTCAACTACTTGAACAAAGTAATTATCATATGAATGAATATCTTTATTTATTAATGGAGTCATATATATGCCTATTTGTAGGTAAAGATCATCAAAAGTTGCACTGAAGTGGAAATTTCCCGGGATAGATTAATTGTTTATAATTTTACATGTTAGAATAAATCATTCATCATTATCATTAGATAGTAGAAAATCAACCACTTATCCATCTTATTTATAAACTATTGGGAAACTGGTCCCATTATATCCAGTTGGAGCCACCACACCAAACGGAAAAGGAGCTGCCTTTAAGGTCCAGACCGGGTGGTTTTGCCCGATGTTGATGCAGCGATTTTCGAGGCATCAACATTTTTGGCACTAGAAGAAGGGCATGAACTATGAATGGCCAACAAACCCAAACCTACAACCCATTCCGAGAGTAAATCTCCCTCCACCTCACCTCCGACTTCTCCTTTGCATACTGGAACTCCAGTCTTCAAATGAAAAGAAGAGGAGACAACTACCACTGCTCAACCCCAACATATCCTAGAACGATTAACTCCGGATTCTCCTGAAGTTCAGTCTCTCATCCATAAACTTCAAGGCTTCTCAATATCACCACAAAAATCTGAGGTATCTCAAGGCAGTGTGACTTCGTAATTCACTCTGCCTCACCCCCTCACCAGACTTCAGAGCGGAAAACTTAGTATTGAACATACTGAGTTGCCTTTACCGAAAAGGAAAAAGGCAAGAAAAACAACTGAAGGATCTGATAGTGAGACTATCTCATCATCATCCTCCATTTCATCTTCTCCAGTGTGAAATCAACCATCCACTCCCCCATTATAGATTGTTGTTCAACAAGGAACTGGAACTTCAACATCTTCTTCTCAACCTCCTTAAACTTCAATATTTGCTCCTTCCCAATCATCTGGAACTTTATCATCACTGTCATCAAGTAATAGTTTGACAATGGCACAGAATCCATGTAATAATCCTGGTGCAGTCATAACGCTTGCACCATTACACCCATTACCAGCACATCCTGAAAAATGGTTGCTGAAATTTAACCCAGATGCAGGCATATAAACCAATGAGCATATTAACAACTTCATGTTGGCAGTTAACTTAAAAGGAGTTACAGAGGAAGATGTCGTTATTAGAATTTTCCCTTATACCTTACAAGGATCTTGTGGCTCTTGGTATTTTTCCTTGCCATCAGGATCCATTACAAGTTGGAACATTTTCCACGAATAGTTCTTGACTAAATATGGTGATGATAGATCTCTAGCAACGTTAATCAATGATCTTTCGAATCTCAGGATAGAGTCTAAATAACCTATAAAAGAGTTCAATTCACGGTTTAATAAACTCTTTAATAAGATTCCAATTGCCTCTAAACCCAGTGAACAAATCAGAAGCGAATGGTATATAACAGCTTTAGCTTCGAACATAGCTATTTTTGTAGATAGAGCTGCAAAACCAACTCTAGCTGAAAACATGAAAGAGGCACTTGCTGTAGAGAAACGCATTATTGCTCTAGAAAAGAAAGCTACTCTTGAAGACAGAAAATCCAAAAAAGTCTCTTTCAAAGATGATTCAAAGAAGAAAATGCCTAAAGATCCATATGATATGGAGGGTCTACAAAACGTTCTCAAGACTA
Organism: Pinus tabuliformis; assembly: GCA_031772625.1. NCBI lineage: Eukaryota > Viridiplantae > Streptophyta > Pinopsida > Pinales > Pinaceae > Pinus > Pinus tabuliformis. The sequence goes on from CM062815.1 coordinate 657,185,984, forward strand.
TGTCAAATGAAATGGTAGAAATCAAAAGGCAAGTAGCTGAGACTTCAACAAAAGGGCCATTTAGAAACTATAAGAAACCAGAATCAAAGCCACGAAATGCTATATCCAATACAGACTCAGATCCTGAAGAGGAAGAAGAGGAGGAAACAGTTTTATCATCTGAAGAGCCTGAAGAAGAGGAAACTGTAGAATGTCATGGGATGTAGGACTTTATTTTGCCTAATTCCGATACAAAAAATGAACAGGAAGCTTTCCCTGTAACTACTAGAAGTAAGGGTACTCCTAAACCTGTTAATATAACTCAGAAGAAAAGGAATGCAGGTACTACTACTAAATAAAAAGTTCCCACAAAGAAATCTACAACGATACTTTCACAAAATTAGCCATCAGCTTCAAATCCACCTCCAACATCTAAAACATTAGTAGTTACAGATTCTATGGACTACAACATTATTGAAGACATGAAGAAAACAAAGGCAAATATCACTATGTTTGAGCTTAGTAAATTCAAACATCAACAAAAACTGCTGCTTAAGGAGTTAGATGTTGTACCTTCCTCTCCTCTTCCCAATGCTGTATTGTCCAAAGCTACTAATGAGACAGGTAAACCACCTCCTGGTAGAGTAAAATTTATTGATGTTGTTTTAATCGGAGATAGATCCAATTCCCATACTCCTCCTTTTCTCATAACCTACGAGATCTACAATAGAAATCTACACAACTGTTTGATTGACTCAGGGGCTTCCTCGAATATAATGCCAGCTTCAGTTTGTTCCAAACTAAACATTGAACCCCAAAAGTCTACAATTCATATTGTCCAGTTGGATAGAACTAAGGTCTAGGTTTTAGGAGAAATCAACTCAGTTACTATTAGGTTATCAGCTGATCCAAGAGTGGTTCAGAGAATCAATATTTTAATCACTGATATACCTGAATTCTATGGCTTGATTTTGAGTAGAGACTGGTCTGAGAAAGTTCATGGTTATATTTCCACCAATTGGTCTCATATGTGGCTGTTGTTATCACCCCAAGAAACTCTCCTAGGTTGTATATCAGAGATGCTCGGGAACATTACAAACTCAACAAAAATGTTGAAAAATGGTGGATGAATGGAAGAAATGATGCATATTCAAGCCAGATAACCACTTCTACTATGCTTAACCCCGGACATGGGTGAACACCCCCAGACTACAAGGCTTTAAACCACCAATTACTCACAGTTTGAGGAATAGGTGAAGATGGAGAATACTGATCACGCCAGCAGATGCACAGGACCTTGTGATGGCCCGCTGCAACCAGTAAGGAGGTCTGCAAATCTATTTTCTAATGCACAAACAGGATGACAGCTAACTGGCATTAAAATAACAGAAACCTGCATACAAATTCAATGATACATACTAGATTCTAACACAGAGGTGGGATGATAGCCCCTTTAATGCTAAACATCAAGAGCACATGAAAAATGCATAACAAGCGCAACCTAGAACAAAGAAGAAGTGGAAAGTGAGCAATTAAAAACAAAAGAAGCTTTCATTAGCTGAAAATGAAGATCAGATGCTGCAGGTATCACAGTAGTTATAGTCTCCAGAAGTTGAACTTTACATCAAAATAACATTCATCAACCCTCATTACATCTTGTTTCTGGGTATATGTAGAGTTTGTTTACAAAATTGCTCTGCTATGCTATGCGTGGAGGGGTCATAACTGACCACCAACCATATTTACAATTAGATATGGATCTCTACTACAAACTATGTTTTAATGAACAAAATCGGCCTTTCTGCTACTCAGCTGTCCTTCTCTGAGCAAATGGAGCGTCGTATAGAAGAATTTCCATAACTAGTAAATGCTCAAATCTGCTCAAAGGTGTCCCTTTTTCTCCTTGGCCATGCCTTTTTTTAAATGCGGTTGTTGATGGTTAAATGCAAAGAGTACTAGTGGAAGATCGCCTTTGTCCTTTGGCAACGCAGAGCATTCAAGGGTGGCATGGACAATATGGTGGAGGTACGACTAAAACGGGGACAAAACTCATTTGTTGGATTGCATGAATCGACGACGGGGAATGGTTCGCGGGCAATATCGGGAAAGAACGGAAGCAAACAAGTGATAGCCATCAGATCAGGGCGCGGCGTATCCAATGGTCATCGCACGGGAAAGGTGCGCAGGCATTAATAGGCGAGGGATGTACATGCGAGCGGTGAGCGGTTTCCCCGCACCGCTTCGGGATGGCAGGGGGTTTCCGTATGCAAGGGCGCGATGCAGTCAGATTGCGACGCGTACCTGGAGGGTCTGGCATGAAACCACTTTCCCCATGGGCTATCACGTGTGCAGCTTGCAGGAGTGGGGGCAACGTACATCGTTGGATCACAAGGTGGAGGTTCGGACGGCGGTGGATTAATGCACACATTTGTTGAATGATGTGACAGGGGAAAGCCTCGGTGATAGTGCTTTTTATTATATGCGTGTGGTTACGTGAATATAATCGTATGGGCCTTGAAATTAAACGCTGAAGGGTTTGACCAAATAAAAGGACTTACGTGGGGTTTTGGGAGAAAAACAGGGATAAAGGGGTTTAAAGGAGAATAAGGAGGATTAAGGGGAAGGAGGAAACGGAGGTGCGGGGAGTTATGAGAACATGAGCAGAGTGAAGGGGAAAGGGCGGGCTGGCCACTACAACTCCTGTTTTATCATAGAAAACCCGATCAAGCATGCATTTTGATCTTTAAATATCGAGATCAATAACAGAGCTAACAACTACATTATAAAGGAAAACCAAATCAGATCAAGATTGATCGGGAGAAACACATGACCCATACTGTCACTGAGTTTGAACAAGAAAATCAACCAGTAGCATTCAATAACAATATTTTGGGCAATTACTCATCTAAATCATTCTTTGGCAATTTTACTATTCAACCATCACCCTTCTCAATTAATAATTTCACATCTCAAATCGAAATTTTTTCACAAACAGATACATCAAGATGTGCTAAAATTGTTGAGGAAACTGTAAATAAAACTGTAGATAAATCTTTGTTTGGTCATTGTATTTTGATGGGTCTAAATCTAGTGAAGTTGCAGGAGCAGGACGTATTCTAGTTAGTATTAAGGGAGAAAAGACCATGTTATCATGTAGATTGGAATTTGAATGCACAAACAATACAACTAAATATGAAGCCTTGATTCAAGGACTTTACAAAGCAATTGGTCTTAAAGTTCAATATTTGAAAGTGTTCAGTGACTCAGAAATTATTATAAAACAAGTTAGAAATACTATTCATTGCCTTTCTAGTTACCTTAAACACTATCAGTCTTTGGTACAGGACCTTATATCTCAATTTTTAGAATTCAATATTTCTCCCATTCCAAGGTCCCAAAATGTAGCAGCGGATTTACTAGCTAATGTTGCTTCCAAACTCCTTCCATCTGAAAATTACAACACCAATAGATTCTCAGTAGAATTAATTTTTAGACCATCAATTCCTGATAATGTCACTAATTGGCGAGTGTTCAATCACGATGAAGACATTTTAAATTTCTTAACTTCTGACAAATCCTATGATGATCAAATTATTGATGAAAATGATCATGACCTTCAAATGAAGGAAAAGCAAGAAGAAAACTCAATACCTCAACTAGTGGGCAAGCTTGAAGATCTTTATGACATCAAAGACAAGTTTAAACAGGTTACTAATTCAAAGCTCCAAAGTTCCCATTTGAGATTTGAATCGATAAACCTGGGTACTGAGGATATTCCACAAAACATCAATTTGGGATTAGGACTTTCTTCAGAAGAAAGAATTGCATTCATTAGATTATTGCATAAATATAAAAATGTCTTCACTTGGAAATATAATGATTTGAAAACATACGATACATCTATCATACAGCATATGATTCCAATGCTTTCTAAACAAAAACCAGTATAGTAGAAATTAAGGAAGATTCATCCTAACTTAGAGAGTCAAATAAAAGCTGAATTAAACAAACTCTTGAAAGCCAAGATAATTTTTCCTGTTACATATTCAAACTGGGTGTCCAATATGGTGCCAGTAAGGAAGAAAAATGGTGACAATAGAATTTGTATTGATTTTAGAAATCTTAATAAAGCAAGTCAAAAGGATAACTTCCCTTTACCTACCATGGAGAAAACACTTCATTTAGTAGCAGGTTCTGAACTAATGTCCTTCTTAGATGGTTTTTCAGGGTATAACCAAATTTTGGTACACCCTGATGACAGACTCAAAACTACTTTTAGAACCAAGTGGGGAACTTATGCCTACCAAAAAATGCCTTTTAGACTTATCAATGCTGGAGCTACATTCCAAAGAGCGATGGACATAGCATTCAAAGGATTGATCAATAATTCAGTAGTTGTCTATTTGGATGATATCACTGTGTTCTCTAAGAAAAGGTCAAACCATTTGCATGATCTGAAACAAATCTTTCTACACTGCAAAAGGTATGGCATTTCACTCAATCCTAAGAAATCCTTCTTCGCTCTTGATCAAGGTAAGCTCTTGGGCTTCATTGTTTCAAAGGATGGTATTTATGTTGATATAGATAGAATCAAAGAGATTTATGATATTCCATTCCCTCACAATAAAAAACCCATGCAATCATTATTAGGTCAAATTAACTTTGTAAAAAGATTTGTTCCAGATTTCTCCCAGATTATTTTGCCATTACAAACCATTATCAAGAAAAATTCAATGTTTAAATGGGGGTCTGTAGAAAAAGAGGCATTTGATTCCATCAAATAATCAATCAAAATGCCCCTGCTTTAAGCACTCCTAATTTTTCAAATCATTTCATGTTATATACTCTTGCATCTGATTCGTCTTACGCAGCAGTGTTGACGTAAATTAATTATCAAAACTTGGAAGCACCAATTTCATTTTATAGTTCAAACCTTCAAGATGTTGAACTTAATTACTTAGAAGTTTAAAAACAAGTCTTTGTTGTATACAAAGCCATTAAACACTACAAACCCTTCCTATTAAAAGCTCACACAAAAGTTATAGTCCCTTTTTCAGCAGTAAGATAGTTACTAGTTCAAAGGGAATTAGGAGAAAAGAGAGCAAATTGGGTCACAACATTACAGTAATATGACTTGGAAATCAAACCAGCAAAGATTTTCAAAGGCCAAGGTTTTTGCAGGTTATTAGCAGGAGCTTCTAATATTCAGGAACCTAAAGGTACAAAAGATATTGAAGAAATCAATCAGATAAGTACCATTAATCCTGAATCCCAATATGCAGATCTGATTTTCTATTGAAAGAATGGATATGCTCCTTCTAATCTTTCCTATAAGAATAAACGTGCCATAAGATTGAAAGCAAAAAACTTCATAATTGTAGATAATGTATTGTTTAGACGGAATTATGATTCGATTTTGTTAAGATGTTTAGAAAAACCTGAAGCTCAAAAGGTCTTGCAGGAGCTACATGATTGAGCAGTAGGGGGACATCTTGGAGCTGGTACAAAAACTCACAAAGTTATTTATGCTGGATATTACTGGCCCACCTTGTTCAGAGATACTCATGAATACGTAAGGAAATGCAAAAGTTGTCAAACTACTAGTGGAAATCAAAGGAAGTCAGCATTCCCTTTGCAACCAGTCAACATTGAACAACCTTTTGAACAATGGGGATTGGACTTCATTGGAGAAATCACTCCACATTCATCCAAACAGCATAGGTATATCCTTACAGCTACTGATTATTTTACTAAGTGGGTTGAAGCAATTCTTTTGATGTCAGCAAACTCTGAGGCAATAATAAAATTCATAGATCAGTTCATTATTACCAGGTTTGGTGTCCCAGACACTCTTATTTTTTATAATGCATCTTACTTCTCTGGAAATTCTATATTTGAGTTTGCTATCAAAATGGGATTTAAATTGAAGTATTTTGCAAACTACTACCCTCAGGGTAATGGTTTAGTAGAATCCACCAATAAAAATCTTATCAAAATCATTAAGAGAACTATCGAACAAAATCATAAAAACTGGCATAAATCTTTGATATTTGCACTATGGGCTGACCGCATAACACAAAAGGCCTCTATAGGCACTTTTCCATTTAATCTAGTGTATGGAAATGAAGTTGTCATACCAGCAAACTTGGTACTTCCATCACTAACTTTAGTGTAGTTTATTGAAGAAAGTCCCTCATCTTCTATTCAAATAAGACACGATCAGATCCTGAAATTGGAAGAAGAAAGGAAGAAATCCCGAATTATACATGCAAAATATCAGCAGATTATTAAGTCATCTTTCGATGCAACTTCAACTGGCTCAAAACATTTACAAGTTGGTGATCTAGTTTTGAAGTGGGACAAAGCCCATGAGGATAAAGGGAAACACACTAAGTTCCAAAGAATGTGTCTTGGACCATTCCAAATCAGCGAGAAGATAGACCCTTCTACATTCATATTGCAAGATCTATCAGGAAAGAGAGACTCTCTTCCTGTCAACGGCCTTATCTTGAAAAAATTCTTCAATTGAGGAGGTAACCCCTTCTCCCTTTGTAAATATTCAATTTTCAGTAGGATTTTGTGTGAATAACTTATTTTATTTAAAATCCTAGAAAAATAAAATTGTGAAAAGCCTCCCATTGGTCTATTCTATATTGAAAAAGTTACTGAAAAGAAAATAGCTTTGATATTTACTTTTAAGAAATGGAAGCCTTAAAGGAAAAAGAAAATTCTAGAAAATTAGGTATAATTAGATTCTTAAAACCCCATTTTATTTTTTTGAAATCTTCTCAAAACATAGAAATACTATAAATCATTTTAAAGTTTTAAAAGGCCTGAAAATGGTTATCAATACAAAACAAAGACTGATTCAACCTTAGCATCTTCAACTCCCACTCTGTCATCCATATTCTCTTAAGGAGAAAATTGTTCATCCCATCCATCAAAATTTATAATTACTCAGAGTGTAATTCTAAAATATATTTGATATAAAAGATAAGAGGTCTTATTATAAGACTGCTTACCATGATCATAGGGGAATAGTTCAACTGACATTACCAACACTACATACCAAAACGGGGTAATGGCTTATAATTATAAGACAAGGGGTCTCATCACAAGCCAGCTTGTTCAATTAAATTACAACCAGTGAATGGCATTGTCAAAAACTGGCCACCGAACCAGGACAATGGCTTTTTATCTTACAAAATAAGGAAAAAGGGAAAATGCAATACAGAAAATATGGAAACGTATCTTTTGGATTCATTCTTTTTAATTATACTCTGAAATGGATGGAATAATGAATGATCAAATGGTTAGAAGGTAACCCCGTCGAGACTATAGATGTTCGCTGGCAACAGAGGTTCTACCTTTGACAAAGGAGTCATTATAAAAGCTAAGTTCAAAAAGTCTTTTGTTTTATCACTATTAACCAATTAAAGTTTATTTAAAGCTTAAAATGTATTTAATTTTAAGAAGAGAAGGAAATAGCAAAAATAGTTAACATTACCTTCAGAATCTATGATTATCTAGTTATGTTAGATTTTTTCTATCATTTAAGATTTTCAGATTAAAAAAGTTTAAGTATTATATTACTTTCCCAGAGTTAACTGTTTCTCCCAGTGAATCGCCAATTGTTTTGTTGTACAACAACCCCCCATTTCATAAAATTTTTATACAAAATCATAATATGAAATGGGTCCCTTTTAAAAATAAACTTAGCTAGATGAGTAAATAAGTTGGTATTAACCCATCATAAGAAAAACCATTATCAAAAGGCTTAAGGTAAACCAATCATTTTAAAAGCCTTTTGAATAGAAATAAAAGTGTGACTTTAAAAAATTTATAAAACTCTTTGTTATTGCAATAAAGCGATCGGAAGATCGCATATTGCAATAACAAAGGAAACTTACGAAAAATCACATCCATTCTCTCTAATCCGAAAAGGCAATCCCAATCGGATATCGGAGAAGTCATTTGCAAAACACAATATGAAGAAGCTCCTTAATTTCTCCGATGCAATAAAGTGTATCGTCATCGGCAATCAGCAATAACAATAGCAAGTCAACACATAATTGAAGGCGGGCTCAAATCCTCTGATGCGATAAAGTATATCGCCATTGGCGATCGGCGAAACCACATTGACACAACAATAAAACCCAAATCCATCCCCCGATTGCGATGCATTAATGAAGCGCATATCTCGAGAATACATTTAAAAGGTTTGCATGCATTGTATCACCTTTCGGTGATCGGAGATGTTTAAAACAAGCATTAAAGCCTTTCCTTTCACGTTACCGATCGTCGGTTTGTGAATTGTCACTGATCATCCATCAAACAAATCTAAGCAACGCTCGAATGAATCATTTGGCATATAAACGACATGATGGGCATTTAAAACCTCCTTTACCACGATTGATAGGTTAAATGGCTAATCAATGAAGCAGTTAAGGGTAGATCTTTTCTTTAGATTTTATCTGCGACAATCTTACTATAATCCATTATCACCTGTTGATCGACATAACTCTTTTTTATTATCATATTGGACTGTAAGCAACATTTCTCTGTATCACTGTTTTTTCAATCGCTTGTGCAGAATTTTGCTGAAATCAGAAATTTAAAACAAATGGGAAAGAAATCAAAGAAATCCGCAACAGCAGCTCCTACAGCAATAGCACAGCCAGCTAAGGATCCTGGACCAAGCAAAAAAAGGTGTTAATCTCAGACATTATGTGCCTCGGTCTAGGAAACACTAGCTGGGAGAGCATCTATAATCTAATAGAAGTAGAGGAGCCTGGGGAAATATCAGAAGGAGCCACAGCTGACTCAAGTAACAAATCAGAAGCATCCCTCAAAGATTTAGCTTGTTCATATCTGCGCAAAATAGCAACGAGATAAAAAATTCTCCCATATACTGACATAGTAAGATGGGTAGTAGAGGAAATTCTAGTATGGAACAGAACATTTTTCACAATTGACGGGAGGATATTTGGCTCATTTTAGCCTGATGATCTAAGGAAAATGTATCACTTACCTAAGCCTGAAAAGCGGTACAACAAAGCCTTCCTGGAAAAATTTGCAATTGAAAACGAGTAAGAATCAGCTCTGATTAGGCAGTGGAGACACTTTCCCAAGAAGCACAAGCACGAATCATCAGGTAAGTACTCTGTGGACTCATTAGCTTCTCCTTACTGTTATGCCGGAGCTATGATATGTAGAATGTGGGGAATACATGACTCTGCTAAGTTCACTATTGAAATGGTCCCTCTGATGGAGGCGGCAATCAATGGATATGTAATGGATTAGGCAAATGTTTTGTCTCACAAATTAGCCACAGCAATTCTTGAATACAGATCAAATGCACGTAAAACTACCAGGACCATTCCCCATTTTTATTACAATGCTTATATTATGGATACTCTTTGTTTTAATTCTGAATATTCAGTACTCGGATGGAGATGGACTCCCCAAAACCCTAAGCCAATTCATATTTATCATCAAATGTTATGGAAGGCTCACTACAAAAATCATTTGCACAAAATTTAAAATGGTTTTATGTTGCCTGTCTACTATGTTATTTTTGATAAGCTTGCCCCCAGGATTTCCGAGGAAGCAGGGATCAACTTGACTACAGTAGGTAATTGGTTTGGAGAAGACAAGTTCACTTATATAAGACTTTTTGGTAGCCTTACAAAACCCCACGTCCTTCCCCTATATTTGCCTGATAAGCTGTTAGCTCGGGAATTGGCCTCTCAGATAACAACAAAACGGACATCCAAAACCCTTAGAAATTATAAGAAACAGGTATGGCCTACATTTCCTTTAAGATGCGGTGTTTTCACTCTCCATCATTACAAACATGAAGAAAAGGAGGCGGAAAAAATACAAATGCTCAATCTTGCAACAATTCCCAACAGACAATATGATCCAAGAAAAGTTACCAATAATGTTCTTGAACAAGCCAAACTTACAAAGTTTGATCATGAAAAGGATGACTTTGATGACCTATTTTCCTTAGCAGAATCATTATTTCAGGTAAAAACATTGGCCAGGATTAGGTATCAAGATGAAGGGTTGGAAGTGTTTAATATGCTTAGAGAACAGAGGTTGCAAACTCTGCCTCTAGACTTATTAGCCACCACCCTAGCAATCCAGTCAAGCGAGCCTGAACAACAAACTATTGAAAAATCTCCTGCTGTGGAAAAAATTCTTGAGAAAGAAAAAGCGCCATAACAGGAGAAAGAACAGGGAAAAGGCAGTGAACACATGGATATAGATACTTAGATTGATCCCAAGCTCCTTAAAGAATGGAAACAGTTCGATTCCATTATAAGCAATCCTGAGAATTCACAGGGTTTTAACACGCCTGAAGTGACAATTGGTTACAAGACATCAACAAATACGGTTCTAACTCAAGGAACTAGCGGCCCATCCATAAGTCAAGATGTAGAGATAATTCCTAAGGATCCATTGGATGAAATTGTTTTGCATATAGAAGAAATACCACCTTTAGATGTCTTCTACAGCCCTAAGCATAGGGCTGTAGTAAAAAGACAAAGGAAAAAGAGAAGGATTGATCAATCTTCCCTTTTACCTGCACAAACAGAGATGGCTAATGTGGTATGAAAAGAAGAATTCAATCCTTCCAAAGACCTTACAAAACTCTCTCAATATATCGGGGCATACTCGGCAGCCACTATGGATAAAGCATCAGAAGTGAGCTATTTACTCAAGCAAAAAGATCAGACAATTGTTTCATTGGAGGCATAGGTATCTGGAAGATAGCAGAGAATAGAGCAATTAGAACAGCAGTTAGCAGCACAACAGCAAGTAAACAACCAACTAAACAAGCAATTGCTCAAGGAGAAGCAGAGGATAGACCAAAGTGTAGTGCAGAAACAAAAGGAGTTATCCTTAGCATTGGCCAAGCTGAAGACAATGAATGAACAAATGAGCAAAACAAAAGATGAGAAAATCGCTCCATTATCACAATAGATAGAAAGGTTCAGAAGTTTTCCTCAACTAGTAGAGTTCAAGTCCGAAGCTCTCCAGATCAATAAGGCATTGATTAAACAGTTAAATTTACTATGTCATAATATTTTCTTTGTTGAGCCCCTTTATGAGATTGCTTCATCAATGATTGACAAATCAGTTGATGCAAGACAAAATTTGGAACAGGTTGATGAGACATTAACAAAATTTCTTGTCTGGCAACAAACCATTGAAGGGCAAGCTGCAAATCTGCCTAGAATTCTAGAATCACACAAGGTAATTCTTTTCCTAGAATGGCAATCACAATTGATGAAATCAGAAAGGGAAACTTCAAGATGTAGATTGGTAACCAATAATTTGATTCAGTTAATTAATGATACTCTTTATCTTTCTAATTTGATTTCATAGTGCACTCCAGGTAAACTACCATCAGCCAAAGCATTGGAACTGACATGCAAACAATATTTGGAAAAGAATGAGAGATTAATAGCAGGCATCCAAAGTTTAACTTGGGACACCTTTTGGTTCTTCTTAGTTAAACCATATAGTCAAAGGGCAGCACTGAAATGTTTAACCAATGCAATCGGTTACATGATTCCCGAAATTCATGATGTTATGTATTTAACCCAACTGCATTCACGTCTCAGTCACCCTCAAGAATTGCAACCAATGCTTGCTATCTACCAGCTCAAGCCAAAGGATGATCAACCGAAACCGTGAATCATTCTACCGACTGCAAGCAGGCCTATTTCAAGGAGATTTTCATGATTTGATTATACCACCTAATAGCATTTTTATTTCATAATCTATTAGCTTAGATAGTATTTATAGACCCTTTCATGTCTTTAGAAAAGGTCCTCAATTTTTGTATAAAACTTGGATCGGGAGTCACACTATTGTGCTTATGATATATATTTTATGAAGACTAGGCCTATATTCTGAATTTTAATAAAGCATACTTTGATGAGATATGCACTATTACTTTTTGTGACAGTATTTCTAAGTTAGAAGATGGAATCTGAATGCGATTGATATCGAAAGGGATTCAAATTACATATGGTACTATTATCTATGTCTTTGCTCCATTCTTTTATATGAATCAACATTTATTCAATCTTGCTATCATTTGATATATGTATGTGTTTTAATAGTTGTCCTTATACTTATCACTATTGAATGTTTAAGGAATGTTATTCTTTCAATCATATTTATGTCATTGATATATGAAGAATAGTGTAATAATGTTTGAATGATTACCTTGTTCAACTACTTGAACAAAGTAATTATCATATGAATGAATGTCTTTATTTATTAATGGAATCATCTATATGCCTATTTGTAGGTAAAGATCATCAAAAGTTGCACTGAAGTGGAAATTTCCCGGGATAGATTAATTGTTTATAATTTTACATGTTAGAATAAATCATCCATCGTTATCATTAGATAATAGAAAATCAACCACTTATCCATCCTATTTATAAACCATTGGGAAACTGGTCCCATTATATCCAGTCGGAGCCACCACACCAAATGGAAAAGGAGTTGCCTTTAAGGTCCGGACCAGGTGGTTTTCCCCGATGTTGATGCAGTGATTTTTGAGGCATCAATAGGACTCAGAGGTCTATGAACTCGAACCCAATGGGGAGGGGTAATATGCCCAAGCTAGAACTGGGGGTGAAGGCCTAATAGTTTCCGCGACAAATGCCTTGGTGGTGCAATGGTGGTAGGACACATGTGGCATGGAAATGGTGAAGGGAGGTCAATAATAAGCCTTTGTCTCAATGAGGGGAGATAAATTTATTATGTTAAGTCTTGGCTTGGAGGTGTAAACCAATAACCCTTCGCTTAAGGTGTGATTGTGTGTGCAAGTGTATTAATTTATTAAGCCCAGATCGTAATTGTAAAAAAGAAAAAATCTTGCTGAAAATAAATTGAAATTAATAACAGAAAATGGAAAAAAAAACAATTAACTAAACACCACCCAAACTAGGTTTGCAAACATTGTGCTGGTTGGTGGCTAAATCGATGGAAAATACACTAAAATAGTCAAGATATCTAAATTTCGGTGTGACTGAGAGAAAGTGACACTAAGATGCTGGAAAGTGGTGCAAGAACAACAAAAAACTAGAGATGAAGATCACTGTGAAAATATAGGGAGATGTGTGAAACACCTAGGGCAACTAATGGGATCCGAAGCCAAATGACCAAACAATTTCAAAGGTGAAACTATGGATGGTAACAACCTATCTTAACATATCTAAAATAGAATGGTATAGATCTGGAAAATGTGGCTGAAAGTGCTGCAGAAACTCAGACTACTCACTTAACTAAACTCCTCCTAAAAAGGTGGAAGTGTACTAGAAGCCCTAGGGGAGGCTAAATTCAACTTTGATGAGTAAATTAGAGTGGATCAAGGACTAAGCAAGGTGAGACACAGGCCAGACAACTCAGCAGACAACTCTTTACAAAACCAAGAATCAAATCTGAGAAAAACCCTAAAACCCAAAAATCGCAGGTACTGACTTATTTCTCTGTAGGGATCGCACGTTTTGGGTTGATAAGTGTGTTTTGGCCTCTAGATCACACTTTTTGGTCCAAAAGGTGTAATTTTTTCTCCATGGATCTTGGTTGGAAAATCTCAGAAAAAAGTGTTGTCTTTGTCATCGCTGATTCTTGTGACCTCCAGAAACGACCAGAAAGGTTACAGAAGTCAGAAATTGAATAGATCTAGAGTTATAAAAATAGGAAACATTAAGAGAATTGAAAAAAGAAGAAACCCTAACCTGAAAACCAAAGATCGGCCAAGTTTCTGGATCTGAAGTATAAAGCCCAGCGGAGTCGCCAATTTTGTTGTAGTGTTTTCTTCTCAATGATGTATGAAAAGAACCCACTTAAGATTGTGGGTCACAAACAATATCAACAATATAAATGGCTGCTAAACATTGTAGATCTGAAGCAACTGATAGAAACAAAACTGTCAAAGTCTGGATCTATGCCACAATTATAGTTAAACAACAAAAATCAAGAGTAATAACTCCAATCATCCAATGGAAACCAAATATGTAAAGAATAATTTTATTATAACACCCGCAAAGGGAACAAATAAATGTTACCAATCCCCCTCTATGGGATGGGTTCTTGGCTATCCTCAAATGTGTTCAGCTTGTGTAGAGTCTCTCCCCTCTATAATGTGTAAACCCAGCAAAAATATGGTGTGTGACAATGAAAATAATTAGAGTTACAACAGTGAGTGCAACAATGAAAATAATCAAAAGAGAATAATGAATGGAAAACCCTTCTATTTATAACAAAATATTGATTTGTCTTCGAATAATGAGCAATAGTAAAATATTATTGATCCCATTCTTGGAATAACCACCTGGAATATTTTATTATAATTGTTTAGGAGGAAAAAAGTATTTAAACTTTTATTTAGAAATAATAAATAAATAAATTATTTATTTATCATCTCAAGGAATTAGTTAAGGAATAATAAACAAATAAGGATTTATTTAATTATTCCTAAGGGATTTAATCAAATTTGACAGAGAATGATAATTAATTAGTCATTAATTAATTATTCTTGGAGAAAAATAAGATAATTAATGATTTGTCTGTTTATTTTTCATGATTGGGTCAAATATGAAAAGGAATAATAATTAAACAATGGTTTAATTAATTATTCCTAGAAGGAAATCAAATAAATAGTGATTTAATTAATTATTATTCATGGGTTTAACTATAAATTACTTAACAAAGGTGGTTTATTAAGTAATTTCTCACAGTGCAAGTGTAGATTTTAACCCTATACAGAAATTACCTACATACAAATTCTAAAACACAGAAAATAAACAATGCGGGAGCATAACACATAAAACACATATACACAGAGATTTTCCCCTGGATCCCAACACCGGGACTACCATATTGATTTTTCATTATTTTCCTTTCAATGGTACAATACATATTTATACATGCTGAAGCATCCAATACCATGGACCAAAAACAATTGTGTCCAAAACCATGCGTGAAAACCGTGCACAAAACCATAGGTAGGTCCGCCTAACCTAATATAGGGTCCAAAAGAAATTCCCCTGGGGCGCTGCCCTGAACCCTGTAGAGGGGGGCTACCCACCCCCCTCAAACCCTCGTTGCACAATCGACACAACAAAGAGGGGGCTCTGGCCCTCCTCTAACCCCCCGGATTACTAGGGTGGCCAGTCGTGGAATGAATATAACACAACCCAACATTCTCCCACTTGTTGTTTTCTTTCCACAGGAGAGCTTAGTCATTTATCCAGCCCTGCAATGCCCATTGTTTCTCTACACCAAGAGAACTTCTCAGAGCTCATAAATTTTGTCAATGCATCCGCAGTATTCTTAAAAGTGTCCACCTTTACCAACAACACCTTTTTGTCTTCTATCATATCCCTCACAAAGTGATATTGAACATCAATGTGCTTTGTCTTTGAATGGTAAGCAGGGTTCTTTGCCAAGAAAATTTCACTTTGGCTATCACAGTCTATCCTTATAGCTCCCTGTACTAATCCCATACTTGAACACAATCTCTGCAACAAAATTGCTTCCTTGCTTGCATGAGTGGCTACCATTTATTCTGCCTCTGTAGTTGATAATGCCACTATAGATTGTTTCTTACTCATCCAGCTAACTGCACATCCAAATACGTTAAACACATACCCACTTGTAGATCTTCTCTGATCCAGATCTTCAGCCTAGTGTGCATCAACAAAGCCATAAATATCCAAAAATCTGTCCAATCCTGGTCTTCCTTGGAAGCACAAACCATAATCACTACTGCCACGCAAATACCTGAAAACCCGCTTCATTGTTGTCCAATTCTCCTTCCTTGGTTTTGACATAAACCTGCTCAATACTCCCACTGCATATGGAACATGGGACATGTCCTTTTCCTCTTCTTGTGTCTTGGGGCACTGTTCAGCAAATAACTTTACACCTACAAGAATAGGAACATTCACCAGTTTACTATCCTACATATTAAACCTCTACAATATTGTCTCGACATTCTTCCTCTGGTTTAACCAGAGCTCCGTCTTTGCTTGATCTCTTTTAATTTCCATGCCCAAAATATAGTTTGTAGCACCAAGATCTTTCATGTCAAATTTAGAGGAAAATTGGGTCTTCAAATCCTGGATAATATCTTTGTCATTTCCAACCAGCAACATGTCATCCACATACAAGACCAGATAAATAACACGGTCACCAATTAATTTAAAATACACACAGTGATCTACCTGGCTTCTTGTAAATCCAAGTCCCCATATAAATGTATCAAATTTCTGATACCACATCCTTGGTGACTGTTTTAGCCCATACAGAGACTTCTTTAACTTGCATACCAGTTCTTTCTTAACATTCATTGCAAAGCCTTCAGGTTGCTTCATGTAGATCTCCTCTTCTAGATCCCTGTGGAGAAATGTTGTTTTCACATCCGTCTGTTCTTCCTCAATATCAAAAGCAACAAAAAAAGACCAAAGTAATCTAATAGAAGCTACCTTGGAAACTGGAGAAAAAATATCACCAAAATCAATTCCCGACACCTGGGAATAACCTTTTATTACCAACCGAGCTTTGTATTTCTCCACTTTTCCTTCTGAATTTGTCTTCTTCTTGAACACCCATTTGCTGCTAATGGGTTTCCTTCCAGCTGACAACTCCACCAGATCCCAAGCCTCATTTTTGTGCAAAGATGCCATTTCATCAGTCATGGCCTCTTTCTAGAGTTTTCTATCCTCTGAATCTACTGCTTTCTTCATAGTTCTGGGATCATCATCAGTAATAGATAAAGAAAAATTTGAATAGAAAGAAGATGGACTATACCTTTCTAGTTGCCTTCTTTCTCGAACTGATCTTCTCACAACCGGAGTTTGCAACTCTTCATCTTCTGATTCCTCTTCTGCTGTAGAGTCTGATTCTTCCTCCTTTAGCTCAAACTCTATCTTCTCAGGTTCCTTTGATGGGACTTCATGTTTAATAACAAGTTTCACCTCTCTGAACACCACATCTTAGCTATAGACAACCTTCCTTGTTACTAGGTTCCAAAGCTTATAACCCTTTAAACCATACTTATACCCAATAAAGATGCACTTTTCAAATTTACTATCCAACTTTGTTCTTTTCTCCTTTGGAACATGTACATATGCATCACATCCAAATACCCTCAGATGTGAAAGAGATGGTTTCTCACCAGTCCATACCTCTTGTGGAGTCTTATCCTCCAATGCTGATGAAGGTGATCTGTTGACCAGGTAACATGTTGCCTCCACCGCATCTACCCAAAATTCCTGTCCTAACATGGCACCACTGAGCATGCTTCTTGCCCTTTCCATCGACGTCTTATTCATTCTTTCTGCAACTTCATTTTACTCAGGTGTGTATGGAGTAGTCTTCTATCATGCTATACCACACTTCTTACAGAATTCTTCAAATTCCTTGTTGCAAAACTCTCCACCATTATCTGTTCTCAGCACCTTTATCTTCTTCTCTGTCTGGTTTTCCACCAGAGTCTTAAATTCTTTAAAACTATCAAAGACTTCAGATTTATTCTTGAGGAAATATATCCATGTATTCCTTGAGAAGTCATGTATAAATGATACATAGTACACAGACTTACCCAGTGATGGAACCTTCACAAGTCCAAACACATCACTATGCACAAGCTCTAATATTTGTTTCGCCCTCTTACCACCAGAGGGGAAACTCACCCGATTCTGCTTTCCATATACACAATTTTCACAGAAATCAAAATCTGGAGAACTATTAGTCATACCTTCTACCATACCTTTACCATGAAGTATTCGAAGACCCTTATCTCCAATATGTCCAAGCCTTTGATGCCATAGCATTGTCGTTTCTCCAAAGACCACTAGATTTTCTGCTCCACTTTCAGAAACTATAGAACTGTTGCACCCATCAATAACAGTGCTCCTTTGTAGCTTGTACAAAGTTCTAATCCGAACTCCCTACATCAATACCAGTGCTCCCTGAACCATCTTGCAGGTATCCTTCTCAAAGACTGTTTTTACACCTGCATCATCTAGCTTGCTTACAGAAATCAGATTTCTGGCTAATGCAGGAATATGCAAAACACCCGGAAGTGTTCTAACCCTTCCACCTTGCAACTTCAACTTTACTTTTCCGTAAACAACGATTCTAGCCTTCCTATCATCCCCTAAGACGACATCACCACCGTTGTATTTCTCATACTCGCAGAACCACTCTCTATGGGGAGTGAAGTGAAAGGAGGAACTCAACCATGCCTCATGATCTATCTATGTACTTGAATAAGTAAAGTACACATCCCCACCTTCATCTGGGTTTGTTTTCGCCTCTACAAAAGGAGCATCATCAGATCCATTTCCTTTGTCAAGAGCTTTAGATTTACAGTCCCTTTTGTAGTGCCCTTCCTTTTCGCATTTCCATCACACCTTTACAGGTTTTCCTAAAGATTTAGATCTCCCTCTAGATTTAGATCTCCCACTCGATGAATTATTTTTGCTTTTGTTCTGGGACTGTCCTCGTACAAACAAGGCATCACCATTCTGGCTCTCCATATTCTTCCATCACATCTCCTCTGTCAGCAAGGATGAGACAGTTTCATCAAACTGCAAAGCAGTTGCATTGCTACCTATTGCAATAACTAGACTATCCCACGAATCTGGTAGATAACACAACAAATTGATACACTTATCTTCATCTGAAATTTTAATATCAACAAGTAATAACTGACTTACCACAATATTAAATGTGTTCATATGCTCTATCACTGAGTCTCCATCTTTCATCCTCAAGTTATACAGCTTTTTCTGTAGGAACAATTTTTTCACCGCAGACTTAGATTGGTACAAAGTCTCTAATTTGACCCACAAAGCCTTAGCAGTAGCTTCCCCTGATACATTCAGCAATACTGAATCTAAGACACACAATCGTATTGTGCTTTTTTCCCTCTTATCCAACTTCTTCCATTCTTCATTGGACACTCCCATTGGTTTAGTACCTGGATCTACTGCGATCAATTGATCTTTATCTACCAATAGATCCTCCATCTTGAGTTTGCACAACTCAAAACTCTGACCATTAAATTTCTCGATCTCTATCTTTCCACTGCACACCATCTTCTTTCACCACCAAAATTGATCCCACAGATCTCCCATTGAACAGGGTCTACCACAGCCCAAGCGAAACCCCTTGGCAACAAAGGCATCCCCTTGAAGCTAAACCTGGCTCTGATACCAAATGTAGGTTTTAACACGATACAAAAATTACCTACATACAAATTCTAAAACACATAAAATAAACAATGCGAGAGCATAACACATAAAGCACATATACACAGAGATTTTCCCCTGGATCCCAAAACTGGGACTACTAAATTGATTTTTCATTATTTTCCTTTCAATGTTACAATACATATTTGTACATGTCGAAGCATCCAATACCATGGACCGAAAACCATCCTATCTAAAACCATAGGTAGGTCTGCCCAACCTAATATAGGGTCCAACAAAAATTTTCCTCGGGGTGCTTCCTCGGACCCCATAGAAGGGGGCTACCCACCCCCCTCAAACCTCCTGTGACTCCCCCCACTGTGCAATCGGCGCAACCAAGAGGGGGCTCCACCCCCCCTCTAACCCCCTGGTTTATTAGGGCGGCTAGTCGTGGAAACAATATAACACAACCCGATAGAAAGCAATTTTACTATGGTAAAATTGGCTTTACATGGTGTACTTTGATCCATCTAGTAAATTAGGCTAGATGATCAATTTTTTGGTGATAACAAAGTAGTCGTTTATGTTAGTCGTTTTAATTGTGTCACTTCAGCAATCTAAACTTACAAGTGATAGGGGATTCAAAGGTTGTTGTAGATTAACTGAAATATTATACTTCCTTAAACACTTCTTTATTGGATTATTGGATGATTAGAGTTATAGAGTTAATTATAATATTCAAGGTTATATGCTTTTATCACATACATAGGTAATTCAATTCAAAGGCTGACAAATTATCCAAAATGGGAGTGGGCTTACAACTAGGTCAAATACATTATGAAAAATAACTATAAGGAGAAGTGTTAATTAATTAGTAGAGGACACATTTCCTTTAGTTAAAGACTTAACTTTTCATGCATATCTATACACATTTATTTCACATTTACTTTCATCTTGGAAAGTGGTAGCACCAAGGAGAGGTTATCAACTTCAATCAATGGATGTATTAGTACCACTACCATGTTTCCTTCATGTAGCTTGTCAAATGTATTATTTTTTCTTCACAACTTGTTATGGTGCTTAGCTTAATTGTCTACACCTCTAAGTGACACTACAATCCCCAAATCTCTCTAGCTCTTTGACCTTTTCAACCCTTGTTAGAGTCTTATTAGATGTGCACTCATGCTTGAAGTAGAACATAACACTAGCGTCCCAAATGTGCATGCTCATTCCCTCTTTTAATGTCTCTTTGAAACCACTTTATCACATTGCTTAAAATGAAATGTTCACATCTAAAGGCAAAGTCTGTACTTTCCTTATGACAACCTAAACTATGCAAGTGACTAGGACAAGACTCCATTTTCTCAAGATGAAAACATAGGGTCTTACAACCCAATTCACGAAATAATTTGAATATATTTAACCTAAATAAAGAGACATACCATATTCCTTCCAAATTTGGAACATGAATTTAAGAAACTAACACTTGATTTTAACTATTAAATCTACTTACTATATACTATATTTTGTTTGCACCCACTTAATATGCAAGAACACTTAAATGTTTTCAATGCAACCAAGTTAAGAACACTTGTTTCCTTCCCACATCTCAAACTCTACCTTCATAAAATTTAACAACAAAATTATTGCATAGAAACCATAACCTTAAAATTAAATTATTATTATTATGATAAATGCCAACCATAAATGTTTTTAAACACCATTAAAAACATATAAGATCCCATTAGTTTCTCAAATACAACTATAATATGATATAAGTGAAAATAGAATATTGTATATGTTGGGTGCAGGAATTACACTTAAGCAAACTCCTCAACACTTAAATTGTGAACCTGGGGGATTCGTAAACTTAGAGACGAAGCACAGGAAATGCCAGAGATGGTATGAATATTTCTAATATAGATCCCTACTTTCTTTAAAGGAAAGATTGCAGAATCAAACTAAAAAGAGAAAAAGGAAACTTGAACAATCAAAATAATCTAAGATTGGAACAAGGAAGAATGCATTTGCAAAAGAGATTTAGAAATAAAGGGGCAATAACTCTAGCTAACTATTATTTAACTACTGAGTGTGTGTTTTTATTTAGTAGAGACACTTAGCAGTATCATCAGATGGGCCCTTTAAACCTGCTCCTTTAGAGATTTCCTTCTTGAACTAATATGTCCTGCACTATCGCAGTCTGCTTGCACTAGTGCAGGAACAAAGGTTTATGCAGAGGGTATAAATGGTGTCTTTACTAAAGGCATTTTAATTTCTACAAGGGCTTGAACTTTTCCAGGTTCAATGCACTCAGATATCATGGCAAGAAACTAGTTCTCGCACCAGATTAGAGCTGCTTGCACTTAGCATTTAATTGTTAAAATAAGTGTTTGGTTACTGTAAGTGTTATTACACTGTTAAATCAAATTGCACACATAAAAATGAATGTTTTTGATTTTGACAGAGTGCAGAAATAAAGAAATAATCGATATACATTTATCCTATCATAAACTGTTTAATGAAAGCAAGGAAAATTGCAGGAAGTAAACTAGAGAGGTTTGCTGCATCTCACCAATGTGGACTGGTGCAGGTTCATTTCTACTACTTGGACCAGACGGGGAAAACCAACCAAATAGAACTTCAGAAAAGGAATATCACACCAACGTGCATTGGTGCAGGTTTATTTCTCCTGCTTGGATCAAGCAGGAAAACCAGTCTGAAATCAAGTGCAGGAAAAGGAAATTTAGCTACTTCACACCACGGATCCGCTTTCACTCAGACAGGAATGCATGTGCTTGAAATTAAACCACACTTGACAATATAAACACAAATTACAGGAAACAGGAAATAGGGTAAACGTGTTGGGTTGGTTGGGCCCTAGCCAACCAATACGTTTCCCTTTCAAATGAAAATGATGTTGAGTACTTTAATCAATTCATTAGCTTCAAACACAGAAATGCAATTTATAAAAAATGAGGCAAAGTTCCCTTCTTATTAATTCACTAAGGCAAATACATGCGTGAATACATAGTCGAGCCTAGATTTGGGCACTAACAAAATACAACAACTTGTTACCACCTCTCTGGCTATATCTCTGTTCTATACAAAACTTCTATCAAAAACTATCTCGTCCTATTTACATTCTTCATTATATAGATCTTTGGCCGAAGGCCAAAAAGATCATTTAACCAATTACATAACCATATGTAGAATTTAGCTTTCGGCCTTCAAAATTAGGCAGTTTAACAAAACTGGCCGTAGCCAATCTCCAGCTGTTCATTCTTCATAAATTTGATCTCATTTTCCTTTAGATCGATCTTGCTATCATGGCTAAAGCTACTCAAAACGAGGCGGTGATTAAGGAGGTTCGGATCTGCTACAAGGATTTGTTGTGCTGGCACCGGTGCAAGATCCAATCCTGCACTAGGATCAGTGGTCACGGTAAGTACTTTGACTACCAAATAAACATTGGAGATATCGATAAGTTACAAAGAGTGATTATAAGCAAGAAATCATGTAATAAATAATTAATTAATGCTAAGTTGAATTAGAAATATGAAAAATAAAGTGCATACAAAATATGTCACCATTCTTGAACTGGTGCAAGATGAGGGTGTATAAAAGAGGTAAAAAAACAGTAAATGGTTATGATTTAGGAAGGGGAAAATGGAAAAAAGAGAGCAAATTAGGGGGCTAACAGTATATTATGTTTCACCATGAAAATTTACAATATTGTATATTTTTTTTATCACGAAAATTTTAACATTTTGAAGAAGTTAAGTTTTAATTTTGTTTACAAAATCCCTCCCAACCAGAATTCCGTATCTATTTTCTTTTCATAGTACGAGAGAAAAAGCAATATTTCAGAGAAAAGATAGATGATTCTCCATTTTGGTTGGAAAGGACACAAATGGATGAAAAAAGGGGCAAGGGGCAGGAGGGATTTGGTTTTACCATAGTAGTATACCCGATATTGAATGCCAACATCATATCTTCATTCCATTGATGGTGCTATGTTCCATTTTTAACTTCAATGCATTTTGACCCCACATTCAATGTTCCACATAGAGAGGAGTACACGCACCTCTGGTCTCTGGTTCAAAATCCATTATTTTTATGTAGCCATGCTTGTATGCTTAGGCATTAATCTCTTTGTTACATTCTGTTACTATTTACAGGGCATTGGCATTTGATGAGTTCAGGAGGCCATTTATCATAATAAATGCACAGAAGCATAAAACTCGAATAAGGGGATTATATGCTCAAAAGGCCAACATTGTGGTTGTTAAGGTTGTTTCGAGAAGCCTTCACACCTCACTTGGCCCCAAGGGAATACAAGATGACCTAGAGCCCAAGCCATTGCAAAACAAATATTAAAAAAATGAGAAGAAGGATGGATGTATGTTAAACATTAGAACTTTGGATGGTTATCATTTGGAGGAAAATCTAAGGCACAAGCCTAGGGAAACTTGTACATGAAAATTCATAGAGCCTATTGTTTCTGAACATTTGAGGATTTTGGCTATTACAAATCTCTGCTAAAACATGCTTTGACAGATTTTGTAAAATGATAGTTTCTGCAACCTTTTGAATGAGGCAGGATTGAGGGATTCTAGACCATCATAAGTGCAACTTTATGCATTCTATCACGATTTGTCATATTTGAAAAGTCAATTATCAAATATTTTGTTCAATGGTTGCTACCTTCGACACCATTAATACTACCAAAATTCCTCACAATCCCAACAAATCCTTCTAGGTATGTAATTATTTTGCAGGTATTTTCTTCCTGTAAATATGGAGTATGACACAGGCTCCAAAAACATGCCTAATGTACAATTCTGTCATTTGCAGCCTATTACTGACTATCCCTTTTACAATCAAATTATGCGCCATGTTTCAAAGTATATGACTTAGGCTAGCTTCACTTTCTTAAAGTCAATTGGCCCATGCCAATAAACAATTTACAGCACAAGACTTGCATCAAGATCACCATCTCGTTGTAAATCCTTCAAAGATGTTTTCCGAGAAATAATTTACTCACATTTGAAGTAGTATATAATTTCTCAATTATCTTAAGGTACGTATTTGGAAAAAAGTTTCATTTATGCCCCCATTTTGTTGATATAGAATTATACAAGTTTAACTTTATCAAGGGAGGGGGCTTTGTTTCTGACCTGCACAAAACAATGTCTCTACCCGATACATATGACAATATAGCACAAAAATTGGCTGCGTTAACATCTTTTTCAAAACAATTTATCTCAAGTAGAATCAAGTGGACTTGAATTACCATTTCATGAAAAACCACAACATGAAGGTGGACTTCAATTTTTAATATAAACACATGGCCCTGATATCGAGTTTCCATGATTTTGATCCTTACCTCAAGGTTCCCTAAGGCTACCCTAAGTTGTTGGGTAAAGCCCTTGGGAATGGAACCTAGGTAGTTGTTGTCAAGCTCCCACTCCATAGGCCTTAAGGGGAACATTGTGGTGGGCTAGGGTATGTAATATGAAATATGTGCTCTAATTTTAACTCTTACCTCCATGTGCATTGATTATTTTCTGGTAAAGCATTTGGGAATGAAGCTTTGGCCAATAGTGTTGAGCTCTTTTCTTCCCAAACTTCAAGGATAAGTTAGAATTAAGGAGTGGGCTTGGGCTTGTAACACATGCACTTGGTATTCATATCCATGTGCCAAAATTTTAACATCTACCTCCAAGATCCCCTACAGATTCCTGGTAAAGCCCTTAGGAATGGGACCTTGGACAATGGTTTAAAATCGCTACTTCCTAGGCCTTAAGGAGAACATGGGTTTGGTTTGTTTTGTAAGATGAGCACTAAATATTAATCTTTGGGAGCCACAAGTCCAACCCCTACCTCCATGTGCCCCATGGATGTTTTAGGATGACTGGAAAGGGCCATCAACCTCAATCCCATTGAGCTTCTTAGCATTCTTATTTTATATAGAAACCAATTTCATTATGTTCATGTAGAATTATTATAGGTAAGCATGAGAAAAAGTATTGGATCTCCTAGAGTCTAGACATTGTATTTATTTTTGTTGTTATATGTGGGTATTTTATGCATGGGTCATATTATACTATTTTACTGGTATTCTATTGCAGAATAGTGTTACATCATCTTCATGAATCAAGTAACACAATAAGATGATATCTTCGCAAATTATTTTTTTCTCAGATCATGCAACGCCAAATGATAATATCTCAAGGCTCTCTTTCAGTCTGGAATCTATGTATTTGGTGGCCACTTCTTGGGATAATCAGGTTTGTTCTCAATTGTCTCCATTTACCATTTACTAAAATGAGGCTAAGTTATTACAAATGTAATGATAAATTGTGGGGCCAATAACAATATCATATTTATATTTACATCATGTTGAATATTTTAGACTGTGTCACTATCGGATCTTGGATAAATGGTAAATAAGGGGTGTTTCACAATCCTCACCAAATTTCAAATCCCCTAGGAACACATTTTGCTCCTCCAGGGCCATATTACCTATGAAAGTGGGTTGTCTTAAGTGGTTGGTGCTCTGTTCAAGTCTTAGTTGACTTTGGAACAAAAAATAATCCTCAGCCATGACTTCTGAGCTAAAGGGTTATTTTTTGAGTGATGTAATCTGATTACGTTGCATTTTGATATTCTCATATGGGGAAAGGGCATGTTTATTGCATAGTGATAAGGGCATGTTTTTTTTTTTCACCCACTTGATGGGGTTAAATAGTCCTTTAACCTGTTGGGGTTCAAAATGATTCATATTACTACTTCTACCTTGGTTTTAAAATGTGCCTCTCAGAGCTATGAATACATAAGTGTGCCATTGTGGGTTTATTCCTTCTGCAACTTTGTTGTGATTTGTACTTTATTGTCCATGAAGATAAAAAGGAGTTGTGTAATAATCTCTCTAGCCATAACATACCTGTGGCAACTCTACACTTTGTCGGTTCTTATCATGCTTCATGAAGATGTTCCCGAGAAATGCTACAACAAATATGTGGAGCTTGCACAAGCTGCATTTGGTAATAATAATAGATAGCTTCTGCAATTTCAATCTTGATATCTAGGTTGCTTTATTACTATTCTTAAGCTACATTTTTGTTTCAGTTGTATATCAAAATGTGGATTGCTATCCCTAATGCAGAGTCCACACAATCTTCAATTTTAGGTATAAACATTTGAGTTTAGATATATTTGTTGTAGACCTAATAGCTTCAAGTATATATTAATGTTGGATATAATAATCCTATATGGAAGGAATTCCTGGATGCTAATTTGTCTTTAAACATTTCAAGGGAGAGGCTTGGTATATGGTTGACTATGTTTCCAACTATTTATCTATAAGTTGAGATGTCAACTTCCATGATATTGATTGGTGGAGAGACAATGAAGTTGTTTTTTCAAATAGTTTGTGGCCCAACTTGTGGATCCAATCCACTTACTATAGTGGAATGATATTTGGTTTTCATGTCCACTTACTATAATGGAATGATATTTGGTTTTTGTATCCCTTTGCATTATTTTGTCCTAGCTGCCTAATCTTAACTCCATTTCAAGACTCTACCTTATAGGTGTTATAACTACAATTACCTAATACACTATGGTCTGGGGTTTTTCCATAAGAAAACCTATACACTTGGGCATATCTTGTGAAAACCTAAAGTCCAAGACAGATACTACAACAACATAATTATTGCTTTCCCTTCAAGGGTCACAATTTCTCACAATCCTTCTCTGGAAATAAAGGTATTGTGATTTTGTAGCAATATAGACTTGTGTTTCCTTATGATTGCTTATCTTTGTCTATATTGTCTAGAGAAGGTTACATGTTGATAGCTTACCTTATCAACGATTTCTCTTACCTGTGAGATTGACTAGGGAATTGTATCTAAGAATGCAGGCTACTATGCCATCTAGTCTCAAGCATCCCGCCTCTATACGAATGTGGAGAGGAGCAAAGGTTGCTTATTTACTTGTGCCAATGTGCATGTTCCCCATTACAATTGGAGGTTATTGGGCTTATGGAGATTTTGTAAGTATCGATCACTTGCCTTCTCAAACTTGTATTTGAGTAAAATCATAAATGCTCTGACTTTCTATATCTTATTGATCTATTTTATGGCAGTAAATCTCATGCTGCTAATTTATTTCTTCATAGTTTGTTATGCCAAGTTTCCAACAATATATTTTCCTTCAGTGCCTTAGGAACCTGCATCATTCAAATTTTGTTTTTAATTGGTTGGTCTCATAATATTCTCATTCATATCATTTCTCACAAACATCACAAACTTTCACCATTATGAAGTATCATGAACTTACTTTAACTAGTATCATTTTGGAATTATACATTTGTTACTTAATGGATCCTCTTATATAACCATATTTAGATGAAAAACAAAAATATAACCATGTTCAAGAAAACCATGTTTGAAGTTGTTTCCA
Organism: Pinus tabuliformis; assembly: GCA_031772625.1. Lineage (NCBI taxonomy): Eukaryota > Viridiplantae > Streptophyta > Pinopsida > Pinales > Pinaceae > Pinus > Pinus tabuliformis. The sequence goes on from CM062815.1 coordinate 657,213,664, forward strand.
TGGTAATTGAGGAATTTGGTTCAATTAATCTAGGTGCAGTTTAGGTTTAGGCTTATTGCATTGATATTGTGATCAATAGTTGATGAATACACCTGCTTTATCAAACTATACACATAAGATTCCTATGATCTGACTCCATTCTATGTGCAGATCCTCTGCCTCACAATGTTACTTCTCTAGTTTTGTTGGGCATATAACTATCATAGGCCTCTCTACCATGTGAGAAATATTTTTTTCTTACTGTAAGAGTGTCCTTATAAATAATTATATCCCAATGCCTCCCTTATTTTATTTTAGCTGTAACATAGTCTTCTTCACTTTTATTAGTGGTTAGGTTTTTTTAATATTTATGAGTTTTCCATTTAACTTAGACCAACAAATTGATGGGCCTCTAAATTAGACTAAATTAAGGCCCATATGACCATCCTTCAACACATTAAACCTATCTTTTTGCATTAGATACTGTATTTTTAACTTTAATATGTTCATTAGGAATGTTTATGTATAATTTCATATTTGTGCCTAATATTATTTATTTTTGTGGAATATTGTGAGAATATTGGGCAAACTATGGAGATTTGGAGTAGGAGATAATCTAGGGACCTACTCCCTACTGTAGGAGGATCAATATTAAATAATAAACCAACAAGTTATTATGGAATTATGGCGCAGATTGTGGATCTTCAATGATTGAGAAAATCTAGGAATGTGTTCCCTTCCATTTATGCAGATTCCTAGTATTGGGAGCCAGATCCACTAATCAAGGGATTTTGGTGGGGAAATATTCCCCCTTTCATGGGGAATTATTCCTAATCATTTTGTATAAGTATCAAGTCGAATTTTCCTCTAGGAGTGGATTTTTCTTAGTTTTTTTGTAGAGAGAACTTGTATTTTTGCATATCCACTATCATTTCTTACAGGGATGTAATTGTATTGATGGAAATAATCAAGATTGGTTTTATGCTCAACTTCTAAATCTTGGTATCCTTCATAGGAATCAAAGTTTCCTTGGGCTTGGCCATCCTAGGAGCCCCATATCCCTTTTGTATCATTTACTTTTCTTCTTTTCACTTCTTATTCACATGCATCTCTTGTTCTTGTCTTTTTTTCTATTTCTGCATTTAATATTAATGATTTCTTGTTGTAGGATTGGGTTAAATGGTTGAAGTAAGTTATTTTCAGGATCACAAGAATAATTTCATCATTGGAACACCTTTGGAAATACATGATAATCATTGACTTACTTGGATTAGATTGCTTATTCCCAAATCTAGATTTTTGGAAGTCCTTTGTGGCAAATAACAGTAAATTTCTGCTATTTTTTAGAGCATGCTAACGAGTTTCAATCAAGTTTATTCCACTTGAATTATTAAAAAAGAATTCTATTTAATAAAAAAATTACTCCATTGCATTTTCAATTTATTAAGTTAGGCATTTGATAGATTTACTAACTCACTAGTTCTCGAATTTCTAGATTTTAGGCTAGTAATTTTTTTCCATTTTTTAGCATAGATCAATAGAGGTTTTTTTTAGTGATTCCACTTGGAATGGAGACCTAATACATCCTATTCAATAAAAAAAATTGTCCCATCAAATTTGGATTTGATTTGGTTGGTTATTCTATGAGTTATAACTCCCTATAGAAAATCTGGTATTTCTTGTAGTAAACTACATGAAACCCTATAGCAGCCTTCTAACTTGTATACAATTGCCTAGATTTGCTCAAGAAGCTTGGTTATTGTCCCTTAGGGTTGAATCAAGATCCCTAGGCTCTAAATCAATTATTAGGGAAGAATAAAGACCACTTATTACTTGCCTCTTTACCCATGCAAAACATTTCAGTGATTTGGGTTAATGGACAAATTTATGAATTGGATAATACAATGATGATTTTCTTGATTGCCACATCCAATAAAATCTATTAATGGATATAAAATCTTTGAAATGTAATGATTGACATTTATTTCATGATATTTACTTTATGCAATTAGAATATGTTTCTTTCCTTGTATTTTCTTTCTTGCAATAGGTTAAGGTTTCCATTTCGAGCATTTCATTTTCTGCAATTAGTTTAGGATATGATTTTATTACATTCACTCCATTACATCATGACATCAAAGGAAGGACACATTGTATGCTACACATATAGTGTCGATACCTATTAAGTTTGTACAAACCCTGGGTTGATAATTAAAGTTGGTATCCTTGGGAGTTGTAACATCCTTGTTGAAATACCGAGGCTCATCACTTTTTGGCACCATTGTTGTGGAGGTGTCAAAGTATGCATTGTTTTCTTCCCTAGTTGATTCATTTCTTTTTACTTTTTGCAAAAAACCAAAAATAATTTGCATTATGAATATTTCATTTCAAAAGCAGAAAAGGGCGTTGCATTAGCATTTTGCTTCAATCATATAAACAAAAATATTCTCCAACACCAACCCACCCTTCCATTTGATCATGTGATGCAGTAAGAACCACATCACCATTCACTTTTGTAGGCAGAAGAAGAAGAGATGTGAAAGCATGTAGAATAAATTGATGTAGATGATGACAATGAGGAATATCCTCTCAAATTTCCCATTCTAGATACTAATGGTAGTGTGCACATGAAGAACATCCCTCCATTTTTTCTTCCAAAATTTCATGGTCTAAAGTCAGAGGATCAGGAAACCTTTCTCTTTGAATTTGAAATCCTTTGTATATCTTATGGTTACTTATTAAACACTCAAAAATTGAGATTGTTTTCAGCAACATTGAAGGATAAATCTCTTAAATGGTTCATGAGTTTAGGGACTAATTCAATAAGATCATGGAGTGAGATGCAAAAGATATTTCTAGAAAAATATAAAGATCATGATCTTAAAGAATAAATCTTTAGAATGAATAAAAAAGAAGATGTGATCCCTGAGGATCTAATAGAGAGGTTCACGTATAATGTTAAGAGGGAAAAACTACATCATTTAGGACCCAACACACTAAAAACCCCCCTACTTAGAACAATTAGGGATGAATGGATTAATCTCCTTGATCTCATGAGTAAAGGTGATATATGCCTGTTATCATTTGAAGAAATTTGTGAAACATGCAAGCACATATCAATAAGAAGGGTAAGAGTAAGTCAATCAGCATCAACATCGATAAGTCGAGCTAAACTTGGAAACTTTCTTGATAACTTTAAAATAGAAATTCGTAGCAATCTAAGTGAACAAGTAAAAATGTTAAGAATACAAAATGAGCAAAAAGAAGATGTTGATATTTGTGTTTTCCATGTAGAATCACATGATCTTAAATATTTCCCCTCATTACCAAGGTTGAAGGAAGTTTACCAAGAGGACAATGGAGCAAGTCAATTGCCAATGCATTTATGTTATGTAGCTCAAAGAGGACCATGGCATCCTATTCAACCTGATATGAGGCAAGAGCCTAATTCACAATTTCAAGCTTATGCACATCCATCTCAAAGTAATTGGAACACACCCTTTCCTTGGCAACTGTGGCCATCTCAACCCCAAAACCAATCTTGGCAACAAGGTTGGCAAGGAACTTATGGGAGCCATCCACAATATCCTCAATATTTTCGTCAATATCCTCCATACCCAACTCCATGTTATCCCTACCATCCACCTCCACAAACATCAAAATCATATATTGAGAAATCTCCCTCATTGTTACAATCATATTATCCATGTAATGAAGAGAACAATTAGCAAAAAGAGCAAGATTTGAAGGTCACGGTAGAATAAGACATGAATAATTATCCATATAAGCAAGCAAACCAAGGGCATCAAAGTTATATTGAAGTTTGGTTCCAGAAAATCAACAACATGGAGCATCTCTCTCTTTTTCAACTGTGCTTGATATTTTCAAAGTCAAAGCATTTGGTCTTTGAAATTCAGGTACATGTCAAATCATATATTACAAACCTACACATCAATTTATATGTCATCTTTATGTGCACTTGGCTCCATTGGAAGTATTCCTACACTTGAAAATGATTTTGTTTTTTCAAGTAGAGTAGGATAGGAAAAGAAATGAAAAATGAAAAATAAGAGAAAAATAAAATATCAGGTGAAAGCCTCCTTTCAGGTGCCTAAGATTGGCTCATTGATTGAAAACTTCCATGAGGTGGTCAACGGGTTGGAAAAAAGAGAAAAAAAGAGAAAAAGAAAAAATCTTTGGTGAAAACCTCCTCTAAGGCGCATAGGTAGACCTACTAGTTGAAAACTTCACTAAGGTGGTTAATAGGCCTAGAATAAAAAAAAATGGAAAAAAATAAAACATCTTTTCTCCATGTACCTCTCTGATGAATGTAGGTTCTCTCCAACATATGCAAGCAACAAAAACAAGTTGGCACCAAAAAAAGAAAAAATTGGTCAAAATTCTAGTCAAAGTAAGTCAAACTTGGACTTTCTCCTCCTTTTCTTAGATGCTCCAAAAGGACCAACACCAGGTCAATCCATCACCCTCATCTATTTCCACCATCCACCCATCATTCCCAATTTTTTCCCATTCATTTTCCTTTTTGTTCTAAAATACTACGGGAATACTTTGTTTTACTACAAGAAACATAAATACATAGAGAAAAAATTATTTTTGTCATATCTTGAAAACCATGTATCCATTTTCCAAGATGTTTCAAGTGGAGATGAATATGGATGATGGTAACATTCTCAAGCGATTTTAGCAAATTCCAATGCACATTTTTCGAGAAATTAACCTCTATCACCTACATCCATTTCTAAATTTTCTTGGTATTCATGCGTCAATTTACAAAGTTGTTTCATGGGGAGATGCATATTGATGATGGTAACATGCCCAAGAAATTTCAACAAATTCCAGTGCACGGTTTCCAAGAAATCGATCTCCATCAACTTCAACCATTTTTATTTTTTCTCATGATTAGTGCATCCATTGGCCAAATTCTTTTTTTATGGGGAGGTGCATAAGCGTGATGACAACATACTCATAAAATTTTAGGTCAATCCATTCTACCATTTTGGATAATATATGGAAAAAACAAGGCTACTATAGGGTTTCCTGTAGTACTACAAGAGTCCTAGTTTACTGCAGGAAACAGGTTGAAAGCACGAGGAAGGTACGGAAGGTGAAATAAAGTGTGGGAAAGGTGCCTATTGGTGGAATAAGGTATAAGGAAGGTGAACATCACCCATGGTCAAACCCAGCACTCTAAGAAGGCCGAATTTGACTAAGATAACTTGCTCATAGTAACTAGAAGACAGAGGTTTAGAATCACCAAGCTATGAAGACCTATGCATAAGCAAACAAAGGAAATTATCTCCTCTAGAGGGCAATGGATCAATCATCAACTCAGCAGAAACATATATGCATCTCCAACAACCATCAGGTAGGTACATGTATGCAATATTCTTGACCTCTTCTCTTGAGCGTATTATAGTTATAAATTTTTTGTCAATGCATGAGAGATGAGGTTTAATAAGCTAAGAATAGGTTAGCAGTCTCAGCCACCTTCAACTAGTTAATTGCGGCTCACTCCTTCACTCATGCAATGTGGAAAAGCCAAATTAGGAAGAGTGATGATTTTGGGGAATGGGGACAACAGTTAAAAGAATAAATTTCTGCAAAGGCCAAGTTACCACAACACTCCAATCCCTCCATCCACTTCAAATCCACTATTTGTCCATCATTTATCCATCCCATTTCATAAGAAAAAAATAATAATTTTCAAGAGCAAACCCTACACTTTGTCTCACCCTAAAAATTTCTTGAAAAAACACATTGAGCACATCCTCTCCATTTTCACAAACCTACACTACTCCCTTTGAGCCCTAGCACCATCCTCCAACCCTTCTACATCATTTCTCATCACACCCATATAGTTAGAAGACCCTGAAATAGAAGGAATGACTACTACAGGAAGGAAAAATGCTTCTACAAGAAGGGAGAAAGGAACAAATTGTGCTAAAACCCAAAATGGCAGTGCCTAAGAGAGACCTAATCAAAACAGAGAACTGCAAGGCCATTAGGAAATCATCTAGGCCAAAAAATAAAAGAAGAAGGAAATAAAAGGCAAGAAGGAATTGACCATCAAAATAGAACTCAAACTGAAGTGATGAAAAGAGGCTTTCCAAGAGGTCTCTCATCTCTTTCTAGACTTTTTCCAAGGCCTAAAGGATGTTATAGAAAGGGGAGAAATGCATGGAATTCAACTTGAGGGCCTACCCTAGGCTTAGACTATCATTTTTGTTCAAAATAGGTTTAACTAGGGTTTCTTGTAGTACTACAAGAACTGCTACAGGGTTTCCTATAGTACTACAGGAACCGCTACAGGGTTTCCGTAGTTAGTATGGGAATTACTACAGGACATCCTAGTTCTCATCTAAAGGCATTTTGAAGGTTTCATAGGTGTCCAAATGGTGGAAATAGGTAGCATAATGTTGGAAAGGGATGTGGAAGAGCTTGACAAACTGAAAAATATTCAAGAACCCATCTTGAATAAGGGGAAGAAGGCAGGCTAATGGTCTCAAGAAAAACCGTGATTTTTTCTATGCACAAATAGTTTTGCAAAATGAGTGAAAATGGAATGAATGTTTCAAGGGAGAAGATATGAATGAAATGGATCTACAAGCCAACATAGTTCACTTGCAAAGATGAAAGTTCTGATTTTTTTTTTGCTTGAAAAATTGTTAGACAATCATGAAAAGAACAACTACATTTTTGTGCTTGTTCTTGCATAACTTACAACCAATATTATTAAGAGAAAGGATTGAGGAATGCACAATAGAAAGGCCACCAGGGCCATGAATGAGGCACAATGAGGTCACTAAGTTGCTCAGAGGATGAGCAACACTTTCAGCAAGGGGTATGATGGGCCTCTAAATTAGACATAAATTAAGGCCCATATGACCATCCTTCAACACATTAAACCTATCTTTTTACATTATATAATGTATTGTTAACTTTAATATGTTCATTAGGAAGGTTTATGGATAATTGCATATTTGTGCCTAATATTATTTATTTTTGTGGAATATTGTGAGAATATTGGGTAGATTATGGAAATTTGGAGGAGGAGATAATCTAGCGACCTACTCTCTACTACAAGAGGATCAATATTAAATAATAAATCAACAAGATATTCTGTAATTATGGAATAGATTGTGGAGCTCCAATGATTGAGAAAATCTAGGAATGTGTTCCCTACCATTTAATGCAGATTCTTAGTATTGGGAGCCAGATCCACTAATCAAGGGATTTTGGTGGGGAATGATTCCTAAAAAAATTTTATAAGTACCAAGTCTAATTTTCCTCTAGGGGTGGATTTTTCTTAGTCTTCTTGTAGAGAGAACTCGTATTTTTGCAGCTCCACTGTCATTTCTTGTAGGGATGTAGTTGTATTGATGGAAATAATGAAGATTGGTGTTATGTTCAGCTTCTAAATCTTGGTCTCCTTCATAGGAATCTGTGTTTCCTTGGTATTGGACATCCCAAGAGCCCTAGGGCCCTTTTGTATCATTTGCTTTTCTTCTCTTCACATTTTATTCACATGCATCTCTTATTCTTGTCTTTTTTCTATTTATGCATTTAATATTAATGATTTCTTGTTGTAGGATTGGGTTAAATGGTTGAATTAAGTTATTTTGCAGGAACAGAAGCATCATTTCATCATTGGAACAACTTTTCATGTTCATAGTAATCATTTATTTACTTGGATTAGTTTGCTTATTCCCAAATATAGATTTTTGGAAGTCCTTTGTGGCAAATAAAAATAAATTTCTGTTATTTTTTAGAGCATGTTAATGAGCTTCCATTGAGTTGATTCCACTTGAATTAGATCAAAAAAAAACATTCTAGTTAATAAAAAAATTTACCCTATTTCATTTTCACTTGATTAGGTTAGGCATTTGATAGATTTACTAGCTCAGTAGTTCTCAAATTTCTAGATTTTACACTAGTAATTTTCTGCCATTTTTTAGCATGGGTTAAAAAAGGTATTTTTGAGTGATTCCACTTGGAATGGAGACCTAAGACATCCTAGTCAATATTAAAATTTATCCCATCCAATTTGGATTTTATTTGGTTGGTAATTCGGTTAAATATTAGGAAATCTATTGTTTCCTTTAGTAAACTACAAGAAACCGTGTAGCAGCCTTCCAACATGTATATACTTGCCCAGATTCACTCAAGAAGCTTGGTTATTGTCCCTTAGGGTTGAATAAAGACCCCTAGGCTCTAAATCAATTATTAGGGAAGACTAAAGACCACTTAGGACTTGCATGTTTACCCATGCAAAACATTTCAGCGATCTCGGTTAATGGACAAATTTGTGAATTGGATAATACAATGATGATTTTCTTGATTGCAACATCCAATAAACTATGTTAATGGATATAAAATCTTAGAAATGAAATGGTTCGCATTTAGTTCATGATCTTTACTTTATGCAATTAGAATATGTTTCTTTCCTTGTATTTTCTTTCTTGCAATAGGTTAAGGTTTCCATTTCGAGTATTTCATTTTTTGCAATTAGTTTAGGATCTAATTTTATTACATTCACTCCATTACATCATGAAATCGAAGGAATGACACATTGTATGTTGTACATATAGTGTCGATACCTCTTAATTTTTTACGAACCCCGGGTTGATAATTAAAGTTGGTAGCCTTGGGAGTTGCAACATTCTTGTTGAAATACCGAGGCTTATCACAAATGTAGGTTGTTCTAATCTTTATGAGTTTCTTATTTAACTTAGAATAGCTTTGAAGCATGTTACACAAGCTAGACTAATAAGCCATGCCCTCATTGGGGTAATGATGGATTTCGTGTCTTTTATGGCTTCATTTCTTTCTTCATTATGGTTGCAATTCCCTTTCTGTCTAGCCTTGCAGGTCTGTTAGGAGGTTTGAATTTGCCAGTGACTTTTGCATACCTTTGTTTTTATGTGGGTTTATATTAAGAAATTTTTAAAAGAGCTAACAAATTTTTTAAATATGGGTGTCTTGGGGTTCTTGATGATCCTATGTAGGGTAACATTAAATATTATAAGTCATGTGAAGGTAAGTTTAAATATAAAACCATCATAAAACATTCACTGATGGGCAGGGGGGTTACTCAAATTTAACCCCTGACCCCATGCATTGTGCAAAAACAACACTGATAGGACATTTTACAAGTGTCAAAATATTCCTTGGAACAATTATTCCAACCCGTGATGTCCTATTAGACATCCTTCCAATGTTTGATAATATGTCTTACGCCTGCAATATTTGATGATCATGATCAATGCTATTGCAAAACCCTGTAATATGTTTCATTCAAAACGATTTTCCCTTTTTAACCTATATAAATACTGAAGAATTTTCCTTTTGCATTGTTGCTATACTTGTGAAAATGGTAGGTCAAAGAATATTTTCCCTAGGATCTTCTAAACTTTATTAAATAGTCTACTCTCTATTTCCATCCTTACCTTTGTCTTTGGTCTCTTCTCTGGCAACATCTGCATTTGGAATTTCTATTTTGACATCATTGCCTTCTTGATTGGTTGCATTAGATGAATGATTCTTCAGCACAATTTCAATATCAGTAGAAGAAGCTCCAACAAGCTTAAACCTCTCAACAACAACATCCAGGTGCTCTTTCCATGTTGGATCTTCCAATATAAACTCCACTTGTGAGTGTTCAAAAAGCATGTTTCCCCAAAATATATGGATCTAAGATCTCATTACAATATCTTGTTCTGCTACTTCGACAATGAATGCTGCTATCTCCTCAGTAGAATCTCCATCAACCCCAGCCAATTTCTTTTTTCTTTTCAGGATCTCTTCCTTCTTGGTCATAGATGTATCTTTTAACACATTTTTGTGTTTCTCTTCTAGCTTCTCCCACATTCTAGTTGTAATCTGCATCTTCTCCTCTGCACTATTGAAAAAATGCATAGTTTATGAACAATCCCATGTACCAATATCAACCTTTCTAGCCAAAGAAAGAGATCATCGAAGTTTTTCGCTTTCAAAATATTACTGACCCAGTGTAAGCAATCCCTCATAGAAGTTAGGATTTATCCTCAAATATTCTTCATACTTTTGTCCAGCTTGGGAGTATTGATCTTGGATCCAATCATGTGCAGTCTAAAGTTGTTCCATAACCAAATCCTTGGAAGGATTTTCATCCAAAGGAATCTGCTTCCTAGCTGCACATAAATGGACATTGCCCCAATTGAAGAATGACAAAGCTTCCATCTCATGGAACTTGCATGTTGCCATCTTAAAGAGGCATTAGGCTTCTTCACTGGTCATAGTTTCCTCCAATGCCTTAGATCATAACTCCATTCCTAGCTCATGCAGATCCAAGTAAGAATCTAGATCAATGCCTACATGTGTGCGAAACACCTGAGCAAATTCAAATAGCCAGCCATCAAATTTCAACTTCTTTTCCTTCAAGCTTATCCTCATTTTCGTCTTTACAAGTTTCCTCTGAGGACACCTGCTTATTAGGTTCTTTTCTCAGGTCTTATACTATGTTATTATTGATTTCTCCTCATGAAGCAAAAGCATTACCCTTTTCTTTAACATCCTCTTATTGAACTTCGTCTACTAGAGGTTCCTCCTCTTATTCAATCAATGGCTCCTGCTCAATATTCACCTCGACCACATACAACCTCAAAGGATCATTTGAAAAACTTTGATTAGAAATGATTTATTCTTCGTTCAAGCCCCCATTTATAGAGTAGCATGTGTTTGAGTTCCCTATCCTTTTCTACTCAACAAGTTTAATTGTAGCAGTTTCTTCAAATCTAAGCTCTTCTGTAGTTGTAATAGTCATAATATCCCCATCCAAATCCTTCTATTTTATTAAAACTTCCTTGGATGAGGAGAACCATTTCCTCACTATTTCTTTCAACTCCTTAAATTTTAATTTGTCTGGCATTCGACTAAGCCTTATATCATGGTCAAAAGTAGGTTTCAATGGCCTCTGTTGAATTTACACATATTCTTTCTTCATAGGTTAAGGGGAATGTTTAACCTCATGACCTTGAGAACTATTAGATTTCGTCGATATTACTCTAGAAGATGCCCTGGAAGATTCGAAGTTGGAGGGCTTTTGTGGTGAGGAAGACCCTTTGGAAGACATTGGCAAAGGAGGTTCCTGCAAAGGGGGCCCATTGGATTGATTAGTCAAGTTATCACAAGGAATCACCTCCTATTTACTTTTCTTCTTTGGCATAGGACTAGTAGGTAAGCAAGGCCCCATACTACCAACATGAGTTCCTTGAAATGTTGATGCCCCTATGGCTATAGGAGAAGTCTCTGAATAGGTAGGCACTGTGAGCCTATTTTGCAGGTCTTATTGATCATATTTCTTTTTCCCAAGAGAAACATGTAACCTTTTGACAAGTTCCAAGCCATCCTGGTGATTCACATCAACCTATAGAAAGACTTGCACATCTTGCATGCTAATTCTAGCCTGCCCATAGCCTCATATGTCGTGCCCTTATAAAAAGAGCCTTGCTAAAATGAGGGTACACCTCAAGAGTGAGTGTACATTCATTAACAACACTTTCATATTGAACAAGATTCATCTACATCAGGCATGTTGCTCGGGTGATGTGGAAGATGGAACGGTCTAGGTGATTCATAGCGATAAGATTGAGAAACTTTTCATACTTTTCCAAAGCATCCACGTAGTCTCTATTTTGGACTATCTTGTTTCCTCCCTCTTTGAGATTGTGTGCCCTTTTGAGGAAGAGAAATGGATCAAGATCCATTTTACTTCCAGTGACTACCCCAGATTGCTTAGCAGTAGCAACTGCCCTTGTGCCTTTCTTTTTCCTCCCGGCAGACTTTCCCATGACAGCTTCCCAACAAATAGAAAGATATCCCAACCAGTAATGTGAACCAACCTTAGATTAGATTTTCTCTCTATAGTAGATAATTCCTCGCAAAGCTTTCTTGCTATGCCCAATAGCATTTTTCGAGCCGAACCTAGCTGAGCTAAATTCCCTGACACTTCACAATATTCCAAGATATGGATCTATACTTTCATTCCATCACTAGATACTTTTAGGAACTACTATTTAATCCATAGAGTGGTTTCAATTGTGCATACACCAAGGTATACAGTCCTGACAACGAAGACCCTGTCCATACTTCTAACTAGTTTCAACCATCAATTTCCTCTCTAACCTATCCACTATTGAGTGAAAGCCAATCTTGGCGAACTTACAAATCTTAATGCTAATGTGCATGCCATTCTAAATTACAAATACAAACTATACATAAAAGTTGCAACTAATCAAGTTTGAATTTTGATCACGACCCATGATTGAATGCAAATGAATCCAAATCTGTTGGAGTTGTAAGTCAGCTTGAACTAAGATGTAATTCCACTGGATAATGCATACTGAAATATGATTTTTGCAAAGAAGAGTACCATTCATTTTTGTTAAAAAGCCTCTACATTTCATTCTAACGATGAAAATGTTATTAGGAATTTTCAACTTATTTCCAAGTATAATATTATATTGAAACTAGTAAGATCATCTCTTGCAAAATTTACCATGATAAATGCTAAACATAACCATCTGAAGGTCATCTCAATATGAAGCGGGATAGGAAGGCTTGTACAATTATGCCAAACAAAGATTTGAACAAAATCCAATCCCATTCAATGTCCGTTGGCACCCAAAATTTAAACATGTGGAGATGAGCCTCATTAAACTTACAAAAATAGTTCACACAACCAATATTCTAAAATGATTTCATGTGGGTTGTGGTTGAGTGCTACATCACTTTGTATCTTTTTCTTAGTTAGTGCACATAATTGGAGTTGTAGACTTTCAAGAGATGGTGAGGTGCTTGGATTCAAACATCTAGTTAGTTGACTCCCAACAATATACAAAATTCCTTCAAGACATTTTCTATATGTGAAAGGTCTCTCAACTCATATCTTTCAACAAATTCGAGAACATTCCAAAAATTGATATTGTTATTTGCAGTTGAACGTTCATTGTGGTCCAGATTATTGAGCTCTCAATAAGAAGATGTTCCAATTCAAGACTAGCGATAGGAAAAACTCAAATAGGATCTTAGAAATGAGAGAGGTGATATTTGGAAACATAGTTCCTTCCCTTGTTAATTTCATTGTTCCTCAAGAGACTTTGAATTGTTGCTAAAAGAGCTGAAGCTCTGTACTTTGTATATTTATCCTGTAATAATTTTTCATTTCAGTTTATTTGTTTTTCTGTATATAATGTTGATTGACAGAAGTGTAGAATTAGATAAAGTTCAAATTAACACATTATGAACTGTGTCAATTATTGAATATTTAGAAATAGAAATTTGGAACTATCTATTGTCAATGAAGTGGTTATTGTGAAGAAAATTAATTACAGTAGAGGAGAGGTATATTGTGGATGTGTGTAAATGATGCATGTCTTAAGTGTTGAGAAATGTAGGCTAAGCAAGAACATCTTGCATAGGCTTCAGTGTGAACATGTGGGAAATGGTTTGAGATACTTCACTAGTGCCCACCTTGGAAAAGTGGTCATTAATTCCATCTTGTAATTTCACTTGAAAAATAAAAGAAAAGTGAAAGTATAATATTTTGAAGATTTAGGGATTTAAATGAAATGTCAAACCAACTCCAAGGATGAAAGGAAATGTTGAACTTCCTAATTACACAGCAGTTGAGGCCTATCGAAGGTAGCATGAAGTTTCAACCCATGTATCCTTTTAATTTATAAGGTGCTTTCACAGCTTTGAAAGTTGTTTGTGTTTCAAGATATCTACTTTTGTACATTTGTTTGGGGAGGTAGCTTTGACTAATTTTATCAAATAGAATACATGATTTTTTTCTTGTAAGAATTTCCAATGGTTTGGGTGATGATTTGGATATTTTCTCAAAGAATTTCTCACTACTCTAGTCTATTTTGACATTTAGTTTTGAAATTCTCTTCTAGATTTTCTAAAATTGTTATGGTTGTAATAATAGTGGGAATGTAGACTAGATTGTTAGAGGTGGGTTTGACACTATGTATGGTATTGTAACATTTCTATATGGATTTTTCTTGCAAACATTTCTCATTTAACCTTTTATAAATGGGTAGGTTGTGCTAAGGGCGATAATATTCCTACTCCTTTTATGACATTTAACCAAACTGGATTTCCATAAGAGATTCTTTGAGAGGTAAGATTGTCTACTTTCTCGTGCTTTCGATTTCATGTGAGAAATTTGTAGGTTAATTATGTCTCTTCTCTCATATACCTGAGTTACAATATTACTTATATTGGTTTTTGCAATTATTATTAACAGCTCTATTTTTATGTGAGAAACATATGAGTTACTTGTTAACTGGGATAACAAGTTACAATCCACGATGTGTTTAGTGGAAAAATCACTTGTTTTTTATCCCTTGTACTTGTTATAGGTACAATATTTTCTCTAGAGAGGAGAATATGTTGTAGGTTGTACTACTATACAACATAAACACTGCTCCCTACTCTCCTGCTTAGCCTTCATATAGTTAGGGCCTGTTTGTTGGAGATCACTATCTGAGGGTGGATTTCAAGTCACAAGATGGTTTCATGACTGTCAATGCTTTTGGGCCAACCATATATCTTGTGAATAATCTCAATTCTTGTGTCACAGGTTGCTTCAACAAGCAACCATGCACATTGGAAATGCTTCTTCTTTGTTATTCATATGTTTATTTTTCTGATGTTTTTGGATAGACTGGTTGATGGTATTTCATTTAGAGTATGCAAGCTAATTTGTGATACAAACTTTTTGATATTGCTTCAAATTTTGGATTTTTGAGCTACAAAATGGAGGATTATCCTCCCCCACTCCAATACAGGCATAAACATGGCCTATTGCTATGCAAAATCATGACATAGTAGCCATTACCAAAATAGGTTCTGGGAAACCATTAAGTTATATTTGACCTGCATTTATTCATCTTTGACGTCATTGTAACAATATTCAGATCGGCCACAATACTTGTTTTGGCACCAATGTGAGAGCTTGCAACTCAAATACAAGAGGAAGTGATGCCACCCAAAATGCTGGCAAGCTTTTCAGACTACTAACATTCAATCATTTTGATGCAGGAGCATGCAGCCCAAGGAAAATCATTGTAAATAGTAGACATAGGGGGTCATGCATTTTAGGAAATAGTTTTCCTAAGTATCAAGTTAAGGCAATATTTAAGTCTTTAAGTGTGATTTAATTATATAATGGGAGAATATGTAAATGCTCTCAAAAATAAATAAATGAGAACATGAGTGGTAGAAGTCAAATCCAACTGTTAAACAGTTCCATGATTCTAGGAACAAGAGAGAGCTTTTAGGGATTAAATGGGAAGCTGATAAGAAGACATTTCTGTTTTAAAACAGAGGAAAAGATGGATAAAGTCTCAAAGAGACTTATCTGCCACATATGTATGCATGCAGAGAGCTTTAGGGCTTTTGTTAGAGGGGTGACCGGATCCTCCAATGATCCAATCCAATGCATTCTTATAAATAAGTGAACCTGCACATTCAATAGGAGGAGGCCACTAATAGGAAATCAGGCCTCTGTGTGTGTGTGTGCGAGACTGAAGAGTCTCGAATGTAATCATTACTTTTTATATTAATATAGGCAAAGTTATTTCTTAACTGTGTCAGAATATTAAAGTATTCCATGTATGAGTTTACTGTGAATTTGTAGGTTCTACAACAGGTTGCAGGCAGAATTCTGAAGGACGCAGAGGGATGGATTGATTCAGAGGAATCACAATGGATTTTGAATCCAAGTGAAGAGACAGAGGAAGCTTTGGAGGAATGGCGTAGAAAGGATGCACTTAAGAGTTAAACTTAGAGAAGTTGATCCGTGGAAGGCAGAGTTCTAAAGAACAAGCAGAGAAAGAGAAGCACAATTCAGAAGAATCGAAAGGGGCCATCAAGTCCAATTGGAGCATCAGAGTGGAGCTCTGAAGAGAAGGAGTGAAGTTAAGCCCTAGCAAGAATGAGTTGAGCAGTAGAAGAGTGGAAAGTAGAACCTTTGAAGAAGCCAAACTACAAAGAAGAAACTGAAGAAAACGCGAAAAAACTAAGTACAGAGAGTCGAGTGGAAAAGTGAAGGATGGACAATCAATAGCCATTGGATCATTAAGATCAATGGCTGAGATTAAATCGCAGTGGTGGAAAGCCTTTTAAAGTCTTCAGAGTGAGTCATTGAGTTATAGTGATGAGTGATTGCCAATGAAATGAGGACCGTCAGATCAAGATCCAGATCGATGGTCCAGATCTAATCGCAAATCACATATCAGAGCCGGCAGAGGATTGGCGACAGTGGATTAAGAAAGCGCCGATCGCTGATAGCGATAAAGCAAATTAAAGGTATTAGGAAATCGGAATCAGTGTATGGAGAAGACTTGCGATAATATAAAGGGCCGATGGGTAGCAGACCCGAAGCATTTATAGATGCAGGTTCAATGGATTTGAAGTCCGATATATATGTTTTTGGGTGTTTTCCTTTGTAAACAGGATAGCAAAGAATAAAGTGCCAATAGTGTATTTCTTGGGTTTGTAGGGAAATCACATATTGGGAAATGGAAGGCATATATATATATGTATGTCTGTGGAATATAGCCGATAGCAATTGCGATGAGGTTTAGCCTCGAAATCTGTGCTGAAGCTGTACGTAAAGCAGAAAAGAGTATATTTGCGTAATTTTCCATTGTAAAGGTATTTACGCATATAGAATGGTTTTATGTGTTAAATATGTATTAGCCAAAGGTTGAGAGGACTAATTATGTATATATGTCTAACGATGGAGGGATATGAAGAAAAGGCTTCGTTAAGTCTCATATGAAGGTTATAAGAGCAGATAGAGTTTCGATAGGAGATAATGGCAGGGTGATTGGGTTCCGATTCAAAGGAACTGGTAGTGAAGGGCCTTAACCATATATAAATATGAAGTTTGACTCCTTTGTGAGTCTATTTCCTAGGACAATTTTGTTAGGCACTCTTATGAAATCTGTGGGTATGGGTGTGGGTTTAGCCCTACACCATTAGTGTTATCAGAGCAGAATTAAGGTCAAAGCAAAATTACTATCAGAGCATAAATAAAGCAGGGAAGATTTCTGTGAAAAGGAATTTGCACACAGGAAAAGGTAATGTGCTGAATGATAAAGACTATAGTGGGAGATTGTAGCAGTTCTAGTGGAGGCTTGGAGTAAGCAGGAACAGATGATTCGTTGAAGGAAAGAGAAGGAAAGATTTCTTAGCGCAAGTTCTGAAGGAAAGAGGACTTGGAGACAAAACAGAGGACAATCCATTCAAAGGACAGCAGGAATGGTGAAACAAGATCATGCTGAGATCTTGGAAGTGAGGTAATGTGTTCTGTTTTAAATTAGGAATGTGTGTTTTTTATATTAATTCATAGGTGACATCAAGAGAAGCTATGAGAAGAATAGGTGAGTTCTTAAAGACAGAGTAAGGAGAATACTCTAAAGGAGAAGTGCCAGTGAACCTGAAGAATCCAACAAGAGAATGGACAGAGAGGACAGCTGAAGTGTACTCAAGAGAAAGTGAGAGATTGCAGAAGCCTAGAATGAGCAAAATTGTTGCTTAGGAAGAGGTTCTAGATAGAGGACCCATGCTTACCAAAAGACTGAGTGAGGAGAGCTTAGTGAGGTAAGATTGCAGCCAGGAGGACTAGCTGTTGTAGAGGCTTGTTGCAAAAGATCTCATGAAGAAAGAAGAGAAGAAGATGACTATTGATAGTCATAGCAGAGGTTCAGAGAGAAGCCACAGCAAAAGATATGAGAAGAAGGATGCCAAGGCAAATGGCAAGAAGATGAGTCAAGAGGAAATTGACAAAGAGGTTGCTGAATTAAAAGAACAACTCAATGCATTAAGGAGAATGCTTGAGGAAAGCCAGAGACTAGGTTGGGTCTTGAGGAAGAAGCCAGTAGAATGGCATGAGATGCAGAGAAGGCTGCAGCAAAAGAAAGTGAAGTGGTTGAAGGGAAAACTCAAGGAAGTTGAGTTAGAAATGGAAGAATCCATTTGTGAACCAGAACAAGGAGAATTTCTAGGAGATAGTGAAGATGAAGACTTGAAGACTGAAACTTCAAGTAAGGCCGAAGGGTCACATGGTTTTAAATATGACAATTTGTGTATGTTTGCAGGTGAAGGACAATTGGCTGATATTGTCATGAAGAAGGAAAAATACCAGCAGAATCAAAATTCTGTTCTGGAAGAAGATGAGGTAGATAGATCTCATATATAGCTGGTGGAAGATGTCAAGCAACTAAGTGAAGGGCTTGAGGAGATTGAAGAAGATACCATCGAAGAATTTTTGAATCATATGAATGATTTAGAACAACAAGGAGATATGATGGTTGAACCATCAAGTGAGACCATAGGGTCTTATATTTTTAAAACTGATAGTTTGTGTATGATGGAAGATATTGCAGGAGAAAAACAACCATTTGAAGATATCTTCAGAGGAGATAAACAGCAAGGGACTGAAGGAAAACTTGAGGAAGAGACTATGTTAGTTGAAAACATAGTAAAGGATCATCAATTCACTATGATGATAGGCACAGTAGAGATAGCCATGGAAAATGTTGAGACATACAGTAGGGAAGAAGGACATCTACTGAAGTATGTTAAGAAGGAGGAACCCTATGCAAAGGATTTAACCTTGGGAAAAGGAACACTAACAAAGGAGTGTTTTGAAGAGGATGGACAGTCTTTTGAAGATATCGAAAGTATGGAGGAGTACTCTAGGAGAACAAAGTATGATCGAGAAGACCTCTTAAATGAGGGAAGTAGTGATTTGCTATAGTAGAAAGAGCTTGAGATTACAAGGATCAAAGGAAGACAGTGTTTTAATACTGTAACACATCATGTAAAGGATGAATCTGGAAGAAGAGAGCATTGTGATGAAGTGCTTGCTAAGTGTGAAGAAGAGATTAAACTACTGGAGAAACTGATGAGAGAACCTAACGGTAGAACAAAAGCTGCAATTACAGTTTCTGAAGAAGAAGATGTGTCTCAAGTAGGCATGGAGACAGGAAGATGCAATAATTTGTTTGCAAGTTCATTAAATAGCATGAATGAGTATGATTATGTGATCAAAGAGATTGAGCAGAGATTGTTTGAAGATGGTAAAGAGGCGGTAGGAATCAAACAATTTCAAAGTAAAGATAACCAGCAGCAGGTTAAAGGAGGAGGAGTTCACTACAGTGGACAAGAGCAGGAAGGCATCATTAGAACAGATGGTGTGGAAGAGAGACTAATGGACAGTCTCATGAATTCTGTTGAGAATTCGAATCAGCATACTGATATGCTGACAGAGGAAGAGGAAATAGAGCAACAAACTGAAATGTTGCCAAAGAAAGAAGAGGCACCAAGGCCTCATGTTTTTAATTTTAACAAGTGTTTTGTGAATGCAGGTTTTGTTGCAATTGCTGGAGGAGATTTGGCACAGGTGAGTAGCCAAGTAAAGATGAAAGAAGAAGACTTCATGGAAGAATTCAATCCATGGAACAAAGATGTTAAATTGTTGGAGAAAATGTTGAATAGTCATGATTCAATCATGAAAGAGGGTAAGGATGATAGGGAGGCAGCAAAAATGGTAGCAAGTAAAGCAAGAGAAAGTAAACCAAAGAATGAAGCAAGTAAAAGAAAAGTCAGCATAGAAGACAACAACAGTAACCTGAAACAAAGAGAAGAAGACAGAAGTAAGAAGCAGAAGATGGACCAACCCAAAGATATGTTGGACATAGAAATTGAAGAAATATGGCAGTAGATGATGAAGCAATTCAAATGGAGGAAAATGGTAACAACAGTAAGCAAGATCAATCAGAAGTTGAACCTAATTGACAGGAAGAAGGAAATGGAGCAAAAGAAAGAAGAAGTGCAGCAGCAGCAAAGGAATAAAGCATTTGGACAGTTAGAGAACAAAGTGTGGGATCCAGGAAGACCAAGACCAGAAGACACATGATCAGGAGATCATGAATATTTTCTACTTTGGGAGTCTAATGTAGGAGCATTTAGCCCAAGGAAAATCATTGTAAATAGTATACATATGGGGTCATGCATTTTAGGAAATAGTTTTCCTAAGTATCAAGTTAAGGCAATATTTAGGCCTGTAAGTGTGATTTAATTAGAAAATAGGAGAATATATAAATTCTCTCAAAAATAAATAAATGAGAACATGAGTGCTAGAAGTCAAATCCAACTCTTAAACAGTTCCATGATTCTAGGAACAAGAGAGAGCTTTTAGGCATTAAATGAGAAGCTGATAAGAAGACTTTTCTGTTTTAAAACAGAGGAAAATATGGAATGGATAAAGTCTCAATGAGACTTATCTGCCACATATGTATGCATGCAAAGAGCTTTAGGGCTTTTGTTATAGGGGTGAACGGATCCTCCAATGATCCAATCCAATGAATTCTTATAAATAAGTGAATCTGTGTGTTCAATAGGAGGAGGCCACTAATAGGAAATCAAGCCTCTATGTGTGTGTGTGTGTGCGAGACCAAAGAGTCTCAAATGTAATCATTGCTTTTTATATTAATATAGGCAGAGCTATTTCCTGACTGTGTCAGAATATTAAAGTATTCCATGTATGAGTTTACTATGAATTCGTAGGTTCTGCAATAGGTTGCAGGCATAATTCTGAAGGACGCAGAGGGATGGATTGATTCAGAGGAATCACAATGGATTTTGAATCCAAGTGAAGAGACAAAGGAAGCTTTGGAGGAATGGCGTAGCAAGGATGCGCTTAAGATTTAAGCTTAGAGAACTTGATCCGTGGAAGGCAGAGTTTTGAAGAACAAGCAGAGAAAGAGAAGCACGATTTAGAAGAATCGAAAGGGGCCATCGAGTCCAATTGGAGCATCAGAGCAGAGCTCTGAAGAGAAGGAGTGAAGTTAAGCCCTAGCAAGAATGAGTTGAGCAGTAGAAGAGTGGAAAGTAGAACCTTTGAAGAAGCCGAACTACAAAGAAGAAATTGAATAAAACGCAGAAAAACTAAGGAGAGTCGAGTGGAAAAGTGAAGGATGGACACTCAGCAACCATTGGATCATTAAGATCAACGGCTAAGATTAAATTGCAGTGGTAGAAAGCCTTTTAAAGTCTTCAGAGCGAGTCATTGAGTTATAGCGATGAGCAATTGCCGATGAAATGAGGACCGTCGAATCAAGATCTAGATCGACGGTCTAGATCTAATCACCAATCGCATATCATAGCCAGCAAAGGACTGGTGGTAGTGGATTAAGCAAGGGCCAATCGCTGATAGCGATAAAGCAAATCGGAGGTATCGGGATATCGGAATCGGCGTATGGAGAAGACTTGCGATAATACAAAGGGCCGATGGGTAGCGGACCCGATGCATTTATAGACGCGGGTTCAATGGATTTGAAGTTTGATATATATGTTTTGGGGTGTTTTCCTTTGTAAACAAGATAGTGAAGAATAAAGCGTTGATAGTGTATTTCTTGGGTTTGTAGGGAAATCACATATCGGGAAATGGAAGGCATATATATATGTATGGCCGTGGAATATAGCCGATAGTGATTATGACGAGGTTTACCCTCAAAATCTACGTCAAAGCCGTACGTAAAGCGGAAAAGAGTATATTTTTGTAAGTTTCCTTTGTAAAGGTATTTATGCATATAGAATGGTTTTATGTGTTAAATATGTATTAGCCAAAGGTTGAGAGGACTAATTATATATATATGTCTAACGATGGAGGGATATGAAGAAAAGGCTTCGTTAAGTCTCATATGAAGGTTATAAGAGCGGATAGAGTTCCGATAGGAGATAATGGCGGGGTGATTGGGTTCTGATTCAAAGGAACTGGTGGTGAAGGGCCTTAACCATATATAAATATGAAGTTTGACTCCTTTGTGAGTCTATTGCCTGGGACAATTGTGTTAGGCACTCTTATGAAATCTTTGGGTATGGGTGTGAGTGTAGCCCTGCACTACATTTATACATATTTACCATTCTTGACATTCCACTTTGCACTTTGTTCCCTCCAATACACTAAAAATGGATGTTTTCAAATCTCACATAGATATTCTCTTTCACGCATTCCCAATCCAACCATGTTGTTGCAGTTTTGTTCCTTTTCTGCGGTGTCTTTATCTAGAATACCACCTTATGGTCACATCGTGAAGTCCATGTCTTCATACAAACCAATGTATTCCAGTTTGAACTAAGGAAATAAAATATTAATTCATCTTACCTCAAAAATCTTTATATCTAGAGGTAATTCCCATACCATACCCATTTCCAAAAAGGAATTATGGCCTCTCCTTCGTAACTCAATGCAACTCTTTAGCGATTCACAAAAAAAGAGGTTCTAAGTCTTTGCACACATTTTTTATTTCATAATTCCATCAACAATTAGAGTTATCAAAACCATCAGTTCAAATATCCAGAAAGAGCACAAGATGCCACATTTTTCATAAGATCAATTTAATACTGGAATTAGAAAATGTCAATGCATTTCTATACATATTTTGAAATGGATCTCAACCCATTCAATGAATTTTCAACATCAATCTCCTTCCTATAATTAAATTATATACAACGAAATTTTTCCTCCAATGCACATCTATTGGATAATCGTTTCTGCATATCCATTACTATGATCTACAAGCATCAGAAGAAAAAGCTCTTCAATGCTAAAACCACAACTTCTCCAACACAACTCATAGGGACATTATACTTCATGACATTCAAGTTCTATACTTAAAACTTTATCATAGAGATCACAAATCAACTATCCTCTCTGAGTCCATCTCACATTTCCAAGACTCATATGTCTAACTAGAACACTAGGCATCCTTTGAAGGTTTTCCTCTTGACCTTCTAATATAGAGGTTTCTCTTTCTGTATGCTAGTATTTTATCTCATAATTCCTAGCTATGAAATCATGCCCTTCTCCTCATTAAGTCTTTGCTTCAGGCTCTTGTGCCCATTTCATGTACACAAATATTTCAACTAATTCACAATGGTTATGAGATTCACCTAATCCCTTTCATTACCTTTTTCTCTGCAATACCAACACCATCAATTTATGAGTTCTACTCTCATTATACCAAGGTAATTCTATACAGAAAACCCCCTTCTTGAATTCCCAAATGAATATGTTTGTTATCTTTGTTTGTAATAGAGATTCCTCATGCCTGCAACTTAATGTGGTTCTTACTATAGTTCTTACTGTGAACTACAAGATGAGAATCATAACCCATTTCTACTTGACTATCATTCCTGTAGATGAAGATATAGACAAACTGAAGGCAGAGCCTTATACAAAATCCCAACATTTTCTAAGATAGAAAACAACTTAGATGTCAGAAATGACTGGCTTATTGCTTTGTCTGATGATTAGCAATCATGATTTCTTGGTTGGTGGATTTTCCATATGCTACTTACTCTGCTCTCTATATTATGTGGGGGGTTTTCATGTCCCTCTTTTATCTCGCTAATCTAATCTACCAGGGATTGGTTCAACTCCTCAATAGCTCAATTCCTCCTACGTTGCAGCTATCCTATTTTTATGCTACTCACCTTGTGAATGGAGGTTTATGTTCTGCATGATTTCTACTTCCCTCACCTTCTCCTTCAAGTAACCCATTGACCTGGATAAGATTGTATTAGTTTCCTCTAATGTTATAGTCTTATATTTGTGTTATGAGATGTGAGATTACACCCACACAACTTCTTTGTCTATAGCTAAGCAATTGGGGAAGTTATTTCTCATTCTAGGGTACTTGGGGTACTCCAAGATATTCTTGAGGCTGATAATATTTGAGCATTTTTCTATTGACCTTGCTACCTCTATGATTTTTTTGCTTGGGAATCTCAGGAATCTCACTAAAGGATATGAAGTGATTTCCTTCATTCCCATGACTGTCTATCTTATCTTTTTCAGTTTGTTCCTTGTTGTTTAGGGCATGTGTTAGAAATGTGTTTGGTAGGTGTCCTATGAATAGGATATGTGCCAAACCTGTCAGACATGTATCCTCATGTATTGGTGTTTGGCACTAGGATACAAGACATGAGGCCTATTTGGAGGTTTCTGATTACTTAGTCAATAAGTAAAACACACAACTTTACTTTTCAAAGTGCATTTAACCTCCTTCTATCTTGAGTGCTCCTCTATAAAGGTCATTTATTTCTTCCATTGTAACCATAATGCTAGTGAATATGGTTTTGACCATGGCATGTGGTTTCCAGGCTCATGTCAACAAGGATGTTCTCCAATTCTGTTTTTCAAAAGCTTCAAATGATAAAGTTCCTTTATTGTTGTGTTTTCTCATGAAATTCCTTTATTGAACTTAACTTCAAAATTTCAAATTTGTTGTCTCACAATCACTAAAATTTAGAATACATGGTTTATGTACTTTGTGTAATGGGGTGAATGACAAGTAGTTTTTCACTTTGAATGACTTCAATGCTTGAGTGATCATGGTTCTCCTTCACCATTTCTTCAAGTTCTATTAAACACTTTTGATTACACTCTTTATAGGTTGTAGAAGCTTTATTCAAGGGATCCTTACAAGTAGGTTTCCCATAAATCCAAAAATTCATCAATGAGGGGGAATAATATATTGATATTCAATGGATCTCTTTTTTCCACTTGGCTTTTCTGGTTGAATGGAACAACATAAAATGGTTGCATCTCTTTTAATATTGCTTAGAATAATTGTGATGAACCCAAATTAGAAATGGAATTAATGCTTTCCTTCAACTGGCATTGGCATGACCTCAATTTGGTTCAGAAGTAGAGAGAAAATCAAGCCACAAGAAAATTTTGTAGTTTTGACAACCATAACTTGTAGAACTGGAAAGTTGAATTTTTAAGAGTATATCTTCCTCAATATTACTTAAAATTTATATTATGATCCCAATCTGAAAATGACATCAAAAATTTGCTTTGGATGACACTGGTGTTATTGTGATCAGGATCTTAAGCAAAAATAAAAACTAAAGTCATGCCACAATATGATAATCAATTGATCTCATTTTTTGGGCTATTGTTTTGAGGTTGCAACTTAAAATAGTTGTAACTTCCTCAGATTCACTCAAAATTGCAAATATAACCCATTTCAGAAAGGTGACACAACTGCACTTCTAATGGAATTTTGTGCGGCTGCAATATGGCTTCCAAGCAAGGAGAAATACCACCACAATATAATCTACAAAAAACAAGACAAAATGATTTTACATGAACCAAATTTTCACTATGATACTACTTGTTAAGATTGATAGTGCACAATAATAACAAGAATAGAAGTAACAAACAATTGGACATCAAAGGATTTCTATTATCCACACTAATCAAGTGAGGGAAAGCTCTCCCAAACACTTCAAAGGGGATTACCTCCAATATGAGTGCCAAAGCATGACAGATAAGCATTCCCTGATTACATGAGGAGTACTCCATCCCTAGTTACAACCACTCTAGCTATCGTTGCACTAATCCACCATTAGTGGATCTTATGTAATGAACATATTGATTTTTATTTATTTACCATCATAGTAGGATTTTATTAATGACTAGGCCACTTTATATTAATTAACCACAATAAGTCTATAAACTTAACTCTAATGGACATTTAGGCCATTATTACATTACTGGATAGGGTCATGATGATAATTGTGTCTTGCTCTAGTGCTGGAGTGAAGTTGATACAGGGGATTTTGGGCACTATAACAGATATTGTGTTTGACATAATAGTTGTGGATTATTTGGCTTTACACAACTTACTAATATTGTAATACGAAAATTTAGTTCATCATAATGACATGGTAAGGATACTATTATAATGTGGCTCAGTTTGGGCTTTGTCACTGAAATTTAATTTGTGTGGTTAGCTGAAGTTTAATGTGACCAACTAACTAGTCTTGTGCTTACCTGATACATTACTTTTATTTTTTTGGGCATAACCCTTTATGTTAGTGATCCCACTAAACCTGCAGCCTTATTTTCCCTCTTTTTTCAGAAGTTGATGTGACATTTGGGTGTATGTCATCTATCCATCCTGATTTCTTCTCTTTGCTTCTATTTCTCTGTTGATCTTATTCTAGCATCCTTGGTCTATTATTGGCATGAGGGAAGCACCCATCTGATCCTTTCTCTGCTTATTTCTTATTTCTTTTAACAAGGACAT
This sequence comes from Pinus tabuliformis, assembly GCA_031772625.1. NCBI lineage: Eukaryota > Viridiplantae > Streptophyta > Pinopsida > Pinales > Pinaceae > Pinus > Pinus tabuliformis. Next base: position 657,239,826 of record CM062815.1, read on the forward strand.
GAGATGATTTCTCTCCACTACCTTGTAATGACATTTTTTTTAATTATACTTGAATTTCACTGGTAAGAACCTAGATTTATATATTGCTTTTAAAACCAAATTGACATCATGGTAAACATACAAATATCCCATTAATTATGACCTAAATATGGTTCAAAGAATCTTAGCTTTAGCCTAAACGCATGGTAGAGTAATTTCTGAGGTGTGGAGTTTTATTAGAGGCACTATTTGTTTGTTTGTTTTGGTTAGAAAAAGGGTTTTCTCTTGGTTTTATGTGACTTTAAATTTATAATTTGTAGCATGTTTAGAAATGGGAAAGAATAATGTATGAGATTTATCTTGCAGAAAATGATGTTGAATGAAAGGATGGAGAGTTTAACCAAGCTACAGTCTGCTTTGGTAAAGACAGATGAACATTTTAAAAAGTTTCCTAAGAATACACCATATACAGAGTTTGAAAACAAGTAACATATGGATTTTTGTTGGGGAGATATGTTATTTTTTCTACCCAAGATATCACAACAAGAAAAATATAGATATTATAGGAATTATTTGAAGGCCTCATTAAGGTTGATTTTTTTGATGTCCTACTTCATTGATACATTCTCATCACATGAAGGCTTCAAATATGAATTAATATGTTCCTGAAACAAATCATATTCAAAATTTATAGATATAAAAGATAATAAAAAAAATTCCAATGCCTTCGCTTGATTGTTACATGACTCTGGTGTGGGCAAGTTATAGTAAATAGGATTGGAAGAAGGATGGGGAGACAATGTAGAGGATGTTTTGGATATGATTCATTTGTTGTTAGAGATCCTTCAGGTACCTGAGCCATCAACTTATGAAATGTTTTTAGTAGGGATTCCTATGGATTTTAGTGTTGTGATTCTTTCACCTCATGGTTTTTTTGGGCAAGCAAATGTTTTAGGAATGCTAGCCAAGGCACTATTGGATAGGTAACAATTTTTTTATAATTGTAATATTAATTCCATAATATCCTCTCTTTATTGTTTGATTGTATTTTGAATGTTTATTTTGATTTTGGTTTCTCTTTTACTATGAAATTGAAAATACTTGGTATCATGTCCATTTAAAAAATATCCAAAGCTTGAAGATGAGTTAAATATTACATGATATTAATTGAAATCCTTTTAGATGTTTTATGTTAAAATATTTTCATGACTATTATATAAAAAAGTAAACTTTCATGTTGTTATTTGAGCAAAAGTTATCTATATACTTGACCAAGTTCATGAGTTAGAGAATGAAATGTTGTTGCGAATAAAATGACAAGGATTAGACATCACACCTAAGATTATTTTCTTTAACAAGTTATATACAACCTGAACTTTTTAGCATGTAACTTGGTTGGCATGATTGTGTCTACTCTCTCTCAAGGTTGAATACTAAGTTACTAAGGTGTTATTTTCTATGGTGTTGTTTTATTTGTTTTGTTTATACAGGTCATGTGGCCACATAGTGGCCACCATTTCCCAACTAAAGAAAACTTGTTTGAGTTCCTTGCTTTATGGGGGGGAAATTGTATTGACATTGCTAATGTTGAGATATATGTCATATAAATATTTTATAGTCTAGTTTAGTTTATATTCAGTATTCATCATTTTTCATGTCTTATACTTTGCATTGTATCTTCTTTCATTTTCAAGAGAGGAACTTAGTATTGATGGTAAGAAGTAGGAATTGAAGAAAGAGGAGAACAATTACACTAGAGCGACAAATGAACAAAAGAGAGAGAAGAGAACCAGTCTAATGACACCCTCAGAGCTAATATCCTTCATAAGACACACATAAAGACTGATAGTCAAGTCTATAGAGTTGGTTAATTCACTTGAAATTGCTTGAAAAGACAGTGATAATGTTTCGAAGTGATAAAACAATATTTGATGTGTAAATTGTAGTCCAACCAATATTATGTTGGAAACTCATATCATAATACTTGATATATTATATAAAAAAAAATGATGTGGTTGAAATTATTTATATTTTCACTTGACATTTTTTAGTATTGTAATTAAAATATATAATTTTGCATTTTCATATTAGATGAACATGCACATTGTATGACATTTTTTTTAATTTAGTCGTAAAATCATACTAATTAATTTATGTTGATTAATAATGAACACATAAAATCAATATAAAACTACTAAATTAGTAGTTTATATTGATTAATGATGAACACAAATAAAAGGAATACATGACTAAATTAGTTGTGTATAATGATTATTAATGAAATGAATAGAAAATACTAAATTTGCCGTTTATATAATGAATATGAAACTACCAAAAAAAGATAAATGACTACTACAAATTATAAATTTGTGATTACAAATGATGACTAAATTTCACATATATACGACTATTAGTAGCTAATTTACAGTGTCTTATAACATGACCAAAATTTAGTCATATTTCTTTGGTCATTAATTGGTTTCAAACGATAACTAAAATTTGTGTATATATATATATCTATATATATATATATATATATATATATATATATATATATATATATATATATATATGACTATTAGTAGCTAATCTACAATATCTTATAACAAGACTAACATTTTGGTGATATTTCTTTGGACATTAATTGCGGCAATTAATGACCAAATTTATTACTAAATATACAACTAGACGATAAAATTGAGACAATCAATTAATGACTAAGCTAAAAATGATGAAAAGTTGGTTGTGTTATAAGATACTGTAAATTAGCTACTATTTGTCACCGACTGAAAAATGATCATTTATATGCAAATTTTAGTCGTGTTTTTAGTAAGTAATTAGCCATTTTGTACTAGTGTTGGTACCCACTACTCGCAGGTATCAAAACCCTCTTAGATTCGAGTTTGAGGTCCTCATTATCTGCTACATTTATCTTCCTAACGTATCGATGCACTGGTCTCTTCTCCCATGTCGATTAGCTTCCTATTCGAGTGGTTTTTGGGTGTTGCTCATCCACAAGAGCTCCTCTGCTCTTGTTGTTTCATGTTTTCTTTCCACATCATTGTGGCAACCTTGATGGATTAAAACTTTCTATGGCCTCAATGGTCTATGCTTGTTGTTTTTATTTTTGGATATAAAGTATTGTTTGCGGGTTGTTCCCGAGAGTGGCTCATGTAGTCTCATTGTATCATATATATTTTTTATTACTCAATTGATTCACTACGAACTATGCCTAGTGAATTGAAGGGTGTGTATTTTGATTATGGAAGCCTAGTATCAGGTTTTTGGCTTATCATTCAAGGTCGTTGATTTTTTTATTATTTTTATAAAATCTTGTATACTACAAACATGCTCCAGGGATGCAATTGTTTAATATACAAATATAGAAGGATGTGAATTTCTTTGTGCAAATATGATTGTTGAGTTATGATGGTTTTTCCGAATACTTGTATTTCCTTGCGCAGTGTCATCTTTATGTGTGATATTTGAGGGAAAGTTCTTCACTTCTTGTTACTGGGAAAAAGTAGTATTGTGTTTATATACTACTCTGGAAATTTTTGTATGTCGCTACCTATTTCCTTAACCTGTATACCAATAGAAATTCTTGTTTTTATTCTTTAGATACATATGTGTACCTGTTAACTGCCTGGGTATTTGCTATGTGCGTGGTTTAGGTTCAACCTCATGTTTACTGCTAATTATGAAATGCTTACGCACTTATTAGAGGCCTATAACCGCGAGTGTGTAGTGTTAATACTTAAGAGCCCTCTTCGAAGTCCTAAGCAAGCAATTGTGAAGCGAAAAGGATGCCCCACTCTTTTCATTATTGTCTCGGCCTTGTACCTAAGTTTTCCTTGCATGTTATATTTCTACTTGTTTTACGCTTACAGGCTTTTGGAAATTTATATTCTAGTTGCAGAGTCTACCCTTGAACATTGCTCAATTTTCTTTGGCATACTTCTTTTCTATTCCTCCTCGAGCAGGGAATTGTTTTTGCATTAGTTATTTAAGGTTTACATCTATTTGACTTATTAATTCCTTTCCTGGGCATATACTTGTGTTCATTATCTATATGCCAAAGGATAATAGAAGTATAATGCTATTTTAAATGTTTTGTTTCTTTGTTATTCCTTTCTGTTCATAATGGAGTTCTTAAAGTTTAATTTTCTATTATTCCTTTCTATTCATAATGCAGTGCATATGCTACTCGTATTTAACACATAATTTAACTATACAGTTCAATAAAATGCACATTTTTCTCATTCTGTAATACACCATTTCTCTATTGTACATGCTATAGAAGGTATATCTAATTCATCATTACTATACTTAATATACTCAGTATAATCTTGACCTTAACACCACACTATGATAGGATTTACAAAAAACTATTGTACTCTTCTTACATTATAAGCATTCACCAGTACAAACATCATTACATTACATTTAAGCATTAATCTAGGAACAAAGAATCATTCTACAACCAACACCAACTGTAATTATCAAAAGTAATGTAAATCATAACCTAACCATAAAATTTGTAGTCAGAAAACACTTGCAAATCGAGCATTGTTATCCTCCCAACCATAGAATTTCTCTTCTTCAGTTCACCCCCGTGCAAAGATTCATTTTTCTTCCAAGAGATCAACAACCTCATTGATCCTTGCAATATGCATTTTATGCCTTCTTTCCATGTGGGATTTTCCCCTAAAGCGATGTCCCGTTTTTTTGGGTTTTTCCCCTTTTAGCCAAAAGCTCGTTTTTTAATATTTAGTGATGCTTTATGCTAATCTCAACTTAGCATTTATCTCCAGCTAAGTTCTTAATGGATCTTTATCTCCCATCCATTAAGTTTACCCAAAATTCTTTCTAGAATTCTTATCATGGAAAGCCATCTTATCCAGAATCTCTTTTACAGGTGCTCAACTTTCAAATGTTTCCAATTTCATTATTTATTTATCAATAAACATTTATATACATCATTATATCAGCAAAGTATGACTTTTAACAGTCAACCAAAAGTACCAATCATAACTAATAAAAATACTAATTGTTTTTTTAGAGGAGGAGAGGTGTTACAGACACGTATAATATCTTGCTAGAAAGATATATCCGAAGACTACAACTTTTGACTGTGAAACCGTATCTCAAAATAAAATTTATCTTTTTTCCAAAAAAGCATTGTTTAGGGCCTCAAAATAGCTCTAGAAGTTTACGACCCAAAAAACTGCCAAAAATAGTAAACTATTCCACAACTAAGGAATCTTAAAGAAACTATGGTGGGGGTCCAAGTGGAATAGGCGTGTCGCCACCAATATCCACTTGGATCACTTACCCCCTCCCTCGCTTACGCAAGCGAGATGCATCCCCATCAGTTGTGGAATCTTTGGACGCTTTAAGCACTTTGTACAATGTATTAACATTACTTGTTCCACACCTATGCAAAATAATATAAGAAAATTAATATAATTCATAATATGATATTTAATTTAAAATGTCAAATTGTCTTAGCACTCCTTGCTAAGTAAATTTCTCCTCCAATGTTTAATTATCCTTATGCATAATATGAAGGGAAAAAGCTTGAAAAATATAGTCCCTACTCTCACACTTCACATACACTATTTCTCCCGCACACCCATACTCTACATAACATAATAACAATGGCTAGCTCCCCCCTGCCTTATGCAGAATGCAAAGGAAGAAAACTTGACTCGATATAGTGATTTTTCCCGCACTTATAGCATACTCTTTCTCTCACACTTGTCGCAAATCCTTTCCCCCGCACTTGTATTCAAAACTTGCATAAATGGATAAACAGACGAATCTATGGGAAAATGGAATTCGTTGTGCACAATGTGGGTAAGCATTCATTACATGGAAATAGCTCAATAAACCATTCATTGTATGCAAAGGAACATCAATGCGGAACTGATATGTAATATTGCTCAGTATTTTCTTCATGTGAATTTTGACACTCAACATAATGTATCAATCCGCACAAGGAAGAATGTAATTTTCCGGGGCTTAGTATTCCTCAATATATGCCTAATATTAATTTCTAAATTCTACACAATGCATTAATATATAATATTGCTTAGCATTTAATTTTTCAACTTTGCATAATGGACAAATTTTCACTTCCACATACATTCTCCTCTGCACAAATAAAATGATACATAATATTGCAATACTAAGGTGCAGATCACTCAATGTTTGCTTCATATGAATCTCACTACTCCGCACAATTTGAACAAGTAATGTGTTCGAGTTTCCATTGCGTAGAGAGTTTTTTGCGAAGAGATTTCATTGCACAGAGATCTTTCATTTTGCAGAGAGCTTTCATTGTGCAAACATATTTTTGTGGAGAGCTTTCACTATGGAGAGTGATTTCAATGTACGGAGAGCTTTCACCGTGTGAAGGGCTTTGTGCACAGATATTTCATTGTGCAAAGCGATTTCACTATGTGAAGAGATTTCATTGTGTGGAGAGTTTTGTGCAAAGATATTTCCTACTGTGGAGAGATTTCATTATGTAGAGTTTTATCTCCACACCGCACAACCTTTAATCAGTTAATTAGCTTCATTCGCTAATTCTATGTTGTGTGAAGAGCTTTCACTATGTGAATATATTTCACTGTGGGGAGGGCTTTCATTATGTGGAGAGTTTTGTGTGGAGAGATTTCATTGTGGAGAGAGCTTTCATCGTGCAAGGTTTTCTTTGAACTCAACACAAACTTTAATCAATTAATTAGTGGTAGAGGCGGGGACTATGTTGCATTCCACCTATTGTCATATTATAGAATTTTATAGTTGCATAAAAGCATGGTCGTTTTCCTATTCTCTAAACTCTTACAAGTTGTTTTTTCTAATATGATAATTTGATTCTTTAAACATACGAATTAAACATTTGTGAATTCATGTCTTTCTTAGTATTTTTTTTGTATTTTCTAAATCTTTATATTGTTAGTTATTTCAGCACTTTATTCTGGATGTTCTTCATTTTAAAAAATATGAATGTTGTTCCTACTACTTTGTAAAAATTAGAAACAAAGAGAAGAAAGAAATGGACAAACATAAATTAAGTCCATAAGCGTGGTCAATAAAAATTAGAAACAAAGAGAAGAAAGAAATGGACAAACATAAATTAAGTCCATAAGCGTGGTCAATATTGAAATTAGGCTTGATGAATTTCAAATCTTTTAAATTATGAATAGTCAAGATTTCATAATCTTAAAATATTCTTTGCATTATACATAATCTCATAAAAAAATTCTAATTATTTTTTAGTTTTTTTAAGTGCATTCCTCACTCTAATTTATTTCAATTTTATTTATTTATTTATGAAAAGTGATTGTCCTCTCATTTTCGTTTCGTGTAATAATGTCGCTGAGAGTAACTCAAACTTTTGAGCGAAACGTTTGCCCTCGTCAAACGTGTGTGAATTTTCCTGCTAATGAAACTTCTATGCCGAAAGTTTTCCGTCCTCAAAAGTCTGCCCTCATCTTCTCAGAAACCAAAATGTTATTAATGATATAAATGATTTTGGTTCTTCTCCATCCATACCAGATTTTAGTAGATTTTAGGTTATTAATAGTTCTCTTTATTCTTCCATTTCTGGAAAAAAGATAGGAGCTGTGTGGACTGGAAGGGGAAGTTTGGTTGTCTCTCGTTGGGTCGTCACATCAGTTACTTAACTCTCTTTTTAGTTTTTTTGGTTGTTTTATTGCCTTCTCGGATTCTTCGAAAGGAAATTCCATCGCTAGAAAATAGAGGTTGACATTATTTGCAAGATTGATCTAATACAAGAGTTACGGTACTTGGATGGATTGTAATTGTTGTTAATGAATTGCATTTTTAAGATTTAGACATTCCTATTGGCCAAAGAACATCTATAGAGAAAATGAGATCGTTGGGTATTTCTATGAAGGCTTCAAAATATGCTTAATTAATTTGCTAAATAAGATCCTTATCCATTCACAACTCTAAAATCTTTAGCTTAATAGTAGTCGTGACATTTCTTAAATGCAGAGAAATCCTTTCTTCCTCGAGGTGATCTTGAGTAGTATTTTTTTCCCACAAGGGACCTGAAGTATCTAGAGTATGTAGAGTAATTAAGGACAAAGGCTACAGGGGAGAATCTTAAAGTTAAATTTCATGGGTTCAATTGGAATGAAGCAATCTATGGGTATCATTTAATCTCAGATTCCAACACGTATTGAATCTCAAAAATATGTTAAACTATTTCACAACTATCTGTGTAAGGCCAACGATAGCGTTAGGGTTTTGTTAAATGTGGCAATCCTTTGATCTACCAGGCTGTGAATATATTCTACCAAATTAGCATAACATAATTATAAATGTTAGTAATAATTTTATTTGATTAAATGTTATTGAAGTTTCATATCCAAGTTTTATTTTATTCATCTTTTTTTTTTCCAACTCAAGATAAGACAATTAGATTAAGATATTGAGTTCTTCAATAAGTTAAAAGTACACTGTGATTTAATTAAGCTAAATTTAAATAATAAATATTTTTAAATATTTTAACATAGGCTAGTATGTTACTTAATAATATTATATACTAGTACGTTATTTAATAATATTAATATTATATATTAGTATAATTATCTTATATTATATTATATTAGTGAATGTGATTGATATACGATTATAAATTTATATCAATCACATAAATTTATATCTATCATATTTATTAACATAAATGTCAAAAGAATAAAAATTAAATATAATGGACATTAAAAAAAACCCTAAATATTATATCTGCATCATAATCACATAGAATATTCCAATTATGTATAAAATCAAATCCGTTTCCCATTGTCTTCAAAATGAAATTACATGGATAAATTGTATTCTGGTTAACCCTGTTAATGAAAGCGTAAATGCTTATATGGCCTGTGATGCAAACTCAGCTAGAAGCTCTCCGAAAAACTATAACATAACTAACCCAAAAAACAAAACTATTGACTTACAAGGAGCCTAATACCACGACCTAAGACATGTCAAAATTGTTTCAAATTTCAGTTATTGATGTTTTCTTGTGCAAGTATAGCTTTCAGTTATATTTATGTCTTTTGTTATTTCAAAGTATTACGAGGACAATCTTTACATAAGAAAAAACCTGAGATATTTAAAATGTATCAAATAAAAGTAAAAAAAATTGGGATTAATGCTTTTTAAATATATTAATTTATTAAAAATTTTAGAAGTATGGATTTTTAATTTTTTATTATTTTTTTTAATTTAAAATATATTTGTATAAGTTATTTAATATAGTTTATGGGATTTTGGATATATAATAATAGAGTATTTTGTTAAAGTACTCTTTCATGTGAAGTAACTGGTTCAATTTTTTTTAGACATGATGAAAATGTAGTCTTACCAAATTTAAAAAAATATTTAATATATTTTTTTATTAAAACGTGATTATCATTGAATGTTTTTGTCAAAATTAATAAAAATATTGTTATTATAAAATTATATTCATTAACCTAGTGTATTAACTATCCAAATTAAATTAAATAAATAGAAAAACAATTAATAATATATTACAGTGAATCTATATTTAAATATTGTTATTTAAAGTTGCTAATTTATATATACATATAAAATAAATATAAATTAAAAATATTATTAATGAAAAACTATTATTAATATTATATTGAATTTTTTAATGGAAAAAAACTATTTTTATTTTATTTATATTATTATTATGTTTATACACTTTTTATTTTTGAATAAAAATTTTAAAATTTTAACTTAATTATCAATAATTATTAGGTGGATGGTAGTAATTTAACTTTTATAAAATATTTTAGAATATTCATGATAATATTTTAGACTATTTATGATAGTATACTAAAATCTAGTGGACATCTTTATGTCTATTGCTGATTCTCCAAATATTTAATTGACCCCGCCCATATCCGTCAGATTCCCAAATATTCTGAGAATCAACAATCGACATAAACTCAAAGGTTCAGTGCTCTTGGTCGTTGTTTTCCTTGTCAATTCACTGCTCAGGGGTTCGCTGCTCTTGGTCGTTGTTTTCCTTGTCAGTTCACTGCTCAGGGTAAGCTCAGGGGTTCACTGCTCTTGGTCGTTGTATTCCTTGTCAGTTCACTGATCCGGGTCTCTGCGTCGTTGTATTCATTGTTCTTGTCTTCTACCATTTTTACTTGACGTATTGAACACTCAAATTACATGCATCAAACACGCAATGTCCCACAAATCCCACTTGGACGAGCAAGAATCGTTGATCGCCAAATGTGGATGAGGATTATCGACATGGAATGTGACGTCAGGTATAGGATGTGGAATTCATCATCTCCCCAAGCACATCCCTATCATCGATTTGTCACAGGAAAGGGAGGCATCCGCCTCGTGGCGTTTCTTGTGGCTGTTCACGTGAACAGCAGTGTGGGGTCTCGAATTGCGAACTTAATTTTTTTTGTCAGCTTCGCTAGTAAGAAACTATTAAAATTTCGGTAACCAAACACTCCTACACCCTGTATTTGCTTCGCGTTGAAGTTATATCAGTAAAATTTCTAACCGCCCACGCTCCAGTTTATATAAGCATTCAGCCCTACCCGGTAACCAAACACTCCTACCCCTTGTACTTGCTTCGCGTTGAAGTTATATCAGCGAGAGCACAGAGCAGGTGTGAGCATACCAGAGTCGATTTCGAGATGTGTCAACCTCACAAGCTGTGGCGGTTCCCCCATTTCTCACAAATCAGGGATCAAGCCGACACGATAGGGGCCACACAGATGGCCAATTCGGCATCCAAGATGCTACAGTGTCTGGTGAAGGACAAGGAATATGAGAGCCTGAAGGACGTGGTGGGACGATATCACAACCATTCCGTAAGCGACGGCCAGTGCTGGTCCGTTGAAGTCCAGCGGATTCGGGCAACGGTAGAAGACGTGTGGTCCGTGGTGCGGAGCTTTGACAAACCGCAGACGTACAAGCATTTCATCCGTAGCTGCTCCATGGGGGGCGATGGCACCGTGGGGAGTACAAGAGAGGTTCGCGTGGTCTCAGGACTTCCAGCGGAGCGCAGCACCGAACGCCTCGAGATTCTGGACGACGATCGCCACGTTCTGAGCTTCAGAATCGTGGGAGGAGACCACCGTCTGAAAAACTATCAGTCCTTCACCACAGTCCATCAAGTCTGCCACGTGGACGGGAAAGGCGGGGCGCTGGTGATTGAATCGTATGTGGTGGACGTGCCGGAAGGGAATAGCCCCAGCGATACATGCCTGTTCGTGGACACCATTGTTAAATGCAATCTTCAGTCGCTGGCTCGCACCTGTGAGCACTTGCCCATGCGTTGCCGGAATCCAATCCTGACCGGTTGATCGAGGGCCAGAAGGTTGCCGCGCCCGGCCGTTAAAGTAAAGCAGCGCGGGTGGGGTTTTAATCATGTGTATTGATTAGGAGAGCCCATCAATTGAGACCAGGGGTTAAATTTGACGCCGGTATGCAAGTATTTGGCTTTTTTACCCCGTAAAATACTCTCTATTTCAAAATCTACAAGTCATCTCTAACTTGCTAATAATTTTTCAAAAATGTCATATTGACGGGCATTTAAAAAATGAAGAGTGTTAACTTTTATTTATATATTAAAATTTAAAAAAAATTATTTTTATTTATATATATAACTTGGCAAGTTAGCAGAAATAACGTGGTTAAAACTTAAAGGTGAGTGTGAATCGTGATTAATACATTCCATAATGATCCTTGCCACCGGATCTGAATAGTGTGTAATTTTGTAAAAGTGTGAATAGTGATTAATACTTTGATCCTTATCACCTAGATTTTAATCGGGTCTAATTTTGTGAAGGTTACAACTTAGCCTTATAGGAGGAAGCCATAAATCTCAATGCCATAGCAATTAATCGGGTTGATGACATCCCAGCGACCCACAGCCTTTATTGCTGGATGTGAATTTTCGTGAGGAGCAAAGGCATAGGTAGAATGGTGCAAAATCTAGAAATTTGAAGGGGCTACATAACCTGGATTCCTGGAATTCAATAGACTACTCGCATTCCTAAAACTCAATAGACCACTGGCAGTGTCACACAGTGTGAGTCTAATTCCTGGAACTCAACGAACCAGACCACTGGCAGTGTCACACAGTCTGAGTCTGATTCCTGGAACTCAACAAACCACTAGTAGTGTGACAGAGTCTAACCATGAAGAACTTTCAAGAATAAATAACCAGTAAGTGCATACCTTGTTTTCTGGGTTCTGATTATTTTGTTTCGAAATCATTGGTTGACACAATGGTTTTCCCCTTCTCCCCTGCTTTGCTGTGTGTAAGAATAAAATGGTTACAGTTGCAAATTAATTAATGCATAAAGGAAAACAATGTCTGTGTTACCATAGCAAAGTTTATCTGTATAAAAACCTTATTGTCTTATTTCTTCATATTTTCCTTGTCTTATTTCTCCACCTCTCTCTGGTTGTTTTCAGTGAGTCAATCAATCACTCACAGGCCCGAGTCAGTCATGCCCCTATTTGCTTTATTTTATCTATTTTGAGACCCTGTTCTGTTCAGATTTTTTTCCCTTTCTGTCTACTTAACTACGGTTGTATTGTATATTTTATATTTCTATGTATTTTAACTACGGTTGTATTGTATATTTTATATTTCTATGTATTTTTAGGTGCAATAATTTAGTGAGGTTACATTTCATCAGATGAGGCATTATTGGTGGCAATAAGTGATGGAGATTAATAGGGTTTTATTTTAAAAAGATTTTAAATGGTTACTTGAATAATGACAAATCTATCATACAATAATCATGTTTATGCTTTTGTTGAAAAGGGTAAGTAAACTTCATATTCACATTCAAATGAGTAGTTTTCTATATTTGTATTATCCATTTCTCGTCGGTGGTTTTGAATGACTTATAATATGTAGGCATTATGGCTAATGGATAGAGTATACTTATCTTTCCTTGTAGTTGGTAGTTAACTTTTCTCATTATTCACGATATGAGACAATTTTATTCTTGTTCTCCATCTATCGATTTCTTTTCTTTTCTATCTACTTAACTACTATTGTATTGTGTATTTTATATTTGTGTGCACTCAATTTTGTTTCTCAAATTTTATTTTCTTGAATTCATATCCATGATTATGGCTACACATGTTATTGTTACAAGAAAGTTAAGCTAGTACATATCTTTTCTTTCCTTTATACACATCTCAAATAAAAAAGGCTATCATTTATGAGGATCTCAATAAACCATAAACCATTTCAAAAAACTCATCAAATCATTTTGTATGATAACCCTGATTAAATCACTGTGCACTATGTTGACTAGCATACTTACATAAAAATATCATGACTTTTTAGGGACATGACAGGAAAACAATAAATTTATTCCAAATCTTATCTTCAGTTTTTTCACACAACTCATGTACATATTTTCAATTTAATATTCTGCAGTTGCCATTGGCGTTGTTTCACTTGTTGGAGTTTTAAGTTGAAATCTGGCTAAACAATTTTTTTTATTAAATCTTGATATTTAATTATTTAAAATATATTTAATTATATGTGTTGGCATCTTAATTATATGAGTTGGCATTCTAAATTTTTTTTCCAATATTTATATATACAATTTGCAAAAATTAGATAAAACTTGTACAAATAAATATTAAAAATTATATAATGAGCAATTTAAAAATAAAACCGTCGTAAAAAAAATTTCTTTGGCAGGTAAAGGTACCCGTCAAATTTAACCCCGGATTGAGACGCCGAGAGTGAGTAAGTGAATTCTGTACCCCAGTTGGTCGATCGATTTGAAAGCTTCTGACATGCCGGGTGTGTATTAGTAACTCTGTTTCAAATTTTCAGAGTTGAGAGAAATTTAGCATCTGGAGGGAAATATTTTCATGAGAAGGAAAAGTTGTTTAGTTTTGGATTTTTCCTTCTATGATCTTGGCAATAGCGCTGCTGATGAAGCTCCAGTCGCACAGCCTGCGCCGTATTAGCTTTTATGTGGCAGGGAACTAATAACTGAAAGCTTTTACTAGTAAGAGCAGACCTAGTTATGGGCAAACTTGTCACTTATCATGACCAGATTGAGCAAAAAATAGGTGTCAGTTTCTTGATTTTCTATAGAAAAAGGATCCACCTTTTGATAGTTAAAGTAGTGTAAATACAGTGTACACTACAGACAAAATGAATTAATAATTATTGGATTATATTGGGATTAAATAATTGAAATTTATAACAGCTATTTTTTTACTAAGTTAATTTCTAACCAATAAGATGATTAATAAATAGCTAATTTACATTAACTTGATAATATGGAAATTTAATAAACTTAATATTTAATGTTTAGTTACTTTTCTAATAAGTTAATCTTTAACAAATAAAATGACTAATAAATAATTACTTTATATTAATGGATAATATGGAAATTTAATATTTAATATTTAATTATTCTTTAACTCTTATTTTTTATTAAATATAAGATATTTTAATAAAATAACTCTTTATCACTAATTCTGTAATAATTAATTTCTTTACCTGTTAACTAATTCACCAACCGATAGTTTTTAAAACTTAAGTCTAAGCAATTCACTAAGAAATAATTTTTAAAAGTTAACTCTGAGCAATTGGCAATGGTGCATGCTTATTATTTCTTCCTTCGGATTGATAGATTTCTCACATAATCCTAAAAATAACCATGTTAATTAGTTCAAATCATCAACCAAATCTTAACATTATGATTAATCCAAAACACTTTCTTCTAAATTCACTTGATTTCTAAACCTTTTCATATAACTTCTCAAAGCAGTATGAGGTTTAAGTATCTATATTAAAACCTTTTCATATAACTTCTCAAAACAGTACGTGGTTTCAGTATCTATATTAAACTTATGAGTAGCTGGGTATTTTCACGAGGGTACTTTCTTCTAAATTCACTTGATTTCTAAACCTTTTCATATAACTTCTCAAAACAGTATGAGGTTTAAGTATCTATATTAAAACCTTTTCATATAACTTCTCAAAACAGTACGTGGTTTGAGTATCTATATTAAACTTGTGAGTAGCAAGTCTCTAGTTGAAAAATTCAACTGGGTATTTTCACGAGGGTTTATCTAGGCTCGAACAGAGAAACAAAGCTACTAGTCAAATTTTATGTTATTTTCTGCACTGGTATTAACTCAACAAATAGCTAGAAAGATGAGCGAATGATCAAATTACGCGTAATTAGTTGGTGTGCATATACACACAATCAAATTCCAGGAAAAAAAATCCAGTTTTTGAGGCATAAATACTATATCATATATCAAATAACAAGATAATAATAATTAAATTTTAGAAAAAATAAATAAATTTGTTTTTATTATATTAGTATTATTATTAGTGTAGATCTATTTTAATTATTGATTTAGTAACAATTTATAAAGATCAAAATTTCTAGAGAGGCAAATGGGTTTTATGGTGCAAAGCTTAAAAAAATTGTACTTTTAAATGTTACATCTTTCTAGAGACTTGGAAATATATATAAAATAAAATAACTTAAACATGCAATTCCATTGATTTAACAAGAGTCTATAGACATCAAAATCTTTAGAGATGCAAATAGGTTTTATAGTGCAAAGCTTAAAAATGTTGCACCTCCAAAGCTTACATCCTCTAGGAGACTTAGAAAAATATATAAAATAAAATAATCTAAACATGCAATTCCAACCAATATTTGTTCCATTCAAAATTAACATTTTATAAGATGTTCAAAATGTTTATTATTATTATTATTTTATTATTATGATTATTATTTTAAATCATATACAATAAGGTAAATGGTTGCCATTGAAATTGAAATAATTTGCTTAACATAAATATGGAGATATTTTATTTATGGATTACATCTCACCTTAAAGTGTTTTTTATTAATATATTTTGAATACATTTTAATATTACTTTCCATTACTTTTTTCTCTTTTGCACATTGAAATATTTTAATGTGATATATATATATATATATATATATATATATATATATATATGTTTATGTTTTTTCTAAAGTTGATATTAAAATAAATTATTTAACATGAATATTATAATGGTTCAAATATGAAAATATAAATAACATTAATTTTATTTTTCCTTTCCTTTTAATTAGTTTAAAGGAATTTTAGAAGTTGATCTAAATTATCTTACTCCATATGGACATGGAAAGAGTCTATTTAAGTGAAATATTTTGAATATATCTGTTTTGTATTGGTTTGTAATATCAACAACCAATTATGTAATGACAAAGTTTAATAATACTTTTAATTTAAAAAGATGTGTGTCAACTCTGAAATTATACATCGCCTTCATATTATAGAGGACATTCTTTTTTAATTTAAAAAAATGTGTATCAACTCTGTTGAAAACAAATGAGATTATATATCACCCTTATACTTATTTATAAAATAAATCGCTATAGATTAAGTCTTTCAACTCAAT
The DNA here is from genome assembly GCA_031772625.1 of Pinus tabuliformis. Lineage (NCBI taxonomy): Eukaryota > Viridiplantae > Streptophyta > Pinopsida > Pinales > Pinaceae > Pinus > Pinus tabuliformis. The sequence goes on from CM062815.1 coordinate 657,256,303, forward strand.
TACAATATATTTTAGATGAAAATTCAAATAACAAATATAGTTAAGATGAAAATTCAAATGAAATGAAAAAGAAGTCCGATAGATCCTGGTTGGGATTTGAAACGTTGACAAAAAATGGTTTTTATTGTGGATTCTCCAGTAACTAAATCAAAAGATATAAACCATAGATGTCCTAAATCCATAATGATTTCCCTATACGTAGGGGATACATAGAGTGAAATCATTTTACATAAAAAATTTAGAGTGAAGATAGCAAGAAGAGCTACAGACTCTCCTCATTACTATTTAATCCCTCAATTAAGCTCTTTTACTATCAAGCATTCAAGAAGCACTGATGATGGCTCCCGATTGGGATTTGAAACGTTGACAAAAATGGTTTTTACTGTGGATTCTCCACTAACTAAGTCAAAAGATATAAACCACAAATGTCTTAAATCTAGAATCATTTCCCTATATGGAGGGGATACATGGTGTGAAATCATTTTACTCGAAAAATTTAGAGTGAAGATAGCAAGAAGAGCTGCAGACTCTCCTCATTACTATTGAATCCCTCAATTAAGCTCTTCTACTATAAAGCATTCACGAAGTCCTGATTATGGATCCCGATTGGGATTTGAAACGTTGACAAAAAATGGTTTTTATTGTGGATTCTTTGGTAACTAAGTCAAAAGATATAAACTACAGATGTCTTAAATCCATAATCATTTCCCTATACGGAGGGTATACATGGAGTGAAATCATTTTACTCGAAAAATTTAGAGTGAAGATAGAAAGAAGAGCTGCAAACTCTCCTCATTACTATTTAATCCCTCAATTAAGCTTTTCTACTATCAAGCATTCAAGAAGTCCTGATGATGGATCCCGGTTGGGATTTGAAACATTGACAAAAAATGATTTTTACTGTGGATTCTCCGGTAACTAAGTCAAAAGATATAAGCCATAGATGTCTTAAATCCAGAATCATTTCCCTATACGGAGGGGATACATGGAGTGAAATCATTTTACTCGAAAAATTTAGAGTGAAGATAGCAAGAAGAGCGGCAGACTTTCCTCATGACTATTTAATCCCTTAATTAAGTTCTTCTACTATCAAGAATTCAAGGAGACTCTCCTCATTACTATTTAATCCCTCAATTAAGCTCTTCTACTATCAAGCATTCAAGAAGTCCTGATGATGGATTCCGGTTGGGATTTGAAACATTGACAAAAAATGATTTTTACTGTGGATTCTCTAGTAACTAAGTTAGAAGATATAAACCACAGATGTCTTAAATCCAGAATCATTTCTCTATACGGAGGGGATACATGGAGTGAAATCATTTTACTCTAAAAATTTAGAGTGAAGATAGCAAGAAGAGCTGCAGACTCTCCTCATTACTATTTAATCCCTCAATTAAGCTCTTCTACTATCAAGCATTCAAGAAGTCATGATGATGGATCCCTATTGGGATTTGAAACGTTGACAAAAAATGGTTTTTATTGTGGATTCTCCGGTAACTAAGTCAAAAGAGAAACACAATCACTATGGGAGACTAAATGTGGTAAAAAGTCATAAAAGCCCCTTGTATCACTGTGATACAAGGAACAAGAGAACATCACAGCTCAAGTGGTCACTACAAACCCCCTCGAGGAAGCCCAAATGAAGTTTCGTAATTTGAAGTACATTTGAACATAAATCAACTAATATAAAAAGCTAGGCAGATTCATGTCTCCCCTTTAAAGTGTTTAAAGGAAACTATTTTAAGAGTACACCAAATGTTTGTGCATGGTTGATACATGACCTAATGTTTGCAAATAAGAATTTGATAGGAAGAGGATATGTATATATATGTGTGTGTGTGTGTGTGTGTGAATGAATGAGAGAGAGAAATTGTCTGTGTCCGTTAAATTTTGACATATTTAAAATATAATAATGTTAATAATTTTTTTAATAAAAATAATAATTTATTAATTTATTTGTTTGTGCATAGTTGATACATGACCTAATGTTTGCAAATAAGAATTTGATAGGAAGAGTATATATATATGAGAGAGAAAAATTGCCTTTGTCTGTTAAATTTTGACATACTTAAAATTTAATAATTTTTTTTTTTATAAAAATAATAATTTATTAATTTATTTTAATTTTTTAAATAGTAGATATATTTAATAATAACCCTAATTTTGCTAAAACAAGTATTAATTTTTTCAGTGATGTATAAGTATATTTATATTTTTTTGGCATATTTTTTTAAGCTTTATAATATTCTTTTGACAAAGATTTTTTTTAATCATTATATAAGAAATAAATTATTATTATAGACCATTATTATTAAATTATAATAAATTATTTAAATTTATAATTATTTTAAATATTATAATGGTAATTTGTTTTTAATATTTAGTATTTTTTAATTATAATTATATTATTAAATATGAAAGAAATTTTATGTGAAAGAGTGGTTTTTTTTAATTGAGAATTTTAGGAATTAAGTTTAATGAGAAGTATTAAATTCAAATCATGATTTTTTTCCTTTATCTTAATTTTGTGGTGCTTTCTATGATAAAGATCAAGATCAGATTTGTGATATTGAGATTATACGTGTGTAGGATAATTTTATTATTATTATAATTTGGTGGTTATTACTTAGAAAAAAAGTCTTATTATTTTTAGAAAAAAAGTCTTATTATTTTATAGTTATGTAAATATTACTATTTTTACATGATTTTATGAGTTTTAATTTATATTTGAGATGAAATGAATAACAAATTGATAGATATTGAGTTATCTTATTCTTTTTTAACTATTTTGATGATTTACATGTGGAAAAATTGGAGGAATTAATTTGTAACTCCATTTTACCAATAGGTCTCAATTTGTGAAATTTTGTTCTTGAACTTGTTGATGGTGCTTGACACGCCAACATGTTAGGGGATCTCCCCGATAAGAAGTCCTAATTAGACCTCGGACAGTTTGGCGGAGGAGTCCCAGTAGTGGGTCGCACGGTAATGCCTTAACCGTGATTTCACACAGAGGCAAGTAAGATAACTCTGTTGGTAGCAAGGGTGTGACATATGCAGTAAGCCAAGGAAGATGCATGAGAGGCTCTAACACATGGGGGTTGAGATGAGTGCACCCCTTGGAAACCTGTGATAGCACGGAGTTAAGAAGGGAACACACGAGCAAGGATGCATCACAACATGGAAGGCAAGTTAGCTAGAAATCCAAAGTGATGGTTAAACCAACAACACATTTCAGAAAGATTCATACATACATACACAAAAATAGCTATACATGCATGCATAAGAAAACAAATACATATATCATTTAGAGTAAACAGATAGTTGAAATACAATACAACAAATGCATGAAATGTGCTGACTCTTATTATATTAAGAAGTGTAAGTTCCAGTCATACAATACATCCATGTCCAACTACTAGTTCCAACAACGGAACGTTACAGCCACAACCGCTTGCTCCTCCAAAGAGATGTACTAGCTCTGCGTAGTGGAGAAGCGAAGGCTCGTTACAATATTGTCCAAGATCTCTCTAAGATATTCCTATCGGAAGCTTAGGTGACCAAAAGCCTTTACAATGAGTTATGATGGACTATTTATAGAAAAGACCTTTGACATTCCCCTTTGTGATAGTTCATTTACCCTCATAACTCTTCATCTACTTTATGACTGTTACATCCAACTATCAACACTTCAACTTACACTTGACAAGATGTTACATTCAATGCACACATATCCATGTGAGACAAAAATGGCTTGAGAAAGCCATGCAAGACATCACTATGACTCGGATGACTGTGGGAAGTCCAACTCTTCAACATCCTCATGATGATCAACAATAGCATACTGATGCCAAGATTGGTAGTTTGTGATGGTGTCTGTGTACTCCAAGGTGACATCTTTCTGGAACCTCTCTCTTGCCTCTATAGCATCCAGGTACACTGCTCAAGATCCTCTATCCAACTCGTCTGAAAGCATGCACATCATTGTCTTCAATGCGACTAGACCAACAACATACTTGTGCATGGTGTCTACACTGATATACAAGTCTGGGCTGGTGGCAATATGCATCAACTCGTCAAAGTATGAGTCAAGCTATAACCAGACCTGTGCCTTTGTCTTTGCCTGGGTGAGAGTCCCAATATATGGGATCGCATGTGCGCGCACCACAACATCCATACTCTTGAATATACATGCATGGGAAGCCTATAGACTAGTGATGAGTTGCGGGAGCTCTTCATAGTTTCAGATCTACAGTTGGATGCCTGCCTTAAGCTCGACCGCTCTGGACTTCATCATCTTAGGCAAGTGAAGCGTGGCTCCCTTGTATCTCATCGTCCACATTTGCATGTAATCATCAACATCATGCACATTTGATAAGATACGTGCTCTTTTAGCACATCATTGTTGCAATCCATTGAGATGGACTACTGCTTTATGCATAATACCAAACTTGGAATACAACACCCGCATAAATGTGTCAAGGGACAATACTTCATTTAGTATTGCCTTCTTCAGTTCTGCTCAGGCAGAAGCTGTCACCAACTCTCCTCCTTGCTTGGTCGCCTAGAGTTCCTCAGCTATTCTCTTATTCTTAGCTATCAGAAAGTGGACACTTGAGCTAGTGGCTTCACCATATTCTCTAGTGGCATCGACCAAGGATGTTGGATGTTTATGCATGTGAGACAGGATCACTTGTTCCTCATACTACACAGAAGATGTATGATCTTTTGAAGTTGACACTCTACGGTATTTCACAACTCTATGTTGAGACTCGTCGAATGAGATGTTGTGCATCTCTTCTTACAATTGATCTCCAAGGATCTCAATGTCTCCTTGGTCATTTGGGACTTGCTCATCTTCTGGATGCGATGAAGTTGCTGGGTCAACCTCTTGGTGGTGAGGCATGAGGTCGACGTCTTGCTCTAACTCCTATTGCTCCATGTCTATATCCATCTGTTCAAGCACTCTCTTTATTTCCTAAGTAATGTCCTTCTCCTGTGATGGTTCACCCTGTTTTCTTGATGCTGGTTGTTCTGATGAGTCCACTACCTGTACGGGCATTGTTTCATCCATCTGCACATGTTGCGCCCCCTACTCTACCTGTTGTTGCTGCACTTCCCTCTCCTATTTGCGCATATCTTGTTCCTTTTGGAGTTTCTCCTTAAACTCATGCAACTCATTCTCTGTTTCCTCCATTCTCCATTTCCCTCTCTGGCTTTGTTGGTTTCACTTGTTGTGTTGTTTCCTCTTTGCCTCTATGGCCATAGCTTCTTTCTCCACAAGTGGATCTTCTCGGAACTTGCAGCTTTGCTCTTCCTCCATGCAGTTGACAGTCTTCCTCTTACCCTTGTCACTCACTAGTATGTTCACCTCTACTGTTGTTTCTACTTCTGGTGCTCTCTGGGATGCTGCTTCACGTTGCTTCGCTAACCATTCCACAGCAAAACCGACTGGTTCATTGAGTCTGGAGGGGTTGTAACAATATCTCCATGCATCCTCCTCTGCCCAATGACACACCCCATGGATCTAGTTGAACCATACTCTCGTGCAGTGATCTTTCATAAGATAGTGTGGGTCATACGAATTGTAACTTCAGAGGTTGAATGGATACTTCTTCATCTACTCTGCTTTGACACCCACATGCTTGAAACTCCAAATCTCATATAACCTAATGCACATTGAAAGAGCGGTCCAAGGTGCCTTCTTCTTTCGATAAAACCTAGCTGTCAATCCTATCAAGATGTGATATGCTACTTCCTACATGAAAAGTATGTCCAAGGAAAACTTTGGTTGAACATGCAGAGGCTTCTCCACATTGTACATCCGTATGAAGGTGCTGAACAATGAGGCATACCAATCAGCAATGTCTATCAATGCCTCCATTGCTGCCTTCGACATACAGGGTGTATCCTCTTTGAATATCATCGTATAAACCTGGGTGACAAAATGATCAGACAGTCATGTAATAACTCCTCTGAAGCTACATTCAGACAACATCTTAAAATAAGTGCTCACAACAGTCTCTGCCGACGGCCATGCCCAATTCAAGCCCAAAACTTCTGTAGGGCACAGACTGCATCGAAGATGTAGGCGGACACGTAGATTTCTGCTTGCATATCATTGGGTAGCTGTCGAACCCTTGTTACTTGTTCCTTTAGCTGATGAGCCAACATGTTGGACCAGTTGCATACTTTGCCTTCTTTGGCCAGTTGGTCCAGTGTGACCACCCAACTATGTGGGAAGGTTTCCATTCTTTCTTGGCCATACAGTCAACATGCAAATAGGACCAAGTACTGATACGCCTTCTGCAGTATCTTTGTCTTATAGATCTAGTTAGGTATCATCCTGAATCTAGCCGGCTCCTTTACCCAGATCTTCAAAATGTCTCTGGAGTTGGCATTGCTGTTGGGTAAGCTGAAGGGAGTCTCCATGATAGTCACGGGCTCCGACATCTGATACATATCATCATAATCCCATGCCCTAAAGGTTGCAATCTTCATCTCGGTGACACTTCTCAAGGTCATCATCTCGGGATCAATATGCGAGATGATCCAATGTATCATGTCCATGCATGGGAACGCGGGGTATCTGCATGCAATTCGGTACAATACAAACTTGTGGATGTTCACATATACCTAGTGGTCTTCAAGGTATTCCCCAAATGTGTCTGAAAATGAATCATTGACCTCTTTCCATTTCAGCTTGATGTCATTGTCTAGAATCAGCTTGGTATCTTCATAGATCGGTAGACTTGCAGACACTCGCTCAATTGCTGCTCTAATTGCAGTTCTGTCAATGTCCTTTGATCCTACTCTCTTAGAAGCCATTGATCCTGATTTGTTAAGAGGCAGAAGAACACCTGCTAGATCTGGAGACAAACCGACATGCATGGCAAGAAATCTATCAGCGAAAATCAAAGCAAATTCGGGAACGACATAACATATACCTTGGGATTGACTGGTAAGGATTGCACAATTTCTTGTAGGAGGCTGGGAGACTGGCTTCCAGACTTGCGCAAAAATAGTCTGGGCTATCTAGGAGGCATGACTAGCTGCTCAAATTGTGCACTGTGAAACTAGGCTAATCGCTGACTATTGGAATTGTGCAATTGGCAATTTCAGTTGGCAATGGTTGTAGGCTTAGTGAATGCATTGCGCAATTTTTTGGGCCAACAGTCACTATCCCTCAGAATTGTGCAAAGCAATCCTGGGGGATAGTTAATGGGCATAGATGCACATTTCCTGAGGGAAAGATAGAGCCTTCCCTCTCAGGATTGCACAATGTTGTCTTAGTGAGGCAAAGTCCGGACCAAGGCTGCCTAGACCCCTAGACGGACAACTGAAAGCAAAAGCAAATGACCATCCATGCAAATAGTGAATGAAAGATTTAGAAAATGGAACGGCATGCATGTGGGTGAAGAGAGTCACTGAATCGACGATCGTTCGTGCAAAACAATTTAACGCATGCGACATTAGTGAGATACTAATGAAAACTGAAACGGTGCTAGTACAATCTAGTATGCATGTAAATGACAACAAGCGTTCAAAGAAATCAGGAAAACAACACTCACAGAAGCGAAAACACAAAAAGCGACAAAAATGATGCAAAAGACAAGTTGAGACCACTTACTTGTGAATAGCTGAGCTGGATGTGTTGAAGAGTCCTGGATGTGTTGTGGGATGTTAGAGCTCCAAGATCAATGTGAAGAAATGAGTTTTGAAGTATCGAATAAATAATTTTGAAGCTCATGATGCGCATGCCACAAATTTAGGAAAGAGCAACACTTGGAGGAAAGATTCTGAAATGATCTTTGCATGTAACCTCCAGCTGCCAAAAATAGCTCACTAAAATCTAGGGATGTCTTTTTCATGTTGCTTTTTCTATTCTGGGAAAAGACAACCCATGCATGCAAGTCAAGTTTCCTTGGTCCCAGGGGGAACTGGTCAAACCAACTACACATGCAAGAGCCTGGTCAACTGCTAGGAGAAAATATGCATTTCTGGGAGGTATTTGGGCTGGCTGGCCAAGAGATTTGCACAATTTCTGAGCAGAGAAGCTGACTGCTACCCAGGATTGCGCAATTCCTGGGCTGGGCAGCCATGTTGGGAGGAATTGCGCAATTTTTTGGGTGAAGATTTACTGGCAGATTTGTGCAATTCTAGAGCCGAGCAGCATGTTAGGCAGAATTGCACAATTTATAGAGGGAAGGTTGGTTTCCTTCCAAAATTGCACAATTTATTGAGGGAGCTGCTTAGCCTACAGCTGGACCAAGTCTAGAGAAATAGCCTGTGAGGAGAATGCAACAAGCTTTGATAGACAGGATGCCTTTCGGCAAGAAAATCACTAAATCTTGTGTATTTGATGAAGCAATACATGTTGCAGTGAAAGGTCGGTAGGGAGGCTCCAAAAAAAAGCTAAGGCAGAATTTCGGAGGGTGGTTGTATCAGCTACAACACTTAGTGACACATTGGTAGAACTCCAGTTCTCTGGATGGACCTTCTTCGTGAAAAAAAATCTAACACCTCCGAAAGTATTCATCATTTCTTTATTCATCTTGGTTTCACACTAGCTTGATTGTAAGATGTAGCATCTGCTAAGCTCTTGGTCGATTGACACACATTCCAAGCCAAGGCAACATAGTTGTTTCGATTGGGTTTGAGGGGTATATTGGTGCACAAGTCGTATAATCTTCAGAGTCTTAGTTTCATCTCTAGTGTTGCTCCACTACTAGAAGGCCTGGATAGTACCCCGGCGGAGTCATGCAAGAACACAAGCATTACTTTGTTTCCAGTGAGCTTGGTCGGTACCCCAACAGAGTTACTTGCATCACCTCTCTATGCAGGAATCCTTTCTCTTCTTTCACCTTATTCATTTTTAATTTTTGAAAACTTTCAATTCTCATTTTTTTATTTTTTTATTTTCATAACTCTACATAGCACTTATTCATTTCAGAGGTGGAAGAGGGATCCCGACTTATTGAGAGCAGAAGACATTGTTCCTTCAGAGAAGTATTTTATTATATACCTCTGACGTGCTTGTTAAGGTTTCCCCCCGCACCTTACTCTACTTGACTGGGCTGACAAGGGTTAACCCAAAAACAACCGACCAGAGTACATGACACTAGTTAGCATGCAAGCGTTGTGTTTTCACCAAGGTTCACTTTGAACAGTACGCATTTTCCTTCGATGTATCATGAATTAAAAGTAACAAGTTCTTCATACATAGGTAGGATGACAGATAACCAAGTAGTGATAGAAGTACAAGACCTCTTGTACTTTACTCAACTTGTTTCAAGAGGCATACATGGTTTCATGCGAAACTAACATATGAACAAAACAAGCAAACAAACAACAAAGCAAAGTAGAAGCAGAAGCAAATGCAAAAGCAAAGTAAGCAAACAAGAAAGAAGACAAACAAGCGAAGCAGGTAAGAAAACAAGCATGTAAGCCAACGACTTAAAGCAAAAACTACTCCTACTCATATGATAAAAGTGCATGGGCCTGATCACGTGAAGTGATATTTCCAATGCAGCCACCGTTGCATTGGTTTACCCATGTTGGTGAAGGCTTGGTCCGCTAGCAACCCAGTTGTGCGTACCAGCAAACAAGAAAGATATAACAATCAAGACAAACACACTTCATGTTTAAAATTGTCCACAGGACATAAGTGAATGTAAGTACATGACAAATAGTCTGTGGACTTATCATGGTGTTGTGTGACACTATGTGCACCTTTGAAGCATACACATCCTCTTGACTATGACATGCAAGCAAATGAAAGAAACAAAGACAACTTGCGTCGCACGCACATGCTTTCAATGTAATATCCCTCCAATGCATGAGTGATGTGATTGTGGAGTTCGAGTGAAGGAAGCATGATCTATGTGTGAGATTGATCTTCAATGAATACAGATGAGTGATGAGGAGCCTTAGGTGATTGAACAATTTCCTGATTGGAAGTGAAACCAACCTCAGGACAGTGAGGTCCTGACATAACCATAAGTTCGGGCTGAAGTGCCTCAAAAGTCTAGGGTGTTTTCACTTCATCATCAGATAGATCATCATAAATGAGTGGCTTCAAAAAATGAACTGTGATAGAATCATGATGGTGATCGAATATGGAAGTGAATGGATCACGACAGCCACGATGAGAAAAATCTAAGTTTTCATCGGCATCCTCATGATCTGATGAATCAAACAAACAGGTAGATGAGAAGCGAACAAATTCATCCTCTGTGTTTTTGGAAAAGGCAGATGTGTTATGAAACCAGCTCAAGAAAAGATAGAAAAGATAGATCAACGCCTTAGAATTCAGCCTCTTCGAGGGGGCAACCTCCTTTACATTACATAAATGAGCAATTCTTGGATGATACAAATGAAAAGACCTCCTTTCTATATTTAGGATTCTAAGGGGTCATAACATAATCATAGCTGACATAACAATAATAATGTAAGGGCACAATAATAACAATAGTGGGCTTCTATGGGGCACAATAGTAACAATATGGGCACTACATGGGTACATCAATATAATAAGTGGGTTGTACTAATAACAATAAGGGGTTACACTAGTAGTATAGGGGCCTAACATGCCCCTCTCCTTCAAAAAGCGTTGTCCTCAACGCTTGAGTAGTTCTTGATGCTTCTGTATAAAATTCTTGTCCTCCCATGTGGAATCTTCAGCCGGTAAGTTCTTCCACTTGATGAGATACTCTGAAATTGATCGATTTCGTAGTTGTCGGGTTCTTGTTTCTATGACTGCTCCAGGTTCTAATATGATTTTTCGTTCCTCTTCAATTTCTGGCAATATTGTTTGAATTGGGATCTTTTGCAACTTTTGAATAAGTGGCCATACTTCTTCGTCCTTCTTCCATTCATCCCTTGCTTTGTTTATCCAATCTGGTTGGATAATAGAAATAGCACAAAACAATGCTTCCACATCCTCATCCTTGAAGAGTCTTCCCATTTGGTAAGGTTGCCATTTTTTAAGTGCATATAGTATTGCCAACATTTCCTTCTCATAAATAGCTTGCTTGAGATGTAGCGGTAAAAATAACCAATCACCTACATCAAAACATTTTTCATTACGATGTTGATCTACCTATTGTTTTGTTTGATTTTTCACCGAAGTGGCATTATCCTTTAAAAGTTGGAGAACTTGTTGTTGATGCTCGATGTGATCTTTCACTGCTTGAACCTTTTTCTTCTTCATATGTCCTTCTATCTCTAGAGTTTGAGGAGTGGTAATTTCTTCCAATCCTTTACAAGATATGGTCGGATTCATTTCTTGATGCTCGATGTGATCTTTCACTTCTTGAACATTTTTCTTCTTGATATGTCCTTCTATCTTGATAGTTTGAGGAGTGGTAATTTCGAACAATGAATTACAAGATATGGTTGGATTCATTTCTTCTTTCTCGATGTGATCTTTCACTTCTTGCACCTTTTTCTTCTTGATATGTCCTTCTATCTTGAGAGTTTGAGGAGTGGTAATTCTTGCCAATGCTTTACAAGATATGGTCTGATTCGTTCCTTCTTTCTCTGGGGTGGGGTCCTGGCATATATCTTCTTCTTTTGATGTTTCTTGATCCTTTTCTTCCTCCTCTTCATATTCTATGTAAAATAATTTCTTCTCAGCACACTTATGACCTTTAGTGCATTTGTTATCACAATTGTAACAAAGCCCTTTTTCTCTTTTTTCTTCCAACTGTTGTGGTGTAACACTTGTAGGTTGTGGAAGGCTAGGAGAAAAAACACTTCCATCTTTATAGTTGTGAGGGGTACGCTTCTTGGTTTCCATAATTTTTCTTTCCACTATGTCACAAAGCCCTTTTACTCTTTCCAATTGTTGTGGTGTTGCTCTAAAGAAGGTGTTGCTATTTGTATCCTCATAATGTGCTATCAATTCTTCCGTAAAAATTGCCCAAGTGATAAATTTTTTACGAGAGCAAAGCCATTGATACCATACACACTGATTTGGTTCCAAATATACAGTTGCCATACGTACCTTTTGTGTGTTTTGCACATTATTGAGATCGAAGAACTGCTCCATTTGTAATATCCATGTGGCTGGATCCTTGCCATCAAAATTCCTCATATCGATTTTTGGAATATGGTGGGTCTTCAATCCAACATTAGCATCTATGGAATCATGATTAACATTACTTTTGTTCACATCATGAGTTTCCTTTACAACCTTTTCACCATTAGTAAGTATTTCTTGTAGAAAATTTGTCAAATCTGTCTTCAAAGCTGCCATGTCTGTCTTCAAATCTGTCCTCAAATCTGTCTTCAAATCATCCATCTTAGCTTCCATGCCATTTATCTTAGATTCCACACCATTTATCTTAGATTCCACACAATTTATCTTAGATTCCATGCCACTTATCTTAGATTCCACGCCACTTATCTTAGCTTCTGTTAGCTTTTATGAGCGTGACGTTTGTTGCCCTTGTTCTTGTAATTTTGATATATCATGTAGCATTTCTTCCTCTTCTTCATGAGTCATGCTCGAGCTTTCAGGTTCCTTACTAGGTGTTTACATTTTCTTTCCTCGGGGCATCAGTGACCAATAAAAATGCTTTACTATGCCCTTTGAATTCCGTTAAACCAAGCTTACACAAAAATTTAAAAAAAAACTACACACCTTTTTACACTTTATAGAAGCCTGATATTGAATTTGATGTATCTATGTAATTTCAGATCATCTAGTTCTGAAATTGTGACCTGTAGTAGCCTTTTGTGTCCTCTTTCCAATGCCACTAGTCTGATCCAAATTGGATTCTCCAAGAAAGAGTTATGCACAATCTCCCGCAGTGACCTGATTGTAGACTAGTTCAGTAGAGCGAACTTGTATGAAGTACCACGTGTCACTATTTCAAGCTTTGACTCTAAAAAATATATAAAAGAAAACTACAGTCCGTCCTCTTTCTGTACCTTCTTGCGAAATTCCAATCCGATGCTCAAAAAGAAATTTATGACGATTTTCCCCAGGTCACCTGTTTGGAATGTAATTCAGGAGTCTGCAAAAAGACCAACTTTCTCAGATCATATCTCCACAAATATCGCACTAAAATATCTAAAATTCGGACCCAAGGTTTAGCACGATTTCGTCTCAAATGGGTTTTCTTTCAACTTCTTAAACGTCACAGAAAAAAATTTATAGCGAAAATGCCACGATGACCTGTTTGGAGCAGTGAAACCCTAGAATCCAAAGCTCTGATACCAAATGTTATGGAACCAGCTCAAGAAAAGATAGAAAAGATAGATCAACGCCTTAGAATTCAGCCTCTTCGAGGGGGCAACCTCCTTTACATTACATAAATGAGCAATTCTTGGATGATACAAATGAAAAGACATCCTTTCTATATATAGGAGTCTAAGGGGTCATAACATAATCAGAGCCGACATAACAATAATAATGTAAGGGCACAATAATAACAATAGTGGGCTTCTATGGGGCACAATAGTAACAATATGGGCACTACATGGGTACATCAATATAATAAGTGGGTTGTACTAATAACAATAAGGGATTACACTAGTAGTATAGGGGCCTAACAAGATGAAAGATCAAGTGGATTTTAAATGATTAACTCATCCTCTCTGTTGTCAAATGATGGACTGAGATCTGGCGTGTCCTGCGAATGATTAGTAGGGGGTGCATCCATAGATGAAGATACACATATGGAATCATGGATGGCAAGTTCACCAAAAATGTCAGGAAAGAATGGAGGGGGCTCGAATGGAAGGGAGTCATACTTCATCGAGTGTTGATGCTCAAGCTCCCAATCATACTCTTCATGAATGACAATGCATGTTGGTTGTGCAACACCAACTTCGTGAGTGGCTTGATCCTTATTCACGTCAAGTGTAGAGTCCGGAGTGGAAGAACACGAGACAGTATCATCCAGAGGATTAGTCGAGTACGAAGACAGAAATTGTGGAACAAAATGCATATGAAAACTTGGTGGAATCACAACCAGATTTGCGCGAAAATTAAGCGAAGTGATGTTGGGAAGATGTGACAACTGAACAGATGTGTGAGCATGATCTTCCGCATCACTCTGCAGTGGTGGAGCTTTTTGATGAGGGGACAGCGGACAGTCACTTGTGATAGTGACCATATCCATATGTGATTGTGCAACTCCATCACTAAAGAATAGTGAGCGAGGCTTAATTTCAAACTTCTTCTTAAGACAAGAAGATTTCTTAAGGCAATACTCGAATCAGTCCCAAAGATAGAAAAATTTCATCTGGCTCTTCGAAGCTTGAAACTGCAAATCACAGAAGCACTGCCAAAAATCCATAAGCGATTCATGCGGAGCCTTCCACTGTTGTAACAGTTTTTGGTCAATATGGTCTAGATCAAAATGATAGAAAGTGTCTTCAATGAGATCACAAAAGTGCTCAAGTGAGTGCGCACTCTCAGCCGGTAGCCTACACAGCCATCGATGTGGAGATTCGTGAAGTGCGTATGCAAGCAACAAATTGGCTTGTTCATCACAAAATCCATCTTCCTTATGAAGCATGAAAAGAAAGTCATGTAAGAACTTAGGCTAGGCTACTTCACCTTCACCATCATATGTGTATGTGGACAAGTGATAGAATAAATCCCTCATGGTGGTAATAGATTCGGCATGTGAAAAACATCATGGAGGGAGGAGAGTGCAAGACTCCATGATAGATATGCAAAGGTTTAAAACATGATGAGAGGACACATCTTGTCATCTGGCCCTCCTTCTCGCTCTAGAAATGTTGACGGTGTTGGACCTGCCAACATGTCAGGAGATATCCCCGGTAAGAACTCCCAATTAGCCCTCAGATCGTTTGGTGTAAGAGTCCTAGCAGTGGGTCATACGGTAATGCCTTCACTACGATTTCACATAGAGGCAAGTAAGATAACTATGTTGGTAGCAAGGGTATGACATATGCAGTTGCTGGGTCCCTATAATACTAGTGATTACCCCATTACTATTGTAATTATACCCCTTATTAATATTCTTGTGCCCCTATTGCCCCCATATTTTTATTACTGTGCCCCATAGAATCCCTCTATTGTTATTTTTGTGGCTTTATATTATTATTGTTAGGTCGGTTGGATTATATTGTGACTCCTTAGACTCCTATATATAGAAAGGAGGTTTTTTCATTTGAATCATCCAAGAATTGTTCATTTATGTAATTTAAAGGAGGTTTCCCCCTCGAAGAGGCTGAATTCTAAGGCATTGATTTATCTTTTCTATCTTTTCTTGAGCTGGTTTCATAACATTTGGTATCAGAGCTTTGGATTCTAGGGTTTTGCTGCTCCAAACAGGTCATCGTGGAATTTTCGCTATAACTTTTTTTTGCAATGTTTCAGAAGTTGCAAAAAAAACCCATTTGAGAAGAAATCACGCTGAACCTCGGGTCCAAATTTCAGAGCTTTTCGCGCTATAATTGCGGAGATATGATTTGAAGAAGTTGGTCTTTTTGCAGACTCCTGAATTGTATTCCAAACAGGTGACCTGGGGAAAATCGTCATAACTTTCTCTCTAGGGATCAGATTGAAATTTCGTAAGAAGGTACAGAAAGAGGACAGACTTTAGTTTCTTGTATGCATTTTTTAGATCCAAAGGTCGAAACAGTGACTCGTGGCACGTTGTACGATTTTGCTCTACTGAACTAGTCTATAATCAAGTCATTGTGGGAGATTTCGCATAATGCTTCCTTGGATAATCAAAATTGAGTCAGACTTGTGGCATTGGAAAGAGGACACAGAAGGCTACTAAAGGTCACAATTTCAAAACTGGAGGATCTGAAATTACATAGATACATCAGATTCAATATCAGGCTTCTACAAAGTGAAAAAAGGTGTGTAGTTTTTTTTTAATTTTTTTGCGTAAGCTTGGTTTGAAGGAATTCAAAGGGCATAGTAAAGCATTATTATCGGTAACTGATGCCCCGAGGAAAGAAAATGCAAACACCTAGTAAGGAACCTGAAAGCTCTAGCATGACTCATGAAGAAGAGGAAGAAATGCTACATGATATATCAAAATTACAAGAACAAGTGCAACAAATGTCACACTCACAAAAGCTAACAGAAGCTAAGATAAATGGCATGGAATCTAAGATAAATGGCATGGAAGCTAAGATGGATGATTGGAAGATAGATTTGAAGATAGACATGGAAGAATTGAAGATAGATTTGAACACAAACTTGAAGACAGGCATGACAGATATGAAGGCAGATTTGACAAATTTTCTACAAGAAATACGTACTAATGGTGAAAAGGTAGTAAAGGAAACTCATGATGCGAACAAAAGAAATGTTAATCATGATATCATAGATTCTAATGTTGGATTGAAAACTCACCATATTCCAAAAATCGATATGAGGAAGTTTGATGGCAAGGATCCCGCCACATGGATATTACAGATGGAGCAATTCTTCGATCTCAATAATGTGCAAAACACACAAAAGGTACGTATGGCAACTTTATATTTGGAACCAAATCAGTTTGTATGGTATCAATGGCTTTGCTCTCGTAAACAATTTATCACTTGGGCAATTTTTACGGAAGAATTGATAGCACATTATGAGGATACAAAAAGCAACACTTTTTTTAGCCAATTGATAAGTCTCAAACAAAAGGGTTCAATAATGGAGCACATTGAGGAGTTCCAAAAATTGAACATAAGGGTAAAAGATATTCCAGAGGAGCATAGGATTGATGTGTTCATAGGGTCTTTAAAGGATAATATCCAACATGATGTTCGCCTTTGGGAACCTGATTCATTAGAGAAGGCATTCAGGTTAGCAAGAAAAATGGAAAGAAAAATTATGGCAACCAGGAAGCATACCACTCACAACTATAAAGACGGAAGTGTTGTTGCCCCTAGTCTTCCACAACCTATAAGGTTGACACCACAAAATTGGAAGAAAAAAGAGCAAAAGGGCTTTGTTACAGTTGTGATAGCAAATACACTAAAGGTCATAAGTGTGCTGAGAAGAAATTATTCTACATAGATTGTGAAGAGGAAGAAGAAAAGGAGCAAGAAAGGTCAAAAGAAGAGGATATACTCCAGGAACAAAGCCTAGATGAAGAACAAATAAATCCGACCATATCTTGTAATGCATTGGCGGGAATTACCACTCCTCAAACCATCAAGATAGAAGGACAAATCAAGAAGAAAAAGGTAATAGTGTTGATTGATTCAGGAAGCACCCACAATTTTATTCATTGTAGGGTAGCAAAAGAATTGAATTGCTTCCTATATCCAGCACCAGAGTGTCAAGTGATGATTGCAAATGGAGGAACAATAAATTGCTCTGGAAAGTGCCATAATATCAAGCTATCCATGGGAGAATATGTATTGACTAGCCCAATGCTTTCCATTCCAATGGGAGGTGCTGATGTTGTACTAGGAGTCCAATGGCTACAATCCTTGGGTACAATAGCTTTTAATTTTCAAGAACTTTTCATCAAATTTTCTACGGAAGGAAAGGAAGTTGAATTAAGGGGTATTGCAGGGAAACCAGGAAAGATAATCAGCTCTAATGGTATGACAAAGCTTCTAAAAAAGGAGCAAAGAGGTGTAATTGCACAATTATGTTCGCTAGATGTTTCCACATCGGAATCATCTATTTCTCCAGATCTCCAAAAAGTCCTGGACAATCATTCCAAGGTATTTGAGACTCCCAAAGGTCTCCCACCTATGCGTGATCATGATCATGCTATTCATCTGATTCCAGGAAGTGTTCCTCCAAACATCAGGCCGTACAGATATCCCTATGTCCAAAAGAGTGAAATTGAACGTATGGTTGCAGAAATGCTAGAGGCTGGTATAATTCAACCGAGTCAAAGTTCTTTCTCTGCTCCAGTAGTATTGGTGCACAAGAAGGATGGATCATGGCGCATGTGTCCGGATTATAGGGAGCTCAACAAGCTCACTATTAAAGATAAGTTCCCCATTCCTGTCATTGATGAATTACTGGATGAATTGCATGGATCAATTTACTTCACCAAGTTGGATCTTCGTTCAGGATATCATCAAATCAGAATGAAGATTGAAGACATTCTGAAAACGACATTTAGAACTCATGAGGGTCATTATGAATTTTTGGTCATGCCTTTTGGCCTTACCAATGCACCTTCAACATTTCAAGGTTTGATGAATTCAATTTTCAAACCATTCCTTAAAAAATTTGTGTTAGTATTTTTTGATGATATACTAATCTACAGCAAGTCTTGGAAGGATCATGTTGAACATGTTGACAGGGTGCTACAACTATTGGAGGAGAAACAATTATATGCAAAAAGATCCAAATGTTTCTTTGGAGTCTAGGAGGTGGAATATTTGGGTCATATTGTATCTCATGAAGGAGTTAAGGTAGACCCTAGAAAAATTAAAGCCATTAAGGAATGGAAAATGCCCACATCCATAAAGCATCTGTAGGAATTTACAGGGTAAGTTCCACAGAAAGAATACCAAAAGGACACCGCTCACAACCAAATCTCAAATCAATACACCAGTATTTTTGACGTGGTTAAAACCCTCAGAGTGCAAGGAGGGAAACAGTCCACGGCCTGTCCCAACGTGGGTACTACAGGCAATTTATTAATCAAAGAATGAAAATTTACATAAGCTTCTCTCATGCACGGATTACCCGAACAATGACCCTCCATGCGCTTTAAATAGAACTCATGGACCAATCGGGTGTCAAGCCACGGATCAAGTGTCGGTAATACCGAGGTGAGAGTGAACCGTCGGATCACTACATATCGTGACCGTCGGATTGTAAGTTACAAAATGTACAACGGTAAAGAAACACACTTTACCTAACTCTAACCTAACTCTATACTAGACCAAGTTGAACTTAACTATATCCTATGTGTCGGAATATCCTAACATCCCCCCTTAAGAACAACTTGGGATAGGATTGAAGGATTTACAAATATGACACAATAGGAGAAGGAAGGAGGCACTAGAGCCTATCCCCCCTTAGTGACAACTTCCTGAACTCCAAGCATATATCGAAGTTTAGTGAACTTCGCCTCTGTGAGAGCCTTTGTGAAGATGTCTGCAACCTGATCATCTGTTGGACAATATTGCACTTCAAGAACATGGTCATGAATGAGCTTTCTGATGAAGTGCATGTGTAGTTCAATGTGTTTGCTGCGCTGATGCTGGACTGGATCTTTGCATAGCTGAATGGCACTTTGATTATCACACCAAAGTGTGGTTGGATGCTGCTGCTCAAAGCCAAACTCTGATAGGATCTGACGAAGCCACAAGGCTTCCTTACTAGCTTCCACGGCACCACGATACTCTGCTTCTGCTGACGAAAGAGAAATGGCAGCCTGTTTCTTACAAGCCCATGTAATAGGTCCTGAACCAAGAGTGAAGACATAACCGGCAGTAGACTTCCGATCATCAGGGTCACCAGCCCAATCAGAATCAGTGAAACCAACTAACAGAGGAGCTGCTTTGGCACTGTAATGAATCCCAAACTGTACTGTACCTCGAACATAACGAAGTATTCTTTTAGCTGCTTTCCAATGACTTTCACGGGGGTTTTGCATAAAACGAGCAACAAGGCCAACAGCAAAGGAAAGATCAGGACGAGTATGGGTTAAATACAAGAGTTTTCCGACAAGTTGACGGTATAAGGTAGCATCAACTTCAGGAGAAGTACAAGAGACTGAAAGTTTGACTCCAGACTGAAAGGGAGAAGGGGCTGGCTTACAGTCTTCCATGTGAAAATGACGAAGAATATCACAAGCATACTTGGACTGGGAAAGGAAAATACCCTCTTGGGATTGCAAGACTTGAAGACCGAGAAAATAGTGTAAGTGTCCTAAGTCTGTCATTTCAAATTTCTTTTTAAGGCTGGACTTCACATGGTTTATAAGGTTGGGATCACTACCAGTAAGAATAAGATCATCAACATAAAGAACAAGGATGATAAGAGAGTTGCCCACTTTCTTGGTGTAGACAGTATTGTCAGAATGACACCTAGAAAAGCCAGATTCTAAAAGAAAGCTATCCATTTTGGCATACCAAGCCCGAGGAGCTTGCTTGAGGCCATAAAGGGATTTCTTAAGTCGACAAACAAGGCTGGAGTCTGTTTGTATGAAGCCAATGGGTTGTTCCATATAGATTTCTTCCTGCAAGTCCCCATGCAAGAAGGCAGATTTAACATCCATTTGATGGACTTCCCATTTTAAAGAGGCAGCAAGGGAAAGAACAAGGCGGATAGAGTTCATTTTGGCAACAGGGGAGAAGGTTTCAGTGTAGTCAATGCCTTCAACCTGTGAAAAGCCCTTAGCAACGAGACGAGCTTTATGTTTATCAACTTTCCCATCTGGTCCATACTTGGTTCTGTAAACCCATTTACATCTAACAAGTTTGCGTCCCTTTGGTAGAGGAACAAGATCCCATGTATCATTTGTCATCAATGAATGATATTCTTCATTCATAGCTGCTTCCCAATGTGGATGGCCTGAAGCTTCTGCAAAAGTGTCAGGATCATGATTTACTGGAGCTTGAGCCAGTAAAGAAGAGGCTCTTTCAAACTGAGAACGTGTACGTCGCTGATCTGTAGGATCACCGGCAAGATCACCTGCTGCATCCCGAGTAGCACGGACCCATCTTGGAAGTTGAGGATCCTGAGAAGGTGGGGGAGGATTATCATCCTCGCTTTCATCATCTGAAGAAGAAATGTTTTCAAAAATAGAAGAGATAGGAAGAGGTGGCACATCCGCCGGACTAGGCTCGCAGGCCGATTTATTTTCATCAAATTTTACATCTCTTCTAATGATAACATTTTTGGACTTAAATGGAATAAGTCTATAACCTTTTACATCTTCAGAATATCCAACAAAAGTACATTTCTCACTCTTAGGTTCTAAAGCTTTATGCTTTTCATCTGGAATATGGGCCCATGCTTCACTTCCAAACACACGAAAGTGACTTACATCTGGTTTAATGGAACTCCAAGCTTCTTCTGGAGTGATATTCTCTAGAACCTTAGTAGGAGTGCGATTGATTATATAATTTGCACAATTAATTGCTTCGGCCCAAAAACTAAGACTGAGTCCTTTAGATTGCAGCATACAATTAGCCATTTCCTTTAAGGTGCGATTTTTCCTTTCAGCTACACCATTTTGTTGTGGAGTGTATGGAACAGTATGTTGCATTTGAATTCCATTTTCGGTGCAAAAGTTGATGAATGTGTTTTTAACATATTCTCCACCATTATCAGTTCTTAGCTTAAGAATTTGATGTCCAGATTGTTTTTCAACAAAGGCTTTGAAGGCCAAAAAAGTGTTAAATACTTCGCTCTTGAGTTTTAAGAAGTATACCCAAGTGCGTCTGGAGAAATCATCAATGAAAGTTAAGAAGTACTTGCAGCCAGAGAATGAAGCAACAGGAAGAGGACCACATAAATCACTGTGCACAAGCTGTAAAGGGGCTGAGGCGTGCCAAGAGGCACGTTTGTCAAAACTGTCCCGATGATGTTTTCCGAGTACACATCCGGAACAAACACCATCTCTGCAAGATACCATAGGAAGACCTGTCACCATATTTTCTTTACATAGATGCTGAAGGGAGCGATAGTTTAAGTGACCAAATCGCTCATGCCAAAGTTTGCTCACTTCATCATTATGAGCAACAAATACTGAGGGAAGATTGGATGACCCAAAGTTGTGAAACTTATACAACCTTTTGGAATCATCAGCAAGACCAGTAGCTAGAATCTGTTTAGGATCTTTTAGATCCTTGATTACAACATCATGAGGTGAAAATTCAACAATTTTACCTTCACCTGAATGAGTTATCTGATAGACAGATAGAAGGTTGCAGGATAAGGTTGGAACACATAATACATCATTAAACTGACCATTGTCTAGATGAACAGTTCCAGTCCCTACAACATTAAGAGATCTATCATCACCAATATATATATTTTTGGTGTTACAATCATTTAAAGAAGAAAACATGGCTTGGTTTTTGGCCATGTGACAAGAGGCTCCAGAATCAATGAGCCACTCATGAGAATGAGAAGAAGAAGAAGATACATTTAATGCATAACCAGACTGAGATGATTGACAATGACATGCAGAAAGTGCCATTCCGGAAGTTGAAGTTGAAGTAGGCTCCACATGGATGTTATGTTTCTTCATTGCGGCTTCCAAGGCTTCCATCTTCTTAAAGCATTTAGATTCTAAGTGGCCATCTCGATTACAAAAGTTACAATGTCTATCAGTCTTCTTCCATTTGTTTTTATTGGTCTTATCATTTTGCTGAAATGATCTTTCATTTTGAGGCTGAGATGGTTTAGGACCATTCTTTTGAGGATATGACTTCTTAGGATTCTTTGAATTTGGTTGCTGCTGGGCGGCTAACGCTTTCGTGGAAGAGTTTCCAAGATTAAGAAGACCAAGGTGTAAGAGTTTTTCTTGTTCTCTTATTAAGGAATCACAAAAGGAGTCAAAGGAAGGGGCCTTGTAGTCTTGTCCTTGACAAATGAAAGCTTCCCTTGTAGAATGGAAAGTGGAAACAAATACAGAGTAGGCTGGTCCCAACTTAGTAAGGATGGAATAAATAAGGTTACCATCTTCTTTCTTAACTTTAACACCTTCCAAGAGATATCTAAGGGTCTTGAATTTGGACAAGAAATCTTCAATGCAAGAAAAATTATTAGGATCCAAAGTAAGCAGCTCATTTTCAAGTTGATGGGCTCTAATTTCATTTTTAATCCCAAAAACTTTAGCAAGTTTTTCTAATGCTTCATGAGGAGTCTCAAGTCCTGCAATGTGGAATCTAAGATCAGGAGAAATAGACATCCCTATCAAACCACGTGCTTGATCTTGTCTATTTTCCCATTTTGCCGCCTTGTCTTCATCTTTTGGTTTCTTCTCTTGGTCTGTGGCTATTCTGAAGAGACCTTTACTTCTAAGTAAATCTTCCATGTAGGCTACCCATTGGAAGTAGTTAGTGCTGTCAAGAATGACTTGGCATGGACTTTCCATTTTTAAAAAAAAAACTGAAGCTGAAGATGCTGAAAGTAAGTGTTCCAATGGATAGATCTCGAAAAAATAGGCGGTTTTAAAAAAAACGGCTCTGAAAAAGGCTTCCGGATGAAGAAGTTATGGCTTTTTGAAAAAAAATTGTTGACGTTGCCGGCAAAGTGCGCGAATGTGCGGGAATGAAAAAATCCGCCCCCACAAAATGGAGACTTGAACCCAAGACCTCTACTCTCTTAAAAAAGCTTTGAACCAATTGATCTATACAAAAAATTTGAGAGAGAGAGAGAGAGAGAGGGGGGGGGGGGCCTTGGTTTGCGTGCTTGCCTTGAGAAAGCTCTTTTTCCCTACAAAACACAAAACACAAAACCCAACACGAATATGCAAAGAAAAACGAACCTTGCGGCTCGAAGTTAGCTTTAGCCAAAAAACTAGAAATTTTAAAAAAAATCTCAAAGTTAGCTTTAGCCGAAAAACTAAATATTTTTCTCAATGTTTCTGATTTTCCGAGATCACACTAAGGTGCAGGGAAAAGAGCATACGCATGAGAAAAATCCTTCCTTTCTGTTTCTGATTTGCCCAGATCGCACAGAGTCGCAGGGCAAAGAGCATACGCAGAAATGAAAGGTATAGATCCGGTTAAAAAAAAAGGCTAAATAAACTGAGACCGAAATAAGCAGAGAGAAAATAACAGTAAACTGCAATAAAAACACTGTATACCTCCCGATCTGAAAAATGACGCAGCTAGGGCTACCGGAAACCTTTTCGCGTGAAACGAAAGGGGTTCCTCACTGGAACAGATGCTCCGAACGCAACAGAGCAGTCCTCTCGGCCCGAAAGCAGTCAGAAACAGCAGATCTAGGAAACGACAGCCGCATGCAGTTCTACCGGCTTCAGATTTGGATCACCAACGGACGCGGCCCTCAAATAGCTCTGATACCATGTAGGAATTTACAGGGTAAGTTCCACAGAAAGAATACCAAAAGGACACCGCTCACAACCAGATCTCAAATCAATACACCAGTATTTTTGACGTGGTTAAAACCCTCAGAGTGCAAGGAGGGAAACAGTCCACGGCCTGTCCCAACGTGGGTACTATAGGCAATTTATTAATCAAAGAATGAAAATTTACATAAGCTTCTCTCATGCATGGATTACCCGAACAATGACCCTCCATGCGCTTTAAATAGAACTCATGGACCAATCGGGTGTCAAGCCACGGATCAAGTGTCGGTAATACCGAGGTGAGAGTGAACCGTCGGATCACTACATATCGTGACCGTCAGATTGTAAGTTACAAAATGTACAACGGTAAAGAAACACACTTTACCTAACTCTAACCTAACTCTATACTAGACCAAGTTGAACTTAACTATATCCTATGTGTCGGAATATCCTAACAGCATCTGCGAGGATTTCTTGGGTTGACAAGGTATTATCACAAGTTTGTTAAGAATTATGGGAGAATAGCAGCACCGCTAACAACATTATTGAAGAAAGATGCATTTTCATGGACTCCGGAAGCAATAAAGGCCTTTGAACATCTTAAAGAGGCAATGTTCCAAGCACCAGTCTTAGCTACACCAAACTTCACAAAAACCTTTATTGTGGAATGTGAGGCTTCAGGAAATGGAATTGGTGTTGTTCTAATGCAAGATGAAAGACCCATTGCTTTTGAAAGTCGTCCAATCAAAGGAAAGTTTTTAAACAAAGCTATTTATGAGAAGGAAATGTTGGCAATACTCCATGCACTTAAGAAATGGCGACCCTACCTAATGGGAAGACACTTCAAGGTAAAAACGGATCATGATAGCCTTAAATACTTTTTAGAACAAAGATTATCCTCTGAAGAGCAACAAAAGTGGGTCACAAAGATGTTGGGTTATGACTTTGAAATCATCTACAAAAAAGGGAAGGAAAATGTGGTGGTAGATGCACTCTCAAGAAAGGATGAGGATGTGGAAGCATTGTTGTGCGCCATTTCTATTATCCAACTAGATTGGATAAACGAAGCAAAGGAGGAATGGAAGAATGACGAAGAAGTGTGGGCACTTATTCGAAAGCTACAACAATATTCTAGTATGTCTATTACATTTAGCTGGCAAAATGATTCGTTATGGTACAAAGATCGCTTATACCTCTCTAAGAATTCCCAGCTAAAATAAAAGATTCTTATGGAATTGCACACTTCTCCCTTAGGAGGGCACTCAGGATTTCTAAAAACTTACCACAGGGTTAAGAAGGATTTTTTTGGGATGGCCTTAAATCAGATATTCAAAAGTTTGTGGCGGAATGTTTGGTTTGCCAAAAAAATAAAGTTGAAACAATTAAGACACCAGGTCTATTACAACCTTTATCCATTCCAAGCCAACGTTGGGAGGAAGTTTCAATGGATTTTATCACAGGTTTACCCAAGTCTGAGGGAAAGAGTGTCATCATGGTGGTAGTTGACAGACTTACCAAGTATGCACACTTTTTTGCATTATCACATCCATTTAAAGCCAGTACAGTTTCTACTGCATTTATGGAAACAATTCAAAAGCTACATGGAAACCCAAAGATTATTGTAAGTGACAGAGATCCCATTTTCACTGGAAATTTTTGGACAGAATTATTTTCTTGTCTTGGTACTCAGTTAGCTCATAGCTCATCTTATCATCCTCAATCTGATGGGAAAACTGAGATAGTAAACAAATGTTTGGAAGGATATCTTCGTTGCTTTGTATCTGATAAACAAACACAATGGGTCAAATGGTTGCCTCTGGCTGAATGGTGGTATAACACTTCCTTCCATACAGCAACAAAAATGACCCCATTTATGGCACTTTATGGGTATCAACCACCATCCATCACATCATATTTACGAGAAAATTCTAAGGTTCAGGCAGTGGAACATCACATCAAACATCAACAACAAGTTCTCCAACTCTTAAAGGATAACCTCATGTTGGCACAGAATAGAATGAAACAACAGGCAGATCAACATCGCAGTGAAAGAAGTTTTGATGTAGGTGATTGGGTATTCCTACGGCTACAACCATATAAGCAAATGTATCTCAAGAAAGCTAAGAAGGATAATAAATTATCACCAAAGTATTATGGTCCGTACAAGGTGTTGCAAGAGATTGGCACTATGGCATACAAATTGGAGCTTCCTGCAGCTTCTCGATTGCACCCAATTTTCCATGTTTCATGTTTAAAGAAGGTTATAGGCGACAAGCTCCCAATTCAAACAATATTACCAGAACTTGATGAGGAAGGAAAAATTATATTGGAACTGGAAGCAGTCATAGAAACAAGAATTCGGCAGCTACGAAATCGATCAATTTCAGAGTATCTTATCAAGTGAAAGAACTTATCCGTTGAAGATTCCACATGGGAGGATGAGAATTTTATGCAGAAGTATCCAGAACTACTCAAGTGTTGAGGACAACACTTTTTTGAAGACGAGGGGCATGTTGGGTCCCTATAATACTAGTGATTACCCCATTACTATTGTAGTTATACCCCTTATTGATATTGTTGTGCCCCTATTGCCCCCATATTATTATTACTGTGCCCCATAGAATCCCTCTATTGTTATTTTGTGGCTTTATATTATTATTGTTAGGTCGGCTGGATTATATTGTGACTCCTTAGACTCCTATATATAGAAAGCAGGTTTTGTCATTTGAATCATCCAAGAATTGTTCATTTATGTAATGTAAAGGAGGTTGCCCCCTCGAAGAGGCTGAATTATAAGGTGTTGATCTATCTTTTCTATCTTTTCTTGAGCTGGTTTCATAGTAGCAGTAAACCAAAGAAGGTGCATGAGAGGCTCTAACACACGGGGGTTGAGATGAGTGCACCCCTTGGAAACCTGTGATAGCATGGAGTTAAGAAGGGAACACATGAGGAAGGATGCATTATAACATGGAAGGAAAGTTAGCTAGAAATCCAAAGTGATGGTTAAACCAACAACACATTTAATAAAGATTCATACATACATACACAGAAATAGCTATACATGCATGCATAAGAAAAAAATACATATATCATTTAGAGTAAACAGATAGATAAAATACAATACAACATATGCATGAAACGTGCTGGATCTTGTTATATTAAGAAGTGTAAGTTTGAGTCATACAATACATCCATGTCCAACCACTAGTTCTGACAGCGAAGCGTTATAGCCATAACCACTTGCTCCTCCAAAGAGATGTATTACCTCTGCACATTAGAGAATCCATGCTCATTACAATACTGTCCAAGCTCTCTCTAAGATATTCCTATCGAAAGCTTCGCTGACCAAAAGCCTTTAAATGAGTTATGAGGGACTATTTATAGCAAAGGGTGGGGTGACCCTTGACATTCCCCTTTGTGAAGTTCATTTACCCTCATAACTCTTCATTTACTCTATGAATGTTACATCCAACTATTGACACTTCAACTTACACTTGACAAGATGTTACATTACAATGCACATGTACCCATGTGAGACAGAAATGGTTTGAGCAAGCCATGCAAGACATCACTATGACTTAGACAATAGTGGGAAGTCCAAATCTTCAACATCCTTGTGATGATCAACAGTAGCATACTGATGCCAAGATCGGTAGTCTATGACGGTGTCCGTGTACTCCAAGGTCACATCTTTTTGGAACTTGACTCTTGCCTCCATAGCATCTGGATACAATGCTCAAGCTCCTCTATCCAACTCATTTGAAAGCATGTACATCATTATCTTCAATGCGGTTGGACCAACAACATACTTATGCATGGTGTCTGCACTGATTGACAAGTCTGGGATGGTGGCTATGTGCATCAACTCGTGAAAGTACAAGTCAAGCTCTAGTTAGACTTGTGCCTTTGTCTTCTCTTGGGTGAGAGTCCCAATAGATGGGATCACATGTGCGCACACCATAAAATCCATACTCTTGAATATACATGCATGGGAAGTCTATAGACTAGTGATGAGCTGTGGGAGCTCTTCATAGTTCCAGATATGACTCCGGATGTGTGCCTTCAGCTCAACTGCTCTAGGATTCATCCTCTTATGCAAGTGAAGCGGGGCCCCCTTGTATCTCATCGCCCACATTTGCATATAATCAATAACATCATGCATGTTATACAAGATACGTGCTCTTCTGACACATTGTTGCTGCCATCCGTTGAGATGGACGACTGCTTTATGCACAGTACAAAACTTGGAATACAACGCCTGCATAAATGTGTCAAGGGACAATAATTCATCTAGTATTTCCTTCCTCTATTCTACTCAGGCGAAATTTGTCACCAACTCTCCGCCTTGCTTGGCCGTCTATAGTTCCTTAACCATTCACTCATTCTCAACTATCATAAAGTAGAAATTTGAGCTAGTGGCTTCAGCATATGCTCTAGTGACACTGGCCAAGGCCGCTAGATGTGTGTGCGTGTCAGACACAATCAATCATTCCTCATATTGTGAAGGAGATGTATGATCTTTCGGAGTTAACAGTCTACGTGATTGCACAACTATATGTTGAGACTTATTGAATGAGATGTTGTGCATCTCTCCTTCCAGCTGATCTCCAAGGATCTCAGTGTCTCCTTAGTCACTTGGGACTTTCTCATCTTCTGGATGCGGTGAAGCTGGTGGGTCAACCTCTTGGTGGTGAGGCATGAGGCCAATGTCCTACTCTGACTCTTTTTGCTTGATGTCTGTATCCATCTATTCAAGCGCTTGCTCTATTCCTGAGAAAAGTCTTGCTCCTATGATGGTTCACCCTGTTTTCCTGCTACCAGCTATTCTGATGAGTCCACTACCTGTACGGGTGTTATTTCATCTATTTGCACATGTTGTGCCCCCTACTATACCTGTTGCTACTATGCTTCCCTCTCATGTTTGCGTAGCTCTTGTTCCTTTCATAGTTTCTCGTTCAACTCATACAACTCATTCTCTTTTTCCTCCATTCTTTGTTTCTCTCTCTACCTTTACAATTTTCTCTTGTCGCGTTGTTGTCTCTTTGCCTCTATGGCCATAGCTGCTTTCTCCACAAGTGTATCTTCTCAGAACTTACATCTTTGCTCTTCCTCCATGTGATTGACAATCTTCCTCTTGCCATTGTTGTGCATTGGTATGTTCACCTCTACTGCTGTTGCTAATTCTAGTCCTCTCGGGGATGCTACTTCATGTTGCTTCACTAGCCATTCCACAGAGAAGTCGACCAGTTAATTGAGTCTGTAGGAGTTGTAATAATATCTCCATGGGTCCTCCTCCACCCAATGACATGTCTTTTGGATCCAATTGAACTGTACTCTTGTGCAGTGATCTTTCACAAGACAGTGCGGGTCATATTGATTGTAAATTTGGAGGTCGAATGGATACTTCTTCATCTACTCTACTTTGAAATCCACATGCTTGAAACTCTAGATCTCGTATAACCCAATTCATAGTGGAAGAGCGGGCCAAGGTGCCCTCTTCTTCCAGTGTAGCCTAGCTGTCAATCTTGTCAAGATGTGATATGCTAGTTCCTGCATGATGAGTATGACAAAGGAAAAATTTGGTAGAACATGTGGAAGATTCTCCGTGTTTTACATCCGTATGAAGGTGCCAGATGGTGAGGCATACCAATCAGTAATGTCCATCAGTGCCTCCATTTTTGCCTTCGCCATGCAGGGTGGACCCTATTCAAATATCATCTTGTAAACCGGGGTGACAAAATGATTAGACATCCATGAGATAACTCCTTTGAAGCTACATCCAGTCAAAATATTACAATAAGTGTTCACAGTAGTCTCGTCGATGACCATGCCCACTTCAAACCTAGGAACTCCTGTCGGGTACAGATTGCTTCCAAGATGTAGGTGGACATGTAGATTTTTTCTTGCATACCTTTGGGCAGTTGTTGAGCCCTTGCTACATATTCCTTCAGCTGATGAGCCAACATCTTTGACCAGTTGCATACTTTGACTTCTCTGGCGAGTTGGTCCAGCGTGACCACCCAACTCTATGGGAAGGTTTTCGTGCTTTCTTAGCCATACAATTGACATGCAAAGAGGAAAAAGTATTGATACGCCTTCTATAGTATCTTTGTTATGAAACCAGCTCATGAAAAGTTAGAAATGATAGATCAATTCCTTAGAATTCAGCCTCTTCGAGGGGGAAACCTCCTTTAAATTACATAAATGAACAATTCTTGGATGATACAAATGAAAAGACCTCCTTTCTCTATATAGGAGTCTAAGGGGTCATAACATAATCAGAGCCGACATAACAATAATAATGTAAGGGCACAATAATAACAATAGTGGGCTTCTATGGGGCACAAAAGTACCAATATGGGCACTACATGGGTACATCAATATAATAAGTGGGTTGTACTAATAACAATAAGGGTTTACACTAGTAGTATAGGGGCCTAACATGCCCCTCTCCTTCAAAAAGTGTTATCCTCAACGCTTGAGTAGTTCTTGATGCTTCTGTATAAAATTATTTTCCTCCCATGTGGAATCTTCAGCGGGTAAATTCTTCCACTTGATGAGATACTCTGAAATTGATCGATTTTGTAGCTGTCGGGTTCTTGTTTTTGTGACTGCTCCAGGTTCCAATATGATTTTTCCTTCCTCTTCAACTTCTGGCAATATTGTTTGAATTGGGATCTTTTGCAACTTTTGAATAAGTGGCCATACTTCTTCATCCTTCTTCCATTCATCCCTTGCTTCGTTTATCCAATCTGGTTGGATAATAGAAATAGCACAAAACAATTCTTCCACATCCTCATCCTTGAAGAGTCTTCCCATTCGGTAAGGTCGCCATTTTTTAAGTGCATGTAGTATTGCCAACATTTCCTTCTCATAAATAGCTTGCTTGATATGTAGCAGTAAAAATACCCAATCACCTACATCAAAACATTTTTCACTACGATGTTGATCTACCTATTGTTTCATTTGATTTTGTACCGAAGTGGCGTTATCCTTTAAAAGTTGGAGAACTTGTTCTTGATGCTCGATGTGATCTTTCACTGCTTGAACCTTTTTCTTCTTTATATGTCCTTTTATCTCTAGAGTTTGAGGAGTGGTAATTTCTTCCAATCCTTCACAAGATATGGTCGAATTCATTTCTTAATGCTTGATGTGATCTTTCACTTCTTGAACATTTTTCTTCTTGATATGTCCTTCTATCTTGATAGTTTGAGGAGTGGTAATTTCGACCAATGAATTACAAGATATGGTTGGATTCATTTCTTCTTTCTCTGGGGTGGGGTCCTGGCGTATATCTTCTTCTTTTGATGTTTCTTGATCATTTTCTTCCTCCTCTTCATATTCTATGTAAAATAATTTCTTCTCAGCACACTTATGAACTTTAGTGCATTTTCTATCACAATTGTAACAAAGCCCCTTTTCTCTTTTTTCTTCCAATTGTTGTGGTGTAACCCTTGTAGGTTGTGGAAGGCTAGGAGAAACAACACTTTCATATTTATAGTTGTGAGGGGTATGCTTCCTGGTTTCCATAATTTTTCTTTCCAATATGTCACAAAGCCCTTTTACTCTTTCCAATTGTTGTGGTGTTGCTCTAAAGAAGGTGTTGCTCTTTGTATCCTCATAATGTACTATCATTTCCTCCGTGAAAATTGACCACGTAACAAGTTGTTTACGAGAACAAAGCCATTCATACCATAGAAATTGATCTGGTTCTAAATATGAAGATGCAATACATACCTTTTGTAACAGTGGTACACCATGTAGATCAAAATATTGCTCCATCTGAAGTATCCAATTTACTGGATCCTTGCCATCAAACTTCCTCATCTTTTTTTTTTCTTGATTTTAGGAGCTTGATCTTGAAATTACTCTAACTCTATACTTTCAGATCTCTAAGTTCTGAAATTGTGACCTATAGTATCCCTCTGTGTCCTCTTTCCAATGCCACAAGTCTGACCCAAATTGGATTCTCCAAGGAAGAGTTATGCGAAATCTCCCACAGTGACTTGATTATAGACTATTTTAGTAGAGCGAACTTGTATGACGTGCTACGAGTCACTGTTTCAACCTTTGGATCTAAAAAATGCATAAAAGAAACTACCGTCCATCCTCTTTCTGTACTTTCTTATGAAATTTCAATCCGATCCCTAGAGAGAAAGTTATGACGATTTTCCCCAGGTCACCTATTTGGAATGTAATTCAGGAGTCTGCAAAAAGACCAACTTCCTCAGATCATATCTCCCCAAATATAGTGCGAAAAGCTCTGAAATTTGGACCCAAGGTTCAGTGTGATTTCTTCTCAAATGGGTTTTTTTTTCAACTTCAGAAATGTCGCAAAAAAAAGTTATACCGAAAATGCCACGATGACTTGTTTGGAGCAGCGAAACCCTAGAATCCAAAGCTCTGATACAAAATGTTATGAAACCAACTCAAGAAAAGATAGAAAAGATAGATCAACGCCTTAGAATTCAGCCTCTTTGAGGGGGAAACCTCCTTTACATTACATAAATGAACAATTCTTGGATGATACAAATGAAAAGACCTCCTTTCTATATATAGGAGTCTAAGGGGTCATAACATAATCAGAGCTGACATAACATAAGGGGTCATAACATAATCAGAGCTGACATAACAATAATAATGTAAGGGCACAATAATAACAATAGTGGGCTTCTATGGGGCACAATAGTAACAATATGGGCACTACATGGGTACATCAATATAATAAGTGGGTTGTACTAATAACAATAAGGGTTTACACTAGTAGTATAGGGGCCTAACAATCTTCGTCTTGTAGATATGGTTGGGTGTCAACTTGAATCTAGTCAGCTCCTTTACCCAGCTCTTTAGAATGTCTCTGGAGTTTGCATTGTTGTTGGGTAAGCTGAAGGGAATCTCCATGATAATCATGACATCTAATACATCTCATCATAATCCTATGCCCTGAAGGTTTCAATCTTCATCCCACTAACACTGCTCAAGGTCATCATCTTGGGATCAGTGTGCGAGACGATCCAATGTATCATGTCCGTGCATGGGAGCATGGGGTATCTGCATGAAATCTGGTACAAGCCGGACTTGTGTATGTTCACGTATACTTGGAGGTCTTGAAGATCTTACCCAAATGTGCCTACAAATACATCATTGACCTCTTTCAATTTCAGCTTGATGTCCTTGTCTAGAATCAACTTGGTATCTTCATAGATCGGTAGACTTGTGGACACTCACTCAACTGCTGCTCTAATTGCACTTTCGTCAGTGTCCTTTAATCCTACTCTCTTAGAGGCCATTGATCATGAACTGTTAAGAGGCAGACAAACACCAACTAGATCTGGAGACAAGAAGACATGCATGGGCAGAAATCTGTTAGCAAAAACCAAAGCAAATTCGGGAACGACATAACACATACCTGGGGATTGATTGGCAATGATTGTGTAATTTCTTTTGGGAGGCTAGGAGACTGGCTGCCAAACTTGTGAAAAAGTAGTCTAGGCTGTCTGGGAGGCATGATTGGATGCTGCAATTTCACACTGCACAATTCAGGCTAACTGCTGACTGTTGGAATTGCGCAATGGGTAATTTCAGCTGGCAATGGTTGCAGGCTCAGTGACTGCGTTGCGCAATTTTCTGGGCCAGCAGTCACTGTCCCTCAAAATTGCGCAAAGTAGGCCTAGAGAATAGTTATTGGGAAGAAATTTCCATTTCCTGAGGGGAAGACAAAGCCTTGCCTCTTAGGATTGTGCAATGTTGTTTTGGTGAGGCGAAGTCTGGGCAAGGCTGCCCAGACCTGCCGATGAGCAATTGAAAGCAAATGTGAAAGTGAATGCATGGTGATACTGAGTGTAAGAAGAACCAAATGATCATGCATTCAAATAGTGAATGAAATATTTAGAAAATGGGACAGCATGAATGTGGGTGAAGCGAGTTGTCGAATCAATGATCGTTCGTGCAAAACAGTTTCATACATGCGACAACAATGAGATACTAGCGAAAACTGAAATGGTGCTTGTACAAGTTACTATGCATGTAAAAGACAACAAGGGCTCAAAGAAATCAGGTAAAGAACACTCACACAAGCGAAAACACAAAAAGCGATAGAAATGATGCAAAAGACAAGTCGAGACCACTTACCCGTGAATAGCTGAGATGGATGTGTCGAAGAGTCCTAGATGTGATGTGGGATGTCAGAGCTCCAATATCAATGTGAAGAAATGAGCTCTGAAGCGTTGAATAAATAATTTTGAAGCTCATGATGTGCATGCCATAAATCTAAGAAAGAGTGACACTTGGAGGAAATATTTTAAAACGATATTTGCATGTAACCTTCGGCTGCTAAAAATAGCTCCCTAAAATCTAGGGATGCTTTTTGTATGTTTATTTTTCTATTCTGAGAAAAATTAGCCCATGCATGCAAGTCAAGTTTCATTGGTCCCGGGTGGATCTGGTCAAACCAACTGCACATGAAAGAGCTTGCTCAATTGCTGGGAGAAATTACACATTTCTGGGAGGGAGCTAGGTTGGCTACCCAAGAGATTTGTGCAATTTCTGAGCAGAGCAGCTGACTGCTACCTAGGATTGTGCAATTCCTGGGCTTGGTAGCCCTGCTGGGAGGAATTTTGCAATTTTCTGGGTGAAGCTTGGCTGCCAGATTTGCGCAATTCTGGAGCCTAGCAGGCTGCTAGATAGAATTTCACAATTTTTGGAGGGAAGGCTAGTTTCCCTCCAGAATTGCACAATTTCTTAAGGGAGCTTCTCAGCCTGCAGCTAGACCAAGTCCGAAGAAACAACCTGTGAGGGGAATGCAACAAGCTTTGATAGACAGGCTACCTTTCTGCAAGAAAATCATTGAAGCTTTTGTACTTTACAAAGCAAGAAATGCTGTTGTGAAAGGTTGGTAGGGAGGCTCCAAAAAGAAGCTAAGGAAAAATTTTGGAGGGTGGTTGTAGCTGCTACAATAGAACTTTTCTACATCATTTTGAGGCACCAAATGGTATTTTTGGGGGGGATTACAGGACCTAGAATTTGTGCTAATGCCACTAAGATTGATCCACACAATGAGACATTCCCAAAAGTGTAAAAATACCCTCAATTGGATCTAGTATGTGAAAGTTTTACCTCCCACATGCTGACTTACCTTATTGACCACCATGGTATAAATGAATGCCATGTCACCCCAATACTTAAAATTGTGGATTAGCCATGGGTGGACCTTCAAGAACATTCTAGAAAACACAAAAGTCAAATCACTAACTCTAGACTACTATTGAACTTATGTTACAATACATACTTGGAGGAAAATGCACTCCATTCTGTGTCATTGCATTTGTTCCATAATTTAGCAACGTAACTATGAGTGGTAAGTTAGAGAGGAGAATAAAGGGGGATAAGGTTTTGTAACCACCTTACAAGGAACATTACCTCAGGTAGCTCCATAGATATACTGACCTTTCCTTGTATTTGCATATTTTAATTCTAGGGAAAAGAAACCATAGCAACTCAGTTTCACTTTCTAGATAGTTTTTCTCTCTTAATGGGTTTCAAGGGTAAATCTTGTTTTTATTTGTAGATGGTGCAAGATTTTTTATTGTCTTTATTTTTCATATTTAATGTATTTCATGCATTTAAGCCCAAACAATAATTAAAGAATCTAGGATCTAAAGTATATTAACATTCACAGTAAATATGTATGTATTTTATCAAATCCATTGTAATGAACTAAAGTGGAATTTCCATCTTTCATGTTTCATCTAGTTCATACATTTAAGAAGGTAATAAAAAAATCTATTATCTAGAGCAAGGATGATGTAATTGATGTTTTTTTAGAGTTTTTTGGCACCTCAGTTGGTGTATAGAGCTGATTGGGTGGAACAGAAAGATATTACGGGACAAAAGATATATCTTTTGGGTTTTGTATAACTAATGTAAATTCATCTTAACTCTAGATCTATTAAGCAATACAAAAAGAAGTTGGGATGCAAATAATTGCCTTAAATATACTACATTAAGATGGACTTATGTTGAGATTGATAATCTCAAGGGAGTTTACTGGATTTTCCCCAAAGATCTCAAGTTAAGATAAATCTATACTGAGGCTAATAATCTCAATAGAATTTACTAGATTTGAACTTATAACCTATGGCATTTACATCAAAGTCATCCCTTAAATGAATTATTGAATTGAACGAGATAACCATTAGGAATAGTATATATTCGTGCATAATTCTAAAGATTATCTCTTTCATTATTACTCTGAACTAAATTACTTTAAAAGGAAATCTAAATTCCAAGCCATTCTTCCTTTAAAAAAACTATTTATTTTTTTCAAAATTTAAATGGATTAAACCGAAAATTTTCATTAGGAACAAGGTTTTGATTTGTAAATTGCATGAATAATGAAACATAATATAAAATGTTATAAGATTGTAATAAAGAGGGAAAAAATGTATAATGTTTCTAACATATATTAATAGAATAAGGAAGTCCATCTGATCCTTAATTAAAAAATTAACAATTTTAAAATATTATTAAACATAATATAAAAAGTTACTTAGGATTGTAATAAATAGAGAAAAAGTATTTTGAGAGATATAATGGCTTGAGTGGCAGCGATGTTCTCACAACGTACTTTAAGAAAATATAGTTTTAATTTTATTTGCATTAATAAAATTACATTTTTTTTCTTTCGAAAAAAAAGAAAAGTGTATAATGTTTCTTATATTATATTAATGGAATAAGAATAGATTATCTTATTTTTAATAAAATATTAACATTTTTAAAATATTATAATTTTAATCTTTCTAAAATATTATAGAATTAAAAGTAACTTTTTATTAGAGATTAGGCTGATATTTTGGGTGGTCGTAGATCAATCAATTCTAACATTCACAATCCAATATTTTGTTTTAAAAAAACATGGGAAAATCACACCAAGGCTTGTACGTTTTAGTAAATTCTCAAACTAACAAGATCACAGAAATTAATTCCATATTTTCAATGATAATGATAATGATAATGGTAATAATGATAATGATAATGATCATAATGATAATGATAATAATAATGATAATAAGAATCCAATTTTAAAATTAAAAATTACAATCAATAATTATAAAAAGTAATGAATTGCATATTCAGATAATACATGTTATTAATCCCTGCCATCTCACAATGTTATGGAACTATAATAATCTTTTTTCTTTTCTTATTTACTTTTTCATTCAACTTCACTATCTTATTTGGCCTCTTCTTGAGGCCAAAGAGGCTAGACTATATGTTATTCTAGGTTTAGACAATTCATTTTTTTAAATGTTTCGCACTAGAGAACTAATGTTAACATTAATTTATTGTTGTAGGTAGTTGCATGAATTAGCTATGTTTATTTGGTTTATTGGCTATGTCGCAGGTAATTGCATGGAGTGCCTAAGGGATTACAGGTGTATGTGTCCATGCAGATCTAGGTGGATGGATGCTCTGCGACTCTTCTTGAAACTGAATCGACATTATGGGTAGTCTGAGCACTCCCTTCTACTCATATGCATGAGAGGCCTTCCTCTTGCCTTTGGCTAACTGTTGGATTGAGATTATTGGATGGATTGGTGGAGAAAGGAGGGGTAAACCCTCACTACCCAGCAGAGCAGGAGGCTTACCTTAAAGTGTAGGTCTATGATCATGGATATGGTCCCACTGGAGTGGTGGATATCAAGTTATTTTGAGATTATAGAACTTGGTTTTGTGATTGAAACCTTCTACTCAACTCTGTTGTTGTAAAAGTTGTCATTCTATGATTGGAACCTTCTGCTCTCCTCTGCTATTGTAAAAGCTACCATATATGCCTTTAGTCTATGCCTTTGTCAATGCCACCCACTTTTGAAATCACAGCTCGGTCTAAATATCGTTCTACAACAGGGTAACAAAATCAATCTCAATTTGGCCCTCGCGGGCGTAAAGAAGTTGGGCATTGTTGTTGGTGAGCTGTGAGTTTCCCTAACCTTGGTCCTCTGTCTCTGCTACCAGTGCTAATCCTGACTGAAGCTTGGTTCCTGGGACGTGAAGTCAGGCGACTAGCAGAGAGCTCGAACTCACTAAGCGCTATGAGGAGGGTGATGAGCCCCAAATTTGGTAACATTTTGGGCTCATTTGGCCTAACTACCTTTGCTCAATCCTTCATTTTTCATAACTTCTGCATCATTTTTTAGTATGTTTATGTCATTTGTACGAATAACGGTAGTCACTATTCCTAGGTGGCTAACACGTGCTCATTTCAGGATTTTTTGACACATGTGGAGCAAAACCAAGCAGACAAGGGCTAGGAGACAGCGAAGCTTGGGTTGAGGATTCGTAGGGGGGTTGTCTATGGCATTAAATAGCCTCCCTCGGGATCTTCATCCCCAACTCCGAGCTCCAAAGGCTACCAAAACCGGATCTAGAAGGCAGCCAAACAGATTTTGTGGAAGCAGCTGTTCACTCCCAGTTTGGTCAGCCAAGTCCCATAGATTTAGGAGGCCAGCTTGGGCCTCGTGGTGTATAAATGATAAGGCTTCAGACTTCGAAGAGGACTTTTGGAAAAACTTTTGCACATTCTGCACTACAAGCTGCCAGCTCTGTTTTGTTCTTTTGTAGCCATTATTGGCATGACTCTTGACTTATTATTTTTTTAATGGGAAGCAGTCAGATTTGATCTCAGCTCTAAGTTTCTAGAGGAGCCATAGCTCTCGGGGTTGGGCCCAACCTGAGAGCCTAGGGCCTCCTTCTTTGTATTGATATCTTTCCTTTCAACATTATGATTTTCCTTGTATGCATTTGAAACGTAGTTTGTTGAGGTAGATTTCATTGTGTGGTTAAGTAGGTCATTATTGAAAAATAGAGTTGCTTCAGATATCTAGAATAAAGTAATGAGATAAGAATTGATAAGAGCTCCAGAATTGCTTGCACTCTCATTTTCACCTCTTCCTAGGGGCTGGAGTTGCTGACAGTGCTACCCAACAAAAAGACTAGGTTGCTTACCCATGCAATCTTTGGTGCAATGTTTTCATTTGTAGGAGTTAGTCATGCGTTTAGATCTTTTGGAATGTTTCTTTACATAAGTGCTGTACATGGTTCTCTTTCGGAATAAAGCTTTTGTTCATTGGTTTCATTAACAGTTAGGATAGATTAGTTAATATTTTGATTGTGTGCAGGACGTGGTTGATTTGGTTAAGTATACACTGTGCGGTGCATCTCCATAACTCTCTCGTCCATCTAAGCTTCGTCCAGGCCAACTGCTCCATCTCCAAGTTAGATCCCTCGTCTCACAACGACTCTTTTACCCACGTCACCCTATCTTCTTGCCCTTCCATTGCCTCAGCCCTCTTTAAGACAAGCTAGCTTTCCACACCCTCTTGTCACTTCATCCCTCTGTCACTAAGTCATTTCAGACCCCTATCCTACCTCCCTATCCATTCATGCATCCTTTTTCACTCACCCATCATCCAAAATCCAATCGTAGAACATCCTGTAGAAATTTCTGAACATCCTGTAGAAATTCTGAAACATCCTGTAGAACCCCTGCAGACTTCCTGTAGAAGCTCACAAATGAGGTTTCCTGATAGCCAAACTTTGTGAAACTCTCTAGAAGGGTGTTAGGGACTCCTTAGACCCCCTCTGAACCTTCCCAACCTTTTCCAATCCTTTATCCTCCTCGATCCACCCCTGCATAGTAAAAAGCCAGTTAAAAGCACACGCATGATAATTCAAAAACTTATTCAAAAAAATACAAAAAGATGTGTTCTTTAGATAGAGATAGCATAGTCATGAGCATTTTACCTTTGTAGAAGTAATGGCATCTTCTTCAATAGTTTGCATCCTTTCCTTTGCACAAGTAGGGTTGGTTGGTAGAATTAGGGTTTGCTAGGGTTTGCGTTACTTCTTGGCTTCCAGTTTCTTTCCACAAGTAGATTAGCTTCCTTTGAGTTAGCTTTCATCCATCAGTTAAAAAGCTTCTTCTAAGAGCTCATAGAAGTTGGCTTAAGCCCCTAGCAGACTTGTGCCAGCTGACCAAGTGACAGTTGCGGCAAGAGTTAGTACTTGTGCATACAGCACCGTCGCTTCCAAGTTTGTTACGAACTACCGGGTTGATAAAATTAAGGAAGGGAGTTCCAGGAGTTGTAGCATTATTGCTA
Organism: Pinus tabuliformis; assembly: GCA_031772625.1. Taxonomy (NCBI): domain Eukaryota; kingdom Viridiplantae; phylum Streptophyta; class Pinopsida; order Pinales; family Pinaceae; genus Pinus; species Pinus tabuliformis. The sequence continues at coordinate 657,296,417 of CM062815.1, forward strand.
CAATAATGGGGCTCACCATCCTTTTTTGGCGCCGTTGCCGGGGACGCGTCAGAGTATTGGTGATTGTTGCTTTTCTTCTATTTTCCTACTCTCGCCTTCTGCTAAGTAGTTTATTTCATTTCCATTCTGCAATTTCATTTCCACAAAAGTAGCGTAGACATTTCCTGCTTTCATAGATTAGCATTTCAATTCCGCAATTTCATTTGTGCAAGCGTAGATTAGCATTTCAAATCCGCAAGCGTAGCCTAGCATTTCATTCTTGCAATTTCATTTGAGAAAAATAGATTAGTCCTTTCATGCTTTCATTACAATTCCGCATTTCCATTTCAGCAAGATAGTTAGTTGCAGTTCAATCTATTTTAGTTTTGCAGGTACCAGAAAAAACAAAAGCAATGAAAAGTCTTTCCATTTCATGCCTCGTAGAAATCGAGATAAAACAAGCAAATTCTTACCCAACACCCCCACCACTTCACTGAGTCACCCTTCTCTCTTCTTTGGTGACAATGATCCAGAAGAACCTATAGGCGAGCCTCCTTAGATATACGAAGATCCTATAATAGAAGAAGAGTTAGAGAACACTCCATCTGAAGCCATGGATGACAATAGAAGAGAAGATAAGAGAATAGAAGGTGCCTTTCCCATCCGAGAGACCAATGGAGACATGAAAATGAAAAACATAAGCCCCTCCGCTTTACCTCACTTCCATGGACTGACTATTGAAGACCCTGATACCTTCCTGTTTGAGTTTGTTGTCCTTTGTCGAACCTATGACTATACCGAAGATGAGCAAAAACTGAAACTCTTTCCCTCTACCCTCAAGGATGCAGCATTACGCTGGTTCATGGGCTTACCTGGGAACAGTATCACCACTTGGGCTCAGATGCAGCAAGCTTTCAATACCAAATACCGGGACTACTGTAGGTCCAAGGAAGCCAAGGGAGAAATATTTCGGATGACCATGGGAAATGATGAGTCTTTAGAAGATTACGAGGAAGGGTTCCAACTTAGCTATAAATGGTCCAGGTGCACACTTGACCCTGAATCTCTCAAGTTGGTCCTGCTCCGAGGAGTCCCTGAAGACCTTTTAGATACCCTTCACATGCTAGCTGGAGGAGATATTTACCAACTACCTTATGAGGATATAAAGACTGTGTTTAGAAACCACTCTAGGGCAGCCCGGAAAAGAGGTAGAGGAAACCCCCTCTCAGCTAGTATTCCTTTCTCCAAACATGAGTTTTCAAATCAGTTAGAGGACCTCAAGAGTGAGGTGAGATAGACCATTGCCATGCAACTTGATACATTCCAATTCCAGCAGAAGAAAGAGGAAGCTGAGAGGGCTTTGGCTATCTTCTGCCCTAGGTGTACAAGGAAGCACCCTAAGAACGAGTGCCCATTACATTCGGTGGAGGTATGTTTCGTTTGTGAGGAGGACCACCCCACAAACCAATGCCCAACCTTACCTGGGCTTAAAGCCATGTACCAAGGAACGGAGGCGCCCACTGAACCTCTCTACTTCCTCAACCAAAGGAGGCCACATGGACCTAGCCTTTACCAATAGGGGATGCAAGGGACATCCCAAGCTTATTATAGCCCCAACCAATCTGCTCCTATGCCTTCCTAGGGTCCTCCTGCTCATCCTTCCTAGTCTGTGCCTCCTCCATGGTCTTACCCACATCAATACCATACTTAGCCCACTACTCATTCATTTCACTCACATGTCCAGCCGCAGCCTCAGTGGAATACACCTCAACCGGGGTGGAGGCCCCAGTACAACACTCCTCCCGCCATTTTGCCTCCACCACCAGCTCAACCACAACCATTACCTCCTGCTCCTCCAAGACAACCCAAAATGCCTACTCAACCGAACCCGAACCCCAACAACCGACAGGCCCAGCAGGTATGTACTGGGGAAACACCATGCCCTACCTATGCTGTGGAGATCTAGGAGATCAACCTGCGATCTGGAAAGACTCTTCCGGATCGCCAACCTCCTCCCCCAGAGGACGAGGAAGATAAATAGGAAAGTGAACCAAAATCCATTCCACCCTTTCCTGAGAGACTAACAACAACCACACAACCCAACCCAGAGGAGGATGAGCTTCTAGGAGAACTCAAACAGTTGTGTGTGAAAATACCCCTTCTCCAGGCCATCAAAGATGTACCGATATACAACAAACTGGTTAAGGAAAAGTGTTTCAGACACCCAGGCAGGTGAAAAAGAGATGCCTCAACCATCAATGTCATAGGACAACTGTCTGATCTTATGTTGGGGCAAGTAATCTGCCCAAAGTATTTGGATCCTAGGAGTCCTGTAGTTGATGTCCACATCAATGGCACCATCATACCCCACACTTTGATTGATTTAGGGGTTGCCATTAATGTGATGACCAGAGATACCATGCTCAAACTCAACCTTCAGGGTTCCTTAAGAAAGACCTCGACAGTCTTGCAGCTAGCAGATCGCTCCACCGTGACTCCTGAAGGGATTGTGGAGGATGTCTTGGTCTCTGTTGACTCTTGGGAGTACCCTGCAGAATTCTTGGTTCTTCAACCAAAGGCAAAGCTTACTGGATACCCCCTTATTTTGGGAAGGCTTTGGTTAGCCACTGCGGATGCTTACATAAGCTGCCATACAGGAAACATGACCATCAAAAATGGTCCTATGTCCAAGCAGCTAGTCCTATACCCTCCTACCCAACCCCTATTAGAGCATGACTTACCACTTTGGTTGGAAGAAGGAGAAGAGGATGAGGTGTACTCTGCACCCTTGTTCACCCTAGAAACCACCAGGGGAGGTCCTCAAACCGAGGATGATTTGATTGAGACCTTGATTCAGAATCCACCTCGCAGTGCATTGTCCTTAGAGAAATTGGTGGAGGATACCCAAGCCAGCACCTTAGTGGACCTTTGTGTGACCAATCCAATCACTCCCAGAGTCAAAAATGTGGAGTTTGGCCCCGAGAGAACGTTAAAGATCAGCTCCTCCCTATCTCCTTCCCAGGAAAAGGAGCTGTGTAGCATGTTGGCCAGTCATCTAGATGCTTTTGCTTGGAGCTATAAGGAGATGAAAGGAGTCCATCCTTCAGTCTGTACCCATCACATCTACATCAAAGAAGATTGTAAACCGGTCAGGCAACCTCAAAGGAGAATGAATCCAGCCCTTAAGGACATTGTGAAAGAAGAATTGCAAAAACTGTTGGATGCAGGATTCATCTACCCCATCTCGGATAGCGAGTGGGTGTTCCCTCTAGTGTTGGTTCCCAAGAAAAATGGGAAGTGGAGAATCTATGTGGACTACCGAGAACTGAACAAAGCCACCAAGAAAGACCACTTTCCTCTACCCTTCATAGATCAAGTGTTGGATGGACTGGCAGGGAAGAAGTTTTTCTCTTTCCTGGATGGGTTTAGCAGGTATAATCAGATCCAAATCAGCCCGGAAGACCAAGATAAGACCACCTTCACTTGTCCTTGGGGTACCTTTGCTTACCGAGTTCTTCCCTTTGGGCTATGCAACGCTCCTGCCACCTTCCAGAGAGCCGTCTTGAGCATCTTTTCTGAGCTGGTCCATGATTCGGTGGAGATCTATATGGATGACTTCACTCCTTATGGGTCCAACTTCCAGCAAGCATTGTCCAATCTGGGAAAAGTCCTAACCAAGTGCATTGAGATGAACCTGTCCCTTAGTCCTAAAAAATGTGAATTCTTGATGACTGAAGGGACCGTGCTAGGACATACCATTTCTCGCCAAGGGTTACAGGTGGATACTAACAAAATTGCTCTCATCAAAAAGGTTCCACCCCCTTAGAAGGTAAGAGATGTTCGAAGTTTCTTAGGCTTGGCAGGATATTATAGAAGATTCATTAAAGACTTCAGCAAGCTAGCCTCGCCATTGTTTGGCCTCTTAGCAAAAGATGCTGAGTTTAAATAGACTGACGATTGTGAGAGGGCTCTGAATGAATTAAAGGATAAGTTGGTGTCTGCCCCAATCTTGAGAGGTCCAAATTGGGCCCTACCTTTCCACATCCACACTGATGCCTCGAACAAAGCCATAGGGGCAGCCTTAGGACAAGTTGAACAAAAACTTCCATACGCCATATACTTTGTCAGCAAGAACTTATCCAAGGCAGAACTGAATTATAGTGTAACTGAGAAAGAATTCTTGGTCGTGGTCCATGCCCTGAACAAGTTCCGGCACTACATCACTGGCTATCAAACATTTGTACATACTGATCATGTTGCAATTAGATATTTAATGAATAAACCAGATGTGAATGCTCGTATTATTAGATGGTTACTTTTGTTGCAGCAGTTTGATTTGACTATCGTTGACAAACCAGGTAAAGAAAATGTTGTTGTTGACTTCTTGTCTAGATTGGATTTACCTGCAGGTGAGGATGGAATAGTGGATGACCAGATGCCAGATGAACATCTGTTTGCTATCTCAGTACTCTCTCCATGGTTTGCTGATATAGCAAACTACCTTGTCTCAGCACAGTTCCCTCCGCACCTATCCTCAAGAGAGAAGAGCAGAATCATAAGGAAGAGTGCCTCATTCATTTGGATTGGGGGCAACCTGTTCAAGCTTGGCCCCGATCAGATCTTAAGGCGTTGTATAAGGGAGGAGGAAGTCTTTGACATCCTCCTAACCTATCATGATGGGCCTTGTGGAGGACATTTTGCAGCCAAAAGAACTGCCTTCAAAATTCTACAGGCAGGCTACTATTGGCCCACGCTTCATCAAGATGTCAGAAGATATATCAGCCAATGTGACCGATGCCAAAGGATGGGGAAACCGACTCCAAGGGACGAAATGCCTCTCCAACCTCAAGTGACTCTTAAGCCATTTGAGAAGTGGGGTATGGATTTTGTGGGTCCTATCAATCCTCCTTCAAGGCAAAGGTATTACATCATTCTGTGCACAGACTATCTGACAAAGTGGGCAGAAACCAAGGTAATCAAAGCAGCGACAAAGGAAAAGGTGGCTGAGTTTTTAAGAGAAAACATCTTCTACAAATTTGGCTACCCAAGAGAGCTAGTCACCGATCAAGGAAGCCAGTTCACCTCCAACTTAATTGAAGACCTACTCGCTCATCACAAAATCAAGCATAGGACTTCCACCCCCTATCATCCTCAAGCAAATGGGCAGGTGGAAGTCACCAATAGAGCATTAGAAGGGATCTTGACTAAGGTGGTCAGCAGCAGTAGAAAAGATTGGGCAGGTTGCCTGGTTGAGGCCACTTGGGCTTACAACACCACTTGGAAGACCACAATCGGCTTCACACCTTATGAGCTGGTCTATGGGAAGAGAGCTTTGCTGTCAATTGAGTTCGAGTACAACACCTTGAGGATGGCAGCTCAACTGGACCTAGATCTCAGCCATGCCCAACAAGAAAGGTTATTGCAGCTGAATGGGCTGGATGAACACCGAATGCAGGCCCTTCTCCACTCAGAGGTGGTTCAACTTTAGAGGAAGGTATGGCATGACCAACACCTCAATGACAAGCAATTCCAGCCGGGAGATTGGGCGGTGTTGTACGATTCTAGACATAAGGATTTTAAGGGGAAGCTGAGAACAAGATGGCTGGGACCATATGCAGTGGAGAAGTGTAATGACAATGGGTCTATTCTTATTTGGACCATTGATGAGGAAACCATCCCCATGCTCATCAATGGGCATCGACTAAAGATCTACAGGAAACCTCTTTCGAGGCAAGAATTCATCAAAATTGTGGAAAAATCAGTGTTGGTCATAGAGAAGGGTTCTGCCTCTGTTTTGGGCATACCCTGAACATCGAAAAAAAAGAAAAAAAGAAAAAATAAAGATCCTTGGGTGAAAACCTTTTTGAGGCTCCCAAGGCAGATGGTAGGGGTGAAAACCTCATTGAGGCACCCCTGCTGTCTTTCTGAAAATTTTTGAATAAAAAAGACCCTTGGGTGAAAACCTCTCTGAGGCGCTCAAGGCAGATGGTAGGGGTGAAAACCTCACTGAGGCGCCCCTGCTGTCTCTCAAAAAAAAAAAAAAAAAAAAAAAAAAAAAAAAGAAGAAAGAAAAAAAAACAAACAAAGAAAAAGAAAACATAAAAGAAGGAAGCAGAAACAGGAAAACAGGCTCAAGATTTGACAATTCATGCAGGTTGCAGGTATTCCATGCAGAAAAGGAGGTCTCTCAACTCAAGGACAAGGGTCCCTACTATGCTACCAGGTGACCTCACCAGCACTCCCTCCAGAAACACTCATCTCTTCCAAGGTCTGGGCACGATTTGATCATAGTTTAGCCTTCTATAGGAAGCTACAGGATTTTCTACAGGAAGTTCTGTATTTCTACAGGAAACTTCCTGTAGAATCTTTGGACGGCCCAGAACCGACTATGTGGAAGAATTTGAAGCCCGAAGTCCAATAAGAAGGCATGCAACCAATGCTTTTCTCCATCACCCACTGCTATCGCCTCCTTCTACCACCCCTGCTGCCATACAATGAAAATACCTGCACAATCAAATCAGAACGTTGGATTCTCAGAAGAAACAATTCTCAAATGGAATAAAGTATGCAGAGGCCAATGCGCTACTTATCAAGGCAATCCAAGGACCCTACAACCGTGACCGTGATTCCACCGTTTCGGCATGCACCCTAGGAGGAGAAACGGCTATAGGATATCCTACAGGAATCCTGCAGCAGTTGATCCGGCTAGAGCATACACCATGAAGGCACCTGCAACTCATAAAGCTGGCGCATGCACCATCCGTAGCCAGGCAACCGGTCTCGTAACTAGCAACAGTCGGCAAGAAGGAACTCCTGTGCCTGTGCGTGTAGCAGCAGTAAGCGGATCCGTCACCCTCGTCCTCAAGCATGAAAGTAACGTCGCGGCTACACAGGTAAGTGCCTCACCCTGTTTCGTCAAATTACATGAACAATGCTCTAAAATGTGTGCGAGTATGAAAATGAATGGGTTGAGCAAGTCGGGTAGCCATTCAACTGGCCACCATGACCAGTCCGATGGTCTAGTCCGATCCGGAAAGCGTTGGTTGTGTCAAACAAGACAGGAAATGGACACGTGGGAAGCATCTAGTCGGAGAGAAGCGGCGATTTAATAGAAAATGGTGGCGGTAGATATGCAGGGAATGATTCGGCGGTTAGGCAGACTTACAGTGGAATGATAGCAGGTGACGTCATCCAACGGGCCAACGGGGACAGCTCACCCCCGCGCCACGAGTTCCGCAGGGATTCAAATCCACCGGCTAGATCGCGTATGGCACTCCACTCATTTATCCTCAACCGCTTTGCAGTCGAGTAAGCATCCGAAATTTCCTGAAGACTGTTACTCCGAGTCCTCGGCCTATTCAAACATCCGGTGGTTGCACAGAAGGCCCAGAACCACTGACGCGCTCTCCAGAACCCATGCACGACTTCTACAGGAAGCTGCGCTATAGGAAGCTCACCGCTACGGAGGAAATTAAACTATTCATGTCAAAGGTGGCAAGTTGGAACGAGGTAAGCCTGAACATAGTCCTCCCATGCAATTGGTTTGAAGGGTGGTGAAGTCGACATCCTAAAAGAGTAGAATTACAATCTGTGCATGAATTTGCAAGCGTCGTCTTACTTCTACATGAGAATTGTCATCGTAGTGTGTATGCGGGGTTTTTCTACAGGGTTTGGTTCATAATTGAGCCACTGTCAAGGCTCACCTGTAGATAGTCGTGAATTTACAAACTGTGTGCATGCCAGAGGCGTAATTCCGCGCTCTGTCTAAGGAAATCCCAAAGGTCCATCTTTTTATACACGCCAGCCAGCTCCAGCTAACACAGCAAGCTTTCACCATGCTGGGTGGGTTCATTAGAAAAGAGCCGACAGACTCAAAGAAGCTACGAGAAAACCTTGAGGTGGTGGACCTGTTTTCTCGTGCACGGTGGATGTCGTTCTGCGACAAGCTTCAAGGTTATGATGACGAGGTGGCAGAAGAATTCCTGCGAGCTTTGAAGCCAAAATCAAAAACGTTGGCCGTTGTCAATTTCAGAGGTTTGAACCTCAGACTCACCGCACAGTTCATCAGCAGAGTCACTGATCTCCTGATGGGGGTACCTTGGGATAAGGAGGAAAGAAAACTGGGCCAGAAGGCTAAGAAGGAGTTCTTTCTGCCGGAGGAGCAATTCTCAGAGGACAAGAACGGAGTTCGAAGAGCCAGCCTACAGCCACTCTGGAGTGAGGTTAGCCTCCAAATTATGAAATATATCACGTGCGAGGGGCGATTCAGCATTGTGTATGGATACCATTTCCAGCTACTCACAGAACTTAGGCACCAAATGGACCTACCCTTAGAAAACAAGTTGAGTATTCCTTACTTCCTCCTGCAGTCCATGACTGAATGTGCCACCAAATTACGAGAGGGAACGCCAGACCAGGTAGCCCATCATGGGCTCATTAAGCTCCTCGTGGAGGATGCACTCCACACATACACCGTCCCTCTCTCGTGGGAAGCCTTTCGAAACTTGACTAAGGATGATGACATCAAAATGTTGGCTGAGGAGCTGACCTCCTCCAGCAGTGAGGAGAAGGAACCAATTCAAACAGAGAAGAAAGGAAAAGGCCAAGAAACCATGGCCAAAGCACCAAAGAAAGAACACAAGGGGAAACAAGAGAAACACCAGGCTGCCAAAACAGAGGATGACAAACCCACATTAACACCCAGGGAGAAAAGGTTACAGAGCAGGGTGGAAAGGACTGAACAAGTCCACGTCAGTGAAGGCACCTCTAAGGCAGCCTCAGCAAAGTCAAAAGACAAAGCACCCTCGGCCAAGCAGGCTAAAACGGTGCCACCTGCTTCTACAGGAAAATCAAAAACGGCTTCTACAGGAAGCCAAAAATCAGCCACTACAGGGCTTTCTATAGGAAGTCCTGAGAAAGGAACACAGAAGGGGAAGACGGCCGAAACCCTTGCTAGGGAGGCAGTAGCTGTGCTAGCCACCCTAAGTACCCCTCCCAAGCCAAAGGAAAAATGAAAGAGGGAGACCCCTCTGTATTTCAAAGCAAGGAGAAGTGTAAGAATCAAAAAAGGCAGGCCCCAACCTCCATCCAGCGACCCAATTACCATAGAAGACACCCCCACCTTGCCAAGGGGGAGGTCCCCCTCAAAAATATCAGTCACTTATGAGTGGGGGAGCCCGAAGACAACTGCCTGGAAGGAGAGAATGGAAAGGTTGGCTTCAAAAACCCCGCTACAGGATGCTGAGGCCATTCTACAGGAAACATTGGCCAGGCTCAAGGAGACCGAAAGAATGGAGGGAGAGGCAGCCACATTACCACCAAGGGAAGACGGAGGAGACTCACGGAGGGAAGAAGAGGTAGAGAACATCCCAAAACCTAGTCCCCAGCCAAGCTTGAGCTCGTATTATAACTTTTTGGAGGCTGGAAAAATTATTCCACAGAAATTCACAGTGCCGCTTTTCTTTGCGTTGGAGGAAGAAAGAGTGAGAACCCACACGTGGATGAGGATAGCTAAATCTAAAGGAGTAGCAGATATAGGCCCCTTGGAGGAACAAATCAAGGAGGCACAGAGAGAATTAGCTATGGCCAAACACGTGGGAAACTGCCAGCGGGTATTTCTACAGGAAGAGAATGAGAAACTCAAACTGCAGCTACAGGAATAGAGGAAAGAAAGGGGCACAGCATCAGAGGACACTATAGTAGAACCTCAAGGCAAAGAAGGAATGCAAGTTGGTCTTGGGGAGCTAAACTAGCATCTACAAGAAAGGGAATTGCAAGCACAAATCGAGATATAAGCTCTCAAATAGCAGTTGCAACAAAAAGAGGCACAACTGGCCTGCATAGCCAATTGGGCCATGGATGCTCTACAATGTAGACAATCGGCCAAATCTTATGGCCTATACCTACGGGACCAGTGGCTGCAATTCCAGATTAATGCATTGGCACAGAGGGGTATCTCCCAAATCCAAGACCCCCAGTAGTTCACGGATTTATGCAATAGCAGTTCAACAGAGGACAAGGCCAAGCTATCGGAGTTCTATCTCCATAATTTGGCCCTTCCTAATGTGACTTCATGGGATCCCAACACAGTCGTGGGAGATATGCAGTTGATGGCATTTGCCTCATGGTTGAACCATGAAGAAAAGAGAGCAGCAGATATCAAAGAGGTCATGAACCGAGAGTTACGTGAACCACTGCTGATTAGAGCAGAGCCAGGGGACCCCACTGCATTGATATCAGCCCACCAACACTTAGCAACCGACTCTCAGGCTTTATTGAAATACATGGATCAGCAGGCTCAGGCCATAGCACATTTCGAGGATATGGAGTGATTATTAGGGGACAATTTTTTTCATGCTTGCACCCGCCGGTGGAACACCTTGTCCCACAGCCTCAAAATCAGGGAATATCACACTCCAACTCGAATGAGGGAAGCTCTAGTATGGGTGCCCCTCTACAGGAAGTCCATATAGAACCTCCAAGCCAGCTGGATTGGCCTCAAGCTAAGCCCACCTTTGCTTTTGGGATTGATGGAAGGCAGCACAGAGAAAGAAGAGCATAAGTAGTGGGAAGAGGTGGAAAGGAAGGCTGGGTTCCATGGCAGTGAGGAGGATACTACTTCAGAAGCCTGGGATGTGAGAGTGGCAGTGAAAGCGATGAAGGACAAGGAGCTGGATTAGTTTCTCAGGGATGAGCAATCATTTTAGCAGGGGGATGATGACGAGCCCCAAATTTGGTAACATTTTGGGCTCATTTGGCCTAACTACCTTTGCTCAATCCTTCATTTTTCATAACTTCTGCATCATTTTTTAGTATGTTTATGTCATTTGTATGAATAAGGGTAGTCACTATTCCTGGGTGGCTAACACGTGCTCATTTCAAGATTTTTTGACACATGTGGAGCAAAACCAAGCAGACAAGGGCTAGGAGACAGCCAAGCTTGGGTTGAGGATTTGTAGGGGGGTTGTCTATGGCATTAAATAGCCTCCCTCGGGATCTTCACCCCCAACTCCGAGCTCCAAAGGCTACCAAAATCGGATCTAGAAGGCAGCCAAACAGATTTTGTGGAAGCAGCTGTTCACTCCCAGTTTGGTCAGCCAAGTCCCATAGATTTAGGAGGCCAGCTTGGGCCTCGTGGTGTATAAATGATAAGGCTTCAGCCTTCGAAGAGGACTTTTGGAAAAACTTTTGCACATTCTGCACTACAAGCTGCCAGCTCTGTTTTGTTCTTTTGTAGCCATTATTGGCATGACTCTTGACTTATTATTTTTTTAATGGGAAGCATTCAGATTTGATCTCAGCTATGAGTTTCTAGAGGAGCCATAGCTCTTGGGGTTGGGCCCAACTTGAGAGCCTAGGGCCTCCTTCTTTGTATTGATATCTTTCCTTTCAGCATTATGATTTTCCTTGTATGCATTTGAAACGCAGTTTGTTGAGGTAGATTTTGTTGTGTGGTTAAGTAGGTCATTGTTGAAAGATAGAGTTGCTTCAGATATCTAGAATAAAGTAATGAGATAAGAATTGATAAGAGCTCCAGAAAATGGTTGCCTGCACTCTCATTTTCACCTCTTCCTAGGGGCTGGAGTTGCTGATAGTGCTGCCCAACAAAAACGCTAGGTTTCTTACCCATGCAATCTTTGGTGCAATGTTTTCATTTGTAGGAGTTAGTCATGTGTTCAGATCTTTTGGAATGTTTCTTTACTTAAGTGCTGAACATGGTTCTCTTTCGGAATAAAGCTGTTGTTCATTGGTTTCATTAACAGTTAGGATAGATTAGTTAATATTTTGATTGTGTGCAGGACGTGGTTGATTTGGTGAAGTATACACTGTGCGGTGCATCTCCATCACTCTCTCGTCCATCTAAGCTTCGTCCAAGCCAACTGCTCCATCTCCAAGTTAGATCCCTCGTCTCACAATGACTCTTTTGCCCACGTCACCCTACCTTCTTGCCCTTCTGTTGCCTCAGCCCTCTTTAAGACAAGCTAGCTTTCCACACCCTCTTGTCACATCATCCCTCTGTCACTAAGTCATTTCAGAACCCTATCCTACCTCCCTATCCATTCATGCATCCTCTTTCACTCACCCATCATCCAAAATCCAATCATAGAACATCCTGTAGAAATTTTTGAACATCCTGTAGAAATTCTGAAACATCCTATAGAACCCCTGTAGACTTCCTGTAGAAGCTCACAAATGAGGTTTCTTGATAGCCAAACTTTGTGAAACTCTCTGGAAGGGTGTTAGGGACTCCTTAGACCCCCTCTAAACCTTCCCAACCTTTTCCAAGCCTTTCTCGTCCTCGATCCACCCCTGCACAGTAAAAAGCTAGTTAAAAGCACACACATGATAATTCAAAAACTTATTCAAAAAAATACAAAAAGATGTGTTCTTCAGATAGAGATAGCATAGGCATGAGCATTTTACCTTTGTAGAAGTAATGGCATCTTCTTCAATAGTTTGCATCCTTTCCTTTGCACCAGTAGGGTTGGTTGGTAGAATTAGGGTTTGCTAGGGTTTGCGTTACTTCTTGGCTTCTAGTTTCTTTTCGCAAGTAGATTAGCTTCCTTTGAGTTAGCTTTCAACCATCAGTTAAAAAGCTTCTTCTAAGAGCTCATAGAAGTTTGCTTAAGCCCCTAGCGGACTTGTGCCAGCTGACCAAGTGACAGCTGCGGTAAGAGCTAGTACTTGTGCATACAGCACCGTCGCTTCCAAGTTTGTTACGAACTACCGGGTTGATAAAATTAAGGAAGGGAGTTCCAGGAGTTGTAGCATTATTGCTACAATACTTGGGCTCACTAGAGGGCTTACCTTAATTAGGTGGGGTGAGGAAGAAATTACTTGTGCGCCTAGAAACAAGAAGAAGGCCCCTCTTCAAAGGTCGATAAGAATCTCTCTTCTATACCAATTGGTCTGTCCGGGGAGGAATTGGTCCCCTTCCATCCATATAATCTTCTTTGAATCCATAACTCTGTGTGACAAACTGTGAAATCATTTAGTATCTCAAACTGCCATCCCCTATTGCTTGGAAGGTCATGGATGTTTGACAAGAACGTTTTAGAATCTCAAACTCCCATCCCCTACTACTTGGAAGGTTGTGGATGTTTGACAGGAAGGTTTTCCATGATGGCATGGAGAATACATATGAATTAAAGAAGGATGGGCAATGTTACAGACTGGAGCCAATGGCTGAGGAAATGGTAGTAGCGACCGACAGTAGTGGCAATGGAAACAATGGCATTAGTAGTAGTCATCCTTATTACCATAACTGAATAGTGAGGGAATATGACATCTGTTTGGGAACCTATGAGATCTATGCTGGTTAACCTGGTTAGGCTGAGTTAGGTGCTTAGAAATTGCATGGTAATTCAACACCCGTTACTCTCATTTTAGAACAACAACACCTTTTTAGGCAGATTTCAATAGGCTTGGAACAATTTTCTTAAATAGAAATGACTTTTTTTGGGGGGGGGCGCAAATAACGGCATGAAACTAGATGCCCTCTTGAATTAAAAAAAGTAGGAACGATGGGGCACTTCAACAGTAATCTTAGAAACCCCTTACTGCTCAAATGTTTCCCATGTACATGTGCAGATTGACAGTGTCAATGGGGAAGTTTGATGCGGGAATTCCTTGTCTGCACCTAGAGTGACTTCAATATTAGAGAACTCAACGATTGTGAAATAGATGTATCAAACTCTATCTTGGTCTAGAGCAGTGTTAACATTGACTAATCAACGCACTATAAGGTTGCTTAGGGTTGCTTTATATGGTGATATCCCTTAGCTTGTTCTAAAGATTCCATACTTATCCTGCTATCTCAGGAATGACCTGCATAATCTTCTGAAGCATGTTTCTGGTAATCCTGCTCTCGAGCAGTGTCTGGGTAAACTTAGTTGCCATTTCTTTAGAACTACCTGCTTTCATTTCCAAAGGAGTGACATTCAATGGAGATGAGGATTGGGCAATGTTGAAAAGATCTAGCCAAGCCTTCTCCTCAACTTCATTCTCTTCCAATTTCATTTTGACAACCCTTAGCTCTTTCTCAAGCCTTTTTCTGTCTTTTTTTTTTTTTTTTTGTCTATGGCTCTAAATCTTTATTGGTTCCCATCTGAGCAGTAAGGCCATCAGAAGGCAATTTCTTAGTTGGAAGGCATCGAAAAATATCTTTAGTAGTAAGCCTTTATCACACCTATTCATGAAAGATCATCTTCATATATCTTAGATAATGAAATTCAAATTGAAAGATATTTCTTTAATGACAACTAACAAAACAGTTTCTTCCTAAGGTTGAGTGGGCTAAAACTGCTATTGGATGAGTTGCTAAAGACCCAGTGGTTGAAGTTGAACCCGCTCCTGGCATTCATGGAGTGATTAAATCAAACCCAACTCTTCTTCATACCACATGCCTCTAAATCATAACTACACATCTGCTAATGCCTTCAATTCTTCATCTTCCTATGGATTTCTACAAAGTAGTTTCCCTGCGATTCAACATTGTGTACCCCTTGTCCAACAAACGCATGTCAATAATATGTCTTTTCCTCAGCATTCTTACCATCCACTTCCACCTACTCCTGCACCTTCCAATTAGTTATCATTTGTACGGGCAGAAGTAAAGAATCACTGGCAATAGTCCTGGCTAGATTCATCTTTATCCCCTGTACTGGAAAATAAACAACCAGTACAAGATGAACATAGGGGCCTTCTACATCGTGACTTTAGTAACATGATATTAGAAGAGCATACCATCCAATGTAGAAATGAAACCATGGAAACCTTGCACTTAGGTTCGACAACTTTATCATTTTTCTATATAGGTTGAGTTATATCCTGCATAGAACTTCTAAGACTTGAAGCCTTTATTACTTGTCCATCTAGTTTTTGGAATGAAACCACATTAATTCTTGGAGCATTCCAAAAATTGAATGGAAAACACGAGTAGCTATGAAAGTTTGCACAACACAATCTTTATTATTTTCTCAGTGGTTGTATTTCTACCCCAAGATTCACTTTCCATGGTTCCCATAGTTAACTACATGAAATGCTCCTTCTCATTGGGGCCTAGGCTTTGTATGGGAAAACTAAGTATCTGATGTTCATATTTCTCATTATGTATCTTTAGATCCTATGGTGTGGCAAAACCAAGGAATGCTCTTGTCTCCAACAAGGACAGATAATCCTTGTGGTATCAAACTCATCCCTCATAGAAGTAACCCGTAGTAGCAAAACCGAGCTTTCCAGAAACAAATGATGAAATCCCACTGCTACCAATTGTAATAAATTACATAGGCTATATTATTTAGATCCCCATAGAGAAATCACATTCGTAATTTGTAGTGCTATAAGGATAAAACTGCTACATCTATTATTGGCCCCTCTAGCCTAAACTATGATTCCTAATAGACGCCTAGCAACCATAGATCCTCTGCCCCAGCCTAGCAACAAATCTCTGCCCTCTACTCCATGTGGTAAACCTTCCACTGGTCCACTTTCTTGTTAAGGACATAGTCGATGAGAAATGTTCTTTGAAAAGTGCAATTTTATTAAGAAATAATTCTAAATTAGATTGTTTTCTAGAACAGCTAGGCTCACCAAGCATTTAGCCTTGAGAAACAAAACCTAGTAGCCCATTTACAGCTAATAGTCTTTCTCTTAAGACTATATAGTACTTATTACCTTTAGGAACTGATGAAAAGAAATTTAGGATTGCTTTAGATAGTGATTTTTTAGGTCATATTAGCTGGTAGTTCACGTTGCCATAGGACCTCGGCTTTACATCAAGCATTATGCATGTTTTTTTATAACGGATTTCTTTGGTTACTATGTTGAATTCTATAGTGCATGTTTCCTCAAAAATATGTTGTTACAATATTTCTCATTAATTACAGCTTTAAAGAAATTCACTATTTCATTAATCTAGCACACTAAACATCAATTTATGCACTAATCATCAATACCTTTTTTCTTGAATGTCTTTTACTGAACCTGTTCACTGGATGTCCACATTGGCAGTCTGAACAAGTTAGTACACATTTCAACTTCTAAAGGTACACAACAATCACTTCTTGTTCTCAGCATGTTAGTAACTATCTATCTTATGGACCAACTAATTTACCTTCTCGACCAACAAAGCTCTGTAGATGTTGTAGCATTGATCACTAGATTTTGTAAATAATAAATATTCATTTATTGTCTTAGATTAATGCTTTGGGATATATTGATGATCATTTCATATTGGCCTTTATACCTGTTTCATGGCTTTGATTCAACAATCTATGTACCATGCAAACCATTGGAAATTCAATTTATAGCACAACCTTTGATACAACAATCTATATACGGTACACGCAATCCTTGTAGCATTATGCCTGAGATTGATTTATTTATTTCTAAGCAAAAATCCATTGGAAATTCAATTTGTAGGACAGTAATATCGATAAACTGTGCCTCTCTGTTAGTCATGTGCTATATTCTCCTCTAAGCTATGAAATTCCCTTCACTTAAAGAAACAAGAATTAATATAAAAGTAGCTCTATCAATTATGAGTAGTTATGGTCTTCGATTTCCAATATTGAGGAGAGGATTGTCTAGTGTCAAATCTATAGCACTAACAGATTTTTGATAGCCTCAATAGACACTGTGTCTAAGCTATGAAAAATTATTACTATATATAGATAGATAGCCACACGTCTAACAAAGCTAAATAAAGAGAGAGTTGTATTCCTAGTTTTCACTTGGGATATCACATATCTACTCTACCTGGTCTACCTACTATGGTAGAGGTTTCTCTCCATAGAGCTGCTCCAGACCAATCCACTATGTATGGGCTACTACTCGACTGGGACTAATACTTGACTGGGTTCCTGGTATCAGCTTGGATCATGGTGATCCTCTATATACGTGACATTACTTACATTTGGCATTTCATCTCCCCAATCTAAAAACAAGCTAAACCCTTGATACTTTTCTCTAAATCCCTACATAAATTCCCAATCAAAAAACAAGCTAAAAACCTCATACTTGTCTATAAATACCTACATAAATGCTCAATCTAAAAACAAGCTAAACCTCGATACTTGTCTCTAAATCCCCTAATATTTACGATAGGGAAGAAAATAATTTTTTTTTCATCGATGAGGAAAAGTTAATCTTCAATTTACTTGCCTACGTGGTTAATATATGATGTTGGCATAGATAAGTTTACCTTGTAGTTGCAAGTGTTGATGCACTTGGATCTACTAAACAACAATTCAACAACAAAGAGGCATGTGTTATCAGTTGCAACACATTGTCCCTCTAAATTCATCAAGTTATCTTTGTTCATCATGCATCATGAATAGATACGAAAACTTTCTCTACTACACTTGCATCTGTGTGCATAATTGATTTGTTTTCAAATCTCCAAGAAAAACAGTATGCACTGGTGAAAATAGTCACTAAAAATGATCTGTGTTATATGTATTCAGTTTGTCATTGGCTTTGCCTTCACCTCTCTGCCTTTACCTAAATCCCCAAGGAAAGAACCTAGAGCTGCTTGCTCGGATGCTTCCTTTACTATGGTTGCTTAACGGTCTCTTGAAGTCCATAGAATGGAACCTCATATCGGTAAACCAAATAAAGTGTTAGACACAACATCCATTGACCTTTAATCCATTAACCTAGTTTTAGTGAATTATGCTAGTAACTCATTACTTTCACTGGTACCTTAGCATTAACCTGTGTAGGTGAAATCAACTTTGTTACCTCTGAGAATCCAAAACTGTGAATTAACTGGATGAGCCTTACCTTCCCTCACTCTTCACTATTACCAAACTGATTGTTAACTATTTATTTTGACATTATGAACTTCACCAATCAACATTTCATCTTTTAAGGATGCATCATTAAATAAGATTGCTATACTTTTTCTCTCTATGAAGTTAGGGATGTGTAGCAATGCAATTATATGATGCATTCTTTTATCATATTAGCTCAGAATCATGGTTTAGTTAAATTGAGTTTTCATTTGTTAACACCCTAGCAAGGAGGAATACAAGTATTGCTAGTGAACATAGATATACTACATGTTTTGGGTTCCTTTCCAACTGAACATACAGTACTTGCTACTCTTTTCTATAAGACTGAAAAACCATCTTATGGTTTCTAGTGTTTCCAACTGAACAGTTACTTGCTAAACCAATAGTTGCTACTTCACATGGCCTCCCGTTCATAGCAATGCAACCCTTTACTATGGGTGCTTCAGGGTCTCTATCTTGAGAAACTACCTCTTTCACAGGCTCCGAAATGGGTCTTGCAATAGGAACTGCAACCCTTGCTTCTTACTATGTTGTTAGTCGTGCTTCCATTGGCTTAATTGGCACATATGCTGACTTTGTTGCTTACTCAAATGCTTATAGATCAACATATGAAATTCCAGCGATTGAGTAAACTAAATCAATTGGTTCAACAAGTGCACTTGGGTCAATTAGGTAGGTATACTTCTCGATCTTGATATGATGGAACCAGATCTATAGGGCGGGTGGTTGGAATAGGATATAGGACAAGCTATCGAATTTTCTCTATCTCTAAATATGGTTCTCAGCCTAGAGGAGGCAATGCTAGTAGGAACAGTGATTCCCGTGCTTTTCATCAGCCCATAAATGAAAACTTACTTGGTCATCAATGTCATAAACTAGTTCAATATAAGCTCATAGTGCTTGCTTTTCTTTTTACTTGTATGCTTTTTCTACTAAAATTGGTTCTGAAACTACAGTAGCTAGCTAGTAGTAGGAAGGATCAAATATTTGCACGATATGATACAAATTTTCACATTTTCATTGGTCTTAACAATTTTTCACCCTACAGTGAAACAGACATCAAAACGACTTGTACATTTCTACAATCTTATCTTCAAATTCATGTTTTTGCTTTCTATGCTACTTATGCCATGATGTTGTTGGTTTAGTCATCAATGAGCATGAACCTGCAACTATAAAAGCTAGCTAGCTATCAAAGATTTTCATGATCTGATAAACATTTTCATGTTGTGATTGGTCTTAACATGTTTTCACCCTGCAATGGAACAAACATCAAAATGAGACCTCCATATGCTTATTACTGATCTACAAATTGTACATTTCTGTAATCTTATCTTCAGATTCATGTTTTTGCATTCTATGCTACTTTTTCCATCATGCTACTAGTTCAATAGGTGCAGCTTGAACCAACAACAGCTTAGGGCAGGGACTAGCTACTGTGTAGGCCCTCTTGTTTCAATTTTTAAAACCATGACCATATTTTCCCATCATGAATATTATAGCCATATCTTTACAGCATGTTTGTATTTGTCCAAACTCCATCCATACAATCGATAAAAATATAAAACCATAAGTGGAGTTTGTGTTTAAAAAAGGATGCTTAAGAAATTAGTGTTTAATGTTTAACCTTTTCTTATTAATATTTAGTATTTGTATTGCAACTATCCTATTTGGAATATTTTTCAGCTTAAGCAACTAATGTTTAAATTGTTAGGAAAAACACTCAGCGGAAAAATATTGAGAGGGGTGAATCAATTTTTTAATTTATTTACCTTTCAATTTCATACATCAAATTATGTATGTTATTGTTTTAAAGAAATTTGTGTATGTGCGATACTTTATTGAAGGAAACCAATGTATGTCGACTTTATTGAAGGAAACCAATGTATATCTAGATCATTATTTTTTCATATATTCCATCATATTTTTATATTTAACCATTGTAAAATTAACTCAATAACTTTCAAGTATGGAGTAAAGGACAAGACAAAAAATCACAACACATAAACAACACACATATAACACCAGGATTTTAGGTGGAAACCCAATGTGGGAGAAAACCACTATTGTCGTTATCTTCATATTCTTTTTTATTATATAAAGAAAGTGTTCATTACATTTAGTACTGATGCAAACTCTTACTAGTATGCAGCCACCCACCTGTAAGAGGATACAACCTCCACTCGTTCTCCAACACCCATTGAAAGGGAGCTACAACCCCCTAAACTTATGTATTGGCTCCTACCAAAAGAAAGATCCTACCCTCTCAATGAAGGTTGCAACCCTCAGCACCTTGTGGACCACTTTTCATAATGTTTCAAAGTGGATCCACCTGTCAAATAATCATGAAACAACCTATACGCCACCTTTCATCATATTTTCAAATTGGACCCATATCGACAACAAAACCAAGTTGAAATGACAAACTGAAGTACTGAATCTGAATCACTCAAGTATTGGAAATCAACGGAATTTAAAAAGGATCAAACCATTGAATGTAGAATCAAACCAAGACAAACAAATAACATAATATGTACGCAACTATACTGAATAAAACTCGCGTGTGTAGGCACTTCCTCTATATAACACCTTCATACATATTTTAAACTACTGAAAACTAAATCATGAATAACTATAATACTGAATCAATCATTGGGACATACATAGATCAATCATAGATCCCCACATTGTAGCATCATTACCAATCACCCAATCATCATTTTTAGACACGGAACATCTAGATAGAGACATCATCGGCATACAGCATAAAACAGAGTAGGACTCATCAATTGTCATCATCAAGGCACACTGCAAATGGTAACATATATACGTGACTACCATGCCTTAGACCAACGTATATATTTCAATATATTGCAGAATTTATATGCTTCTTTATATAACCAAGTCCACATATGTACGCGGCTAATCAAAAGAAAACATGCATACAAATCTTGAAATTACTGAATCAAACACTCGTTGTAATTCACAACATCTGTTAAACCCAGATCTCATCATGCATCACTTTATTTAGATCAAACCATCATCATACATATAGATCTAAAATTACAAGCATAAATAGATCAAGCAAGTATTTTCATTAGTCTTCACAACACTTTCATATCTATCATATATGAGCAATCTCCATGCTTCCTGGTGCACACTTGTTCGAGATCAAATCACACAAATATGGATCATTTAATTTCCTCCTTAACACCTTGATCTCCATCTCCTTATATGGTTTTATCCTTAGCCAATACCTGAGGTAAATCCCTTCGTAATGTTATTAATATTCTTTGACGGGATCAAATAATCATTTTTTCTTTAATTACAATGGGCTAATACCATGGTAAAAACCCCCAGTATCGAGATTGGCATGGTTCAGATTCTATATGTGACTTTTACTTATAAGACCTGCATATCTACATGACCCTTATTCATAGGACCCGCGTATAATTTCTCAAACTTCGCCTTTAACATCCATTTGTCTCTGAACTGACATTTCTATGCTCATAACATATGTATATTTTGTACCAATCTGTATTAATTTGATAGTCATCAATGTTGACATCCAGTACATCTTTATTAACTGGGTTTCCATCAAGGAAAACACATGAGCCATAATTCCACCAATCTCCCTCTTTAGATTTGATCACAACCACTTTGATGTTTGGTCACCACCTATAAATACCTGCAAACATAAAGTCTTCTCTCTAGACACCTCCTTTCAGCTTGGAAACATCAAGAATTCTCTCCAAACACCTCCTTTCAAACACCAAGCTTCTCCCCCGCTTTCACATCAAGGTAAAAGGGGTTAACCAAGCTTAATGAAGGACTTCCCTTATAGTGTTGTAGGTTGGATCTGTTGAACTTGTATCATGAAACTTTCATACTAACCATTCTCCCCCTAAGCATATGTCGAACCTTCTAAAGATGTTCAATGGAGTATAAGACTTGATGACTCTACCAAATATGACCTATAACCAAGGACTCTTACATCAATTACCCAATTTATGGGGTTTACATATTAGACCAAAAGTTTACATCAACATCCCCAAATAATGCGATTACATACATAACATGAACTGATCCCAATAGCCCATAAATGATTGAATTTTACAATGATTTACAATATGGGTCTTTTCATGACCTTTACATGAATAGACATGTATGACACTTATAATCATAACCAGAGATCTGAATAGCAAGGTAGCAAGACCATGATGGTCATTAGGAACCACCATGCATGATATAGGAATCTACAACATAAACATTTTATAACGACATGATCATCCTCATCATCAAGAAGTATGCAAGATAAGGTAGTGCAACATCAATTTCTGCATCAAGTGAAATAAGGAGTATGAACAATCAATAATGTAACGGTAGCATAAGAAACCAAAGTATTTGGACATAATGAAAACAACATAAGTAACTTCAGTAGAAACCATAGAGAAGAAATGATATGTACTAATCATAAACCCATCACACAACAAATACTAAAGAAATCATAATGCGATAAATGCACTATTAAAAAAATAGCATATGCTCCCCCTGAACCTGTGCCAACTTCTCATCATCAACTCTTATCACATCCATCTCATCATCCAAAAAATACATCAAGAACCATATGAGAAACAACAATGTAATATCAGATTATATGAACCAATTGTCACTAACAGACTGTGACAAACCAATGTCAGAACCAATAATGAAATGATGGAAACATATGGGAATCTCCCCCTGAATCTGTGCCACTCCATCTTCATTATTGAGAGACATATGTGTCTGTCTAGATAAAATGTTGCATATATACACAACTATCTTTCATATAATCCATTTACAGAAAGTAAACTATTGATGTTTATAGCCCCAACTCCCCCTAAACAAGACATACTTGTTATGACAATTAGCAGAGTGAAGTTGCAGGAATCATTCCTAATTTTTGTCTGAGATATTCAAAGGAATCACGTGGAGGAGCCTTTGTAAATATATTTTCAACTTCTTCCTTTGAGGGAACATATTCCAACTTGACATTTTTCTCAAGAATTTTCTCTCTAAGGAAATGGTATTTACTTCGGATGTTCTTAGTTTTTTAGTCATG
The DNA here is from genome assembly GCA_031772625.1 of Pinus tabuliformis. Classification (NCBI taxonomy): domain Eukaryota; kingdom Viridiplantae; phylum Streptophyta; class Pinopsida; order Pinales; family Pinaceae; genus Pinus; species Pinus tabuliformis. The sequence continues at coordinate 657,319,292 of CM062815.1, forward strand.
AAAGGATTTTTAGAGATACTTATGGCACTAGTATTGTCACATAGAATAGGTATAGGTTGAGGATAAGTGACTTGAATGTCCTACAATATTTGAATCATCCACAAACATTGAGTACAACAAGATTTAGCCACAAGATATTCTACTTTAGCATTAGATAAGGCAATACTTTTATTTCTTACTGAACCAAGAAACTAAGTGAGGTCCCAAATAGAATGCTCCTCCACTAGTGATTTTGTAGTCATCAATATTACGTTCCCAATTTGCATTTGTATAGGCATGAAGTTAAAAATATACATTTTTTGGATACCATAGTGTTACACTAAAAAATGTCACCTTGACTACTTACAGTTAGTATGGCTCAAATCAACAGTCATACTACCCTCTTAGGCAAGTCTCATGCCTCTGTTATCCATCTCAAACTCAAAGAAGAGAGAAAGTCTTGTAAAAATCATGTTTATCTCTGGGGTCGCAGGTTCTCTCTAGCCTTACCTGCGGGGACGCTGACCATGTTCACAAAATCTGCGTCCATGGACGCTCTGTATGTTAAGGGACAGGTGCGTCCCTCTGTAAAAGGCAAAATGCGCGAGTTTTATCTTGAAAAAGTTACTTGTGGTTACTTCTAGAACATTCTAGAGGTCGGTTTGATGAAATGGATGCGCCTCCAGTTGGTTCATGTATCTCTATTAAGGGGGAACTTATCCCATCAATAAGGGAGCTATCCCACCCATAGAGGGGGATGATCCCATTGATAGTGGACCTGAATAACCTCTTTACAGCACTATAAATAAAGGCATTGAGCCAGAAGGAAAGGAGGTTGGAGCTATACATTTTCTTTGGGTAAATGCTGCAGGATTTAGGTCTTCCATTAGAGCCTTTGTGAGGAGAGATTGTCTTCACTTGATTCTACTTGGGAGAGGGTGAGCTTTGTCAAAGTAGAGGAAAACCCTTGATGGACCCTGGGAGGAACTTGCACAACACCAAGGCCAGGTTGTAAGAGTTTCTTTGTTTCGTTATTAATACAAACTGGTTTATTTTTCTCAATAGCTTGTGTTAATGAGTTATTTCATGTGTTCCTTGGTCTGCATGTTGAATATATGTTTTATTATATGAAATGCAAGTGCTTGGTAATTGTTTGATTGTTTGTGGTTGCAGGAATTGACTTGAAGGAGGAGCTCATCCGGATCGTCAAGAACGGACTTCAACAACAGCGTTTTGGAATAAGGTAAGCCTAAACACTTGTAGTTTTCATGTTGTAAAAGGTGTATTTAGAGAAAGATCACTCCATTTTGTCTTGTTTGTCATTAGAATGTCTTAGACTTCTAGGAAGGTCAGTCGTGTCCGCACCCTTGACAGATTCCGTGTGACAAATTGGCGACTCCACTGGGGAATCCATTAATGAGAGAGTCTTTTCCTTTATATGAACTTTGCTTTGAGAAAATCATTTTTATTTTCTGGTTTTTGACTGTGAGAATTAGTATTTGGGTGGCTTAGCTTTAGATTTAGTTGGCTTTAGTTTTTCTTCCTTTTTCCAGAAGGACGCAGTCTCTGTGTGCTGCACAGTGCGTCCTTGGACGCGCTGTTGTCGACTGCACAGTGCGGGGCCGCACCTGTGACAACGGGTGGCCTGCGTCTTCCTGTAAAAGTTAAGAAAATTCCATTTTTGCTTAAATTACTTTTAGATTTTGTTTTTTCTTAGTGTTTTCTGCCCAGATCCTTTAGTACCCTGTCAAGAATTCTCACCTGAACTAGTTTTGTGAGCTTTGAGTGTTTTAGTGGTTTTCAACGAAGTTTAGACCTAGGGTTTGATTTTTGGAAAGGCTTTGTAGTGACTTTGAGCTTAGAAAGTTGTCCAGCCTTAGATATCTCTGGTTAGTCAACCTTCTTAGAAGTTGAGCCTGTCGTAAAGTCTCCTTGTTTGAGCAACTTGTCATTTGAGTTGTTTTGGGTCAAATTTCGCATTGCTTGTTTTTAAAGTATTGATTTCCATTTTCAAAAAGGACAAAAAGATTAGAATTTTGTTTTGACTAGTTTTTGATTCTGCAATAAGCTAGTCCTTGATTTGATTGTGATCAAGTAAAACACCTTAGAAATAATCATTGTTAGTTTTGGCCTCGTTAAGATTGCTTAGAGTAAATTTGCCTTTAGTTTGCTTATGAGTGCATTTTCATAGATTTTAAGAGTTGTTAAGATTGATTTTTGGTTATATTAGATTTATTTGCTTTATTAAAAGAAAAATACAAAAACATCTTCTTAAAAAGTCTTGTTTCAAGTAGCTTTTTGTTTTCAAAAGAAGAAAAGAGTTTTTTCGTGCATGTAAAGAGAAGTTATGTTTTTATGCTTGGAAAAGAAAAACGAATTGTTTCTTTGATTGTCTTCAATTAAGAAGTTGCTTTTATAAAGATTGCATTCTCTCAACTTTTTAGTTAAGCAATTCATCGAAAAAGTAAAGTAGTGGATAAATCATTTTAGGTGCATTTTGTAGTGGTTTCGAGTCGAGTCAACACACCACTAGTTTCACTTCCATCACCTTTTGACTTAAGAAACAACCTTAAAAGTAACGCTTAAATTAAAATCAATCTAGTAATCTTTATTTTTCTAGGGCTCTGAAGCACCAACATAGCTTAGGCTAGGGTCTTGGAGTAGGTGAGTACTTAACTCTCCAAGACTACAAAACCAAACAGATAGTCTATCTTGAGTAGAACAAATCCAATTGTTTCAGTTACATTCTGGGAAAGCTCCTCTTAAAGGAGAAACACGAGCTCGTGTCCGAACCAGTGAGGGGATCATTCCTCCCTCGTTGGGAACGACGCCAGGCAGTACGTATTACAAACGGTAAACCTCGGATTAACCATTGTCGAGGAGCCAGGGGTCACTTATCGGTAAACCTTGGATTGTTGTCAAGGAGCCGGTAAGGGGATTGGAGCTTGCTACTCTGCCCTTGCGTGCTGTCGGAGTTTAGACTGTTCCCCCAGGTGTAATTGTTGTGATTGGTAACCTTAGTGGCCATAATATCTAGGATTCTACCCAAGGTGACGGTGGAGGGAAGGTCCCACTGTACCTGGAGCAGACGTCGGTTATACTCACTTGGATTTTCTGGGGGGTTCGCTTCACTTCGAGACGGTTAAAGTGGAGGAACTTGGTCCAGTCTATTCATTAAGCAGGTTGCCGGGGTAACTGTTCCACCCACTATTTCTGTACTGAATCCTGCGAGGTTGGGCCTAATCACCAACTAGCGCTTTTGGTCCGGAAGACTACTGTTTGTGTGTGGTTTGACGCTCTAGATTATTTAGGCGTGTGCTTCAAATTTGATTGGTTCTTTAGAAGACTTTAGGTGGTTTGATTTGAAATTTTTTACTTTGATTTCGTGTGTTGTAGTTAAAATCTTTAATTGTGGCGGAATTACCGAGACAGTCCCGTAGACTTCGGGGCAAGTCTCCTGAGATTGTTACCGGAATAGATTTGTTAAGAAAACTCCGTAAATCGCGGGGTGAATCTCCTGAAGACATTCCGGGTCATTTAGAAGGGTTAAAGGTCCTTGTAACTCCTCCTAGTGGCAGTAGAGTAGGTTCACCTGAAGAAGGAGAATCTTCTTTGGTAGTCCATCCAGATTACCAAAGATTAGAAACAGGTTACAATCCCGAAGCTGTTACAGTTTCCGAGCTTGCTGGTAGTTTTTCATCTGCCAGTGAAACAGGCGAAGAACCTGAAATTTCAGAACCTGTTACTCCAACTCCTAGTGTTCCTGATTCACCAAGAATAGAAAGAATTATCACCGAAAATCTTCCTGTTGGATTAATTGCTATAGAAGAACTTGTTCCAGAGGAAGAAATAGGCGTTTCTGATTCTGAAGATCTAATTACCCTTGATCTAAGGGAGCGTGAATCCATCTTTTACAGTCCTCCTAGAAGTGAATCTTGGTACCTTGCATTAACCAATTTTTTAGACAACTCAGTAGGTTTTTCTACACCTCGTACTCCGGTTCCACCTAGAGGAATTCATTCTCCTGTAAATATGTCTGGTCAGTCATCTGTGTTTTCACAAAGTCCTGAATCATTTTTACATGGCGGTCCTTCTGTTCCTACTGGGTATCAATCACTTTCTGGTACCTTTGCGGGAGCATCTCCTCAACCTGTTGATCATGGGTTATTAGTTGGAAACAGTGGTAATGTACCATTGAGTATAGGTGAAGTTTATATGATGTCAGGTTCAACTCCCATTAACCAACCTCAAGGTGGCCAATTACCGCCTGGGGGGCAACCTTCGTTAATGCCTGGGGGGCAACCTCAAGGTACTTCATTTGTGACTGGGGGGCAACCTCAAGGGTATCAACCCCAAGGGTATCAACCCCAGCCTCAATATGTACCCCAAAGTCAACCTCAGTATCAGTATCAACCTCAAGGATGGCAACCTCAAGGATGGCAACCCCAAGGGTATCAACCCCAAGGGTATCAACCTCAAGGATACCAACCTCAAGGTCAAGGTCAACCCCAGTATTCGTATTTACCTCAAGGTTATCAACCTACGGGTCAATACCCTGGTCAAGGTTATCAACCACCTCAAGGGCAATCATATGGGACTACACCTTACAGTTATCAACCCTATCCTCAATACGGCTATGGATCTCAGTATCCTCAACCTGTTACGAGTCAATACCCTGGAATGTTAACATGGGATCCGTCACAGGGTCAACAGATGTCGCAACCAAGTATACAGTCGGTACCTCAAGCAGGACAACCTGCAGTTCCTGGTCCACCCCAGCAACCGCAACCTGTCCAGTCAAGTGTTCAGACCCCTGTAACTTCTGTAGTTACTCAGCCGCCAATTGCACCGAGTACTCCACCTCACACGGCTGCAGCAACTACCGCTTCATCTACCATGCTTACTTCTGGAGTATCGGCAGCTCCGGTTTCTACTGTCCCTGTAACCGCTCCTCAGACATCTGTACCGTTGTCTGGACCCACGGTTCAAACCACAGTCCAGATGCCTGCAGGTCAACCTGGTACAAGTACGGTTGTTACTACTCAACCTCAATTTGTTCAACCTCCGTACCAGGGACAGTATCAACCTGGGCAAGCTGCCCAACAACCGGTTTACCAGTATCAACCGTATCCTGGGTACACTTATCAACCACCTCAACAACCCCAGTACGGTCCGGTTAATCCTGGTTTTCCAGGAGGATATAATATCCCCAATGCGAATCCTGTTCCTAGTTATCCTGGATATCCTCCTCCTGGGGCTGGTATTGTGACTCAGAGTTTCAGAGATCCTAACCGGCAGTTACCATTTATTGCGACTTTAGATTTACCCGACTTGACGCGCCTAACGAACGATCCAATTCAATATCTTCCGTTCTGGCCGCCAATGCCAAATAAGTTGCCCAGCGATATACCCAAGTTCGAAGGTAAGTCTGGAGAGGATCCGTCTAATCACGTGATGACTTACCACCTCTGGTGTGCATCAAATTCCATCTCAGATGATTCTATCCGCTTACGTCTTTTCCAGCGTACACTCATTGGTCTCGCAGCCAAGTGGTACATTGAGTTGCCACGGGCTTCTTTTTACAACTTTAGCCAGTTAGCTACTTCATTCTTAACTCATTTTCAGTTACCAGTCAGATACGATAATGGTACAGAATTATTAACTTCGCTAAAACAATCGACATCCACGTACATTTCTGATCACATCCATGAGTGGAGACGTCGAAGGAGATTAGTGAAAGTTTTTATCCCGGACCAAATTTTAGCTGAATGGTTTGTAAAATCATTATTACCAAGAATTACTGAAGATGTAGCTAAGGCCGGCGTAGTTACTGAGGAGCAAGTCATTGCTCAGGCACAATACCTTGACTTAGTTTACACTCAGTCGGGTACGTTACACGAGAAAATTCCGGATCTTCCAAAGTCAAACCAAATCGCTGCTGCTCCTTCGGGATCTCATGCCGCTGATGGTATGATCGGTATCGTGACTACGAAGAGTAAGAAGAAGTCTTCCAAGACCTCCAATACTCCAATTATCACTTTGCCTGATTCTCCGACAGGAGAGTCTTCTCCTCCTGAACTTACCGCCGACATTCACGCTGTAGAGTCATCTACGGCCAAATCCAAAAACGGTGGAAAGAAGAAAGGAAAGAAGAAGGCTAAAGCAGACAAGGCTCCAAAGGAGAAAACGGAAAAGTCGGAAACCAATGACGAAAAGCGCAAACCTCGTTATCCTTGTCTCATTTGTGAAGAAGATCATTTTACGAGAGACTGCCCTCATCGGGCCGAGGTAGTGAAAATAGTTAAAGGTTCTCCGACTCCTGCTGTGTTAAAGAATCCATTCCCCGAGCAGGAAAATAAGATGATAGGTTCTTCTTCGAATGCCAGTGAAGAACCCATTTTGATGATGTCTCATGTCAGGATTGCGACTCGATCGCAAGATTATGGTAGTAAGGCTCCTGTTGATGGTAAAGAAGCAGAATCTTCTCACTCTAACCCATCAACCTCAGCTCCTGGTTCCGATCCACTACAGATCGAAAAACCTAACCCAGACTTAGTGATTAAGCCGCCCGCCAAGGGTGTACTTCGAAGGTCTGCTTTCAATCCACATGCGAGAGCAGCCCAGAATTACAACATTGTTGAAGACTTAGCTGTTTCACCTTCAGCAATGTCGGCACTCGAAGTGCTGCAATCATGTCCAGCGCAACGAAAATTGCTTTTGTCGGCTATTGGAGCTGTCGATGTTCAGGACCCGAACCTAATGATCTTTGATCTAGAAAGTAGTACACCGCGTCTCCCCCATCAAATGGCTTTCCAAATTCCAGTGATAGTCAAAAACAGGCCTATTCATCGGACTGTGATTGATGAGGGAGCTTCTACGTGTATTATGTCGATTCAATGTTGGAGATCGCTTGGTTCTCCTTCGTTGAACCAATCCCCCACCATCCTTAAGGCCTTTGATGGCCGTGGGTTCCGTCCGTTTGGTATTCTACAAGAATTGCCTATAGGGGTCGAAGGTAAAACCGTTAGTCTGGATGTGGAAGTGGTTGATGCCCCTCTAGACTACAACCTTCTTTTGGGTCGAAGTTGGTCATATGCTATGACAGCGGTCGTTTCATCGGTCTTCAGAGTCATTAAGTTTCCACATAACGGTAAGATCGTGACTATTGATCAGCTGACATACTTTTCATCCGACCCAACCTCTTTAGAAACTATCCAGCATGTTGGTAAAACGACAATCCCTTATAGGGACATTGGTGTAGGTTTAGTTAAGGATTCCGGTTTACTGGGAACTTTTCCTCTCCCTCCACTCAATGCAGACCCTTCGTTCGCAACAATTCATATGATCACGTCAGAAAACATTATTTATGATGATCCTTGGTATGTTCCCTCTGACTCTGAGCTAGACTCACTCGGTGATGTTATGCCGTTGAGTCCGTATGAGATTGCTTATGAAGCTCTTATGTCTTTTACCGACTTTCATTCAACCGACCAAATGAATGTGGTCAGTGAAGAGTCACTTTTCACCTCACCCTTAGAACGGATAACGTTTCCCGAAGAAGTGTCATCTGACGAACAACTTCGCGAAATCCTAAGTGTAGATGATCTACCATGGGAAGATCTCCATCACAGATCTTCGTTTTTACCTAAGGATGATGCATTTGAAAATGATTTTTCATCTATCTTTACCGCTGAATATGTCAAAGACGCTCAGGATCCAACGAAACATTCTGATTCAGAGCTGAATTTAGGGAATATTTCTCGTACTATTCCCATTGATATTTCAGTGAAGCCCGGAATCGAGGAGAACATTCATATAGGTGCCGCATGTACTGAAAAGAAATTGAAACTTACAAGGCCCTATTCCAAGAATTCCGCGACGTGTTTGCCTGGTCCTACGAAGAAATGCCAGGAATCGATCCTGCCATTGTTGTTCATGAAATCAAAACCTACCCGGATGCTAAACCCATTCGGCAACGGTTGCGTCAGATTCACCCTCGAAAAGCAGCTGCAATCAAAGCCGAAGTCGAAAAGCTGTTGAAAGCAGGTTTCATTTATCCGATCCCGTTAACGGATTGGGTATCGAATATTGTTCCCGTCAATAAAAAACAAGGAACAATAAGAATCTGTATCGATTATAGGGATATCAATCGAGCTTGTCCAAAAGACAACTATCCTACGCCTTATATCGATCAAATTATTGATGATTGTGCCGGAAGTGAGATGTTTTCCTTCATGGATGGTTTCTCAGGTTATAATCAAATCAATATTCTACCTGCCGATCAACCAAAAACGGCATTCATTTGTCCATGGGGGACATTTGCTTATTGCAAATTACCTTTTGGCCTTAAGAATGCCGGTGCTACTTTTCAACGGGCCATGTCTTATGCATTTCATGACATCAAGCACATTGTGCAACCCTATCTCGATGATTTGCCTGCTCATTCTTTACACCGAGCTGATCACCTTGTCCATTTACGAGCAATCTTTATGAGGTGTAGGCATTATCGAATTCGGTTGAATCCCCACAAGTGTGTTTTCTGTATAGAAACAGGTCGATTGCTGGGATTTGTTGTTTCCAAAACCGGCATTCGCGTCGATCCCTCGAAAGTCGAGGCTATCATCCAATTGCCTCCTCCTTCGAGTTTGCGCCAACTCCAAAGTTTGCAAGGGAAAGCGAACTTTTTACGCCGATTCATCCCTAACTACGCCGAGGTCACTAAAGGTTTTACACGGTTGTTGAAACAGAACGTACAATTCTTTTGGGACGAGATTGCTCAACAATCTTTTGATGCACTGAAACACGCGTTGACCCATGCACCGTTATTGCATCCTCCCAACTACAACCAGGACTACTTCTTATACCTCGCAGCTTCGCATTCCACCATTGGAATGGTGTTAGTTCAAGAAGATGAATTCAAGGCAGAGCATGTGATATATTACCTTAGCAGAACCTTAAATCCAACTGAGTTAAAATATTCGCATGTGGAGAAATTGGCCCTGGCAGCCGTTCAAGCTGTCCAGCGTTTTCGTCACTACATTCTTCTCCGCAAAACTACTGTTATTTCGGATTGCAACCCTATGATTTATATCTTGACAAAACAACTGCTAGGGGGCAAGTACTCTAAATGGATCGTCATCCTGCAAGAGTTCGACTTGGAGTTTGAGAAGTCCAAGTCTAAGAAATCTTTAGTCTTCGCGGAATTGATGTGTGATTTCCCGAGTGCTGACACAGAGACTGTGGCAGAGGAGTCCATTGCGGACGAATCTTTGTTTCTTATTAGCACTGTAGATCCGTGGTATGGGGATATAATCATCTATCTCCAAACCCAAACCTTTCGGCCTGAAGCTTCCAAGGAAAACCGTCGAAAAATTCGGTTTCAATCCCAGCAATACAGAATTATTGGAGATACACTTTATCGCCTGGGGGCAGACTTAGTTTTTCGACGTTGTTTAACTCACGATGAGGCTGAGAGAGTTTTGAATGATTGTCACTCTGGAGCATGTGGCGGTCATATGTCTGGGTATGCCACAGCTCAGAAGGTGTTGCGCGCTGGCTATTTCTGGCCGTCTATGTTTAAAGATTGTATCCTTGCCGTCAGAAAATGCCACAACTGTCAAGTGTTTGATCGCAAGATGCGCGCTCCACCTGCTCCTCTCCACCCTATAATTGCCGCTGGTCCATTCGCCAAATGGGGCATTGACTTTATTACTTGTAACCCTCACTCGGCCGGGGGGCATGCGTATATCATCCTTGCGGTTGATTATTTTACTAAGTGGGCCGAGGCGATGCCTACATTCGACGCAAGCGGCAAGACAGCTGCACTTTTCGTATTCAATCATATCATAACTAGGTTTGGTGTCCCACAAGCAATCATTACGGACCATGGAAGCCATTTTCGAAATGTCATGATGACTGAGCTTACAAGCCAGCTTGGTTTGCGCCACGATAGCTCTACACCTTATTATCCGCAAGCCAACGGTTTGGTTGAGTCAATCAACAAAGTTCTAGTCGTCATGATTCGACGGATCATTGGTATCCATCGAACGAATTGGCATAACATGTTATTTTCGGCGCTATGGGCATATCGAACTTCAGTGAAAAATTCAACAGGTTTCACCCCTTTTCAGCTAGTTTATGGCTTAGAAGCTGTGTTACCTATTGAGTGCGAAATCCCATCACTTCAAATGGCTGTCGAATTACTTCCAGCTACTTCCGAAGAGGAGAAACGGTTGTTATACTTAGCTAAATTAGATGAGACTCGACGTGACGCTACTTTAGCTATCGAGACTCACGCGAAACGAATGAAAGCTCAGTACGATAAAAATGTAACCCCTCGAAGTTTTTCGGAAGGAGACCTAGTACTATTATATGATCAAGCTAACGATAAGCTAGGTGCCGGAAAATTCGTTCCCATGTGGCATGGGCCCTACATTGTAAAGCGAAAGCTAGCAAAAGGGGCTTATGAGTTAGTTGATTTTGATGGGGACTCTTTGGGCAAACCCAGAAATGGACTTTACCTAAAGAGGTATTATGCTTAAAATGATGGATGGAGAAATTTTTAGATAGGTTAGATTTCCTTTCTAGCTAGCAAGTGTGTTAGTTTAGTCAGTGTGCTTAGCTTAGCAAGTGTGGTTTTTCGTCATTATTTTGGCTCATCTTGGTTTTACTCTTGATATTGTAGATGTCGACGCCTCTCCAAACATACATTGGATTTGCTGATGGTGCTTGTCGTAGTACACGGAATATCTCTTCCGCAGCTTGGGTTATCTATTCGCCCTCTGACGAGTTAGTTTCTATGCATGGGGTAAGCCTCGGTCAAACAACGAATAACATTGCAGAATACAGTGCAGTGGTTGAATTATTATCCGAATCTATTTCATTTGGAATTCGACGTTTGATAGTGAGGTTAGATTCTGAACTTGTTGTATTACAGCTTAATAGAGTTTATGCCATTAGAAATCCTGTGTTATTAAGGTTGTTTTTGAGAGTGCGTCTCTTGGAACGTGAATTTGATTACATTGAATATCAACATATTCCAAGGTCTTTGAATACATTAGCAGATGCAATTGCTTCTCGAGTGTTGGACAGACATTTATAATAATCATGCAAGTAAATTTAAAGACATTTCATCATACATGTTAAACAAGATAAGCCGGTAATAGTGATATATAGATATAGATAGAAGTGTGTCCAAAAATATATACATCGTCTTCGATCATAGGTTTAACACACCTTATGATCGGCAAAATGATAGTGCAAAAAGTCAAAAATGTCACATGTGACTACAAAAGTGACTAGTCAATCACTGGTGGTGCTCTCTGTACGACACCACTGCGCGGGCTACCTTGCGCAGAAATCTCCTAAACGGTCCAGGGACCGCGACCACGAAGCGCTGAAGCCTCATTGGAATATCATCCATAGTAGTCTCAGGTATATCTGCCGTGAGACGCTCTAGATCATGCTCCAAATCGGCTAGTACTTCTGCTGTCGCATCCTGTAGGGCCGGTGCCGGTGCAGCTGGATGTCGTCTGTCGTAAGGCCGGAGATTGGCTGGACGCTGTGGTCCAACATCTGCATTTTTAAAATTTTACTGTTACTTTGAGACGATATATATAAAAAATATAAAAAAATACATAATTAGAAAACTTGTGAAAATGAAAGTACCTCTGTCATCCCATTGTTCTCCCTGTGGAAGAACCATGTCCGGATCACCTCTGAAATCCATTCCGGCATATGGAAAGTCTTGTATCACAAAAAGCTGGCCCTCTAGCCAGTCGAAGTAACTGTCTGAGAATCGAACCACTGCAGCACCCTCGTCAGGATGCCGGGCCATCACCGCAACCCATCGAACAAGCTTTGGCTCCCGAGGACCCAAGTCATCAACAGTGAGTTGCTGAGGGATCAGCATAGGAACTCTCTCCAAGGCAAAGCTCACGACTAGAGGCCCATATCCAAAAGTCTTTAGTCGTCCGTTCTTTGCCTTGGTTAGTTGGCTCTTCATATGAGCCGACACAGCTTCGCACCAGTTGAAGATGGTGCCTTGGTAACAGTCAACTGCCATCCGCATTTGGGATCCGGAAGCAATGTGCAAGGCGGCCGCGCCACAAATCCTAGTGACCGTAAATGCAATAACTCTAAGTTCCGCCAGAGCGATGTGTTTTATCTCCACGCCTTTTTTATGGCGAGTCCCTGGTCTGCACCACTCCTCGCGGAGATCATCAAGGGATTGGCCACCCGGCCTGGTCCCCGCAAGGTTGAGTTGCTCACCTCTGTTTGGCAAGCCAGTGAGAAAGTATACATCCGAGGGCTCTATCTCGAGCTGGTGCCCTCCAATGTAAAAGCATTGATCTTGAACGTTCCATCGCTCAACCAGCCATTCCAAAAATCTTACCTGGCCCCTCATGCCCGGTATGGTCCAATATTTGTACAATCCACATGTTCTTAAGGCATCCAGAGAGGGTTGGTGGTTAATCGCAGCTTCATCGTCTTCTACGTGCTCTCTCTCTCTCCAGTCTAACATGTTTTGGGCCCTGCACATCAAAAGAGTCAATTAGAAATTAATTTGAGAAAATTTGGTGGTTTTTTGAGAGAGTTAGGGTTTTGAAATGCGCCCTTTGCGGAAGACGCACCCCGGCTTTTTAGCACAGGGCGTCCGGACGCAGCTCGCCTGAAGGCGGACTGCGTCCCCCGACCTTTTTCCCGTGTGAGAAAAAGTCGGGGGACGCAGGTCACCCGAAGGGCACCTGCGTCCGCCGAGGGGCGCATTTTGAACCCAAAACCCCCCCAAAAAATGAAACAGAGACCAAAAACAAAAAACTAAACGGATAAAAATGAAGAGTGGGATGTGTAAAATACCTCGGTGAAACGGCGTTCGATTCCGACGGTCAGATTTTCCGCAGCAACCACGGGAAGTTTCTTGTCAAAAGCTCCTTTTTCAACCTCAACAGTGAAACGGTAAAAATGACATGGTAAAAGGTCTTTTTATAGGTTTTTTGGATGAATTAGTTCATTTTTTACCATGAAAAGATGTTTTCGAATGTATTTTTGCCTATTTTAAACAGGTATGAGTAATGTGTCGCTTTTGTGCAGGACGAAGGGATTTCGAGGGAAATTGTAATTTTTCACAAACAAAATTTCAGAGTCATCTTTTAAGCCCTTTTCTGACTCCTAAAACATGAAAAGATCGCCGAGTGTTTCTTTTTCACTCGTTAAAACGGAATTAAAAGACGGTCCCCTTTTAGCTCTTTTCTGACCGCAAAATCAGGAAAAGATTGCCGGGTTTTTGTCGTTTCAAACTCGATAAGGAAATAAAACGACGTGTCTTTGATCGCTTTTTACTTTTCAGGTCAACGATACTATTATGAAAGTACTCCTTGGTCGCAAGATCAAGCGGTTCCCCCAGGTATTATTTTATACTTTTTCGGGCTTGAGGGACACAAATATACGAAAAAGTTCAACGTGGAGTTTCCTTAAGTTTTTCAGACTCTCTAAAATTGAAAAACGCCGAGTTTCTCCTATACTGGGCTCGTTAAACTTTTACAGTAAAGGACCTGTTCAATTACAAACAGGAACGAACCACTCCTTCCTAGGGTTCGCATTTAAACTAGGTTGGACTCGTCCGAAGGATGAGCTTATAATCAAGCATATGTTATCCTCCTCAAGCTTGTTAAAAATAAAGAGGTACTTGCCAGAAATGGTGGGGGAAAAAAGAGAAGAATGAACCTATTTGTCACCTTTTGCCTCAGAAGAAACTTTATTACCGCTCTTGAACACGACACTTTTCATTCACCTGGGTTGGGAAATCTTTTACCTCACAGTTGACTAAATCACTTTGAAAATCTTTAACCGGGTTCAGGGATCAACTTTGAGTTATTCGTCACCAAACCATCTGTTGTGTCGTTATGTGTTCAAGAGGTCTGCAAGCAAAACTTTCATCTGCAAAATACTTGTCATCCATTTGACCATCCCTGAGTCAGTCCTTACAGCAACATTTCTTCAACTTGAACAATGATTTCGTGTTGCGGGCTTGCCTGCAACGGGTCGCTTTCTATCGACATCGACACATTATCTAGAAAGATGACTTAGGAATCGACAGTACCTTGAAGTCTGCATGCATCAATGGCAGGTTTCTCGCCTTTGACGTCAGTTTACATCATTGACTTTCGATCAGAGGATTCCGTGAAGTGTTCGACATCAAAACATCTATTCACATTTCACGGGTTGTGCTTGGTACTTTGAGGACCATTGACATTACTGGTGGTTTCTCTCACGCTTGTTAACAGTTTACATCATTGACTGGTAATCAAGTGGTTTCTACCATGTTCGACATCGAATCATTTAATCACATGGCTAGAATCGTACCAATTCGGGAAGTAGAAGTGAAGACCCTGGATCTAGTTTCTACCATCCAGGCTGCGAGGAGTTTTGTATTCATTGTCTATGTAGACTATCATAAACAGATGGCTGCGTCCATACTGTGTCTACAAAAGTCTATAAAAATGATGTACTGCAAGATCATTCCTGTATCAGAATAGTTAGTCCATTAGTTAAAGTTTTGAATCTGAGTATGGGAATGCCTACCTCAGTGATGATATAATCTTATCCATGTATTTTGTGTTGAAAATTGCAGGTTCCAACCAGGCCATCCACAAGGCAATCCTTGAAATGATAAAGCGCTTCACCCTTCCTAGAATTACAAAACCCTATTCTATTCCAGGCTTCGCACTTTAGGGGGCAATCTGTTACACTAAAAAATGTCACCTTGACTACTTACAGTTAGTATGGCTCAAATCAACAGTCATGCTACCCTCTTAGGCAAGTCTCATGCCTCTGTTATCCATCTCAAACTCAAAGAAGAGAGAAAGTCTTGTAAAAATCATGTTTATCTCTGGGGTCGCAGGTTCTCTCTAGCCTTACCTGCGGGGACGCTGACCATGTTCACAAAATCTGCGTCCATGGACGCTCTGTATGTTAAGGGACAGGTGCGTCCCTCTGTAAAAGGCAAAATGCGCGAGTTTTATCTTGAAAAAGTTACTTGTGGTTACTTCTAGAACATTCTAGAGGTCGGTTTGATGAAATGGATGCGCCTCCAGTTGGTTCATGTATCTCTATTAAGGGGGAACTTATCCCATCAATAAGGGAGCTATCCCACCCATAGAGGGGGATGATCCCATTGATAGTGGACCTGAATAACCTCTTTACAGCACTATAAATAAAGGCATTGAGCCAGAAGGAAAGGAGGTTGGAGCTATACATTTTCTTTGGGTAAATGCTGCAGGATTTAGGTCTTCCATTAGAGCCTTTGTGAGGAGAGATTGTCTTCACTTGATTCTACTTGGGAGAGGGTGAGCTTTGTCAAAGTAGAGGAAAACCCTTGATGGACCCTGGGAGGAACTTGCACAACACCAAGGCCAGGTTGTAAGAGTTTCTTTGTTTCGTTATTAATACAAACTGGTTTATTTTTCTCAATAGCTTGTGTTAATGAGTTATTTCATGTGTTCCTTGGTCTGCATGTTGAATATATGTTTTATTATATGAAATGCAAGTGCTTGGTAATTGTTTGATTGTTTGTGGTTGCAGGAATTGACTTGAAGGAGGAGCTCATCCGGATCGTCAAGAACGGACTTCAACAACAGCGTTTTGGAATAAGGTAAGCCTAAACACTTGTAGTTTTCATGTTGTAAAAGGTGTATTTAGAGAAAGATCACTCCATTTTGTCTTGTTTGTCATTAGAATGTCTTAGACTTCTAGGAAGGTCAGTCGTGTCCGCACCCTTGACAGATTCCGTGTGACACATAGACCATAATCTTGAGTGCCTTGCAGATACTTGAAAACTCTCTTTACTTCTTGAAGATGAGTTTCCTTTGGATTTGCTTGAAACTGTGAAACTATCCCAAAAACATGCATAATGTTAGGTCCTTTACTAGTAAGATAATGCAAGTTGTCGATCATAAATCTGTATTTGGGTTGATTAACTAAAGGAGAGTCATCATTTTGAATAAGATTGCATCATGTTTCCATTGGTGTGAGTACACGTTTACAGTCTTCCATTCCATTCTTCCTCATAATTTTCTTGAGGTACCTAGTTTGAAAAATAAAGATACCATCTTTTGTTTGATGAACTTGAATACCAAGAAAATATGTGAGCTTACCAAGTAATGACATTTCAAATTCCTGTTGCATAGTTGAAGCAAATTCTTGACTCATAGATTCAATATCACTTCCATATATGATGTCATCAACATAAACCACTACCACCAAAATTTTGTCATTGTCATATTTGATATATAAGTTGTTGTCAATGGACCCTTTCTTGAATTCTTATTGTTGAATATACCTTTCAAGACGATAATATGATGCACGAGGAGCCTATTTTAACCCATATAATTCCTTCTTAAGTATGTAAACAAGATTTTTATCATTGCCAAGTATGAACCCTTAAAGTTGTTCAACATAAAGTTCTTCTTCTAGGTCCCCATTCAAAAATTCATATTTAGCATCCATTTGATTTACTCTAAAGTTACAAAAGGTGGAAAATTAAAGAAACATTCTTATGGCTTCAAGTCTAGCTATAGGTGAAAATGTCTCTTCAAAGTCTATCCCTTATTATTGAGTATAGCCGTTTCATACAAGTCTTTCTTTGTTTCGAATTACTTCTCCATTTTCATTTAGTTTTTTCTTGAACACCAACTTTTTCCCAATTACATTTTTGTCATGAGGCCTTGGTACAAATTCCCATGTATGGTTCTTTTCTATTTGATCAAGTTATTCATGAATTCCCTTAACCAAACATTCATATTTGCTTGCTTGATTCACACTTTTAGGTTCAATTATGGATAGTAAGGCTAAGTGACTAGATGTTCCAAGAAAAGTTCTTCAAGTTTGTATTTTTTCTTCCTTATCACCTAGAATTTCATATTTAGGATGATTTTTCTGAACAAACCTAGATGGAATCTTTTTTGACATACTTGTACTTTCATTTCCTTCTTCTGATGCTTCTCTTTCTTCTTCTCCTACAACTTCTTAGATTTGAGTAAGGAGAGGTTCTTCATATGCTTGTGCTTCCCTTTTGGTACTTGTGGATGCTTCATTAATCATAACATCTATACTTTCAACAATATTTTGGAGCCTTTTATTGTAACATTTATATCCTTTTCTTCTGGAAGAGTATCCAAGGAGGATTCCTTCATTAGTTCTGGATTCAAACTTTCCAAGCTTATCACCATTCCTCTTTATGAAACATTTGCTTCAAAATATTCTAAAGTGTTTGAAATTTGCAAACTTACCATTCTAGAGTTCATATGGAGATTTCTCCTTATTTACTCGAACATGATATTTATTAAGTATATATGTTGTCATATGTACTACTTATCCCCATAAGGTGTGCGATGTTCTTGACTCATCAAGCATGTCACATGCCCTTCGATGAAATATGTTGTTCATTCTTTCTGCAACTCCATTTTGTTGAGGAGTTTTAGCTATGGAATATTGTCTTTTAATGCCATGTTCACAAAAATTGAAAAATTCATATAATATAAACTCACCTCCTCTATCAGATCTAAGACATTTGATTTTTAGTTCTAATTCATTTCTAACAAAAATTTGAATATTTTAAATTGTTCAAATGCCTCATATTTATACTTAAGTAAACTAACACAATGCATTCTTGTAAATTCATCAATCAATAATATGGAGTATTGTTCACCACAAGGATACTTCTTTCTCATAGGTCCACATAAATCAATGTGAACAAGTTCAGGGGGTTTGATTGAATTACCTTTTTTACCTTTAAAGTGAACTTTGGATTTCTTACCAAATTGGTATGATTTGCAAAGGTTATTTTCAGGTGGAAAAATGTTGGGTAAGTCATGAAAAGCTCCCATCTTGATTGATTTGTATAATTGGGAAAATTGAGGTGCCCCAACATTCTGTGCCAAAGCCAACTTTCTCCATATTTGTTTAAAAAATAGTGCTCTTTTTTGCCCTTTAGGATGTAGACAATGCCTAGAGTTTTGGTTCTCTTGATTATTATCTTACCTATATTCAAATTTCTTACCATGCAATTATTTGATCTGAAAATAACTCCATGCCCATAATCACACATTTGACCAACACCTAACAAGTTATGGTTTATCCCATCAACAAATAATACATTTTTCGGCTTGACCTTTTCCTTTAATGGTAGCAGGTGAGTTATTACAAAAAATCACATTCTTTTATTTTTTAATTTCATTAATGGAAACAAACTTATATCTGCCACCTGTCATATGCTTCGAACATCCACTCTCAATGTACGATAGATTATCTTGATCTCCTACATACAATGCTAGAGAAAAACTTTCAGAAGAGGGAATTTTCTTTTTCCATACCTTGGGAGGTTCTATCTTCTGCTCATGTTGATAAGATGAATTCATCCTTATTTTGCATTCAGTTTCTTCATGACCAAATTTATTGCAAATAGAACATTCACTTTCATTCTGAAGAGGGGATAAAGCATTATAAGAAGACTTATTTGTCCTTTTTCATTATGTTGTTTTCTTGCTTCTCTAGTCATAATCATTTTATAAGCAACACAATCAACTTCTTTGTGACCAAATTTGTGACAAATTAAGCATTGACCATTGAAGTAAGAGTATGTGGGAGTATAATACCTTTTTTTTAAAACTTAACCTTTGTTCATGGAGAGATTGTTTTTCCTGAGAATAGTTAAACCCTTTATTCGTTTGTAGAGTCCTGTAATTTTGATGATTGCTTCCTTTTACTGCATTAACGAAGCTTTTTGTACATGTCCCAAAAGATTTCATAGGTTCTTATGTTTCACCTTATTGATTTGAGTTGTACCCAAGAGCCATCTTGATTAGAGGAGAACACTTAAATTTAATTATTTCTTCTAAAGCTTCAGATCCTTTAGAAAATATAATATTTAGAGGTTTTTTTTCTCAAGTTCCTTTCTCAGACCCACAATTTCGAGTTCCAAGGTTTCACAATTCTTTTCGCTTTCTTGGTCTTGTTTCTTCAAGTTTTCTTCTATTAATTTAGCCTCTTCTAGACAGATCTTCAACTTAGTTATTTCTTCAACAAGGGTGTTTTCTAGAGCATCCATAAATTAATCATTATCATACTTGTCTACACATTGTTCTTCAAATGCCATAAGTAATTGATGATCTTGATTTGATTCATCATCCTCATTATTGGAAGAACATTCACTATATTCATGAGTATAAACACTTTGTTTTCTATTAAAACCTTTTCTAACATTCTTGTTTGAAACACTCTTTCCTTTTTCATGATTTTATTTATAAGGAAACTTAGCAGCAAAGTGACCTACTCTTCCACATACAAAAAATTTAAAAGGAATCTTACCTTTGAACCCACAAGATCCTACTTGAAGCTTCTTCACAAAATTTGTTTCTTCTTCATTTGAAATGTAACTTTTTTCCTTAGGCTCTTCCTTTTCATTCCCTTTGTTTGTGGCTTTGAATGCTACTTCCCTAATACCTGATGTACCCGCTTTTCTCATTTTAGAAGTTGTCAAGATCCCATGGAGTCGTTCAATAATGAGATTCTTCAAATCTTTCATTTCATCAATGGTGTAGAGTTTGGAATCAAACTTTGGAGTTAGTGATCTCAAAATCTTTTCAACAACAATAGTATCCTTTATTTAGTCACCAAGATTTTTTATTGAGTTAACATTTTTTTCTACTCTAAGTAAAAATATTACAATGCTTTCATCATCATGCATTCTAAGAATCTCATATTGAATTCTATATGTTTTAAGTTTAACAGTTTTTACCTTAGTGTCTCCCTCATAGATTTGAACAAGCTTGTCCCATATAGTTTTTGTAGTGTTTAGCTGCATGACTTTCACAAACTCAGATTCAACCAAACTTCCCAAAATAACATTTACAACCTTTGCATTGATCTCATATTGTTTATTCCCTGCATCATCTGTGGGAATGGAGGTCGGGTATTGATATCCACTTTCAACAATTTCCCATACATATGCTCCTAGTGCCTGCAAATATGCTCTCATTATGATTTTCCAAAATACAAGGTTATTTCCATTAAACAAAGGTGGCATGATAGAAGATACTCCCTATTGGATTCTCATATTGATAGATATCCCTTTAAGCAATCAATATTCTTCGGAAGGGCCTACTTTGATACCAATTGCTAGGAAAAATACTAAGAAGGGGCCTACATACGTGACTTTAGTGAAGGAAACCAAGATATATCCAGATCATTAATTTTTCATATGTTACATAAGATGTTTATCTTTAATCATTGTATCATTAACTCAATAAATATCCATTATGTAGTAAAGGACAAGAAAATAAATCACAGCATATAAACAACACACATAGAACACCAGGATTTTAGGTGGAAACCTAATGTGGGAGAAAACCACTACTACCACTATTTGTTTCTTCTTCCTTATTATATAAATAAAATATCCATTACATTTATTATTAGTGCAGACTCTTAACAGCACGCAGGAACACACCTTCACGAATCAATGACCTCCACTCATTCCCTAGTACCCACTAGAAGGGAGCTACAACCCCTTAAAATTGTTTACCAGCTCCTAGTGGAAGGAAGCTCCTACCCCCTCACTGAAGGCTGCAACCCTGAACACCTTGTGGACTAGTTTTTAGAATGTTTGAAATTAGATCCACTTATCAAATAATCATAAAAAATCTTGTAGGACATCTTTTATCATATTTTCAAACTAGACCCATATCAACAATAAACCCAAACTGACATGAAAAACTGAAATACTGAATCTGGATCATTGAAGTACTAGAAATCAACTGAGTTTCTGAAGGATCAAACCACTGAATGTAGAACCCAACTAGAACAAATAAATATCATAATATGTACGTGACTATACTGAATAAAAATCATGTATGTCCATGCTTCCTCTATATAACACCTATGTATAGATCTTAAACTATTGAAAATTGAATCTTGAATAACTTTAATAAGAAATAAATCACTGGTAAATACATAGATCAATCAAATATTACTAAACTAATTACATATCCCCACACTGTAGCATCATTTCCAATCACCCAATCATTGTTAGACATGGAACATCAAGATAGAGACATCATCGATAGACAACAGAAAATAGTGCAAGACTCATCAAGTATCATCATCAAGGTGCACTGC
This sequence comes from Pinus tabuliformis, assembly GCA_031772625.1. Classification (NCBI taxonomy): domain Eukaryota; kingdom Viridiplantae; phylum Streptophyta; class Pinopsida; order Pinales; family Pinaceae; genus Pinus; species Pinus tabuliformis. Next base: position 657,340,445 of record CM062815.1, read on the forward strand.
AAACCCTAACATATATACATGATTTCCATAGAACAAATTAGTGTATGTACACGACTACCATGCTTGACACTAATGTATATATTTCAGTATACTGGGTAAATTGTCGCAGAATTTATAAACTTCCTTACTGAACTAGGCATGCGTATGTACGTGACAAATCAGAAGCTAAAAAGTGTATAGATCTTGAAATTACTGAATCAAACCCTTAATGAAATTCACAACATCTGTTAAACCTAGATATCGACATGCATCACTATATTTAGATCAAACCATCATCATTGCTACAAATCTAACATTACAAGAATAAATAGATCAAGCAAGTATTTTCATTAGTCTTCACAACAATTTCAGATCTATCATATCTTAATCATCTCCTTATTTCCTGGTGCACAACTATTCGAGATCAAATGACACAAAGATAGATCATTTAATTTCCTCCTTAAAACCTTGATCTCAAGCTACTTATATAGATTTACCCTTAGCCAATACCTTATGTAAATCCCTTGGAAATTTTGTTACTATTCTTTGATGGGATCAAATAATTGTTATCTCTTTAATTACTACGGGCCAATACCATGGTAAAAGCCCCAGGTATCTAGATGACCATGGTTAAAATTTTATACACAACTTTTACTTATAGGACCTACGTATGTACGCAACCCTTCTTTAGAGGACCCGCATATACTTTCTCAAGCTTCACCTTTAACATCCATCTATCTGAAATTTCTTTGTGCATGGCATATATAGCTTCTGTACCAATCTATATTAATTCCATAATCATCAATGTTGACATTAAATACATATTTATTAAGTGGGTTTCCATCAAGGACAACACATGATCCATAATTCCAACATAAATATTTATAATATGCCATCACTTTAACCTTGCCTTATTACTGTTTAATATTTGTAATGACTTGTATTACCTATACACTATTTGCAATATTGGTTCATAACTAGATTATGAACATGTGCTCTCTCATGTTTTAATAACATAATAGTTGGTGAGAGAAACTAAGGGTGAGTTCATCCATATCTTAACGCGAGAAGGAAGAACAAAATGCAATATTTGTTAGCTTACATTTAAATATGTATAAAGTGGTTGGATTTAATAGTGAAAAATAAGGAGTTGGTTATTGGACAAGGTTTAATTCTTGTAAGGGTTTAATTTAGAGTGAGTGTTTACATTGAGGTAATGGTCAAGTGTGTGATTGTAATAAAAAATGTTATATTAAATTATATCCTGATCAATGCATATATAACTAAAACAAAGTTTACTCTTACGCCCTTCAAATTTTAAGTTAAATTCTAATATCACAATCGATCTCGAAGGAACTTGTTCTATAAGGTGACCCTAACTAAATTTCAAAAATTCATTATATTTGTGAGAAGAGACCTAAAATCCAACCATGTTAGCCCATTAGATTTGGTTGAATGGTGGATGTCCCACACTAGAAAGTGTTCACTTACCAATATTGGGGCCTCACCGAAGTTCAAAAATCAATTAACCTACCTAGTGTGCTTATGGGTGATTTTGTTAGGCCCATCCATATAGGGGAAATGCCTTTGACTCAGCCTTGAGCCTTATTAGTGAGAAGAGGCAAGTCTACCAATTCTCCTTATACACTCAAAAAAGAAAAAGGAAAAAAAATCCCAAACATGTTAAGGGTTGGTGTGACCCATAATAAGTGGAATTCCTAGATGATTTTAACAACTTAAATTACCTTATATAGTTCTTTATGAAACCAAAATCTAATCGTACAAATTAGGAACACAGAAAATTCCTATATATATATTTATATATTAAAAATTTTAATGATTGAAATTATTATAAAATGGATAAAAAATTTATGACTAAAATTTTATTGATTAAATAAAAATAAATTTTTAAAATATTTATTAACATGTATAATCATTATTATTTATAATCCTCAACTCACTTCATTGTTCTCATCATTTTGCACATTTACATTTTTATTCAAATAAGGTCGCACATTGTAGCATAGTCCCTTCATATATGAGTCATACATTTGATAGTGTTATTAAATGAATAAACAATATATGTTGAAGGCAAGGAGTCTTTGACATGATCTGAAATGATTTTGTAATCTTTGGTAAAGTATATATATGTAACCTACAAGTATGATTGTGACTATTAGGTGTTGGCATTATGGCTAGTGTGTTGGCCTTGATGTCAACTTGGGTCATGATCATGTCACATTATGTCAACCTAGATATTATGATGACATTATTGGTGATTGGTATTAAAATTGATGTACCTAGCTACGTTATGACTTATGATGACATCTTAATGCTAGTAGAAGAGGGTCAACAGGTTTTGGGATGATTGCAGAGGATCTAGAAGAGGTTGGACAAGGTTTAAAGAAGTTGCAGAAGATTGGACATAGTTTAGATAATCTTAATTGTGAAATTTTGAGCAGAAGGCTAGGTAACACGAGTTTCTAAGAAACCAAACCTTTATAGTGCACCCCATAGAATATGTTACTAGAGTTATAATGCACTTCCCTAACAGAAAGGGTGTGTTTCTACTGTAAAGGAAGGAAAAACAAAAAAACCTCAAGCAGAACCATGGATTTGCACAAGGCATTCATGCGTGGAAGGTTGTCTAACATCATTTTGATCCCATAAAGCATTACCACCAACAAATCCTTGGGGTTTCTCATGGTATTGTGACAGAAGGAAAATTATAAGAATGTAGGAATTGGATCAGCTAGGTTGTGCTTTTTTTTTTTGAACAAGCAGCTACACTAGGGTGAAAGGGATCTTAAAGTATGTAATTGTGATAGGAAGGATGCCATAGAAATATTTGGAGCATGATTAGAGGAGAATTTCTTAGCAACTATTTTGTCTTTATTCTCTTTATGTTCTAGCTTAGAGTGATGATTATTGATTGATTTCCTTACTTGTCTCTAGTATGTTAAAAATTGACTCGAATATAGTTTGGAAACGAGATCTGATAAAGATATATATTGATACGATCTGATTTGGAAAAAGAGATAGAAATGCGAGGCATTTTGGTTCAGACATATTTGTTGCATTGACTAACAAATGCTAAAGAAATGAGTTGCATGGATGATCTAAATTCATTGTTCACATGAAAGAATGCATATCTAAAGACTAATAACAATAGATGAACCTTTTCTCATGGTTGGTTGTAGAGTATGAATGAAGGTTGAATGGACATGGACAAAGGTTTTTCTCAGTTTTATTATGATCATTTTGTTTAGGGTTTTGCAGAGACTAATAGTTGCTTGATTCCCATTGTGTGTTTGTCTTACTGAATATGTATTTGGTTGATATTCTTGATCTACTATTGCTAGATTTGAGATACTTTTGTATGATAAAGACTAAATTTTTATAGGCTTAATGTTACAGGATCAAGGAAGAGGATGATATACAATATTTTTTTAAGAGGTTATTATATGTTACTGCTTGTTCACTAATGTTTGATTTGCTGGATTGAGAGGTCAAGTGCACATTGAAGAGATCTATATGAAGAAGGTCTAGAATGTAATGTATGCAAGCTTGAAACTAGACTTAAACTTATTAATAGTTCTTTGAAGTTGGAATGCACAATGTAGTGGACAAAGATTATATTAAGATCATTTTTTTATTAATTTGATGTTGTATTAGACAAAGATATATATTGAATTAATATCAACAACTTGGTAAAGGAAGAAGTTAATTTGTTGTAGTGACATAAGTGTTGTGCCTTGTGTTCAGACTATCTTTTTCCGGGGAAAGAAAATTCATAATTTCATAAATAGAAATTACATGTTGTGGATGCCTGAAGGCATACGCTGTAAGCGTGGCAATGAAGTCCACTATCAAAAATCAAAAAATAAATATTCAGGTAACCCAGGGGGGTGTACTGTTTTGACGCATATATCCGCTATGTATAAAAACCAAAAATAACCCACGCAGGGGCAGTCAATCATAAGCTGATTCGCTTTGTACAGAGAAAAAACTAAAAAGATTCAGATTCATATAGCTGTAAATTAGAGGCCATTGCCCCTCAGTAATCCCTCATCTATGTATGGTCTGTGGAAATAATGATAGATCCCTACCGGTGAAAGTTCTGTGATCATCCATTCCCCTAGAGGACGATGCGTTGCTTCTTTTGATAACCTGTCAGCAATTTCATTTCTTTCCCTGTAGATGTGAGAAACAGAAATCTGATCAAAGAAGTTTTGAAAAAAAACAATTTCTTCAAATATAGATCTCAGTGAGTATGTAGTGCAAACAGCTGAATTGTTAAACCAATTAGTCACTATCTTTGAGTCGCCAAAAATTTGTATATTTCTGCATTGTTTCAGGATAGCAAAGCATAGCAGGTGGTGGAGTGTAATCACTTCAGCGTGGTTGTTAGTGCCAGGCCCCAGTCCCAAGCTTATCTGGTAGAAGTGTGTTTCAGAAAGGTAGAGGCAGATGCCGCCCCCACAGCCGTGTTGTTGGGCAGCCCCGTAACAGTAGGCCCACGTGATAGCTTTGTTGATCTGTTCCTGATGTATAATCCCTTGTCTCTTTTGACTGTCATCATTTGGGAGCTCTTCGTATGCTGCACAAATTTTTGGGGGGAGGAGGTTCCAGTTTACCAAAGTGTCATCAAATATCTTTTTATTTCTTTTGAGCCAAATATACCATGATACGAGGAGAGGCACGTTTCTTGATTTTGTGACAGCTGATGTATTCCACCAGTTCTCCCAAGCCGAAATAATATCAACCCCCTGCCAGTTTCTAGTCATATTAAGAGATCTAAGAACTTCAGTCCATATGCTTCTGGTGGTAGTGCAGGTGAGAAAAAGATGCTGGGTTGTTTCTTCTTCTTGGAGGCAGAGTACACATCAGGTAGGCCCCATGAAAGCCCACCTTTTCAGATAGGAGCCCGTGGGAACCTTATCTTCTAATATATTCCACATCAACAGCCTGGTACGTGGAGGAGCTTGTAATTTCCATAGGCTAATCCACCAGCTTCTAGTGATCTCTGGCTTCATGTTTGCTATGATTATGTTATACCCCTGCTTCAGTGTGTATTGCCCAGTTTTTGAGTGAGCCCAGATGAGTTCATCTTCAGCATTCCGTAATCTTATATGTGTTTCTGTGAGAGCCTGTAGGTAGAGGTGCCAACTTCTACTCCATTCATCTGGAATGTGCCAGTGCAGATCAGTTAGCCATGCTTGAGTATGGAAAGTGGTATTATGCTGATCCCCAATCTGTCCCAGATACTTGATACCTCTGTTGTTTAGGAGCTGAATCAGTCCGTCAGGTAGTATATGTGAGTTACCACATCCAATCCAAGGATCAATGCCAATACAAACAGAAGCACCATTGCCAATCTTCCATATTAAGCCATCCTTAATGTTATAGACATTTTTGGGCACTACAACCCCAAGCATGAAATGTCCATAAATCAAGGGCTCCTAAGTCCCTAAAAGTGTTGTTATAACCCCTAAAGGAACAAGGTCAACAGATTACAGCTTCTCCCAGAAGTTCTCCATTAAAAATTGCTCAGAATTGGTCAAAACAGGATCATTTCAGCTGCTCCACTGGCCAAGTGCGTTGCATCTCACCTAAATACACTGTGTGGGTGGATTGCATTTCAAAAATCCCTTCTATGGGGTGCAATGGGCGAGAAATGACAAATGGCAGTGTCATTCCGCGAGGTGGAGAGGCAATGGAAACTTCCAAAATCTTCTCCTGTGACACTTGCCTCACTTAATTCGACCAAGGATGAGTAAGAGATCATCAATCTCCAAGTGGAAGCAAGAACTATCAGAGGGAAGTCACTAATCAAATCATGAGCTGACTCATCTCCATTACAGATATCTATATATGGATCCCTCATCCCAGAGATCCAGAGGCTGGAATTTTTCATATTGTAAGGAATTGTTGTTGGTTTCTTGAGACAAACATCATATTGTTGGGTGATCTAAGCTTTGTTTGAGGTGAAGAGGGGCTTCTTAGCTGGGAGGTTGATGCTAGGTCAGAACAACTGGTTGTAACTCCTCTTGGCTCTTTCTTGTTTATCAATAAAAGCTATTCAAGTTTTCCTCCATGCTCTTGTGTCATTGATGCTTGCTACATTTGTATGGTCAATTTACATATGATCCTAGATTGTTTATGATTATAGATCCATGTCTTTGTATAGTGCTATGCTACTGTGATCTTACAGGTACTTTGTGAAGCTGGGCGTACAAGGGAGTAGGTAGCTAAAGACTATCAAAGAAGAGAGGAATCAAATTAGGAGTTTAGCGCAAGACAGAGGTTGGTCTTTCTGTTCCTCTCTATCTATAATTCTTAAAGGAAAAACGAAAGTAGCTTTTCTCTGTTTGTTTCTAAGGCAGCTGTCACACCTTAGTGGGATAGAGCAGTTCTATATAGACACTTTTCCCTGTAACAAAATGGCGACTCTGCTGGGGAGTAATTAGTTTGTTTGTTTATCATTCTTTGTTGTCTGTTTCATAAAATTACAGATAGCATTCGAACTGCATTTGCCATAACAAATGCAAAGTAGATAAATGCTACTTCAATCCCTCTACTAGATCTGTTTATGATTCAAACAACTAATTCAAAAACTATCTGATTGCCCTTGTGATAGCTCTTAGATCCTCCTTAGATCTACCCCTGATTGTTGCATTACTGATTGCTTTTTGCTCGGCCAAAACCCAAGAACTGAACTGCAAACTGTGACCCAGAACCCAAACAGAATCTCGTTTCTAGCCCAGCGCAGGTACTGTTTAGAGAATCTGAACTTCAGCGCACTTCCCGAGTGGACAAGGTGCGCTACATTTCAAATTCTCTGTGTTACAGGTGCGCTGATCAGACTAGGCTCTATGCAGTTTTGGTTTCTGTGATTCATTCTTTCCAGTTCTATTCCTGAATTTTGCTGCCTGTGATCAGCAAATTTCTGTTTGAAACCCTTTTTCCTTACTGTTATTCTGCCTCCTTTGTACAAAAGAACTGTAAATGTTTTTGTGTGTTTGTTGAGTCATTTTCAGTTCTCCTTTGCAAAAGTAGCATAATCGTACTGTCATCCTTTGATTTGAAACTGTCGCAAGTGTCGATTTCAATCGTAGGAAAGAGTTTAATTGTTGTTGATGGTCGATTATCCTATTACTATTGATTTTTGGTCTGAATTTGTAATTTTCCAGTGTCAAGAACAAGTATTCATTTCAAAATCGTAAGGTGTTGTGATCGTCTCCATTTTTTATTTCAAAAAGAAACTTGTTGATATTTGTCGCTTGAAAAGAAATTCAGATTTGTGCATCAACTTTCTTTTTATCATTCATATACTAAGAAAGTCGAAAACAAATACATGCATGTGCATTTACATATAGACAGTCCGATTGGCTTGATTTAGGAAAGTGCATTTAGAGTGTGCTCTTTACTCTTTGTGAAAAGATTATGTCTTTCTTTCCTTAGTAGCTAGGATTTTCATTGCACAAAGAAGATAAAAGTTTGTTTATCATCTTAGATTGCATTTTAGGAATTACATCTACATCTCGCGGTGAACCTGAAAGGCAAACTTCATAAACAAGATCAACTTAAAATAAATTCAATGAATCTAACAACGCTTTGGAACTTAACGCACAACATTTAGAAGTCTAGGCTAGAGACGTATTCCGGCATCCTAAAGCCTGGTAATTTTTGTTCTCATTGATGTTTGGGTGATTCCTCCACTTTGAAGCAATAAGTGCCAGTACGGACTTGTGCTCCCATGTACCGTCGAGTATATTTTGGGAGACCCCAATAGGCTTAATCCTTTATCCATAGGAAGCTGTGTCTGCCACCCTATCGATCGCAATGCACTGAACACAGCATTCGGGAAGATTGACTGCCGTACCGTAAAAAGTATTCTGCAGTTTTGCGATTGGTTTGGTAATCCCTCTATCTAGATTTCCAGAGCAGTCGCTTTTGTTCCTTTTCAGATTCCTTAACAGAAAAGGTCCATCTGAGCACTTGTCACTTCAGGCTCATTAAAAATCGAAGGAGACTAGAGTCATCTTTTGTTTTTTCTCGACTCTTAAAAATTGAAAAAACAAGTTGTGTCAAAGCGTCTAAAATTTATTTTAAACAGAATACTCATTACCCTTTCCTACGTTGATCTTGGGTTGAGAAAATGGAATCCACCAACCAAGGAATTCCCCTTGGAGGAAATCCTAGTCCCTTCTCCTCTTGGGGAGATGTTGGTGCACCCCATATGGCCACATTGTCGCTTCCAGGACTGACAATCAGCTTTCCTGTATGGCTCTTCTCAACCTCTGTCGTTCAGAACACCGCAATTCCTGAACAATCGAACCAAGAACTAGACGAGTCGAGAGTTACCCACCAACCTTCTACTTCCTCTAATTCCTCCTCTCCTCCCTCTTCTTCGCTTGATGGGGCTGGTAAAGCCAAAAGTCAAGTACCTAAGAAGAAGAAGGAAAAGAAGAAGAAAGTGAAGAAGAAAGAGAAGAAGAAGAAGGAGCCAAAAGTGAATGGGGACAAACGAGTGTCGTCTAGCGAAAATCCACACACTACACTGACCAGGCCTAAATCGCCATGTGTCATTTGCAAGGGAGACCACTCTCATAGAGATTGTCCTTGCATCCCTCGGATCTTAAGGGACTAGTCTCCTCGTTTGCACAACCCGGTGTCGTCAACCTCTGATGATCATGTTGAAAACACACCGTCGACTAGTGAAAGTGAAGCCCCAGGACAAAAAGGAAAATATAGATTTCCTTGTAAACTGTGCGAAGGCAATCATGCCGTCCACCATTGTCCCGTCTTAGATGAGGCTAAAAGAGTTTTGGATGATCGTCCGGTTTCACCGCTACGACTTCCTCCTGGATATAAAAACTCTTGCCGAGTCCATCACTAGTTGAAAATCCAGCTGGCCCACCCAGGTGGTCGGCTGAAGCACCTATCATTGAAGACAAACCATCTGAGCCCATACCAGACAAAAGTCAAAAGGTCAAAGTGGAAGTTGTCCCGGTCTTGCCTTCAGAGGTTCCATCTTCAGATGATACAGTCACCGAAGAGAATAAGGATAACACCGTCCAAATTCTTTTCATAAACACAGACTCCAATGAACATGGGGGCAATTTACCCGTTCCTTTACCGCAGGAAGGAAGTTCGTCAAAGTCATACCCAGCCATCTATTCGGTCCCACCTCCAAGCAACCTAGTTGTCTCCTTCGACTGGAATCAACTAGGCAGACCCTGTTTACCAGCTAGTGTACCATTCCGAATCATTGTTCAAATATATAGAATGGTTATGGTTGGTACCATCATAGATGAGGGGGCTTCTGTGAGTATCCTTTCCTCGACTGCTTGGAAAGCGCTTGGTTCACCATCGCTTTTGCCTGAGATGAGAAATCTAACAGGTTTTGATAAAGGACCCAGTCGACCGTTAGGGATCCTTCCCAATGTGCCCATAACATTGAGGGGGAAAACCGTTCACATGAACGTAATGGTAGTTCAAGGACCCCTAGATTATAATCTACTCCTTTGATGAGACTATATTTATTGCATGGGAGCAATTGTCTCCTCACTCTTTAGAATAATGTGTTCTCCGCATGAAGGAAGAGTGGTCAATCTCGTAGACCAGCTTTCATTTCCCAGATCATACAGAGCAAATAGTCATATACCATCCCTAAGTGGTCTTTTCACGGAGGAAATGTCTCAATCTCCAGTCCGCCCGCCTGATGAGCGCGAGTGATTCAGGGGACATGACTGAAACCCAGGGGGCATGCACCCTGGTCTGCTTCGGCAGGAAAACTTCGGGTATAGGGTAGGTTTCCGCGAGAGAATATGACTAGTCTGTACTCCCGTCCGTGATTGGAAGAGGGGGTTATTCTAGAACAAGATTCTCTTGTCAAAGTTACGTGAGTGGAGTAGCCTCCTTCACTCACCTTTGTCTATTTCGGTAAACATCGCTGAAGAAGTGTTTTGTTTGTGCTGTGAATAAAACAATCTTTGGGTAACATGTAAGAGGTAGGCCTCTCCCGATAAAACAAATGTTTTAACGGAAAAAAGAAGGCGTAACCTTGAAATTCTGTTTTATACCTAGGGGCATGCAAGCCTTTTGGCGTGCAAGCGAAGAGCGACTATTTTTTTTTAAATTTGTAGGTCCTCTAACCCTTTAAACTCATAGGATTGGTTGTTTCCTAACTTGCATAAAGAAAGGATGTGGGGCAAAACTCTAAAAATTGCCGATTTTATATGGGACATTCTTATTATACGACTGGATTAATCGAGCAGTGTTACCGCAAGGTTCAAGCTCATTAAAAAATAAACCCGCATCGAGCGGTTTTAGCACATAGTTCAGGCTCATTAAAAAATAAACATAAAACATGAGCAAATGTTTCCCCCCGCGTTTAAGCTCATTAAAAAATGAACTATTCACCGGTAAATAACCATCGTGAATGTAGTACTTCAGCCATTAAAGCCTTGGTCGTGTTTGCACCATCACCTCCACTTTTGCATTGGCCGATCATTCACCTCCATTTGATTGTTTACCCATTTTGAGGAACAGCTGCGAAGAGTGATTTCACTAGCCATCCTTGTAACACTGCCGTGATTGGAAAATTCCAAACCTTACCTGGAATCAGTTGCTATCCATTTTATCACTCGTTCCTCAAAAGACGAGTCTCCTTTAAGCTCTTTTCAACTGACTCGTAAAATATGAAAAGATTGCCGAGCCATTGGCCTCTCCAGCTCGTTAAAGGGACCGGAAGTGCTATCTCTCCTCTAGATTTTAATCTTTTTGGACCTGAGAGATTATTACACAAAAAGATCGAGCGCTTGTTTTGTTCGGCTCGTTAAAAGTATCGAAAATTCATCCCTTCTGTATTGTTTTATACTTTTTCGGACTTAAGGGATTAGATGACGAAAAAGGAATTTTGGAGTTACCTTTACGTTCCTTTTCAGACTCTCTAAAATTGAAAAGGACCGAGTTATCTTTGTCGTTAAACTCGTTAAAATTTTAATAGCGACAAACTTGTCTATAGACGAGAATGTGATTCACTATCGCTAGGCTCGTTAAAACATAGCGATGGGTTTGCTCGAAGGGCAAATTATAGAACAAGCATATGTTATCCTCCTCAAGCTTGACCAAAATAAAGAGGTACTGGTCAGCAATGACTGGGGAAAATTGGGAAGAAAACTTGAAGAAACTTTGTTGGTAGCAAGTCGCTCTTGAACATGACACTTCCACTCTGTGTCCGAGTTGGGTTGGGTTGTTTCATTCACCGGTCACATCACCATGGTCCCATCATACCATCCACATTTGGGGTTAATGCTACCAATCCATCACATCAGTGTCGCCGATATGTTCAAGAGAAGTCATTCAGAGAATTCACCTGTGTCTCACCCACTACCATACATTTATACTCCATTCTTTCATGACCACCACCCTAAACCTTATATCACCAGATCGTTTTCACCTCCATTAAAATCATTTGCTCTGTTCCGTGTCATTGATGTGGGATTCATTAAGGCCCTCCTGTGATGGATTGCTTCTTGTCGACATCAGCTCATTATCCAAGAAGTTGATCTAGGAACACCCCATTAAGTACTTTGAAGCTTGCATGCCTCAATGGCAAGTTTCTCACTTCCGGCGACAGGTTTACATCAATGGCCTTCGACTGCAAGATTTTGCGTGGTGTTCGATGCCAAGTCCTTTATTCACACCACATGAATTGTACTGCAGTACCTTGAGGGTCACTATCATTATCAGTGATTCCTCTCGCGCTTGTTAACAGTTTACATCATTGGCTGGTAATCAAGCGATGTCTTTCCATGTTTGACTTCAGAACATTTCTCACATGGATCGACTTGTACTTCGAGTGAAGATTGAACGAGATTGAAGACCCTAGGTCTAGTTTCATCCATCTGGGCTGCGATATATATTCAGGGAAATAAAGACATCAAATGTACATCATTTCCGCACAGATAATCATCCAATCAAAAGGATGATGGCTCTATCAGAATCATCAGTCTACACTCAGACGATTGTCTGTCCTATGTACATGAAAATGAATTTATAGAGCTGAGCATGGGAATGCCCACCTTAGCTAGATCATGAAAATATTAAGAAGATAATGTATTGTATTGTATCTTATTACAGATCTCCTCCCAGCTTGAAAGAACTTCGGATCCTTATAATAAAGCATTTCACCCGACATCAAAAGATTAATGAACTAATGCTTTAGGGGGGAATTGTTATAGAAATTTTTGGGCACTACAACCCCAAGCATGAAATGTCCATAAATCAAGGGCTCCTAAGTCCCTAAAAGTGTTGTTCTAACCCCTAAAGAAACAAGGTCAACAGATTACAGCTTCTCCCAGAAGTTCTCCATGAAAAACTGCTCAGAATTGGTCAAAACAGGATCATTTCAGCTGCTCCACTGGCCAAGTGCATTGCATCTCACCTAAATACACTGTGTGGGTGCGTTGCATTTCAAAAATCCCTTCTATGGGGTGCGATGGGTGAGAAATGACAAATGGGAGTGTCATTCCGCGAGGTGGAGAGGCAATGGAAACTTCCAGAATCTTCTCCTGTGACACTTGCCTCACTGAATTCAACCAAGGATGAGTAAGAGATCATCAATCTCCAAGTGGAAGCAAGAACTATCAGAGGGAAGACACTAATCAAACCATGAGCTGACTCATCTCCATTACAGATATCTATATATGGATCCCTCATCCCAGAGATCCAGAGGCTGGAATTTTGCATATTGTAAGGAATTGCTGTTGGTTTCTTGAGACAAACATCAGATTGTTGGGTGATCTAAGCTTTGTTTGAGGTGAAGAGGGGCTTCTTAGTTGGGAGGTTGATGTTGGGTCAGAACAACTGGTTGTAACTCCTCTTGGCTCTTTCTTGTTTATCAATAAAAGCTATTCAAGTTTTCCTCCATGCTCTTGTGTCATTGATGCTTGCTACATTTGTATGGTCAATTTACATCTGATCCTAGATTGTTTATGATTATAGATCCATGTCTTTGTATAGTGCTATGCTACTGTGATCTTACAGGTAGTTTGTGAAGCTGGGCGTGCAAGGGAGCAGGTACCTAAAGACTATCAAAGAAGTGAGGAATCAAATCAGGAAATTAGCGCAATACAGAGGTTGGTCTTTCTGTTCCTCTCTATCTATAATTCGTAAAGGAAAAATGAAAGTAGATTTTCTCTGTTTGTTTCTAAGGCAGCTGTCACACCTTAGTGGGATAGAGCAGTTCTATATAGACACTTTTCCCTGTAACACTTAATGATAGAAATAGAATTTAGAATGGCTCTCCAAATCACTGATATGCCTTTCCTGTGCCAAGATGGGCTTCTGATCCAGTCAATGATAGTCAATGGCCAGATGTATTTATGTTGAATAACCTCAGCCCAGAGGTTGTTTTGTTTGAGGAGGAGCCAACTCTGTTTGGCTGCCAAGGCTTGAGAAAATTCCGGAAGAAGTTTAAGTCCCCAGCCTCCCCACTGCTTCGGTATAGCAATTCTTGTCCATTTAACCCAGGCAAACGGTATGCCCTCCTTACTACCATTCCATAGGAATCTACAACATATTTGTTGTATTCTATGAAGTATTCCTCTAGGAATCCAGGCGAGCGACATCCAGTACACCGGGGTGGCTTCAAGGACTATTTTGATAAGGACAAGTCTGCCTGCCCTAGACAGGAAATTCTGACACCAACAACCAATTCTCTTCTCCACTTTTGTAATCAGCCAAGTCTAGTTTGCAATCTTGTAGCCATCTGGTTTTAGTCTGAAGCCCAAATATTTTAATCCCCCCATTAGATCAGTAGCCTGAAGGGGAAAATATTGAGTGGACAACTGAGATTCCTGTAGGGTGCATTCAGATAGAGAGATGGTGGATTTTTCTCTATTGATCTCCATGCCCATGGCTCTGCAGAATAAGTTTAGAATCTCATTCAAAGAAGTCGAGTCTCGGATACTACCATTTAGGAAGATTAATATGTCATCTACAAAAAGTAGATGTGTCAGGTAGAATTGTTCCATGATTTTTAGGCCTTGTAGGCCTCCCCTTCTTTTTTCTGTAGCTATAAGTCTGCTCAGTCCTTCCACGACTAGTAAGAAAAGAAGTGGTGATAAAGGGCATCCCTTCCTGATCCCCCGATCAATATTGAAGGAGGGAAATGCCGAACCATTTGTGAGAATAGAAAAAGAGATAGAGGATATGCATCCCATGATCCAGCTGATGAGTACTGGGGGAAACCCCAAATGAGTAATAATCATCTTGATGTATAACCAATTTACTTTGCCAAAGGCCTTTTCCAGATCAATTTTAAGAGTGAGTCCCTTGAGATTTATGAGTTTGATGGAGTGGAGGGCTTCTTGGGCTGTACCAATGGCATCCTAAATATGTCTATGGTGGAGGAAGGCAAATTTCTCCTGAGAGATATGATTGGATAGTATGGGCTTGATGCGGTTGGCGATGATTTTTGAGATGATTTTGTACAGACAGTTTCAAAGGGATATAGCCCTAAATTCATTAAAAGAGGGTGGCGAATCAGTCTTAGGGATCAAGGCCAAGTAAGTGAAGTTGATGAGGGGGTGGATGTATCCCGATGTTCTTCTTTCTTCGATGACAGCAAGTAGATCCCCTCCCAGAAGCTCCAAAAAAGCCAAATAGAACTCCACTAGACAGCCATCAGGGCCAGGACTCTTATCCTTTTTGAACCACTTGAGGGTTCCTTCCAATTTTTCCAGAGTGTCCGGTTGATTTAAGTCTTTTGCCTCTTCCTGATCCACAAACCTTGGAAAGTGGCCAGCTAGATTGATGAGATCCGGGAGGTTGATGGCTATCGGTGTAGTGAATTGCCTCTTGAAATGTGTAATCCCCAATCTAGCTAATTGTGGGTGAGTAGAGGCCCAACCCCCAGACTCACAGGGCATCTGCCAGATAGTATTAGTGGCATTTCTTCCATTTACAAAATTGTGGAAGAATTTCGTATTACCATCACCCGCTTGGAGCCAGGTGGCTCTACTTTTCAATCTCCATTGTTCTTCTTTTTCTAGAAGCATCTCGTTTTTCTAGTTCTCCAACGTAACAAGATTCATTTTAGTCTCCTCTGATAGGAACCCTAGCCCCGGATCATCCATTAACTATGCAATCTATAATTCAATATCAGCAAGATTCTAATCATCTCTCGTCTTCTTCCTCTTAGACCACTCCTTTGTCATTGTCCTGAGTTTATTTAGCTAGTAACAGAAGTCCGTAGCCAACCTCTGAGCCCTCAAGGGTGGTTGAGCTCTCCAGAACTCAATCAACATGTTAACGTATTCAGGATCTTTTAGATGCCCAGCAAAGAATTTGAAGGGGGATTGTGGCTTTCTTGATGGTTCAGTAATTTGTAGAAAAATGGGTAGATGATCAGAAGAGCCCCTAGTTCCCACCCATTGTCGATACAAGGGAGGTAACGGATAAGGTTTTCATGAATCAAGAACCGATCCAATCTTCAGCCCAGGGCGACCTCCCCAGTCCGTCTATTGTGCTAGGTGGGCAGCTTCTTATTCATAGGAACGTCAACTAAATTGCAGGAATCCAGTAGAGTACACATCTGATCAGAAATAGGATCGAGTTGAGCTTGGTGTCCCCAGGATTCTTCCATGCCCAATGAAAAGTTTAGATCCAACCCTATGATGGTGGAGTTTGTGACAAGATCATGTTCCAACAAATGGTGCCAAAATTCCATTCTGTTCCGATTAGGAGCATATATGTTAATCACTTTTAATTGTAGTCCCAGCTCCCCAACGAAAATGTCCATGCCCATGAACCCCATGCCCCCCCAGGTGGATATATGCTTAACTGTTTTAGGGTTGATTCCAATTGTGAGTCCACCAGATCTGCCAATGGCATCCATCCCCTGAAATTTCTAGCCTGGTAGGATAGAGTGAAGGGTTCAGATAGTATCTTCAGAAGAGCCAAGAGTTTCTTGAAGGAAGAGTATGTCACAGAATGTATCCTTTAACATTCTTTTGAGAGCCAATTTCTTTTTGGGGTTGGCTAGTCCTTAGCAATTGTAGGAGAGCCAAATCATGAGGGACCATGGGCAGTGGGCTCCAATGCTCTAAGCGCCCTCTCAATGGTATGTTTTCGGCCCCTTGCAACATCCGCCACCGCAGACTTGATGGCAGATTTGATCTTTGATGGGCGCCCTCTGACAGGTTTGTGGAGCTTGGTCTTTCCAGGGGATCGACCCAACCCAAGGTGCGAGTTTTTAGATCGAAGACTGGAGCGGAGGTTGTAGGGATGGGGATCCTGCCTAGATGAGGAGGAATTGTGAGAAGGGAGTGTGGATAAATCTCGGTGGGTGGTGGGAGTGATGGAAAAAGTGGGCGGGGGCACTGATAAAGAACAGGGGATGGATGGAATAGTGCAAAATGCAGATGAGGGGGAATACAGAGATGTATGCAATACATTTAACATAACATCTGAAAAAAGAGCAGTGGATATGGGGATAGTCTCATTACCCGGCATAGGAGTAGCTTCCGCTGCAGATTTGGAGCGTGTTCTGGGAGGAGATGGTGGAGCTTTTCATCGGCTCCTAGTCTTCTTTGAAGTCTCCACCGCGGTTTTAGCCGGTTCCCCTCCATGTTCCTGTCCACCCTTGTTCTGCTCCATAGAGGCCTAATGCTTCGTCCACTTTGAGTTTTCCGTGGTCACCAAAGAATTTAGGGGGAAATCCTTGAATAGCTGACCCACTTTGTGGCACCTCTTACAATGAAAAGGGACTCCTTCATAGTCTAGAAGTTATTTGCGAGAGAAGTGTCTTCTGTGGAGAGTGATTTTTTCCTCCAACCCATCCCTGGTGTCGAGATGAACCAAAATCCTTGCCATTGTCATGATTCCCGTTTTCTCAAAAGACTTTTCATACTCTAGGTAAGTCACCAGTGCATCTCCGATACGTTTGAAAACCTGTGGAGTCAAAAACTGCATAGGTAGTCTGGGAAGTCTGACCCAGATGGGTCCAGCGCCGAGTTGCTCGCGTTCAGGATCGAAAAGAGGATCCCATCATTTTAACGAAATAGGTGCGAGCTCAATGTGCCAGTAACATGACAAGATCCATTCGGTGTATTCCTCCCTACGAAAGCGGAGGGAGAATAATCCTCTGGCCAGCACCCAGATGAGAGAGAGTTCTTTCAGCAAGGAACCCCATATCTCCACCATCCATTGACGCAATCTCTCCACTGAGTAGTTCCTGCCTTGAACACGGCCAACCAGGACTTTTCTCACCATATCCATTCCGTCTGCCATTTTCACGTCCTCTCCATAGGTCAGGTTGATATCAGTGTCGACCACTCTGAGACACCGACCCCTTTTCAGCTTTTCTGAGCGCCGTCCCATAGGGTATTCTTTTAGAAGGTCCCTGCACAGTTCTGAAGAGCTATGCTGCACCGAAATAGTGGGTCTAGGGTTATGGATAGGAGTGTTAAAACAACCAAATAAATATGGGGAGAGTGGATTGAGACTGCACTCTCGCGGGTGAGTAAAAGCATGCGCCGGTTGCGAGGGGTTTGACGGGCCAGCCTGAGCCAGGGAGATGGAGGGAGGGTACATAGGCAGTGGGAGCTGTGGGGAAGGGGGGGTTGCTGCAGATGGTAAGGCGAGGGGGAGTCGAAAGTAGGGGAGGTGTGTAAGTAGGAGTCGAGAAGGTTCAGAGTAGCCAGGGAAAGGGGGGGACATTCCAAGCCTGGAAGGTTCGCGAAATTTACTGCAAGGTGTTGACGCTTCCCGGAGACGGGCGGGTGTGTCTTCGATTGTTTGGCATTTTTCGACCATTCTAGATTATTCTGCAAGGGGCCCTTGACCGATGTGGAATTGTGCGCCCATATTTTCTATTCCAGCATGGGGTCCTCCTCATAGTTCACAAGGTCCTCTTCCACCATTTTAGCCAGTTGCAAGCCTGTCAACCATGACCAGGGGGGAGCGGGCAAAGTTGAACATGGGTAAACAGTCGTAGAACCGGATGTGTGAAAAACCCACGGCACAGTCACGCGAATGAAACAAAAGGAAACTCCGACCGGCTCGACAGTAGAGAGCAGGGACCATTAAAAAATGATGCATGAAAAAGACCGCGTTCAGAACTGCGAGCATATCCATGCTGCCTCCACCATTATCTCTCGCGGTTGCAGTGCCGTAGTTCTGTCAATAGCAGAAAACCCTAGGGTTCTGCCATGGTCGCCTCTCTTACCAGAATTCTTTATGGCCCCTTGTGTTCACACTATCATAATGTTTATATATATATATATATATATATATATATATATATATTCTTCATCTTAGATCAATGATATTGGTGATGATGATTATCAATAGGTAAACTATATGGGTCACAATGCCACTCTCCAGATTATTAAAATTGACTTTTCTCACATTTATTTACATATTTTGTTATATTTTTCTTAGTGAGAAGGGTGAAGGTGAGTTACTATGTCATGTGGCCTAATATGTACTAAATGTAGGACTTGGAGCAATTTTGGGTTGACTTAAGTGAAGGAACTCAAAGTGGGAAACCAAGAGAGATTTTAGGAGATTGGTTTCCCTCAAATCCTTAAATCATTCGAAGATTCCTCGACCATATCTCATCTGCTCGGAGTTACTAGAAGCCAAGCAAGCTGATTCCATTGGAAACCAAGCTAGTGACAAGTAAGAAAGAGTCATTCTGAATTTAGGGAGCCAAGCCTCCCTATTTTCTAGGGAGTTGTTGGGAGCTCCGGTTTTCTATAAATAAGAGAGCCAAGGGACTCATTAGGATTCAATTTTTTTGTTGTAGCGAAGAGGCCATTTTGAGATAAAACATTGTGACTATTATTTTTTTGTTGTAATTGACATTTTCAAGAAAATGAGAGATTTTGTTTTGATCTAGCAATGAGTTAACTCAGAGGGTTGAACCTCTTGGATTAGGGCCCAACCCTAGTAGTAGAAGTTCCTCATTTTTCATTTGTATTCTTAGATTAAAATCATAGTTAGTTGCTGAAGTTTATTTATGTTTTGTTTAGCTTAACAAGTATTTTAATTATACCTTAACCTAGTTTCCATTAGTTTGAAGAGGTATATCACTGGTGCAGTGGTGAAGGAAATTACTTCAGAAAATCTTGTGACAATGGCTTCTATCTCATATCCCTCATGGGATCATAATTAGAGGACCCCACTCTCACAGCCTCAAAAACATAGTTTGTCTTTTGGTCATTAAATAGCTTAGGTTTCATTCTTATCTAGATCAATGTTTATGATTTCTTGGAAGAACCTACAATTGTTATCTTGTTCCCTTAATTTTGTTGTAGCTTCAAAGGCATTCTGTTTCACAAATCTAGTCCTTAACAATAGATAGATCAAATTTGTCAAATTCAATTAATATTTTCCATGTTGACATGTAGTGATGCATAAATGAGAAGAAAAACAGGTTTTTTTGTAGGGATTGTTGATCTGTAGGGAGGAAATCATCTAACCAGATTCACCTAGGTCCTCTCCACCTTTTTCAAAGGCATACCATCTCATAGTCTAAACCTCTATTTTGCAGCCACCTTGAGCAAGCCACCTTAGGAAAATCCAACCGCCTTGGAGTGATGGGCATATTATTGGGTAACGTGCACCTTCCCTACACCTTATATCACCATCATACATCTATCCAACACCTCATATCACTTTTATTCCCCCCTACGCTCTTCATCTAACTTCCTCTAGCAAACCAAGACATCGTGTAGCAAACCAGGATATCCTGTAGCAATTTCATGTAGCAGCTACAGGATCTTCTGTAGTAGCCTGTTTGACACTGTTTTGACTAAATATGGTAGTATAAGAGTAGATTAGGCCCTCATCGTGGATTCCATGCCTATCAGTGCCACCTGAGATCATCTCTCCCATGCCTTGTTCCTCTGCAAGATCAAATAGAATCACATAGCATTTACATTTCTAAATTTAGAAATTAAAAGATTCTTTTTTCTGCAAGTAAAATGAGATAGTTAGTGCATGTATGTATGAATCCTAGAATGATAGAAAAACTTTCCATTTCCAAACAGTCCTAATAGTGAGAGGATAAATTGTAAGGTTAACATAGTTATTTTCTGCAAGTAAATTGTGTCATTTCCTAGCTAGATGATTTATGGCATTACATAGCATTTACCGTTCAATAACATTAATTCCCTAAATAGGAAATAATTTACTTTCCTACATTAGAAAGAGCTTTACATTCACTGTTAGTAGTCAAAATCCTTATAGTCAATAAAAGATTGGCCTGCAACCCTAGTGGTCTAGCGCCCCAGTTGAGAAGTGACAAGAATAGAATGTTGCAATTACTGTGTATATAGCATTGTCGCCTCCAAGTTTGTATGAAACCCCGGGTTGATAAAGTAAAGTTGGAATCCCTAGCAGTTGCAGCATCCTTGCTGTAATATTGAGGCTCATCACTTTTTGGCGCTATTGCCAGGAAGGTGTCTAGGTAGATGTAATTTCTATTTTTTTCTTTCTAATTTTCATTTAGTAAATAGCTGCAATTTCTGGTTTCTTTCTATTTCACAAGTGATTCTGAAAAAGACCTAAAAAAAGGAAAGAAAATCTATTTCATGCCTTGTAGGAGTAGAGACAATTTAGGGATATTTTTTCCAAAAACCCCCACACCATCAAATAGTCAACCTTCCCTCTTCTTCGATTGTTTTCAGCTTCCCTCTCTGACTGCAAGGGAGTTAGAGGAACCATTAGGTGAGAAACCAAAGATCTTTGAAGAGCCTCTTGGGGAAGAAGAAGAAGAAGAAACCATTCCACACACTTACAACATGGATGAAAACAAAAATAGGACTGAAAATAGAAATGAAGTTTCTTTTCGCATTAGAGAGACTAATGGGGATGATAAGATGAAAAACATAAGCCACTTTGCCCTTCCTCACTTCCATGGCTTAACCTCATAAGACCTTGAAACCTTTTTGTTTGAGATTATTGTCATCTGCAGAACTTATGATTATACCTCTGATAACCAGAAGTTGAATTTGTTCCCATCCACCCTTAAGGATGCAATTACACTGGTTCATAGGTTCACCTGGTGACAACATCACTAACTAGGCTCAAATGCATTAATCCTTCAATGGCAAGTATAAGGACTACTATAGGTCCAAGGCAACCAAATAGGAAATCTTCATAATGACCCCGGGACATGATGAATCCTTGGAGGATTATGAGGAAAGGTTCCAACTCAGCTACAAAAGGGATAGATGCACCCTTGATCCTGAATCACTCAAGTTAGTCCTTCTCAGATGGATCATGGAAGATATCCTAGAAACCCTAAACATGTTGTCTGGAGGGGACATCTCAGCTATCTTATGATGATATCAAGATAGTTTTTAGAAATCATTCTAGGGCTACCAGAAAGAAGGGTGGGGCTAGTGAATCTTTTCTCGGTTCCTCTTCCTCCAACACAACTATCAAGAGTGAAATTGGAAACATGTTGGAAGAATTTAAAAGTGAAATGTTGAATACTCTTGCTCTACAAATGGACACCATGCAGATCAAGAGGAATTAGAGAGAGCGTTAGCTATCTTTTCCCTAGATGCACTAGAAGGCACCCCAGAAATGAATGTGCAATGAATTTTACAGAGGTTTTCTTGGTCTATGAGGAAAATCACTCCACAGATAAGTGACCTTCTCTGCCTGGATTAAAAGTCTTATATCAAGGAACTAAAGGTGGGGCTGATCAACTCTATTATATCAATCAAAGGAGTCCTCAAGGACCTCGACCATACCATAAGGGCATGCAAGGGGAATCCTATTCATATTACAATCCCAATCAGAATGCATCCCTTTTCCCTTGGTGTTATCCTACTCATCCTTTATGGTACACACCTTCTCCTTGGTCTTATGCACCTCAATACCCTTCCCAAACTGACAATCAGTCATTTTAGCCATATGCTCCCCCACATCCTTAGTGAAATACCCCATTAGAGGGGTGGAATCCCCCATTCAACCAATCTCCAACCTTACTTCCTCCACCTCCATCTCAACCACATCTCCTTCATCATGGTCCACCTATGAAACCTTAGATGCCTTCTCAACCAAATCCGAACCCGAAAAACAAATAGGCACAACAAGTCTATAGTGGAGAGATATCCTACCTTGCCTATGTTGTGGAAATTCAAGAAATCAACCTCGAGTCTAGAAGAGTGCTTCCAGATAACCAACCTCCATCTCCACCTAAGGAAGTTGAAGAGGAAAAGGAAGAGAGTGTTCCTAAATCCAATCAACCTCATTTTCTTGAAAAATTGATCCATCCTAGTCTGCACACCCTAGAAGAGACTGAACTTGTGGGAGAACTGAAAAAATTGTGTGTTAAAATCCCACTCCTCCAAGCTATCAAGGATGTCCCCATCTACAACAAGTTAATGAAGGATAAATGATTCAAACATCCTTGGAGGAGAAAGAAATACACCCCTACCATTAATGTCATTGGACAATTATTTGACTTAATGCTGGGGAGAGTGATTTTCCCAAAGTATCTAGACCCTAGAGGTCCCATGGTAGATGTGCACATTGATGGCATCATTTTACCCCACACCTTGATTGATCTTGGGGTTGCCATCAATGTGATCGCTAAGGAGACCATGCTAAAATGGAATCTCCAAGGATCATTGAGGAAGACCACAAAAATATTGCAGATTGTAGACAGATCCATAGTAGCTCCTGAGGGAGTTGTTGAGGATGTGATGGTCTCTATTGATTCTTGGGAGTACCCTGTTGACTTCTTAGTTCTTTAGCCGAAAACAAATTTCAATGGTTATGCTCTCATCCTTGAAAGGTCATGGCTAGTGACTATTGATGCTTAAATAAGTTGCAGAGTTGGGAACATGACCATTAAGAATGAGCATTTTTCCAAATAGTTGGTCTTTTATCCTCCTGCTCAACCATCCCTAGAACACGAATTACCCTTATGGTTGGAAGAGAAACAGGAAGATGAATTATACCATACCATAGCCTACCCAATTTGTACTCTAGATACTATTATAGAATGGGGGCAACCTGATGAAGATGACCTAATTGATCAAATCCTCCAGAACAAGCCCCCCAACACGATGCCTCTTAATGAGCTGGTGAGGAAATATGAAGATAACCTTTGAACTGATTTGTTCCTAGTTGACACAAGTCCTGCTCATATCAAAATGGTAGAATTTGGTCCATCTAAAACATTGAAAATCAACCCCTCTCTCTCAGCCCATCAAGAAGAGAAGTTGTGCAACATGATGAGAGAGCACTTGGATGCTTTTGCCTGGAGTTATAAGGAAATGAAGGGAGTGCATCCTTTGGTGTGTACTCACCACATATACATAAAGGAAGGATGAAAACCAATGTGCTAGCCTCAAAGGAGAATGAACCCAGCCCTCAAAGACACAGACAAAGAAGAATTGCAGAAGTTGTTGGATGTAGGGTTCATTTACACCATCTCCGATAATGAGCGGGTATATCCTCTAGTTATAGTCCCAAAGAATAATGGAAAATGGAGGATATGTGTGGATTACAAAGAGTTTAAAAAAGGCACTAAAAAGGCCATTTCCCTCTACCTTTCATTGATTAATTCTTGGATGGTCTTGTAGTAAAGAAGTTGTTAGTGTCAGTATTTGCATACTGCCATCAGTGATCAAAAATCACCTTTTCATATCATATTAGGGTCCCATTCTGAAATTTTTGTCATTCCACTAGGTCATCATGCAAAAATTTGGTCACTGAAGGTTGAATTAGGGTTTCCTTTACTCCTTTTAGAAATTTACCCCTTGCTGGCTCATTTCAACCTTGTTGAGTATCCATTGTCCATAAAGTTAATGACATCATGCCATCACATCAGTCATGTCATCTTGAAATTCGGTACTTCAATGTCTCATTAGCTCTTTTAGGGTTTTTCAAGATTTCATTAGGTCATTAGGGTTTCCAAGGTTTCAATAAAACTCCATTCCATTGCATAAGACCGGAAAGTAAAGGGTGATCAAATAACATCTCTTCACCATGTGAGGATGATTTGTAAGGAGAAATTCTTATTTCATCATGTAATTATATGTTCAGTATATGTAATAAGTATTGTTCCTAAGCTGCCAACTCAATCTCTATATGCCAACTTCATTAAAGAAAATTCAAATTCAAAGAGTTCTCAAAGACCATCAAAAGATCAATTTTTCAAAGGAAATAGTCAAGTGAAAGGGTAATGTTTCAAAAAGTTAAGTGATTTCCAAAGGGAGTTGTCTTTTCCCAAGCGTGTCCAAATAATAATTTTCAACAAGCACTAAACCCTAATTTCCTCTCCCAGTGAGCTAGGTTTGGATATGGAATCAGAGACATCTGAGCAGAGGAGGCATAAGGGAGGTCATTTCAACAAGTGTGAGGCCATTCCAACTCATAAAAATCATGCCTCCATCATTTTTCAAGAAGTCATTGGAAGGGACAAATCATTTTCCACACATAGGGCCAATTTTTCTTCCAAGTATGTTTCCAACCACACAGTGATGAATTTTACAAAAGTGAGAGAGGTTTTTGTCTTTCCTAGGCAAAGTATGAACAACCTCCTTCAGGTTTTGCACTGATGTCATGGTTTTTGGAAATGTCAAAAATACAGTTGCTACAAGAGAGTTGTTTCACTTTTGGAGTGACCTTGGGAAAATCAATTGTTCGCCTAGCTGGAGTATCCAAATGACTTTCTTGATGAGTCAAATGATAACTAGAGAGAAAGATATTTCCAATAATCTATCATGAGATAAATTTGGAGTTGAGTAAAACCTCCGAAAGTTTCATGCAAGAGAAAACTTCATTTTTGTACCCTCATTCTGCACTTTTTGACCAGTCGTGGGAGAATCAACTTTTGGAGGGTCAAATCAAGTCCATTTTGAAAAAAGAAGGTCGATTTGGAAACCAGATAGGACAAGATTTCCAATGAGTTGTGTTGGGCTCAATTTGAACACCAGGAAGGCAGTAAAATTGAACCTGCAAGTTGGAGGCTGCGTTCTGAACTTGGAGGATGCATTTGACCAGAGTGTTGTGCATTTGCTTGAAATTTCTATGCATTTCCTAAGGGCATTGCGTGCTTGGAAAGAGAGAGCGTGTTTGACCATATTGTTGCATGTTTGCCCATAAACTTCCAAAGGGTTGCTCAAAGAGCACAACATTGTCTCCAAACTTCAAAATGTGTCACAAACATGCTCTAACACCACAAGTAGGTTGAAATCACATCACTCCTCTCCTCCACAATTGAATTATATGGTGGTTCATTGTGTTTTGTTGTCCTACTAGATTCAAAACCATAGTAACATAATATCATTCCTAAATTCCATTTCCTAACTTCCCACTGCCATTCCTACATTTCAAAACTACCCCCTATCACCTCCCTCATATCACCCATCCCCATTTCCATCTCCTCAATTTCTCACACCATTCCATACTCTCTACACCTACATTCCATTTCATCATCTCCTTAGGGTTTGACTCTAATAACTCATGGCAGAAGAAGAGAACATAATTCATAGTGAGGAATTAGGATAGGAGAGGAGGCTATCTAAGAGAGGAGGAAGAATCATTAGACATGAGCCAACCAATACCAGAGAACTCATGGCATCTCCCATCACTATGACATGCTTTAACTAGGGCAAAACTCAAAATATCCCATGTAAATATTGAATCCTTGACCAAGCAAGAGGATAAAAGGTGGCTAGACTTTCTTGCCAAGGCATCACTCCATGCCTCAAATATATGATCAGCCATCAGCCCACCAATTTTGACAAATTTTTAGCAAATTTTGCAAGCTATGATTTTCTGTGTTTTTTAAAGCATTTTTAACACAATCAAAGGGTCAAATGCGCAACACCTAGGGTGCTTCACTCTTTTTTGAGGCATCTGATGAAAAAAAGGCCAGCATATTTGGATTCAGAGTGATGAGGACATGCACCCTGTGTATTTTCTAAGCATTTGGAGGTAAACAGGTCAGCCCAAAAGGTCAAAAGCCACTAAAAACCCACCTTTTTGCCTCATTTTTGGCTTGGGTGCTCCGCATTTACCACTCTTGGGAGATTGAGTTTTTGATAGGGAAAATGAGCTCCAAATTGAAAAATGAAGACATATCTAGAAAGTGGACTTGAAGGGATTTTCAACGAGCTATCTTAGAGAAACGTTTGACATCGAGAAGGCACCTGAAAGCAGCCTTGAACTTGGAGGGCATGTTTGACACTAAAACGGTGCATTTGACATTCTTCTCCAAGTTTCATTGTTTCTCTCCAAATTGATTTTCACCTATGGGAAATTGAAGTTTTACTGATGTAATTGATAAGGATGATGTAATTATTATGTTTTTTACTATTACCTAGGGTAAATACATTAGTTAAATGGCCTACATGACTTGTAATGAATCAATTGGCTTAAGTTAGGGATGAGTCACTTTCACCATCCTATACTCTAGCTATCAGTTCAGTATTTCTTGCAACTGCTCCTCCTCTCATGGATTCAACCCTTGAGGCTACGATGATTTGATTTGAGGGCTATATTATGTATTTTCATAGTCATTTATAGGTTGGAATCTCTTGGATGTTGTAATAGGTTTCAGACATTGCCATGGAATATATTGGATGAAGTTGCAGCTATTTTGGTGGGATTCCTGTGGCATGGTATTTTGATCTTGTTTCTTCTTCAGTTTCATATGTGTGAATTTTTTGTTCCTTTCATGATCCATTTCACTCTAATTATGTTTGATTTTCAAGGTGTGATAAGCAAAATTCATATTTGTATGCTATGTTTTGGGAAAATCATCATAGATTGTTTCATTTCTTTAGTTTAAAAAGAATTCATGACCCTCATGCACTTTTTAGCATCTCACTAGTCTAAACCATCTCATCACTATACTACAAAGTTTAAAGTACCTTGCCTACCTTGCCCCATTAGATGTCTGCAATTCTGATTCACTTTGCCCTGACCTAGTTCATTCTCTGACCTAATTCACTCATCCTTGTGACTACCCAACCAAATCAAATCAAACAACCCTCTGCACTTTACATCTAGCCTAAAACCCTAATCTATCCAACCCTCTTTGGCTTGGTAGGGATAGCTACCAAGTCAAAAGATTGGTTTGTGGTTACCTCAGCTGGACTCTTCCTCAGCCTTGGAGATCCGGAGGAGTGATAGCATAAGTTATTCTCTTTCCTAGATGGATTCAATGGTTATAATAAGATCCATATTAGCCTAGAAGACCAAGATAAAACTACCTTCACTTGTCCTTGGGTTACCTTTTCTTATAGGGTCCTTCCTTTTGGATAATGTAATTTCGCTACCACTTTTCAAAGAGCAGTTCTAAGCATATTTGTTGAGCTAGTCCATGACTCTATATAAATCTATATGGATGATTTCACTCCCTATGGGTGTGATTTCCTAGAGGCTCTCTCTAACCTGGGAAAAAAATTAAATAAGTGAATTGAAATGAACCTATCACTTAGTACTGAGAAGTGTGAATTCTTGATGAATGCAGGGACTATTTTGGGTTGCTCAATATCTAAGGAAGGATTACAATTGGACCCAAATAAAATTGTTATCATAAAAAGGGCCCCGACTCCTCAAAAGCAAAGGGATGTTAGGATTTTCTTGGGCTTAGATGGATACTATAAGAGATTCATCAAAGACTCTAGAAAATTAGCCTCGCCATTGTTTGGACTTTTGGCCAAGGACACTTAATTTTGTTGGTCAGAAAGTTGCCAAGAGGCCCTAGAAATCTTGAAGGACAAGTTGACTACTACACCCATACTCAAAGGTCCAAATTGGGCACTTCCTTTCCACATCCATGGTGACATATCTAAATATAGGAGAAGCTCTAGCCCAGATAGATGACAAGTTTCATTATGCCACTTCAATAGAAAAAATATGTCCAAGGCTGAATTGAACCACACTATGACTGAAAAGGAAATCCTAACTATTGTTCATTCCGTGAACAAATTTAGACACTACATCATTGGTTATCAAACCTTTGTGCATACTGACCATGCTTCCATCAAATACTTAATGAACAAACCTAATGTGAATGCTAGAATTATTATATGGTTTCTTTTATTACAATAGTTTGATTTAACTATCATTCATAAGCTAGGTAGAGAAAATGTTGTTGCAGAATTTCTGTCTAGACTTTATTTTCCTACAGGTGAGGAAGGAATGGTTGATGATCAATTTCCAGATGAGAATTTACTTGTTATTTCAGTTCTCTCCCCATGGTTTGCTAACATATCCAACTACCTAGTTGTTGCACAGTTCCCTCCAAATCTGTCATCCAAGGAAAAGAGAAAAATTGTAAGGAAGAGTGCCCCATTCACTTGGATTGGGCGCAATCTCTTCAAGTTAGGCCGAGATCAAATTTTGAGAAGATGTGTTAGGGAGGAGAATGTCTTTGACATACTTCTAGCCTATCATGATGGGCCTTGTGGAGGTCACTTTGCAGCCAAGAGGACAACATTCAAGGCACTGCAAGCTGGATACTACTGGCCCACTCTTCACCAAGATGAAAGAATATACTTTAGTCGATGCGATCGGTGCTAGAGAATGGGGAAACCTACTCCCAAGGATGAAATGACCTTTTAATTTCAGGTGGATCTAGAGCCATTTGACAAGTGGGGCACAGATTTCGTTGGGCCCATTGATCCACCATCAGGGCAGAAAAAAGTACATAATTGTATGCACTCACAATTTGACAAAGTGCACTGAGACCAAGGCTATCAATGTAGAAACAAAAGAGAAAGTGGTTGAGTTTGTTAGGTTCCTATACCAATAGGTTTCATTTTTCATGATTGACTATGGAAGTGCCAAATATGTTCATCCTTTCATGCTGCAAAGGTTCCATATTTTGTATACAGATAAAAAAAAATTAAAAAATGAAAAGAGGGTATGCCCTAAAAGAAAAATCAAAGGGCAAAAAGAGTAAATTGGTCAGAAAGAATAATAGAAATGAACCCCAAACCAAAAGACCAGGAAAGTGGCCAGTCAAATTTCCACTGCTATCTTATTTGCAAGATCACAATGTGCAAATATTGTTGCTTATCACACTTGATGGATGGCCCAACAGTTCAATATGGACCAGTCCATATTTAAATTGCCTGTTGTAGAATAGAGAATGAAGGTCTTTCCAAATAGTTCAAGCTTGGCAGATGACTAGATAGGTAGAGAAGCAAAGGAGCCCAACTGCTTAATCTGGGCCTTGGGAAGAGATAAGGGTAGATTTAGATAGGAGGGTAGTCCAAAGAAAAAAGGAATTTCAGGGTTTGCTAGTTCAAATGCACCTAATTAAAAGGAAGAAAAAATGCTAGGTGTAGGTTGGGAAGGTAGTTTGGGGTTGCAGAAGCATGGTTATGATCACTTTTTGTCTTGTCAAAAAAGACTCATCTCATCAATGACATTGGTACCATGGCAGTTGTTTGGCTGCAGAACAATGGAAGCATGACTAATTCTCCCATCATTCCCCCAGAAATCTTTTACTAACATCCCCTCAAGGACCTTGGGATCTTCCCAATAGTCCTGTTTCACTTCATTCTAGGAGAAATGCTAAGTTGAACTCTGAGTTTACTTAGTGAAAAGAAGCCACATTTCTTGTGTAAAAATCATCATTCCATACTCCTTTCATTTTCTTATGCCTAAGTTTTCACTTTACAAACTTAGCATTTGTTCATGCAGTTTCATTCCATAAAGTCATACTAACATTTACTTTTATTATTTAGCTCCCTCAATCATTTTTCCCACCCCTATTTTTAAAAAAACTATATAAAACCCAAAAAATCTAAATATCCCTACCCATTGGCAATTATAGCCATATAATACAAAGTTTGGGGAATATTAAGTTCATTTGGGACTTTATATTAACCCTTCCACGTCCGTAAAACCTTGGGGTTTATTTAACCTCTGGTTAAATAAATAACCAGGCTAACCCCCGCACAAACCATACATTTATACCCTCCGCGCATGTATAACAAGGAATTCATTTAAAAGTTTGGTTAAACGATAACCATGCCCATCTGTATAAACCACAAAACCCATAAACCCAAATTTTTTAACCCCCGCGACATTTTAAAATATTAAATATACGAGCGGTTCCCTGCGCCGTATCGTACCGGCACCTGCGCTTCCTGTCAACTGTTGGATCGCGCCCGCCAGATCCAACGGCCTGCATTGATATCGAAGCCACCACGTAGTATGAAAGTTACCTCCTAAGAGAAAGCATTTTTGCCACCGTACGCAGGGATGCGTGGCCCATTTCTATTGCATTGGGCCCGCTCTGACAAAAACCAAGTTCCCGTA
This sequence comes from Pinus tabuliformis, assembly GCA_031772625.1. Classification (NCBI taxonomy): domain Eukaryota; kingdom Viridiplantae; phylum Streptophyta; class Pinopsida; order Pinales; family Pinaceae; genus Pinus; species Pinus tabuliformis. Next base: position 657,370,751 of record CM062815.1, read on the forward strand.
CCAAAAGTGGTCTGATGCAAACCACTTACCGCTTGTCCTCCCTGCCGCCCACGTCATACACCATGCCACCACCCGCGCTACTATACAGTCCGCCGTGGCCGCCCCGTCACCCATCCATGTCAGTTGCCACGTTAGCCTCTGTACCATGCTACAAGACTAGGTGACGTCATGCTGACGTCAGCACAAAAAGCGCCAAAAAGTCCAAAAAACCACAAATTTTCGTTAAAACTCACGAAAGTGATGTTTTTGTTTATTTTTATATGACCAATGGTGAAAGTCTGTGCATGAAAATTACGTCGAATCCGCCATCAATGCCCCAGTCTATCACCTAGGCATGTTCAACCTGCAAACCTGACCTCCTCGGCTCTACCTGCAACTGCATTCCACAACAAAGTCTCGAATAAACAGGTATTTACCCGGGAATGCCCATAAACCCTGTTTTTTCATAATTTCTCTGCAAAAGATCACCAATACAGCTAAATTCAATTCAAAGACATTATCGCCTGCAAGCTCCTCCGCTCTGCCTCACTGTGTAACCATACTTACGAGCAAAACCTGCCAATTCTGTGACCCTCTGATAAAATTGTCCATTAAAGCTTGAAATCCAGCTCCTGTTCGCCTGCAAAACCACCAAAAAACCTGTAAAATCCCCGCTCTTTCCACTGTTTTCAAGCTTCCTCGTTGAAGAATCCTGCAGACTCTGTATTCCCGTTGAGTTCCACTCAGCAAGGACACCTTCGCACAAAACTGAAACTGCAAATTTCTTGCTAGAAAGCCCTCTGTTAGGACTCTGTTTCTTGTTGAAATATAGACCAAATCCAACTATAATCACAGTCAATCATGGAGGCTCCAGTAGCCCTAAATATTGCACCATTAAATGCACCTCATAAAGAGTTAGAGTGGTTGCCTCTTGCTGACAGAGACTATCAAATTGATGATATGGAGGGAGACAAGCCTCACCTTCAGGCTTTCTGTGAAATAAGGAATAACTTCAGAAACAAAGCTAACCTATTTGGAATATGGGAATCTAATATGCCTATATATTACCTGCCCTCAGTGAATGTCTTCCCTGACCTCATCCATCAATGTTGTGCTAATTATGAGCCTTCTCAAAGGGCAGTGATGGACCCTGCTGGAAATGTCCTCTTTTACATTACCCCTTAGTCCATAAATGAGATGTTGAAATTCAAGCCAGCTCAGCCTTTGGTCCCCCTTTCCATGAAACAATTGCTGGATCAAGCCTCAAAGTTGTCCTCTGCAGAAGTTGACCGAATTTCCAAGATTTTTATGCCACCAGAGTGTTACTCCATATTCAAAATCCCCTATCACCATGCTTGGTTTACTGAGGATGGAAAAATGCTCATAGACATGATTTCCTACATCTTGGGATTCAGAACAAGTGAAATTGTGGATGAGACTGTCTTTGCTTTGATGTCCATGTTTACTCCAGGACAGTCCTCTGCTGTCAAGTATGATTATGCCACCTTCATAGCTAACAAGATTCATGAGCAGTTCATGAACTTAGAGAGGGAAAGGGTGTTCAAATACACTTCATATATATATCATTTGCTACTGTACTATCAGTCTGATAGTTTCCCGGTTTTCCTTAAAAAATTGGATGCTAGGGGGGAGCGAAGGTCTGTGATATTTTGGTCCTCAGTGTTCCATCATGTTAATTTCTCCCCATACACATACTGTGAGTTTATTGACCTTTTTATCTGTCCAGCCACTTGCTTATTGTCAACAAATCCTCCTCCTAGGCTCACTGCTGAAATGCATAGAATCCTACATCTCTCAAAGGGATATAGCATTGGTGACTGGTACTTCTACCAAAACCACACTGTAATCAGGATTCATGGCTGTGAATTAGCCCCCTACAGACTACCAAAATGTGTCCCCATGAGACTCTTTGCCTTGGAGTACTATCGGCAATTCAACAGTGTAGATTTAACTCACTTCTATGGTGCTAGGAAAAAAGCACAGCTCAAGATAAGACACCAACTAGGCCCTTTTATCTTTAATAAAAGGGAAGAAGCATGGAAGGATGCTGACACTATTCTGAGAGAGAAACTTAAGCTCAAACTTAAGCTCAAACTAAGTTTCCAGTGGTCACCATATGACCCTGAACATTTCATAAGCTTTAAAGGAGTTAAAAACAAGTTCACAGGTTATGTGCACCATAGAATCCTTGAAATTGAACAATATGCAAATCAACAAGAATGGGTAGAGGGCACACTAGTGGAAGAGCTTACTGAGGAAGAGATAACAAAAAAAGCAATCAAAGACCTTGAAAAATCAGTTGACCTGGAATCTTTTGAACAGGTTTTTTGCACATTGCCTCGACACCTTGGAGCGGGCACATCATCTGCCACGACTTCCCAACAACCTGCCCAAGTAAGTGATCCACCTACAGGAACATCTAAAGGAAAAGAGGTGCAGCATTCAGAGCAGCAGGTGCACCATTTCGAGCATCAAGAGACAATGGCAGACCAGCCAGTTTCAACAGATGAACAAAGTCAAGGGTAAGACCCTTCAACACAAGCAAAGGTGATTGAAATTCCTGTGTTATAGACTCCTCTTAATGAGGAAAGGGCCAAGAAAAGGGATAGACAAGAAGAGACACCCACAGGGGCATCTACAGATCAGCAAGGAGAAAAGAGACAAAGATTAAATCCTTATTCAGAAGAAGAATTGCCAGAGGGGCCTACTAAATAGCAAGTTCCCCCAAGTATGGAAACATCAACTAGCTCCTTTTAGCCAGAGCAAGAGAGACAAGAAGGTGTGGAGGTTACATCCACTAGGCAACAGAGCAGACAGGGCTCTGACATCAAGAAGGCATTCACTGATATCAAGTCCAGAAATGAGCCAGTAAGGTTCCAACTCTATAACCAATTGCTAAGAATGGCTCCCACTAATCAACAAAGGCTAATGGCAGCCTATGACATCCAAGAAGGGAAAATGACCCTCAGTCATTTCAGACCTACAACACAGCAACCACAATCAGCTGCTGACTATATCAGAACCAATCTAGAAGTTCTCTCCAAAGACATCCATCCAATGGACCAGATTGAATTACACAAACAAACTGGTGAAATGGTATATTCTACCTTGGCAGACAAAACATTATTGGCTCATAGATTGCAAAATTCATTGCACAATACTTCTGCCCAACATTAGAGAAGGCCTCCTCAATGGCTAAGGATAATAGAATCAAATCCTTGGAGGAGATTATTATAGAGTTGGGACATGATCCCAAGGATCCTAAGGGCATTCAAGCCTTGATAAAAAAGAAAGAGGAAGACATAGTAGCCCTCAGAAGACAACTCAGGCCAGCTACAATACATCCTCAAACTATAGAGGTAGCACAACAAAAAGAAGAGGAGGATGTAGTAAGCTTGCTCATGAGGATGCATAAAATACTGATAGAAACAGAGGGTGCCTTAGAGGCATCAATGTGAGGAAGACAGGAAGAATTGGCCTCTCAGCCAGCTCAAACAACTCACATTCTTACAGCTGCTCCTCCTACGGTCACCGCAACAGTCCCCCCTATTGATCCAACATCAATAGCAGGTACCTCAACTCCAGCCTCAACTTCAGCAACAGTTTCAACAACAACTACAGCAACAACAGAGCAAGAGGCCAGCCTGAGTATGGAGGAGATGATGAAAGAAATAAAGGCTCTGGAAGTACAGATGGTAGAATTGAAAGAGGCCAAAGAAAAGCTGGCCAAAATTGAGGTAAGATATGACAAATCAAAGATGGATGTAGCAGAGAAGATAAGGGAAGTAAAGGCCTTGGAGAAAAGAATAAAGGAGCTGGAAAAGGAGCTTACTCTTGATAAGACTCTAGCTGAAGTCAAGAAAATTTTGTGGGCCAAAATTGGCCAATCCATTACTGACCAATGGCAATCAATTGAAACTATACATGAGCAAATGGAATTGATAGGCTTAGCTCAATTCGAAACTCAAAAGGCTAGAGCATCACTAGGAAATATGCCTGAGCAAGCCAATAGAATGATTCAATTTCTAAACACTCATACCAAAGAGCAGTTGGCAGCAATAGGTATCAGGAACAAGACATATACCATCTTACTAGTGAAAAGGGTGCTGACCCTAAGGAATTTTGTGCAGACTCTGGAAAGAAAATGCCAAGAAATGCAAGCAGAGATAAATGATTTAAAATCAAGTTTGCAATATTGCAGAGCAAAGGGCTACCTAGTTTATTAACCAATGTTGGAAGACTGCTATCACATGAGCAATATGCCCACAGGGTAAATAACTATGCCTCCAATCAAATTACCGCATCCTCAAGCACCTCAAAAGAAACAGGGCCTCCATCTGGACAGTCTCTATGACAAACTAGAAAATCTGTTCTACATTGAACATGAGATAAACCACCTTTTCGAAGTCCAGCCCAACTTTTATAGATACACTGAAGCTGATGAATCACTGATAAAGATACAAAGACATCAGTTTCATACAGAGGATTGGTGGAAAGGAATGTTGGAGATATTGCTCAGGTAATTTTGTTTTGATTTTTTTCTTTTGGTCAGATACAGGTCAGCAAATATAGAGGCACGGCCCACCTGTCAAAGGTTAAAAAACAACAAAAAGCAGAAAATGAATGGTGACTACAGCTCGTTGATGAAAACCGAGCACTGATGACAAGGCCAAGACAGCGGCACAACAACATAGAAACATCAAGGCAGCAAACGCAGAAGTAAATGCGCAACAACCAACCGACTCACTTAGTCCAAAAGGTCAAATATCTCTGACAAATTGGACAGCCAGCACATTACATTTACTACAGCATTTATTTCCCTCATTTACTTCTTCCTAAGATTTGGTAAAGGAAGTTATGACTTTAGAACTTATCTTCACGATATTTTGTATCTCCCTGTTTGTATAAATACCTCCCCATAATATGTATTTAGGGTTGGTGATTTTCTCTCTGGACCGCGCTGTAAATTCTGAGACTGTTTTAATACAAAAGCTGTTGAAGTTCACTATTGCTGACCGTCTGGATGTGGATTTGATGTTTTGGGACCTGCTACAGAATTCCTGTGTCATTCTATGGATCAATAAGTTATTCTAAAACTGTGTTTTATGTTTTCTGTGTTTGCAAATTTCATATATGTTCCATAATCTTGGTAACAGAGAAGAAGAATAGCCCAGGATTTGTTTAAAAGAACCCTGTGTTCAATCTCTACTATTAGTTATGTTTTCTTCAGAATTAGTCATAAATATGAATTCTTAGTTGCTCATGTTTGCACTGATTCTTTCACTATGAATATTACCTAGGAATTCTTTATTACTCCTTAATAATATTCATGCATGCCAACATAATGAAAGATTCTTGATTGCCTTTCATTCCCTGACTTCATTCCATCAATTTCAGATTTGAAAATTGTTCGAAAACTGCCTATCTTGCTCTGTAGCATTACCATTTACCCAAGAAACACTTTCAACAGGACAACATCATTGACTCCATTGCCCAATAGTATAGACTGTTTTTGGGCTTGCATCCCATCTTTGCCTGATATCACCATCCAACAAACTTAAACAAAACCCTGTACATCATAACTAGCCTAAAATATTTCAAAACAAAGCTAAATTACAAAGAGAGCCCTTTCTGGTTGCAGATTGTCTAGAATCTGCAGCTAAAAGATTGGTTAGTGGTTACCTCGGCCGTATTCCCTTCAGGAGGCAGGGAACAACCTGAGTGATAATAGAGTTCTTAAGCGATAATTTATTTTACAAGTTTGGGTACCCTAGAGAACTAGTGAACAATCAGGGATCTCAATTCACATCATGTATGCTCGAGAATTTGTTGGAGCAACGTAGGATAAAACAAAGGAAGTCAACTGCCTATCATCCTTATGCCAATGGACAAGTAGAGGTCACTAACAAATCATTGGAAGGCATCATCACCAAGGTTGTGAGCATCAGCAGAAGAGATTGGGATGATAGACTGATGGAGGTCACTTGGGCCTATAATACAACCTAGAAGACAACCACTAGCTTCACCCCTTACGAATTGGTCTATGGAAAGAAGGCTTTGCTCTCCATTGAGTTTGAGTACAACACTTTGAGAATGGCAACACAGTTGGATTTGGATGTTACAAAGGCACAACAGGAGCAGCTGCTCAAACTCAATGGTTTGGATGAATTCAAGATGCAGGCCCTCCTACACATTGAAGTTGTCCAAGTACAGATGAAGGTTTTGCATGGCAAGAACATTAACCACAATATTTTTCAATAAGGGGATTAGGCTCTACTACATGACTCCAGGTTCAAGGACTTCAAAGGAAAATTAATGACCAGGTGGTTGGGCCCATATCTGATACAGAAATGCCATGACAATGGAGCTATGAAAATGAAGACCATTGATGAGGAAGGTATTCCCTTTCTTGTCAATGGATACATATTGAAAGCTTATAAAAGACCTCTATCCATGGAAGAGTTCATAAGTACCATTAGTAAGGAGGTAAATGTGATTGGAAGTGTCTTAGCTTCCAAGTCACACAATTCTTGAATATTATTTTTATTTTTATGAAAAAAAAAAGAAAAAAAAGAATAGGAGGGCTAGATGAAAACCTTTGTGAGTCATCTGAGACCAACTCTTGGGTTGAAAACCTCCTTGAGGCAGCCTAGGAGTGAAAAAAGAAAAATAAAAAGATCCCTGGGTGAAAACCTCCTTTGAGGCACCTAGGGTAGGCAGACAGGATGAAAACCTATTTTGGGATGACTTGTATGTATTTAAAAGAAAAAAAAGAATCCAAAATTCCATGGAAAGGACCTAAAACCTGCCCACTAATAAATTTTGTGATTTTACAAGTTTTTGAAGGAAATAAAAGATTTAGAGGTACGGGGACAACATGCCAAGAATCATCTCATTTTTTCCTCCAACCACTTCATTTCATTTGTGCCTACCATTTCCCCATCACTCACCTCCATTTTCAAGCATCACAAATCATTTTTATGGAATTTTCTAGCTTGCTACAAGATGTCCTGTAGCTGCTACAGGAAGATCCTGTAGCACTACAAGATGTCCTAAAATGCTACTAGAAACCGGCCCCGATAGGAAAATTAATATGTAGGCCTATTCTAGGTTGATTTCAGACCCTACCTCTCATCAACCTCACCCATCATCAATGTTCCAATCCATCATATCCATACCTAGCTCTATGTCATTCAAAAATCACAAGAAAATGTGAAAAAACAAAAAATCAAAAGAGGCCCAGAGGACATGTTCTCCCTTGCTTTAGCCATTCACCACTCTATCTGAGCCTTCATCATCAATCTCCAACCCCTACACCACTACCCAGCCTCCCTCTAAGAAAAAAACATTGAGTAACGAAGAAAACAACAACTACATGGTTTCATGTAGCAGCTACAGGATCTCCTATAGCAGCCTATGCCATCATTGCAACTAGCTTGAGTCTGCATTCGCCTTCACAACCAGAGAAAAGGAGAGCACCATCATCTTTGAAGACCTTATTTCTCCTAGCCAAAGCTCCACAATAACAACAATAATAAGGATGTACCAAGCACTTGCACACATGGAACAACAGGCAATCAACTACATAAGCAGGAGGAAATAAACAGGAATGACAAAAAGGAACACTTACCTGAGCAGCAGCATAACAGGCCAATCCTGCAACATGCATTAATCAACAAAGGTAGGCACAAGTATGGCCACTCATCCAACTCTTCCCCAAGTATGATATGATGAAAATGTATAAATGTTGAAAAAGTTCCCTTTTATTAGTTGGAGGTGGCCAATTAACTTGGCCACCCTCATCTTGTGTTCAAAAAGAGAACTTTGAGTCATTATGCCACATTAGAGTGTCAAATCAATGGGCATTAGCCAAAAATTTGGTCGATTTAGTTATGTGGAAGTGGGTGATTATTATGAGGGGAAAGTGCATGATCACCAATGGTGGGCCAACGGTCCCAATTAGGAAATATCGTACCACTACCAACCAGCATATTGCTCCAAGCCTCCACAATAAATAACATAAAATTCCAAACTTTCATGTACTTATTACTCATTTTGAAATCAGAGAGATTCAGACCATCTAATAATAAATCAGAGATTCGAACCCTATTTTGGACACCCTACAAGAAACAAAGCTACAGGAAGCTACATGAAACTCAAAAAGTTATAGGAAACACTAGGAGTTCCACAAGAAGTCTACCAGGGGGTGCCTAGGGTCAAATTGGTCAACAATTCTCATAATCCAAAGCATCACAGTGAAAAGTAAGTGGCCCATCTCTCTTGTGTTCATGATTTGATAACTAAAATGAAAAAAAGGAAAAGACTCTGCAATATTCTAGTAATTACAGTGGGCTAGAGAATTAGAAAGAATTTTTGGAAATTTAAGGAAATTGTGTGGATATAAAAAATGGTATAAATTGTAGTCATTGACCAAAAACATTTAAAGCTCTCAGCCACCTTGAAACTCATACTAAATCTAACCTACAAAACCTCCTGCATTTAGCTATAAACAAAGAAGAGAAATGGGAGGGGGATTCAATAGAAGAGAATCCACAGATACATCAATGATTCGCCTTCAACCCCTGTGGTAGATATCTTTAGGAGGAATCACTGGTTGGGCTTCTTTAAGTTTCTCAGGGGGTACGATCATGATATAGCCCATGAGTTTGCCATGGAACTCAACCCTCAGACAAGAACAAGTGCTACCACTATGGGGAGAGGGATGTCCATTACATTCAACCTTGAGATAATCAACAGAGTAACCACACTTCCTCAAGGGGTACAATGGAGGACGAAGGACAAGGCTAGAATGACCTTTGCTAATAAAAAGTTCTTCCTAAACGATGAAGAGCCAATTGAATATAAAAATGGGCTCAGGAGGGAGAGAATTCCCTATCCTTGGGATGAGGTGAGATACCACATCCTCAAATACATTTCTTGTGAAGGGAGGCTTAGTGGAGTCTATGGCTACCAAATTAGACTCCTCCATGAGTTAAGGTTGAGAGATGATTTGCCCATAAACCAAAGGCTCAGTGTGCCTTACCTCCTTTCGCAATCAATTATAGACATGAGCAAGAAGGTGCAAGAAGGGAAACACCCAAAATTAACACATCATGGACTCATTAAGCTAATAATGGAGGATGCCTTGAGCTAATTGAGAATTCATGTTCTCTGGTCCATAGTTAGAGACATGGATAGAGAGGTTGTCCTTGAAACCCAAGCCCTTGAATATGGTGGGACCCCAACCTCTAGCGATGAAGAGGAAGGAAAGGAAGAGGAAGGAGAAGAAGCAGAAGAAGAAGAGGAGGCATAAACATGCAAAACATAAAAAAGAAGGAGAAGAAGAAGAAAAACAAGAAGAGAAAGGAGAAGAGGAGGAGTAGAAGGAAGAGAACAGTGTTGAGAAATGGACTAAATAAGGGGATAGATCTCCAAGATTGTCTCCTAAGCTCACTAAAAGGTAGGCAATTACTGCCTTGGCTACCTTGAGCACACCCATCAAGTCCAAGAGGAAAAGACAAAGGTAGACTCTCCTCTATTTGAAACAAGAAGAAGCACCAGGATCAAGTATGGAAGATCTAGGTTCCTTGGGAATGAAGAGTGAGGAAGTCAGATCACAACAAGCAACCCCAAAGGCTCCCATCACCTATGTTAGGAAGCTTGTCATGAGGTCAACATTAGAAAAGCAAACCAATGCCCCTGTGACCCTCTTATAGAAAGGAAAAAGCCTACTACAGGATCCTTAAACAATGCCACAGGAAACACTTTTAGTGCCATAGGAAACAAAGAAGGTAGGGAAGAAACACCATAGGTACAAGAGGGGGAACTTCTCCGAAGACATTTGAGGGATATGTTCCAAAGTTGTAGGAGTCTAACCCATAGCCAAATCTAAGTTCTTACTACAAGTTTATTGAGGGAGGCAGAGTAATACCACAGAAATTTTCAATCCCTCTCTTCTTTGAGCTTGAGAAAGAAAGAGGAAGGACACATCGCTGGATGAAAATTGACAAGTCAAATAAAGTAGAAGATGTGGACCATATGGAAGAAAAAATCCTATAGATGGGAAGGGAGCTGAGTGAGATGAGAGATAGAGAATACATCATGAGATCTCAATTAAGGGCAAAAAACTCATGGTTGAGGAGGCAGTTGCAAGAAAAAGAGAGCTACTTGGCCACCATGGAAAACCTCTCCATGGGGGCACTTAAGTGAAGGATGCCATCCAAATCATATGCACTATACCTCAAGGATCAATGGCTGCAATTTCAAATTAAGACATTAGCACAACAGGGGACCATGCCATTCCAAGACTATAAACAATTTATAGAGATATGTCACAAGAGAACCCTGGAAGACAAGGCCAAAATATCTGAATTTTACCTACAAAACTTTTCCTTGATAGATTTGAATGTGTGGGACCCCAATGAGAATTTGTGGGACTTGCAGCTGATGGTCCTTGCTTCATGGATGAGTCATGAGGAGGCCAGGGTTGAGGAACTGTAGGGAATAGTAGAAAAAGAGGAAAGAGAGCCCCTTTACACCAGAGCAGAACAAATAAATTCCATGGTTGTCATTCGTAACCACAATATCATTTGTAATGATGTTCAACTTACACCGAGATACCTGGATACGCAAGAATAGACCATCTCCCATTTTGGGAACACTTTAAGATTGTTGGGGATTGAAAGCCAACAATCATGCTAGAGGAGATGGAACAAACTTCCACACTATATAAGGATCAAAGAGTACCACTCACCTGAGAGGATGAGAAATGAATTGGAAAGGACCCCCCTGCATAAAAAAGCCATGCAAAGACTAAATATCAATTGGATTGGAATAAAAATTAGTTCACCTTTCTGTTGGGTTTGTTAGATGCTAGGAAGGAAGAAGAGGAAAGAAAGTAGTGGGAAGAGATAGAGAAAAATGAAGGGTTCTATCCTCAAGAGGAAACTCCATCAACAGAAGTTTGTGATGTCAAAGAGGCCACAAGAGCTATGAAAGATATGGATATAGACTAAGTTTCTCAGAGGATGACAAACAATTTTAGTAAGGAGGTGATGATGAGGCTCGTTAATAGGTATAATATATGGGTCACAATGCCACTCTCCAACTTATTAAAATTGACTTTTATCACATTTATTTACATATTTTGTTATATTTTGCTTAGTGAGAAGGGTGAAGGTGAGTTACTATGTCATGTGACCTAATATGTATTAAATTCAGGAATTGGAGAAGTTTTGGGTTGACTTAAGTGTAGGAACTCATAGTGGGCAAGAAAGATAGATTTTAGGAGATTGGTCTCCCTCCTTAATTCCTCAAATAATTCGAACATTCCTCCACCATACCTCATCAACTCGAAGTTACTAGCAGCCAAGCAAGATGAGTCCATTGGAAGCCAAGCAACTGACAATTAAGAAAGAGTCATTCTCAAGTTAGGGAGCCAAGTCTCCCTATTTACTAGGGAGTTGTTGGGAGCTCCTGTTTTGTATAAGTAAGAGAGCCAAGGGACTCATTAGGATTTGATTTTTTGTTGTAGCCAAGAGGCCATTTTGAGCTAAAATATTTATTGTTATTGTTATTGTTATCTTGTAATTGACACTTTTAAGATAAAGAGAAATTATGTTTTGATCCAACATTGAGTTGACTTAGAGGGTTGAAGTTGTTGGGTTAGGGCCCAACCCTAGCAGCAGAAGTTCCTCTTTTTGTATTTGTATTCCTATATTAAATTGATAGTTAGCTGTTGAATTTTATTTATGTTTTGTTTAACTTAATGAGTATTTGAATTAGTTCTTAACCTAGTTTCCATTAGTTTGAAGAGGTAGATCAGTGGTGCAGTAGTGAAGGAAATTACTTTAGAAAATCTTGTGACAATGGCCTCTATATCATCTCCCTCATGGGATCATGATTATAGGGACCCACTCTCACAGCGCAAAAAATTGAGTTTGTCTTTTGGTAATTGCATAACTTAGGTTTCATTCTTAGCTAGATCCCTATTTATGATTTCTTGGAAGCACCTGTAGTTGTTATCTTGTTTCCTTAAGTTTGTTGTAGCTTTAAAGACATCCCATTTCACAGATCTAGTCCTTAATAATGGTAGATCAACTTTCTCAAATTAAATTCATAGTTTCCATGTTGACATGTAGTGATGCATAAATGAGAAGGAAAACAAGTTTTGTTGCAAGGATTGTTGATATGTAGGGAGGAAATCATCCAACCAGCTTCACCTAGGTCCTCTTCACATTATGCCAAGGCATACTAGCCCATAATTTGAACCTCTATTTTGCAGCCACCATGAGCAAGCCACCTTAGGAAAATCCAACCTCCTTGGAGTGTTGGGCTTAGTCTTGGGTAATTTTCACCTTCCCTACACCTTATATCACCATCATACATCTCTCTGACACCTCATATCACTTTTATTTCCCCCATAAGCCCTTCATTTAACTTCCTCTAGTAAACTAGGACATCCTGTAGCAGTTTCTTGTAGAAGCTACACGATCTCTTGTAGCCACCTATTTGACCCTGTTTTGACCAAATATGGTAGCATAAGATCTAGTTAGGCCATCATCTTGGATTCCATGCCTATCAGTGCCTCTTGAGATAAACTCTCCCATGCCTTCTCCCTTTGCAAGATCAAACATAATAGCATAGCATTTACATTTTTGAATTTAGTAATTAAAAGATTATTTTTCTGCAAATGTAAATGAGATAGTTATTGCACATAGGTATGAGTCCTAGAATGATAGAAAACTTTCCCTTTCCAAACAGTCCTAATAGCTAGAGGATAAATTGCAAGGTTAGTGTAGTTCCTTTCGACAAGTAAATTGTGTCATTTCCTAGCTATATGATTTATGGAATTACATAGCATTTACCATTCAGTGACTTCCATTTCCTAAACAAGAAAACATTTACCTTCCTGCATTAGAACTAGCTTTACATTCACTGTCAATAGTTACACTCCTTCTAGTCAATAAAAGACTAGTCTAGAATCTTAGTGGTCTAGCACCGCAGTTCAGAAGTGACATTAGTAGAATGTTGCATCTGGTGTTTATATAACACTCTCACCTCCAATTTTGTATGAAATCCTGGGTTGATAAAGTAAAGTTGGTAGCCCTAGGAGTTGCAGCATCCTTGCTGCAATATTGAGGCTCATCAATTGGTTTATGGGACATAGTTATATATTTATGAATTTGGTAAGTGAAAGGATTGTTATTTCTTGATTTCAGATTAGATGTCATATGATAAGGCCACCTTTATTTTGTTGTTGTGTGTACTATGCAGAGATATGATTTGAAAACTGTACAAAAGGCCTTTACTCACTAAGAAAACTCTGTTATGTTGGTTGATGTATTGAGTCATTAGAATTTGGAACAAATTTTGATATTCATTGATGTATTTGTTCTAAAATTTACTCGTTAAAGTGATGATGATGGCTTTCTATATGATGAATGAATTCCATGTGTATGCTCAGGTTTGTGTCAGAATTATGAACTAAGAATGTTGCTACTAATAGTCATCAACATTATGCAAAGGTAAGTATTGACAAAGATGTTGTAGAATTTTGAAATGTTTAATGGGATGTTTCGATTTATGGTTGCATTGATTTAATGGCCGTTTATCACGGACCTTGTTTTACATTCAAATATTGTATTTGTTGTACATTGCTGAGAGTTGTTGATTTTAAAGGAAGGTTTTGATGAGTATGTTGATGACATTTGCTTTCTGAGCACAGAGTATGTCTTGGCATTTGACAATATTGATAAGCTAGGGTTTGATGGTCTAATGGTCCTTTTTTTGTCGATCATAGATTTATTACAGAGATTTTTTGGTATATTGTTATTCCTATTGAGCATAATGATGTATGCAGGTCCAATTTGAAAATTGGATGAAACCTGCCCTACAACATGTGTGTTTGAGTCAGTTGGATTTATTTCGAAAGATTCTAAAACATGGTCCATGAAGGAGTCCTAGGGTTGGAGCCTTTAATGAAAATTATTCAGGATATCCATGATTCAGAATTAGAGGAAAATAAAGAGGTGTTGACACCTAATCCTCATGATTGGGTGAATATATGTAAATAGATAAATAAGTAATATGAGCAGTCATCGGGAGATGAACTGAACAGTCTCTCCCTCATGTATATAATGAAGACCTACCTGATGGAATAATACAGACAAATCATTTTTTCCTTGAGGAGTTACTGCCTGGCCTGACATGGTATCAGAGCCAACTCCTTTTTTAGCTTTTATGCCCTTTGTAACTCCCTATTCTACTCCTCTGCTCTCCATTTAAAAGCCTGCTCCATACAATGCGTTGCTCCATCCAAAAGTGCTGTCCATACTGCCATTTCCCCTGTCTAATGACTGTCCATACAATGACTGTGCGTGAAATGACTGTCCATACAATGACTGTGCATGAAATGATCCTTTCAATGGAATAAAAGTGTTGTCCTGACATTCCTTTAGCGAATACCTCGGCGGCAGTAAGCTGGGCGAAGCGCTGTGTGTTAAAATTTTTTGAAGGGCCTGCGATTCTGTTTCAAAATGGCGTCACATGTATTCATAAAGGTATTCTATTTCGTTGGCTTTCTTGGTATTCACATTGCGCAGCAAATGTTGTTGGGTATCAGAGGAGCTCTCCGTCCACAGTCTAATATGTTGAAATAACGCTTTTGTATTATATTCGATGTCCATTGTGACCTGACACCATCTCCATCCCGTATTTCTCCTTGTCTCCACCTTCAAAATCATCTGCGTCTTGGGCTGCAACTCTCCATCTCCATCCCGTATTCCTCCTCGTGGTTATAATACCATTATCCATTATTATACCATTATCCATTTCGAATCTGATTGCAGGTGTTCACTATCTCTGTGGTATCTATAGAACCAGTGACACATCAACGGAGGCTCGATTACTGGTAGAGATTGTAGTCTCTTTGCTTGATGGACAATATTTGAAGAAATGGAATTTCTCTCTAAAATTGAATCTATTCTTAATGACTTGCATGCGGCCTCTTGAAGATCTCAACGTTGGGTTATAATCTTAATTGGGTTTCGCTCTTCATTTTGAAATTAAAATTGGGGTTGTGGCATTTCGCCATAGGGCTCTTAAATTAAAACATTTGCACCTGCAAGACACTTCGATATTGCTAGGGAATACATCTGGGAAATATTGTAATGTTTGCATATGTTTGTAGCTCTTCCTATGGATGTCTTGTTGATACCTGAAGTAAAAAAAAAAAATGAAATCTAGTGTTCGTCCAAAAAAAAAAGGAAGAAACCCATGTATATTTTGAATAGTGCGACCGATATATATCTCTGGGGTATTGACATTTGCTGTCAATTTGAGTTTGTTGTCCAGTCACATCAGAACTATATTTTTTTCCATTAAGAGTAAAAGTTTTGTAGCATAAGTTTTTTTGTTACAGTATGCATTCAATCATATCCATGGTGGGAATAGTTCTCACTAGCAAGGAGAACTATCGTGAATGGTCCCCGATGATAAAAACACACCCTCATTTTCAATGAGTTGTGGAAAGGAGTGTGTGTCGGAGATGGAGACAATGAACCAGTACAACCTACCTCAGACAAAGAGCTCGTCATTTGGGAAAACAAGAACAAAAAATATTATGCATTAATCGCAGCATCTGTAAATGAAGAGGTGAGTCGCCATATTTCATCATATTCAACTGCTTTTGAAGCCTTACAAAATCTGAAAGAACTCTATGACTCACATTCTGCACTTGAAGTTGTTCAACTCATGATTAAACTCTTCACTCTTGAACTACAAAATAATGATCCTCTTGCTCTTGCATCTGAAGTAAAGTCTATAATGCATGATATCAAATCCACTAAGGTTGAATTGGATATTCCTCTTATCACTTTTCTCAAGGCACTTTATCCTACTTACTCCAATTATCTTGAGTCATTGCAAGAAAATGGAAATCTCGAAGATATGACCTTTGAATCTCTTGTGAAAAAGTTTGCTAAAAGAGAGAAACCTATTGGAAAGAAGACGGCCCCTAAATCTTCTGAAGAGGCTGTGTGCCTTACTCACAAAGAAAAGCATCCTACTCAAGATTCTTCAAGAGGAAGAGGTGGTCAAAGGGGAAGAGGAAGATATTTCAGAGGCAGGGGGGAATGACATTCTCAAGGAGAAAAGGAAGATTTGCACTACATTCCCTGCAAAAGAAATGGATCACATGATTCCTCTACATGCAAGCTACCATGGGACAAAATTGAGCAGAAAAGAAACCAACAGAAAGGTAAAAATGATGATACAGACAAAGGTAAAGAACCTAAATCCGCTCACTATGTTATGGCACAATGTAACATTGGAGTAAATGAATATTTATTTAATGCTTCACTTGCTTCTTGGAAAAATGATTGGTTGCTTGATTCAGGAGCAACATGCCACATGACTCATAGAAAAGATTTTTTTGAAGAATTTACTAACAATGTTGATGGAGCAGTATACTTTGCAGACCAATCAAAAATCAAGCCATTAGGGCTTGGCACAATCAAGCTTAAATTGCTTGGTCTTCCAGAATTTCTTCTGCATCATGTTCTATATCTCCCACATCTCAAGAGAAACTTGTTGTCCTTGGTCCACATCTACCAGCAAGGTCACTCCATTCATATGTTTGATGGCAAGCTAGAGGTAAGAAAAGCATCTGACCACTCACTTGTTATGAGGGGAATAGAAGAAGAAAGACTTCTCAAGCTGCAAGGAACCTCTGCTCGTGCACAACATTTCTCATACAATTCTCATCATGAAGAAAGTAAACTTCCATCAAGTTTCTTATGGCATGCTAGATTTGGACATTTGAACTATGACAGCCTCCACTTGTTGAAGAAAAATGGTGTTGCTGGTTTGCCTACAATTCCTGGGAAACTTAAGCAATTTAATGCTTGCATCCTAGGACAGAATAGCAAACAGTCTTTTCATGATTCACATTCAAGAGCACATAGAAAACTTGAACTCATTCATTTAGATTTATGTGGTCCAATGCCTGTTCCTTCCGCAAATGGAAATAAATATATGATGACATTTATTGATGACTACACCAGAATGTGTTGGGTTTATTTATTGAAGAAAAAATCTGATTCTTTTCAAACATTCAAGAATTTTCATAAATGGATTGAAATGATGCACAATCTCATATTGGGTCTATTCGCACTAATAATGGAAAAGAATACACATCAAATGAATTTGAAAACTATCTTCGCCAATATGGGATCAAGCATCAAACAACTGTACCTTATAATCCCCAACATAATGGTGTATCTAAAAGAATGAATAGGAAAATCTTAAATATGGTATGATCCATGCTCTTCTTCAAAAATGTAAAGATAATGTTTTGGGCTGATGTTGTTCTATGTGCTGCATATATAAAGAATAGATGTCCATCTAATGCTATGAGAAACAAGACTCCATATGAAATGTGGTATGGACATGTTCCTTCGATAAAGTATCTCAGGGTCTTTGGTTCCACCTGTTATGCCTTGATACCAAAGGTACGTAGAAACAAACCTGGTTCTAGAAGTCGTAAGTGTATCTTTCTGGGGTATTCAAACACCTCCAAATCATATTGTCTCTATGATGAAGTAAATAAAAAGTTTGTCGTATCTAGAGATGTAATTTTTCTTGAATCATCCAAAGCTGAAAATGTTGTTGAGCTACAACTTGATCGCTTGGATAGATTCACAAAAGCAAAATCATTTCAAGAATTTGATAATCAGATTCCACATCCTGAAGGGGGGATTCCTATACTAGATCAACATGTGGAATCTTCTTCTGAAGAACACTCTCCCCTGCATGAAACTCAAACAACGGATGATGCTTTAAGTGATGTAATTGATAGAAATGGGAGACTCAATCTTGATTCAGTCCCAACTCAATCAACGGAGCAGCCTAGACCATCTGAGAAAGGTCCCCCAAAGTGGCTAACAAAGACACTTGAAAGTGTTCATCCTAATGAGGTTTGAAAGATAGGAACTAGAAATTCAAACCGGCAAAATGGAGGTGATGTAGATGACTCTAATTCACCTGTTGATATGGATGTTTCTTATGATTGTGAATTGAACTTTTCTACAGATTTTGAACCAACTTCCTTCAAAGAAGCTACTTCTCATGAGGAATGGAAAGAAGCAATGCAAAACGAGTATGATGCCCTCATAAAGAACGGCACATGGAAGCTGTTTGATCCTCCATTAGGAACTAAACCAATTGGCTGCAAGTGGGTCTACAAGAACAAGTATAAAGCTGATGGCTCACTTGACAAGCACAAAGCTAGGCTTGTTGCAAAAGGTTTTGCAAAGAAGGAAGGGGTTGATTATGAGGAGACTTTTACCCCCATAGCAAAATGGGCTACCATCCAGACACTCTTTGCACTAGCAGCTTAGAACTATTGGAAAGTCCATCAAATGGATGTAAAAACCACTTTCTTAAATGGAGATATAAAAGAGAATGTTTTTATGTCTCAGCCTGAAGGATTTTTTGTGAAAGGACATGAACATAAAGTATGCAAACTTGTGAAGTCCTTGTATGGCCTCAAACAAGCACCACGAGCATGGTATGAAAAACTAACTAAGCATCTTCTGAAACTCAATTTCAAACATTATGATCTTGATGATGCAAATTTATTTGTCAAGAAAGTTGGCAAAACAGTTGTCTATCTTGTGGTATATGCAGATGATCTTTTGATGACAGGGAACAATGAAAGCTACATTGCATCCATAAAGAAGGAATTGGGGAAAAGCTTTGAAATGACTGATTTGGGCTATGTTCATTACTATCTTGGCATTGAAGTAACCCAACATTTGAAGTCCATATTTATTTCTCAAAAGAAATACATTGGAGATTTGTTGAACAGGTTTGGCACAACAGAATGCAATCCTCTTACTACTCCAATGGAACAAAACTTAAAGCTCACATCTATTGAAGGAAAATAATTTGAGGATGCAACAAAGTATAGACAGCTTGTAGGAAGTCTCAACTACCTAACTACTACCATACTAGACATTTCATTCGTTGTTGGAATCCTCTCCAGGTTTATGCAAAAGCCTTGTGAGGGACATTGGTCTGCTACAAAAAGAGTTCTAAGGTACTTGAAGGGAACTCAAGACTTTGGAATCAAGTATACACAGGTGGACGACTTCAACTTGATTGGATACTCTGATTCAGACTTCTATGGAGACAAAGAAACTGGGGTATCTACTTCAGGATATGCTATGATTCTTGGATCAGGAGTTGTCTCCTAGAGATCACGCAAACAATCAGTTCCAGCAGATTCCAAAACAGAAGCAGAATACGTGGCAGTAGCTGAAGCAACAAAAGAAATTGTGTGGCTCAGGAAAATTCCTGAAGATTTGCAGGTAAAACAAGTACAATCAACTCCACTCATGATTGACAATACCTCTGCAATAAAGTTGGCCAAGAACCCAAAGTTCCATGATCGAACGAAGCACATCAATACTAAATATCATCTGATTTGACATCATGTTGAGGCCAAAACAATCCATCTCCATCGTTATTCCACAAATTAGCAAATTGCAGACATCTTCACCAAAGCGCTTGGAAGAGAAAATATTGAACGATTCAGAACGATGCTTGGACTCACCAACATCCCTTCAGATTAAGGGGGGAATGTTGACATCTAATCCTCATGATTGGGTGAATATATGTACATAGATAAATAAGTAATATGAATAGTCATCGGGAGATGAACTGAACAGTCTCTCCCTCATGTATATAATGAAGACCTACCTGATGGAATAATACATACGAATCATTTTTTCCTTGAGGAGTTACTGCCTGGCCTGACAAGAGGTATGGGATAATTTACAAGCCATCCATGAAGGTGATGGAAATATAGTAAAGGAATTAGAAGCTTGATGATTAGGTAAACCAATAGGTAATATTTCTTTTAAAATGTTCAATGCATTTGAGGAATAAACTTGTAGCCTATTAGAAGATGAGTGTGGCCATGAAAAAACCCTTATCATATCGGATGGAGTTACATATTCAAAAGAATAAAGACTAGAGGAAGTATTTAAACTTGGAAGAAAACTTGTTTATTCTTTGAAAAAGAATGACAAACTCAAGGTTAAGTTGCAGTTATATGAAAACAAGTATCATAATGAATCAAAAAACACTACAACAACAATTGAACAAGTTATTGAAAGGAACTGATATTGTGAGGGACTTGAATATGAGATCATGTCTTTGAAATATGATCTAGAAAGTCAATTAAACGAAATGATAAGCTACTTCTAGTATTTGAAGAATAATAAAATGTTTTGAAAGAAGAAATATTTAGTTAAGAACACAGTTGGAAAAGGAAACAAGAGAAAGAAGGATGAGTTAAGATCATTAAGAAGAAAAGTAGTAGAAAACAACAAATAATTGAGACTTCAATATAGTACCAAGATATTGGACAATCTTCTTAGTAGTCAAAGTTCTCCCTCCATTAAATAAATCCTTGGATTTCATGAATTTGTGAAGGGAGAATGCAACTCACAAGCATGTACAGGTAGTTTCGAAGACAACAAGGAAAAATAGCAAAGCCATAGTAAAGAATTAAGAAGGAAGCTAAACTAGAAACCAAGAAAAATGATTTTTCAAAGTAAACCATTTCCTCCCAATGAGTATGGCATAAACAGAAACCATAATTCATGTTGGGTGTGTGTTATATTCTTTCCACAATGAGATTCATGCGTGAAGTGAGGGGTTAGAGGGGGGCAACAACTCCCCCCTCATAGTGACAGGGGTTGTGGGGGGGTCATGGGGGGGCGGTAGCCCCCCTGTTGATGGGTTTGAGGGGGGTGGTATCTCCCCTCTACGGGGTCTAGGGAAGCACCCCAAGAAATTTTTTTTGGGCCCCTTGTTGGCTTGATGGGGCCTGACCCAGGTTCAGAAGTGATTTAGCCAAACAGATCCTAAAACTACCGGCCATTTCAGCAACAGTCTGCGGTGCACAGACTGAGGTCTCACCCGAGGTAGTATGGGAGGGTGCTGGAACCAGGTTTCCACACCCTAGGGATGTCTTGATGAGGTCTTAGGAAGTTCTCGAGCCCAACCTGTGCACTTGCACTGCTCCGCGCAGTCGTCTAACCTTCGCGACTAGCACGACTGCTTCCGCGTAGCTTTGTAAATAGCGCAAAGATGTGCTACCTAGATCATTGATCTTCACTATGCTATTATTATAGATCTTGACTTAATTGTGTGTACCCAATATTCTTATTAACCATTCAACATTCATACCAAGTGCGCACAATCATAAAACCATAAAGCGATGAATAAACATAACAGAAGCATGAACACATAGATCTATGAGCAAATGCACAATATTCTAGAATCAACTTATCTTTTATTAATCCTTTGTTAAGATAGAATCCCAACTCTGCCCTACGCACTCAGTTGTAGGGGTCTGCCCACACAACTACAGACTCTACCAGGCCTCTATGCACACAATTGCATAGCCTCTTCCTACTGCTACAACCCAAGACTCGGACTTACAGACTCAGAGCTTAATCTCTTAATCAAAACCCATATTACTTCTCAAGACTCCAAAAACCAACTTCTACACTTAGAGCCTCACTCTATTTATACATTCCCATGGTTTGCGGACCATGGATAGGCTGACACTTTCTATATTAAATTACATTATTTTAGGGCAAACAACCCTATACTCTCGCACTCTGCGCTCGCATTTTGCGGGGTCTTTACATTACAATGATCAAAGTCAGGCTTTAAGCCCCAACATTGGCTATGGGGGGATCCGCTACCCAATAGGCCCCCAACATAATCATCGTGACTCATCCTGAGTTAATCGGCTGGTGCGGTGATCTTCGCGCAGAGTCCATCCAGCAACCTCTGCGCTTCGCTTATGTCTATATCACATTCTTTTGTTGTCCACTGTATCAGTTGTGTGTGATTCTCTGATGACTCATTGCCAGGTGCAATTCCTTACTTGAGTGCATACATGCCCTGCATCTGTGCCAGCTTGCCCTCGATCTTGGTGATGACTCTAAATGCTTCCATGAGCCAATGCTGGATGTGTGATTTAAGCACTATTTCTTTTTGACATGCAGTGTCCACCTATTCCTTCAGAGCCTGCGCCTCCCTCATCTTGGCCAGTTGCTGAGTAAGGGCAACCATCTGCGCAGTTCCCCAGACATTGTTATAGGCCTACTATAACTCCTGCGCTTTGGTCTCTAAATGCTGTAGCATTGGGTCTTCTTGCAGTGAAGTGAGGTTGAAGAGTGACTGATCTAACAAGCCTGTGCAATCCTGTATGGCTTTCTCTATTGCTTCCAACCCCAATTGAATGGCGTTGTGGCACTGCTCTCTGAATTTCGAGGGTGTAGAGGGTTGTGCCTTCAGCCGCTGTTCCGTGATCTACAGGTTGAGGTCTGGCTGGATCCTCGTTGCTTCCTCCTTGGTCTCACGGAATCCACTCGCCAATTTGTGGATCTACATACCTACTGATAAGAAAGTCGCAATCTCTAGCTCACGAACATGGCGACATGCTTCCTCGACAATTTGCTCCAGATGCTGAGTCTGCATTGCCGCTTCATCATGTTAGAGGCTTAGTTGATTGATGTTGATTCGTTGTTCACTGAGCATCTATACTGTGCATCATTCTCTAGCGTAGAGCTCTGTCATTGCTCCATCCTGCATCTGGTATAATATCTCTCATGAGAGGGAAACCAAGTTTAGGCCAAGTCCCTTGATCTGGCCTACCGTGGCTTGATCCTTCGTGTTGTCGACTGCCAGTGCTCCTTCCGGCAGCATGATGGTATTAGCCATTTTGGCCTGCAGCAATTTCTCTGTCGCTGATGTACCCATGGCTACCGTTCCCTGCTGTAGAACCTGAAGTTCCTAGAGTTACACCTTGAGCGCCCCCAACACATTCTGCTACTCCATCATTGGTTCCTGGAGCGCCTCCCTGGTGACCTCCTGAACTATGTAGCCTATTTCTTTTAGGTCACCCTCAGTTAGTGTAATAGGTTCCCCATCTAGTTTGGAAGACTTGGCCATTTTTTGGGGGCCCTGTCCATTCCGTACTATGTAGTCACTTTAGCTATGTTGATGATGTGTGTGGGTCTACGCCTGCTGCCGTGTCATTTGTCCCTTGGCCTATCGTTAGTTCCGGGCCTCTTCCTTCCTATGTCATGGTGGCCTCAGATGCTGGTGCTGCTATTGGCTTTTCCTCGACAGCCTTCGCTGCCTCACGAGAAGCCTGTACTTCTGCAGCTAGCTCCTCGTTCTGCTTTTGTTGTGCTAGCAACTTGGCGACATCCTTCTGTTTTTGAATTGCCATCTCATCACGTGCCTCCAAATCTAGTGTGCACCATTCTGGTGGCCATGAGTCGAGCACCACGAAAACAACGTAATCAATTGTGATGAAGAGGAGTGCGGTCCATTTCCGCTCCAGATCCTTCCGCGCCCTGATATACACATTGTGCATATCAAATTTAAAGTCTACAAAGCTCCGCAGACTGTCGTATACTGAGGGGGATAGGCGTGACCGCTTGTTGATCCCAAACCGTATGGTCGCCTCCATGAGTATCCAGAAGATCTTGATCTCGTGAATGTGCATGGCGTGCCTTGTCACCCAGAGCGACGCGTATTTCGCTGCCACTGGCAAGTCTTGGCCAAGGGGAGGAAACTGACTATCCTCAGACAATAGTTCTGCCACCAACTGGATGGATAAGAGCAACCACGCGTAGTGGAAGGTCTTACCCTGCTCCTGGGCTTCCCTATAGTTTGTAAGGAACCCACCATAGAGGAACTATGCCCAGTTGAACTGTACCCCTTCTCCACATTGCTCAGCCAGCGTGATGACCATTGCTGATACCTCATTGCCCCGACATTTTCTCATCACTTTTCCTGCTAGCAACTGGGTAGCGACTCGGACTCCTCTGTTTTGAATGCTAGTAATAACATAACCCCTCTGCTTCTTCTCCAATTTATATTTCGTTTTCATGGCCTTTACAATTGCCAAGTTTCTGCTTGTGCCAACTACTTCCGCGAGGTCCCTTCCCATACAGGGAAGCCAAGAAATCCTATGAATAAACTCTGCCTTAATGGGAATGGGCTCCTCCAGCCACAAGTACCCATCATGTACCAGGAAAAGCAGTTGCCTAATGACAAATATCGTAATTGGTGCCCAATGAAAGTGTGGAATCCATAGGAGGTGGATTAGCCTAGCCCCCTCCACCCCGCGCATCCATTTATGTGGCTACAGCTCTGTAACTGCCCCCTCCTTGCTTTTTTTCATCAGTTGGCTAGTTTCCAAATGAGGGAAATGTGCGCTATCCGTGAGGTCCCAGTCTTCAAACTTCATCGTGGGTACATGGCCCACAACTGAACCTTCAAACAGAACTCCTTCGGGGAGGAACAGGTTTCGAGTGCACTTTTAACGGCATCCAAATCTTTAGGTACCTTTACCCTCCCTTTCCGCGGAGGGACATACTTGGGTAGCTTTGCTGCGATGCGTACTGGTGGGATGTCTTCCTCCATTTCTACCTCAGGTTCAATCTCTTCTACAAATGCCTGGAAATCCTCCTCCTCATAATCGCTCTCAATATTAACCATTTTTCCCTTCTCGTCCATAGATAGCTGACCAAACTACAGATTGCATAGAGACATATGGATCGGTCCTACTCTCTATGGGTCCTTTTTAGTCCTCGGCGTTCGAGGTGATTTTGGGATTTCTGGCACATCCCCCACCGGTGACATAGGGCTCGGTGCGGCTTCCTTGGCTATCGACATTGCTCTGCTCATAAGGTCTTGCATATATTTTGGCAATGCTTCAAATGCTGAACTTGCTTTCAAAGCCTCTAAAGCCATAAAGTCCATACTCAATAACTGAATTCTCAAGATGCCAAGGGTTGTTTGGTGGAGGACCATCTGGGATTTATAGGCTTGCCGAAATTAAAATTCGATTGTTCCCCCCTCTTTTGGCTCATTAATGCCATTTTGGCGGTAAATCGTTTCAAATCAAGTTTTGACGCCGTGTCTTAGTTGCTTGTCACCCACTCCTTGTTTTCTTAAATGAGATATCTTGTCATGAACAGTGACCCCAATGGTCACTTCCCAATCTACCTGTGCGACAACGTAGCCCCCTGTGCTCGTACGTGACCCATGCATCATACTGATCCTGCGTGAAACTTCCATGTCGCGCAGCTCCCCTGCAAACATTTTTATTGTCTCGCACTCTCTTCCAACTGCTTGGAGCACTGAGACTGTGCTTTCTACAGTTACTCAGGAGGTTACTCCACCTACACAAGGCTTCCCTGCACCTTACATCCTATTCCGCGGGTACCCTGCAATTACCCTAATTTCAGTCAGCGCTTCGTGTTCTCCTTTTCGTGGTGTGTGACCACAATCCCTTTGTCCAGTGAGGTGCAGCCACAGCCATGGTGGCGAAACCCCAAATCCTTCTACTGCAGTAGTGTGGCTGCCTACTTTTTGTTCTATCAAGCTTAGTTTTTTGGCACAGTCTACCTGTGTAATTTCGGTTTCCAGCTTGTTGATTTCTTCATCCAAGATCCTACTTTTCTTCCTCAATCTTACTCGATCTTCTTCGAGTTTGCAAATTTTCAAGTGCCCTTACCGAATGGCTTCCTGAATCTACATATGTTTGCTCCCATGCGGTGGAAAAATTCCTTCGTCTTGGTCCTTACGACTCATTCCACTTATGCAAGGATTCCTTCCTCCCAAACCTATGGCCTCAACTCTACCCGTCATCTTTAGGATCATTTCCGCATTCAAGTCTTGTACATGGCCCTAGAGGCCCATCGAACCATTGGTATGCATTGGTCCCAATCAGTCCATCTGGCCTGGTGAAGCTTATTCCAAGTCCTGCGTATCCTCTTGAGTGCTTTTATGTGGAATGTTTTTGGTGCGCGATGCGTTTCTTACTGCTGCAGCTGATTCCGAATGTCGATCCTTAGTTTGGGATGTGCTTGCACAGCACCCGTCTGCACCCATCGACACAGGTGGGCACGCAAACTGCGTCGTCCTGGCTACCTAGCTCTTGTTTGATGCTGGGGGCTTTCAAACTGTAAGCGCATCCATCTTCTACATTCATGCCAGTTTCCAATAGTCTTCTGATGTGTACTCCACCACCGTGCGAGTGTCACGCACAATGCCCATTTCAGCGCACTGTACCGCTGTTGTTCCGGTACTGCACTTTCAAATTTGTCTAAGAATTCATCCACCACTGTTACCCCATCATATGTTGGCAGTTCCCTTGCTTCCGTCGTCATGCACCACAGTGATCTGATCATCATGTTGCAATTCAGCGTTGTCACTTCGTGCAACCAGTTCTGCCAGCGTTCTACTTCTTCATCTGAATCTGAAGTACAAGAATTGTCACATTCCCACGAGATTCTCCCATCTGTAGTCGGTTCACTCGATCCTGGTCTTGCACCGTTATCTGGTAAATGCAATCTAACTCATCGTTGCGCACAAGTTCAGTGTAGTGCACCCCTTCGACTCGGTCTAGCAGAACTACTATGCATAGGGACTTTTTCTCGAATATCATCTTCCGCTTCTTCAGGTTAATGACTCCATTCATAGCAGTGGCCCAGTATATTCCTAGCAACACTGGATAAGGATTGTTTTCATCAACAATCTCTATTACTTCAAATTCTATCTGTGTGCTCCCACCTTCGATATCAATGGTTACCCCCTGCAACCTATCCATGGGCAAAATCTTCTGTTGGTTCACCATTCATAATTGAATAGGGGACCACTATAACGTGGGCTTGCCCATATGTTCCCATGTCTATTTTGGTAACACATTCACATCGGAACCCAGGTCTAGGATTACCTAATCCATTTCATATTCACCAATCTGCATCGTCAACCTCATCTCCCTCCCATTGTGTCATACATGCTTTCCCAATTTCCAGACTACACGCTGTTCACTTGACCCTACGCCAAGCGATCATCTCTTGTAGTCTTTTAACTGACCTATTATTGCGTAGTAGTTTCATGCATGTCTCTAAAAAGGTAGTAAGCATATAAGGATAAATTCCTACCTTTGGTTGATCCTTACTACTTGAAGTAGAGGCCTCCGCGAAGCTCTTCTTGGCTTCCATAAACATCTCCTTTAAGCATTCCAAGTCAAACTCTGGTTCCTTTATAGGAGCCTTGCGAACCCATGTATCTTCTTCGAGCTTCTTCCCCTTATCTCCCCCTATGGTTGTGCCACTTCTAAGCACCATATTCACATTTGGGTCTTCTTCGCGTGGTTCAGATCTCGTCATTTGAATATTTTGAGTCAGAGTAGGTTGAAGTACTCCTCTCTCACGCATTTGTGTGATCAACGTAGGACAATCCACTACTTCATGATTGAACTGAGCACAGTATGAACAAGATATTCTCATTGGGTTGGTACAATCGTGGGTGTAGTGCCGTGGTCCTCTGCAATTGTAACAAGTTAATTTTCCATGGCCCCTTCCTAGGCCCATCTCTCCTCATCCTCGACCTCGCCCCTGAAATCCAACATGCGCCATCCCCGTGGCTGGGTCGAGGCCTCATGTTTCTCTCTGCATTCTATAGGCTAGGGTCCGCTCCATCATCAACTCGTAGCTGTGAAAAGTATGCTTGTCATGGCCCACCGAGTACAAAACTTACAAAACAACTGCTACAGAGTCTGTGTATACTTCTGCAACAAATGACAATTGTCTATTGTGTGTTTTCCTCCTATCTGAAAAATCATGCACCATAGCAGGGGTGTTGAACTCGACCCTGCTTGGGCCTCCGGTCTCATTGGCATTGGCCCCCCCCCACCAAGTAGTTCGCAAATACCGGACAATGATCCTTATCATGGCCCTGGCCTTTGCATTTTATTCACCACACTTCCTCACGTGCCTTCGGCCGCGGTGCCCTATCCTGCTTCAAGCTCTGCATTTCCAAGTAGAGATTCTATAGCTGCGTGTGAATCTGTTGAAATCGTAGCCCTGGATCCTATATCGGTGTTTCATGCAACCTCATCGCTATTTCGAATGCTTCAGCCTAGGTTGAAGGCTTCTGTTTTGATAGCATCGTCCTTAGGTGGGGTGTCAAAGACGCCACAAACCACGTGCGGTGTTGTGCATTTGTTAGTGTCATATTAGCCTTGTGTATCATACTCTTCAGCCACTGATCCAAATCCCATGGGGTCTCACCTAGAAGCATCACGATCTCCTTAAATCTGATGATTGACTGTGTCTCTGATTTTGGCCAGCTAATTCTCTGTTTAGCGCATTCTAGATCTCCTCTATTCCTGCATTTGGGTGATCATTTGAGTGCTTTATATACCATGTCAACGCGCGATCCTGTAGTGCACTCACTAATGTAGCCTTCTTAATGTTATCGTTTGTAACCCCTTGTGCTTCCCACACTACTCTTACCATGAAATGGAACTAATCTGGGTCCTTATTTCCTACTCCTCTGAATACATGTAGCTTAATTGCACTCACCATACTGAACTGCTAGTTTGGTGGAGGTGGTGTGGGTGAAGATGGAGGAGAAGGAGGTGACGCGAGTGGTGGCGTAAGTGGAGATGGTAACTGCGGAATGCGCTGCCTTATCAAACTGACCGCACTCCTTGGAGAGACATGAGCAAACTCTTCCTCACTCTCTCGCAAAGGTGAAATTAAGGGACTGTTTCCTAATTCCCCGCTACCTCTGTAGACCTTTCCGCTCCACGTCATCCCAAACATTAATGTATTCGCATCACCCATTTTTCACATAATAGCATCTTAATCCAGGTATTCAAAGATTTGATGTACTTACCTCACGGTCCCTTGAGAAAACGTCTTTCTTCTTTGCTGTAGCTCACCGTCGTGTCTATCACAAATTTAGTGATAAACCTTCCTATTATCTAGTCGAGCCAATGGTCCACAGCTCACATGATCTTATCTTTTGATGCCTCTAGTCTACGCACTAACTCTGGAGTCCACACTATTGGTTGATCAAGCTTGTACTTTCCCTGTATGTCAGCTAACCTCGCGATCCAGTTATATAGTTCAGATGGGAAGGACGTGAAAAAGATCTTGTGGGTTACCGTATATACGTAGCAGTCTAGCCACCTCTTCTCGAATATCTGCGGAGGTTTGTTCTCGTGTGTCACAAAATCGCTCACTCATTCATATGGGTGAGGGGCATTTGATGCTCAAAATAGATCATACTCAAAAAAAGAGTTTGATCCTGGCTCAGAACAAACGCTACCTATATGCTTAACACATGTAAGTCGAACGTGGCTTGCTTCCCCATCCATCCACGTGGGGGCAGAAGGGCAAAAATCCCAAACTCGTGAAGCTTTTTATCGAACCACTCTTCAATTTCTTCCTTCGTAGGGTTCCAATGGCACGAAACCAGACATCCCTTAGGCAGATCCTGGTCCTGGAAATAGAACCATTTGTTGGCTTGATGGGGCCTAACCCAGGTTCAGAAGTGATTTAGCCAAACAAATCTCGAAACTACTGGCCCTTTCGACAACAGTCCGCGGTGTGCGGACTGAGGTCTCACCCGAGGTAGTATGGGAGGGTGCTGGAACCAGGTTTCTACACCGTAGGGATGTCTTGATGAGGTCTTAGGAAGTTCTCAAGCCCAACCTGCACACCTACGATGCTCTGTGCAACCGTCTAACCTTTGCGACTAGTGGGACTACTTCTACACAACTCTGTAAAGAGCGCGAAGATGTGATACTTAGATCATTGATCTTCACTATGCTATTATTATAGATCATGACTTAATTGTGTACCCAATATTCTGATTAACCATTTAACATTCATACCAAGTGCGCGCAACCATAAAAACATAAAGCAATGAATAAACATAACAGAAGCATGAACACACATATCTATGAGCAAATGAATAATATTCCAGAATCAACTTATCTTTTATTAATCCTTTGTTCAGATACAATCCCAAATCTGCTGTGCGCAGTCAGCTGCAAGGGTCTGCGCACACAGCTGCGGAATCTACTAGGCCTCTATGCACACAACTGCAGAGCCTCTTCCTACTACTACAACCCAAGACTCAGACTTATAGACTCAGAGCTTAATCTCTTAATCAAAACCCATATTACTTCTCAAGACTCCAAAAACTGACTGCTACACTTAGAGCCTCACTCTATTTATACATTCCCATTGTTCGTAGACCATGGGTAGCCTGACACTTTCTATATTAAATTACATTATTTTAGGGTGGATAACGCTAGACTCTTGCGCTCCGTGCCCACACTTTGTGGGGTATTTACATTACAATGACCAAAAGTCAGGCTTTAAGCCCCAAAACTGGCTATGGGGGGATCCACTACCTAACACCCCTATATTAGGTGGGCAGAACTACCTATGGTTTTGTGCATGTGTTTTGCACATGGTTTTGGACATGATGGTTTCCTACCCATGGTATCTTGTAGATCTGGTCAAGGGAACTATGGCTATGTTCTAATACAGGGTTAATGGATTGGGGTTTATGAATGTTTCAACATGTATCTATATATATATATATATATATATATATATATATATATATATATATATATATATATATATATATACATATATATATATATACATATATATATATATATATATATATATATATATATATATATATATATAGATATTGTAAAATTGAAAGGAATATAATGAAAAATCAATCTGGTAGTTCCGATTTTGGGATCTAGGGGAAAATATTTGAGTATATATATTCTATATTTTGTACGGGGTTAAAACATATATTTGGTATCATAATTTTTTCATCTTTAAGGGGATGCCTTTATCATTGGGGGGATTTTCGAGGGCCTATGGTAGACCCTATTCAATGGGAGATCTATGGGATCAATTTTTTTGGTGAAAGAAAATGACGAGAAATGGAAATATAGAGATCAAGAAATTTAATGGTTAGAGTTTTGAGTTGTGGAAACTCAAGATGGAGGATTTGTTCGTGGATAAAGATCAGTGGATCACAATAGATCTGGGTACTAAACCAACTGCAATGTCAGCTGAAGATTGGGTGAATTTGAATCAGAAAGAAAGGATCACAATACGTTTATGTATCTTAGATTCAGTATTGTTGAAAGTATGAAGGGAAGCTACGATGAAGGCTTTGTGGGACAAGATAGGACCAATCTAAGTCTCTGGCGAACAAATTGTTCTTACAGAAAAAACTATATAACCTGAGGATGAAGGATGGAGACTTGGTGACAGAGCATGTGAACACCTTAAATACTGTGGTAAGAAAGTTTTTATCTGTTGATATTAAATTTTAAGATGAATATAAGTGCATGAGTTTGTTGTGTTCTCTACCAGGTTCATGGGATAGTCTGGTTGTTGCAATAGGTAGCAATACAACTACCTTGAAGTTTGATGAAATAGTCTCATCCTTGCTATTAGAGGAGATGAGACGAAGAAACATGGAGGGAAGTAATTGATATTCCTTGTATGTACGAAGATAGTCCCTGAATAGAAAGAAAAATAATTCCTCAAGTGGGAGTTCTAAATATAGAGGGAGATCTAAATATCTAGGAAAACCTATAAAGGTGTGATGGAAATGTAGATAGGAAGGGTACTTCAAAAAGTACTGTAGATCTAAGGCTCCTAAGAAAGGAAAGGGATCTAATGATGCTCCTTCTATATAGGCGAAAACCACCTAAGGTGAAGGTGGGGATGTGTACCTTCCTTCTTCCTCAAGTATACATGTAGATCATGAGGCATGGTTGATTGATTCAGGTGCATCCTTTCGCTTCAATCCCCAAAGGAAGTGCTTGTGTGAGTATGAGAAATATGTTGGAAGTGATGCCTTCTTAGTAGATGATAGGAAGGCTAGAATCATCAGATGTAGAAAATTCAAGCTGAAGTTGCAAGGTGGAGGGATTAGAACACTTCTTGGTGTTCTGCATATTCTTGCATTGGCTATAAATCTATTTTTTTGTAAGAAAGATGGATGATGCAGGTGTAAAAATAGTGTTCGAGAATGATACATGCAAGACGGTTTGGGGATCACTAATATTGATGCAGATTGGCACTTTCTATAAGATTCTCGGTAGTACTGTTATTGACGGGTGTAACAATTATGTCGATCTTGAAAGTGGAGCAAAAAACCTAGTGTTCTTTGGAGAAAATACCATGTTATGGCATCAAAGGCTTGGATATATTAGAGAGAAAGGCCTTCAAATACTTCATGGTAATGGTATGGTAGAAGGTATGTTTGATTTCTCTCTGGATTTTGATTTCTGTGAACATTGTGTATATGTGAAGCAAAATCGGGTGAGTTTCGCCTCTGGTGCTAAGAGGGCGAAAGGGATATTAGAGCGTGTGCACAGTTATGTGTTTGGACCCGTTTTGGGTCCATCACTAGGTAAGTTTGTATACTATGTATCATTTATAGATGACTTCTCAAGGAATACATGCATATATTTCCTCAGGAAGAAATATGAAGGCTTTGACAAGTTTAAAGAATTTAAGGCTTTGGTGGAAAACTAGACAAGGAAGTAGATAAAGGTGTTGAGGAAAGATAATGGTGGAGATTTCTTCATGAAGGAATTTGAAGAGTTCTATAAGAAATGTGGTATAGAATGACAAAAAACTACTCCATACACACCTCATCAAAATGGAGTTTCATAGAGAATGAACAAGACATTGACGGAAAAGGCATGAAGCATGCTTAGTGGTGCCAAGTTGGAACAAGAATTATGGGCATAGCAAGTGGAGATTTCATGTTACCTGGTCAACAAATCACCTTCATCAACATTGGAGGATAAGACTCCACAAGAGGTATGGAATGGTAAGAAACCCTATCTTTCACATCTGAGGATATTTGGCTATGATGCATATGTACATGTTCCAAAGGAGAAAATAAACAAGTTGGATAGTAAATCTGAAAGGTGCATCTTTATTGGGTATAAGGATGGTTTAAAAGGTTATAAGTTTTGGAACCCAGAAACAAGGAATGTTGTCTACAACCAAGATGTGGTGTTTAGAGAGGTGAAAGGTGTTATTAAATAATAATTCCAACTAAAGGAACCTATGAAGATAGATTTTGAGATAAAGGACGAAGAATTCAACTCTACAACAGAAGACAAATAAGAAGATGAAGAGCCACAAGCTCCAGTTGTGAGAAGATAAATTCGGGAAAGAAGGAAACTAAAAAGTATTGTCCATCTAATTTCTATTCAAATTTTTCTTTATCTATTAATGATTATGATCCCAAAACTATCAGGGAGGCTGTTGATTCAAAGGATGGAAAACTCTAGAAAGATGACATGGTTGATGAAATGGCATCTTTGCAAAAAAATGAGGCTTGCGATCTAGTGGAGTTGATGGTAGGAAGGAAACCCATTGGAATAAAATCAGTGTTTAAGAAGAAGATGAATGCAGAAGGCAAGGTGGAGAAATACAAAGCTCATTTGGTAGAAAAAGGTTATTCCCAGGTGCCAGGAATGTATTTTGGTGATATTTGTTCTCCTGTTCCCGAGGTAACTTATATTAGATTGCTTTTATTTGTTGCCACTACTTTTGATTTTGAGGTAGAATAGATGGATGTGAAGACATCAATTCTTCACATGGATCTAGAATAAGAGATCAACATGAAGCAACTTGAAGACTTTGCAATGAAGGATAATAAATAACTAGTATGCAAGTTAAAAAAGTCTTTGTATGGGTTAAAACAGTCACCATGGATGTGGTATTAGAACTTTGATACATATATACAGGGACTTGGATTCACCAAAAGAAAAGCGTATCACTATGTATATTTTAAATTAACTGGTGATAGTGTGATTTATCTGGTCTTGTATGCAGGTGACATGTTTCTGATTGGAAATGACAAAGAAATTATCAAGGAATTGAAGACCCAATTGTCCTCCAAATTCTACATGAAAGATATTGGTGCTGCAAACTATATTTTGGGCATGGAAATTAAATGAGATTGGGCAAAAAGGAATCTCTGGTTAAACCAGAGAAAGTATGTCAAGATATTATTGCAGAGGTTTAATATGCAGGATAGTAAACTGGTGAAGGTTCCTATTTCTCTAGATCTAAAGTTATCTATTGAATAGTGTCCCAAGGCACAAGAAGAGGAAGAGGACATATCTCGTGTTGCATAAGTAAGTGTAGTCGGTAACCTAATGTATGAAATGGTTTGTAATAGATGAGACATTGCACATGTGTTCGAAGTATTGAGCAGGTTTATGTCAAAATCAGGGGAAAAGCATTAGACAACAATGAAGCGGGTTTTCAGGTATTTGTGTGGCACTAGTTATTATGATTTGTGCTACCAAGGAATACCAGCATTGGATAGAGTTTTGGACATCTATGTCTTTGTTGATGTAGACTGGGCTACATATATGGATCAAAGAAGATCTATAAGTGGGTATGTGTTTAACCTATTTGGAGGTGTAGTTAGTTGTATTAGCAAGACACAATATGTAGTGGCACATTCAACTACAGAGGCAAAATACATGACAGCCACTCATGCAATCAAGGAAGCAGTTTAGTTGCAGAGATTGTGTTCAAGTATGGGGTTAGTATAGCGAGATATAAGGATAGACTTTGATAACCAAACTGAAATTTTCTTCGCAAAGAACCCTACTTATCATTCAATGACAAAGAAAATTGATGTTCAGTATCACTTTGTGAGGGATATGGTTGAGGACAAAAAGGTGTTGTTGGTAATGGTGGACACTTTGAAGAATGTTGCAGATGCACTGACAAAGTCTGTGAGCACTAAGAAGTTTTATTGGTGGAGAGAAATAATGGGCATTGCAGGGGTGGACCAATGGCTAAGCTCTCGTATGACCCCCTGTTTGGAAAGAAAACAACAAGTGGGAGAATATTGGGTGTGTGTTATATTCTTTCCATGACTAGCTTCACATGCAAAGCGGGGGGTTAGAGGGGCGATGATAGTCCCTGTCATGCGGAAAGAGTCAATTTTTCAGACAAAACCGACCTCCCTAGAAGCTAAGGCTTTCTAGTGACAAACAAGACAATTAAACACTATCTTTCCCTAAATATGCATTTATAATACAAGTAGTCAGGTGTTTAAAACATACCTTTAATCCCACGCTGTTTGTAGCAGTCCAGCCTCTCCGATCCGGATGAGCTCCTCCTTCTCTTCGAAACCTGCATTCACTAACAAGAAAACGATTACATAGCACCTGAATAACTCATAAAATAAAACATATTCATCATAAAGACCAAGGAGTATATGAAACAAATTATGTATAACAACTTGTTGAGAAAAATGAGCTTAATTGTATTAAGTGGAAAGAAAAGAAACCATTACAACCAGTGCCTTGGTGTTGTGCAGGTCCCTCCCAGGGTCCAACAAGAGTTCTCCTTTACTTTGATCAGCTCACCCACTTCCAAATGAAGCTAAGAAAGGATAGGAATCTCTCCTCTCAAGCTCTATAAGGGAGTCCTAATTTCAGCAGCATCTACCCTTAGGAATGTTCAGCTTTCAACCCCCCCTCCCTCTAGTCCAATGCCTGTATTTATAGTGTTTAGGAGGAAGTTAATCAGGTCCACCATGAATGGGATAAGCCCCTCTTTCAATGGGATAGCTCCCCTCTTGATGGGATAAGTTCCTCTTTCATAGGGATACATGAACCATCTGGAGGCGCTCAATACACGTCAAACAAACTTCTAGAATGCTCTAGAATCGACCACAAGTAACTTTTTTGAAGTAAAAATCGCGCCTTTTGACCTTTACAGCAGTACGCACCCACCCCTTTACAGACAGAGCGTACAAGTATGCAGGTATTGTGAACTTGAGGTGCGTACACGCAGGTAAGGTTAAGAGAAACTGCGTAACCAGAGTTAATTGACTTTTTAAGGACTTTCTCTCTTTCTTGGAGTTTGACATGAGGAGCAGAGGTATAAGACTTGCCAAGGAGGATAGTATGACAGTTGAAGGAGCCATACTAACTGCAAATAGTCATGGTGACAAATTTTAGTGTAACAGATTGCCCCCTAAAGTGCGAAGCCTGTAGTAAATTAGGGTTTCATATCATCTAGGAAGGGTGAAGTACTTTATCATTTCAAGGATTATCTTATGGAGAGCCCCGTCGGAACCTGAAAATATTCAACACAAAATACATATATGAGATCATATCATCGCTGAGGTAGGCATTCCCATACTCAGATCAAAACTTTAACTAACAAACTAACTACTGCTCTGATATAGGAATGATTTCGAAGTACATCATAATCATAGACTCTTGTAGACACAGTATGGACGTAGCCATCTGTTTATGATTAGTCTACTGTATAATGAATACAAAACTCCTCGCAGCCTAGATGGTGGAAACTAGATCTAGGGTCTTCATTTCTATTTCCCGAAATGGTACGATTCTATCCATGCGAATAAATGAGTTGATGTCGAACATGGTAGAAACCACTTGATTACCAGTCGATGATGTAAACTGTTAACAAGTGTGAGAGAGACCACCAGTGATCTCAATGGTTCTCAAAGTACCCAGTACAATCCATGAGATGTGAATGAATGAGTTGTTGTCGAACATTTCACGGAATCCTTCGATCTAAAGTCAATGATGTAAACTATCGTCAAAGGCGAGAAACCTGCCATTGATGCATGCAGATTTCAAGGTACTGACAATTTCTAGGTCATCTTTCTAGATAATGTGCTGATGTCGATAGAAAGCGACCTGTTGCAGGCAAGCCCACAACACGAAATCATAGATCAAGTTGAAGAAATGTAGCTGTAATGATTGACTCAGGGATGGTCAAGATGGATGACAGGTATTTTGCAGATGAATGGTTATTTGCAGTGACCTCTTGAACACATAACGACACAACAGATGGCTTGGTGACAATTGACCCAAAGTTAATACCCGGAACTAGCTGAAGATTTTCAATGTGGTTTGATCAACTGTTAGGCAAAGGATTTCCCAACCCAGGTGAATGAAAAAGTGTCGTGTTCAAGAGCGGTGATAAGGTTTTTCTGAGACAAAGGATAACAAATAGGCTCATTTTTCTCTCTTTTCCCCCACCATTTCTGGCAAGTACCTCTTTATTTTTTACAAGCTTGAGGAGGATAACATTTGCTTGATTATAAGCTCATCCTTCGGATGAGTCTAACTTAGTTTAGATTCGAACCCTAAGAAGGAGTGGTCCGTTCCTGTTTGTAATTGAACAGGTCCTTTACTGTGAAATTTTAACGAGTCCAGTATAGGAGAAACTCGGCATTTTTCAATTTTAGAGAGTCTGAAAAAACTTAGGAAGACTCCAGGGTTGGCCTTTTTCGTAAATTTGTGTCTCCCAAGCCCGAAAAAGTATAAAATAATACTTGAGAGAACCGCTTGATCTTTACGACCAAGGAGTACTTTTCGTTATTAGTGTCACTGACCCGAAAAAGTAAAAAAGCGATCAATGACACGTCGTTTTATAACCAATATCGAATTTGAAACGACAAAAATCCGGCAATCTTTTCGTATTTTTACGGTCGGAAAAGAGCTGTAAGTGGACCGTCTTTTAATTCCATTTTAACGAGTTTAAAAGAAAAACTCGGCAATCTTTTCATATTTTGAGAGTCTAAAAAGGGCTTAAAAGAGAACTCCAAGGTTTCATTTTTTCGTAAGTTTTAACAAGTTCGAAAAAATGATAAAAATATACTCATGGTTTTCTTTTTTTCGTAAATTTTAATGAGTTTGAAAAAATGATAAAAATATACTCATTTGGCCGACTTTCAATTTAATTTACGAGCAGGAAAAGACGGAAAGAACTCGGCATTTTCATTTGTTTTACAAGAATGAAAGATAGCAAAATAATCTCGATATTTTCATGAGTTTAACGAGTCTTGAAAATAACTGAAATTGACTCAAGAAAGGTTTCATTTTTACAAAAGCTTGAAACAGAGAAAAACTATGCTTCAAAGTAGTTTCACTTTACACAAGCTTGAAAGAGAGAAAAAACTGTGCTTGATGCCCCCTAAGCATAACTGCTAGAGCGCATGCCCCCCAGCTTCATTTCATTCAACCAGTTGGATGAAATGAAGGTTGAGTTACGAGATCATTTGAAAGACTCGACCTAAACTGTAATAAAATTATGCAAAAAACTGAAATAACTAACCTAAATATACAACTTAAACATTTAAGATCTAGTCAAACTCTCGACTCAAGTAGAGGAGGATTTGTTTCATTTTTAAACGAGCTTGACACAGGAAAAGAACTATGCTCGGATTCGGTTTCATGTTTACGCAAGCTTGAAACGAAAAACTATGCTTGTTATAAGTTCACATGCCCCCAGCATAATGATGCAAAACGAGGTACATGCCCCCCAAGCTTCATTGCATTCAATGAGGTGGATGGAATGAAGCTTTACTTTCAAGATCTTGGAAAGACTTGAAAAGGGAGTTGTTTCATTTTTTAACGAGATTGACACAAGCCAAGGAACTATGCTCATAACTACTCTCTACAATCTACCTAACAAAAACTTTACTCTAAAAACCTTGATTCATTTTTTAACGAGCTTGACACAAGACAAGGAACTATGCTCTAAAATCCTTGATTATTTTTTTAATGAGCTTGACACAAGACAAGGAACTATGCTCATGACTACTCTCTACAACCTACCTATATAACCTATCCTTGTTTCATTTTTTAATGAGCTTGACACAAGACAAGGAACTATGCTAAAAAATCCTTGATTCATTTTTTAACGAGCTTGACACAAGACAAGGAACTATGCTCATGACATCCTGTTTCATTTTTTAACGAGGTTGATACAGGAAAAAACTATCCTCGTACCTGATTCATTTTTTAACGAGGTTGACTCAGTAACAGGAACTATCCTCATACCTGATTCATTTTTTAACGAGGTTGACTCAGTAACAGGAACTATCCTCAAAATCATACTTTCTACAATCTACCTACA
The DNA here is from genome assembly GCA_031772625.1 of Pinus tabuliformis. Lineage (NCBI taxonomy): Eukaryota > Viridiplantae > Streptophyta > Pinopsida > Pinales > Pinaceae > Pinus > Pinus tabuliformis. Next base: position 657,409,648 of record CM062815.1, read on the forward strand.
TATCCTAAAATCTAGCTGATTCATTTTTTAATGAGGTTGACTCAGTAAAAGAACTATCCTCATACTAGCCTGTTTCATTTTTTAACAAGGTTGATACAGGAAAAAACTATCCTCGCAGCATCCACTGATCATGGCTTCCAACTGGAAGAAAGACATGTCAATGGACACACCTTGATCATGGCTTCCAAGAGGTCTTCATCAGAAGGAAGAATAGTTCTTTGGAAGGAACACATGTCAAGGGACTCAAAAGGGATAAGAACATCGTGTTCACGTAATCCCATAGAGTTTTCCATGTCAATTACCGGATCTAAATCAAAGGAAGATGAGCAAACAGTGGGAGGCTCACTTACATCGGTAACTGAAAACATGGGACCAGTTGCCACATAATTAACCCGTGGCAGGGTAGATACCACTTTAGAATCAGGAACATTAAGGGGTGTCATATTATTGGTAGTTGAAACAAGACTAGGGGACAAAAGCTGGTCTACAGTCACAATATTTCCATTGCGAGGGAAAGACATCACGCGAAAGAGTGTCGATACGACAGCTTTCATTGCATAAACATAGTCTCGCCCAAGGAGTAAATTGAAATCCAAGGGACCTCGAACTACCATAAGATCAATACAGACAGTTTTACCTTCCAAGATAATAGAAAACTTAGGAAGGATCCCTAAAGGTTCACTAATGGTTCTGTTAAAAGCTTTCAGATTCTGCGTAATAGGCGCAAGCTGAGGGGAACCCAAAGCTTTCCAAACAGTTGAGGATAAAATACTAACAGAAGCACCTTCATCTACCTGAGTACGATGTATGTCCCTACCACCAGCCTTGACAATGATTTGGAAAGGGATGGAGGAAGGAAGACGAGGTTCTGTCAGTCTATTCCAATCAAAGGAAAAGACCTCAGTACTTGGAGGGGGTTCTGTATGAACAGGTGAAATGCCCCCCGGCATAGAAGAATCTGATGTAACAAGAAGAACCTGAGCGGTATGAAGTTCACTCTCTAAAGGGAAAGTGGGATCGACCGAATGTGAAATTGAATCGACCACTTGATCAACTAAAGGATCATCAACCTGAGTGACATGAGTTTCACTCTCCAATGGAAGAGTGTGATCGACCGAATGTGAAATTAGATCAATCACTCCGTCAGTTGACGGTAGGTTGGGAGAAAGTTTACGGTAACCAGTTGGAAATTCTTGCTGTGGAACAGTAAGGTTTTCCAACAATGTTGAGGCTTCATCCATGTGAGGGCAAATGTGAGTTTGATGACTCCCTTTGCATAACTTACAAGGAAACCTAAATTTACCCTTTTTCCCAGGAACCTGACTATCACTGGTTGATGGATCAATGGAAAGTTGATGAGATGTTTCTGACCATACTTCCAAGACCTTTGGAATACCAGGACAATTGACAAGGAAGTGGTCACCCTTACAAAGCCTGCAAGGGTATTTGGGTTTACGATGCATGTCGGAGTTTTCCTCAACACAACTAACACTTACAGTCGTGGTTGGTTGGTTGACTTCTTTCTTATCTTGCTTCTTGTTCTTGTTCTTCTTCTTCCCTTTCTTCTTCTTCTTAGACACCTGGTTACTAGCATCGAGGCTTTTACCAAGCGAAGAGGAAGAAATGGAGGAAGAAAAATTAGGCGAAGAAGGTAAAGGGTCAACAGAAGGTTGGTGATGTTGCGATGGTGAACTCTGTTGAGGTGAAGCATTCGGTTGAGGTGGAACAATTGGAGTATTCGGGGCCAACGAAGTTGAAAATAACCATATCAGTAAACCTATTGTAAATCCAGGTAATGACAAAGTAGCCATATAAGGAGGACCAACAATTCCAAAGTAAGGAGAATTACTAGGATTCTCGTTAGGAGGGGTTCCTAGGTTGGTAAATTCTGGAACATTTGCCATTATATTCAACTTCTGTGAATTTTATTAACAATTTATAACTAAAATTAACAATTCACAATTCACACCTAACAATTAAAATTCACAATTCACACCTATGGTCTCTAAAAGTAAAAACAAACAAATTAACACACGCTATCAAATCTAGGAGTCAAACCACACACAAACAGTAACTTTCCGAACCGAAAACACTAGTTGGTGATGAAATCCAACATCACAGAATTCAGTACAGAAATGGCGGGTGGAACAGTTACGCCGGCAACCTGCTTAATGAATAGACTGGACCAAGTTCCTCCACTTTAACCGTCTCGAGTGAAGTGAACCCCCCAGAAAATCCAAGTGAGTCTAGCCGACGTCTACTCCAGGTACAGTGGGATCTTCCCTCCACCGTCACCTTGGGTAGAACCCTAAAGATAAAAGTCACTAAGGTCACTAACAGCAACAAATATACCTGGGGGAACAGTCTACGATCCGATAGCATGCAAGGGCAGAGTAACAAGCTCAATCCCCTTGCCGGCTCCTTGACAATAATCCAAGTTTTACCGACAAGTGACCCCAGGCTCCTCGACAATGGTTAATCTGAGGTTTACCATTTGTAGTACGTGCGTATCTGGCGTCATTCCCAATGAAGGAGGATTGATCCCCTCACTGGTTCGGACACGATCTCATGCTTCTCCTTTAAGAGGAGCTTTTCCAGAGCATAAATGTAACAGTTGGATTTATCCTACCACAAGATGAGCTACTTTTTTGGTTTTTCTGTCTTGGAGAGTTAATTACTCTCCTACTCCAAGACACTAGCCTGATCTATATTGGTGTTTCAGAGCCCTAGAAATGTAAAAATTACTAGATGAATTTTAATTAAGCGCTGTGTTATTAAGGCTGTTATTACTCAAATGGGTAAATGGATATGAAACCAATGGTGTTATGACCCGACTCAAAACTGAATGCAATCGAATATGATAATGTAATCCTTTCAATTCAATGAATCCTAACTAAAGTAAGGAGAGAGTTTCCATTCACTTCCAACAATGTAAAAAATTGATCACTAAGAGAAAATATAACAAATTCTCTAATGCACTAATTTTATCAAGAAAAACTAATGCAAATCAATTCCAAAATAGTTTTTTTTTATTTTTATTTTTGTGTAAATTCAAATCAAAGAAAACTGATCTAAATCTACGATTGATTTTTCAGAATGTAAACTATGCAATTGTAATCTATGCACGATTCACTTGAAAAGTATGCAAATGTAATCTATGAACATTTTTCATTAATATTCCGAAAATGAGAATTCTAATTATGCAAATGTGATCTATGCAAGAGAATTCTCAAACACAAGATGATTCTAATGTAATCTAAGAACCAATCAAGTGCAAGTCGAGAAAATTGGGTGAGAGTTCCAAAGATCAAAAAATAAAAACACTCAAAGGCGATTAACACTCATACACAATTTTGCATCTTTTTGCAAAAACAAAAGAAAAAAGATGCAAAATTGTGAAAAGACTGAGACAAACCTCCAAGTAATGACCAAAGGAAATCAAATTTAGAATTTCTCAAAAAAGAGACTCAAAACACCCAATTGATGAAAGCTTAAAGCAGGAATGCCAATGAAACAAGCTTAGATGAAAACTTTTGACAGGTAACCAGTGGATCTGGGTAGCAAAAATAAACTATAAACAAAATCTAATAGGTAGAAAAAGAAAAAATGGAAAATTTCTAGGCTTTTGACAGGGTACGCAGGCAGCCTGTTTGCACAGGTGCGGCCACGCTCTGTGTACAAAGCTGCAGTGCGTACAAGTATGCACTGTGCTTAACGCAGAGGGTGCGTACTGCTAGCAAAACCAAGAAAAAATAAAAACTAACTTAACCCTAAGCTATTCCACCCAAATGCATAGTCAAACAGCCAAAAACCAGAAAGAAAACGGCTTTTCTCAAATCAAAGTTTCATACAAAGGAGAAATCATTCAAATCAATGGAGTTCCCCAGTATGGTTGCCATTTTGTCATGCGGAAAGAGTCAATTTTGCGGACAAAACCGACCTCCCTAGAAGCTAAGGCTTTCTAGTGACAAACAAGACAATTAAACACTATCTTTCCCTAAATATGCATTTAGAATACAAGTAGTCAGGTGTTTAAAACATACCTTTAATCCCACGCTGTTTGTAGCAGTCCAGCCTCTCCGATCCGAATGAGCTCCTCCTTCTCTTCGAAACCTGCATTCACTAACAAGCAAACGGTTACATAGCACCTGAATAACTCATAAAATAAAACATATTCATCATAAAGACCAAGGAGTATATGAAACAAATTATGTATAACAACTTGTTGAGAAAAATGAGCTTAATTGTATTAAGTGGAAACAAAAGAAACCATTACAACCAGTGCCTTGGTGTTGTGCAGGTCCCTCCCAGGGTCCAGCAATAGTTCTCCTTTACTTTGATCAGCTCACCCACTTCCAAATGAAGCTAAGAAAGGATAGGAATCTCTCCTCTCAAGCTCTACAAGGGAGTCCTAATTTCAGCAGCATCTACCCTTAGGAATGTTCAGCTTTCAACCCCCCCTCCCTCTGGTCCAATGCCTGTATTTATAGTGTTTAGGAGGAAGTTAATCAGGTCCACCATGAATGGGATAAGCCCCTCTTTCAATGGGATAGCTCCCCTCTTGATGGGATAAGTTCCTCTTTAATAGGGATACATGAACCGTCTTGAGGCGCTCAATACACGTCAAACAAACTTCTAGAATGCTCTAGAATCGACCACAAGTAACTTTTTTGAAGTAAAACTCGTGCCTTTTGACCTTTACAGGAGTACGCACCCACCCCTTTACAGACAGAGCGTACAAGTATGCAGGTATTGTGAACTTGAGGTGCGTACACGCAGGTAAGGTTAAGAGGAACTGCGTAACCAGAGTTAATTGACTTTTTAAGGACTTTCTCTCTTTCTTGGAGTTTGACATGAGGAGCAGAGGTATAAGACTTTCCAAGGAGGATAGTATGACAGTTGATGGAGCAATACTAACTGCAAATAGTCATGGTGACAAATTTTAGTGTAACAATCCCTCATTTGTTTCATTGGGCATAGTGGCGGTGTAACAGGGGGGGTGGTAGCCTCCCGTATCAGTGGGTTTGAGGGGGAGCGTTAGCCGCCAACTATAGGGTCCAGGGTAGCAGCCCAAGAAATTTTTTTTGGACCCCATATTAGGTGGGTGGACCTACCTATGGTTTTATGCATCGTTTTGCACATAGTTTTGGGCATGATGGTTTTGTGCCCATGGTATCTTGTAGGTCCGGTCTAGGGAAGTATGGTTATGCTCTAATCCAGGGTTAATGGATTGGAGTTTATGAATGTTTCGACATGTATATATATGTATTGTAACATTGAAAGGAATATAATGAAAAATCAATCTGGTAGTCCCGGTTTTAGGATCCAAGAGAAAATATCTGTGTATATTTGTTTTATGTTTTATGCTCTCGCCATTGTTTGTTTTCTGGTTTTAGAATTTGTATGCAGGTAATTTATGTACAAGGTTAAAACCTACAATTTGTTCTTCCCCTCAATCAGTAATATCGAATGTTTTATCTGTGACAATTTTGGACATAGTGCAACCGATTACAGAAGCAAACTGTTCATACCTCAAGCAAATATTCTCTCCATAGGAAGATCATTGGTTCCGAAGTACTCAAGTTTCTTTAAAGGGTATTTTTTTATATGAAATTTATTCGGTCATAAAGTTGTTGATTCGAGATCATATAGAAATGAAAGACACATAAAGAAAAACTACAATGATTCTCTTTTCCCCTTCTCTCGTCACATGAGGTGTTATACATGCAATAAATTTGGACATGTAGCAAAATAATGCAAGACCAAGTCAATAAATCATTTAGACATTTCAGAAATTAAGTAGAACCTATACAAGAAAAGAAATTGGACACTAATATAGTTATCGAAATACCTAAAGAAGATGCATCCATTAGCATTCATCATATCAAGGAGAAGGAAGAGAAATGAGTAAAGTGTAGCCTTGCTTTGTGACCTCTAAAAGAAGAATATAAATGTTACATACACAGTATATGCTCTCATCACATGTCTAAAAATAAGAGCAGATTTAACTCTCTCAAGAAAATAAAAGGTAGGAAGTTATTCTTTGGAATACTGCAACAACAAAAGTACTAGGAAAAGGTAGAGTTGATCATGATGTTAAAAGTAGAGAAGAAACTAATGTACTGTTGGTTGAAGGACTAAAGAAAAACATTCTGAGTGTGGGTCAAATGAGTGATAGAGGAAATGTAGTTATACTTCGCACAACAGAATGCAAAATTATATAATAAGGAACTCGAAAGGTTATGAAAAATAGGATAAAAAACAAAGACAAAGTATACATACTAAAGAAAAATCCAGGCATAAATAATAGGTCAATCTAATCTTCATTAGATTCAGAGTAGGGGAAGAGTGTCCCACTACATTCTATTGTGTTTAATACATATTCCTAAAAGGACTGTAGAAATGATAAGAGGTGCATGTTCTCAGGGGGAGCGATGCATGAAAAATGTGTTTACATGTGTGTTATTTCACTGGTTCAACTTTAATCATGACCCCATGTGTTGCTAGATTATTTTGATACCCATTATTTTGATGTAGATGATTTATGTTACTAATGTTGCATCTATTCAAGCTAATGTGATGAAGTATTGGCATAGGTTCAAGGGGAGCATCTCATTTGTTGTTGGTAATTTATTGTTGCCATTATGGTCCATTGGTAGAAAAAAAGGGGGAAAAGGAACTGCTTGGAAGAACTTGTTATATCTAACATTGGTTTACTGCATGAATTATTAGTGTGTATTTGATTCCTATATGCTTCTTGGGATTGTATATGAGAGTGTGTTTAGCTATGATGATTTCATGAGTTGATGATGGTGCCTCATTTCCAAAATCCTATATCGTTGCTATTGTTGAGATTAAAAAAATAGAAAAAACTTTGCTTATTTGATACATTGTTTGCTATTGGTTGTAACTTTCACTGACCAGGAGAAATTATATGTTGATGTCACTATGTTATTTCATTGTTGATATCTATGATATTGACATGATTAATTAGTTTAATGGCCTACTTTTATAGTACCATTTATCACCCTTGTATACTTGATGCTCTGACTCATGACCTTGGGCAGCCCTGTCCCTTTAGACTTGGTCCATTTATTAAAAACATTATTCTAAGTTCAAAATGTACATGCACACATGGGTCCATCTATACCCAACCCGCATATATAATTTGAAATATTAAAAAATTTAAAATCACTATTTTATGGACGAGTTTTACGGGTTACACCAAAAGCCCACCTATAGGAGCCCGTGGCCTAACTCTATCCCAACTAAAACAATTGTTTTGGGGTGATATAAATACAACTCATGGGAAGGCCAAAGGGAGAGAAAATATAGGATATTGATATTATATCGCTGATCAAGTATGATTTATCCCTATGCCTCCTGAACTCCCAGCTATAGGAAACCCTTCTTTCCTCATACACATTTCCATCTCTATTATGAAACTAGCTCAAGAAAAAAGATAGAAAAGATAGATTAACGCCTTAGAATTCAGCCTCTTCGAGGGGGAAACCTCCTTTACATTCATAAATGAAAAATTCTTGGATGATACAAATGAAAAGACCTCCTTTCTATATATAGGATCTAAGGGGTCATAACATAATCAGAGCCAACATAACAATAATAATGTAATGGCACAATAATAACAATAGTGGGCCTCTATGGGGCACAATAGTAACATTATGTGCACTACATGGGTACATCAATATAATAAGTGGGTTGTACTAATAAAAATAAGGGGTTAGACTAGTAGTATAGGGGCCTAACATGCCCCTCTCCTTCAAAAAGCGTTGTCCTCAACGCTTGAGTAGTTCTTGATACTTCTGTATAAAATTATTGTCCTCCCATGTGGAATCTTCAGCGGGTAAGTTCTTCCACTTGATGAGATACTCTGAAATTGATCGATTTCATAGCTGTCAGGTTCTTGTTTCTGTGACTGCTCCAGGTTCCAATATGAGTTTTCCTTCCTCTTCAATTTCTAGCAATATTGTTTGAATTGGGATCTTTTGCAACTTTTGAATAAGTGGCCATACTTCTTTGTCCTTCTTCCATTCATCCCTTGCTTCATTTATCCAATCTGGTTGGATAATAGAAATAGCACAAAACAATGCTTCCACATCCTCATCCTTGAAGAGTCTTCCCATTCGGTAAGGTCGCCATTTTTTAAGTGCATGTAGTATTGCCAAAATTTTCTTCTCATAAATAGCTTGCTTGAGATGTAGCAGTAAAAATACCCAATCACCTACATCAAAACATTTTTCACTACGATGTTGATCTACCTGTTGTTTCGTTTGAATTTGCACCGAATTTAGAAGTTGGAGAACTTGTTGTTGATGCTCGATGTGATCTTTCACTGCTTGAACCTTTTTCTTCTTGATATTTCCTTCTATCTCTAGAGTTTGAGGAGTGGTAATTTCTTCCAATCCTTGACAAGATATGGTCAAATTCATTTCTTGATGCTCGATGTGATCTTTCACTTCTTGAACATTTTTCTTCTTGATATGTCCCTCTATCTTGATAGTTTGAGGAGTGGTAATTTCGACCATTGAATTACAAGATATGGTTGGATTCATTTCTTCTTTTTCGACGTGATCTTTCACTTCTTACACCTTTTTCTTCTTGATATGTCCTTCTATCTTGAGAGTTCGAGGAGTGGTAATTCTTGTCAATGCTTTACAAGATATGGTCTAATTCATTTCTTCTTTCTCTGGGGTGGGGTCTTGGTGTATATCTTCTTATTTTGATGTTTCTTGATCCTTTTCTTCGTCCTCTTCATATTCTATGTAAAATAATTTCTTCTCAGCACACTTATGACCTTTAGTGCATTTGCTATCACAATTGTAACAAAGCCCTTTTTCTCTTTTTTCTTCCAATTGTTGTGGTGTAACCCTTGTAGGTTTTGGAAGGCTAGGAGAAACAACACTTCCATATTTATAGTTATGAGGGGTATGCTTCATGGTTTCCATAATTCTGCTTTCCACTATGTCATAAAGCCCTTTTACTCTTTCCAATTGTTGTGGTGTTGCTCTAAAGAATGTGTTGCTTTTTGTATCCTCATAATGTGCTATCAATTCTTCCGTAAAAATTGACCACGTAACAAGTTGTTTACAAGAAAAAAACCCTTCATACCATAAAAATTGATCCGGTTCTAAATATGAAGATGTAATACATACCTTTTTTAACAGTGGTACACTAGGTAGATCAAAATATTGCTCCATCTGAAGTATCCAATTTACCGGATCCTTGCCATCAAAGTTCCTCATCTTGTTTTTTCTTGATTTTAGGAGCTCTATATTGAAACGACTGTAACTCTGTACTTTCGGATATTTAAGTTCTGAAATTGAAACCTGTAGTAGCCCTTTGTGTTCTCTTTCCAATGCCACCAGTCTGGCCCAAATTGGATTCTCCAACGAAGAGTTATGCGAAATCTCCCACAGTGACTTGATTATAGACTATTTCAGTAGAGCGAACTTGTACAATGTTCTACGAGTCACTGTTTCGACCTTTGGATCTGAAAAATGCATACAAGAAACTACAGTCTGTCCTATTTTTGTACCTTCTTACGAAATTTCAATCTAATCCCCAGAGAGAAAGTTATGATGATTTTCCCCAGGTCACCTGTTTGGAATGTAATTCAGGAGTCTGCAAAAAGACCAACTTCCTCAGATCATATCTCCACAAATATAGCGCGAAAAGCTCTGAAATTCGGGTCCAAGGTTCAGTGCAATGTCTTCTCAAATGGGTTTTTTTTTAAACTTCTGAAACATCACAAAAAAAAGTTATAGCGAAAATGCCACGATGACCTGTTTGGAGCAGCGAAACCCTAAAATCCAAAGCTCTGATACCAAATGTTATGAAACCATCTCAAGAAAAAGATAGAAAAGATAGATCAATGCCTTAGAATTCATCCTCTTCGAGGGGACAACCTCCTTTACATTCATAAATGAAAAATTCTTGGATGATACAAATGAAAAGACCTCCTTTCTATATATAGGAGTCTAAGGGGTCATAACATAATCAGAGCCGACATAACAATAATAATGTAAAGGCACAATAATAACAATATTGGGCTTCTATGGGGCACAATAGTAACAATATGGGCACTACATGGGTACATCAATATAATAAGTGGGTTGTACTAATAACAATAAGGGGTTAGACTAGTAGTATAGGGGCCTAACAATCTCCTTTATATGTCATCTATGTGTAAGCATTTGGAAGAGGATTATTGAGGCTTGGGATGGAAAGATCTAGAGGAAGGTTTCGCTTGGAGTTGTTGTCGAATTAGGTTGTATTCTTCCACACTCTTTGCAAACATCAATAAAGGCTGTCATGTTCTTGATGTTATGATCTTTATCCTTTAATTCATGTTATGATATAATTATCTATGATTTCATGTTTTATATCTATATGCTTAAATGATCTAGCATTCATATCTTGAACATGCTTTGAATTACTGCTAGTATATATGCTTTTCTGGAATGAGTTGCAGGTTTTGAAGCATTGGAGGAAGCAGAGGATTTGGACCCTACGGGACCATCCTCAAATGTAGGACCTATGGGTACTATCTCTTCATCCCACTTTAGTAGTTTAAGCATTAAGACTACTTGTTTGTTTTATTATTTTTGGTGTATGCCCTTCGATTTGTTAGGGTTCTCAACAAAAACCCTAGGTTGTTTTATCCCGTAACACCTATGATAATTTCAGATATGGCAGAAATATTTTATCGACAATACATTTATGATACTTCAAGAGAACATGTATAAGCTATTATTGTTTCATCTTTCAGAGACACTTTGTGTCCAACATGTATTGAAGAGGTGTTCAACTATATATGGGCTATTAGATGTTGAAGTCTTGTCTAGTATTAAGATAGCCCTTGTCTCATTTTTTTACTAGGTGATTTGATGGAATCATGTAATTTGAGTCCATGTAGTCATGAGTCATTGGTTTGTGATAGGCATGATTGTAGCCCTAGTATATGCTTAAAGGGAGCATGGTTAGCATTAGAGTCACATTGTGTACCCGAGTTCTTTACTTCACGTAATTGTAGGATAAACATTAGTTTCTACCAGAATATAAATGTATATAAGCTCTATAGTCATCATGGTGTTGAAAATTTTAGGGGGAGTACATCTCTTAGCATGGTATTTCCCTTTTCCCTTGATGTAAAAGGGGAGAGAAGGACTTGGTGTTTTGTAGGAGGTTGAAATCAAGCCCAAAGGGGGGTAATATTAGCATTATGGCTAGTGTGTTGGTCTTCATATCAACCTAGATTGTGATCTTGTCACATTATGTCAACCTAGATATTGTGATGACACTATTGGTGATTGGAAGTAGAATTAATGTGCCTAGCTAGGTTATTATTCATGATGACATCTTGATGGTTGCAGAAGAGGGTGAAAATGTTTTTTTAATGATTTCAAAGGAGCTACAGGAGATTGGATAGGGTCTACCAAGGTTGCAGAATATTGGATAGGGTTTCAAGAAGCTTAACTATAAATTTTGAGTAGAAGACTGGGTAACACGGGTTGGTAAGGAAGAAACTTGAGTTATAACACACCCTATAGAGTATATTACCTGATTTATTATGCACTTCTCGAATAGAAAGGCTATGTTACTTCTATAAAGGAAGGAAAAACAAAAACCCTCTTGCAAAAACATGGAATTGCACAAGGTATTCATGTGCGGAAGGTTGTCCAATGTCTCTTTGATCCTATCAAAAATTACCATAAAAAAATATTTGGGTTTGTTGATGGTAATGTGAAGGAAGAAGGGCTATAAGAAGGCAGGAGTTTGATCAACTAGGGTGTGCATTCTTGATCTTTGTCTGCATTTTTTTTTTTTTCAAGGGATATTAAAGTATGGAAAGGTGATCTGAAGGACGCCATAAAAATATTTGGAGTATTATTAGAGGAGAATTGATTAGCTATGATTTTGTCTTTATTATTTCCATGTTTTGGCCTAAAGTGATGATTGTTGATTCATTTGCTTTCTTGTCTCCAGTATGTTAGAAATTCACTCTAATATAGTTTGGAAAAGAGATATGGTGAAGATATATGTTGATCTAATCTAATTTGGAAACAGAGATAGTGATGTAAGGAGTTATGGGTTTGACATATTTGCTGGAGTGATCAACAAACAATGAAGAAATTAGTTTCATGGATGATATAAATATATTATTCACATGAAAGAACACATATATGAAGACTGATAACAATAGATGAAACTTTTCTCATGGTTGGTTGTAGAGTATTCTTGAAGGTTGAATGGACTTGAGAGAGGTTTTACATAGTTTTCTTCTGATCATTTTGTTTAGGGTGTTGCAGAGACTAATAAGTAATTGATTCCCACAGTGTCTTTGTCTTGCTGAATATGTATTTGGCTGATATTCTTGACTTAGTGTTGCTACATTTGAGATAATTTTGTATGGTAAAGACTAGATTTTTATAGTCATTTTATAGGGGTCAGTGTAGAAGATGATATACAATATTTTTTTGTTGGAGGTTTTTGTATGCTGCTACTTGTTCTATAATGTTTGATTTGCTGGATTGATAGGGTGAGTGCACAGGGTAGAGGTCTATATGAAAAAGGGTCTAGAATACAATGTATGCAATATTGAAGCTAGACTTAACCCTACTATTAGTCATTTGAGGTTGAAATGCATAATGTAGTGGATAGAGATTAGATTTGGATAATTTCATTATGAATTTGATGTTGTGTTAGAGAGAGATTTATATTGACTTGAGATCATCAACTTGGTAAAGGAAAAAGTTTTTTCATTGTAGTGACATAAGTGTTGTGGCTCGTATTGTGACTGCCATAAGGTTTTTATATATTCTTGAGCTTAGATTAGCGATATATGTTTATAGTATATATTTATGAATTTGACAAGCAGAGGGATAGTTATTGTTTGAACATAGATTATATGTCTATGATGATGCTACACTGACTTTTTTGTTGTATGTACTATGCATAGATATGATTTTTAGATTATAGGGAATGTCTTTACTCATTAAGAAAAGACACGTGTGTTTTTTGATTTATTGATTCATTAGGGTTTGGCATAAAATTTGATATTCATTAATGTATTTGTTCTAAACTGCCTTGGCTAAAGTGATGATTATGGCTTGATGTATGATGAATGAATTCCATGTGCATGCTGAGGGTTGTGTCAGAGCCTTGAGCTAAGAATGTTTCTACTAATAGTGAGCAACATTACACAGAGATATGTTTTGACAAACATGTTGAAAAATTGTCACAGGTTTGTTGGGGTGTATTGAGTTATGGTTGCATTGAGTTAATGATTGGTTTATGAGGGATATTATTGTACATTCAAAGATTTCATTTATTGCAGAGAGGGTTTTGGCATTGTTGAGAGTTGTTGATTGTCAAGGAATGCTTTGAAGACTATTTTGATGAGATTTTGTTTTTAACAAAGATTATGGCTTGACATTTGACAATATTGATAAGCTAGGTTTGATGGTCTAATGATTAGTTTTTTTGTTGACTAGAGATTTATTGCAGAGATATTTTGTTATATTGTAATTCATATTGATCATAATGATGTATGTGGTTATAATTTGAAAATTGCATGAAATATGTCTTGTGGGATGTGTGTTTGAGTCAGGTGGATCAGGTGTGAAAGATTTTGAAACGTCGTCCAAAAAGGAGTTTGAGGGTTGGATCCTTCAGTTAGGGAGTGGTAGATTCCTTCTAGTGGTAGTTGGAGAAACAAGAGGAGGTAGTAGCCTTCAATAGGTAGGAGAATGAAAACTGGTAAGAGTCTGTGCTAGTGCAAGATATAATAAGATATTTTCCTAATATAATAAGAAGAAGACAATGAAAATAATATTGGTGGTTTTTCCCAGTTGTGTGTTTCACCTAATACATGGTGTCCCTATTTATTAATACATTGATGATGTGTTTCAACCTTATAATTCACATGCCTTATGATTAAATGTTTATCATGGTTTATTTCTCCTGATTAGATCTATTGCATTTTTTTTTTTAATTACATGATGGTTCAATTAAAATTGAAAAAGAGAAAGTAAAATTACTAATTTCATGAAATATTGATTCACCCCCTCCCCCACCCCCCTCAGTATTTCTAGAATTAGGTTCTCATTTCCTTGGATATGTCCGTAAGCTTCTTTGCTTAGATTTGGTTTTAGTTTCCATAGGAAGAAGGGTCTTTTATATGCATATTAGTGATACATGTGTGATTATTTAAGCATGTTACTATCACTAAAAGTACCTCCTCATTAGATCAGAGGAGATCTTTGTACCTCTGGCTGAAATTAACTTGTTTCTATGACCCATTTATGGATATAACACACCCTTAGTGCTCAAAAAACTGTGTTATAACACAAGTCACCTATTATGTAGCTTGCATTAAACTATTCTGTAATGCTCTATTTCTTCAGTTGGCCCACTTTTATATGGAAATTTCACTTTTTCTAACAAAAATGAACTCCCTATATCTAGTTTTTCAATCTAGAACAATAGAGGACAAAAATAATATAATTTTTCCTTAGAGATATTAGAATGTGGAAAAGAGACCTACCTAGAATCCATAGTAAGTCCTCCTCTTCTCTTCGCTTATAAGCTCCGATCCTAGCTCCATGCACTATAAATGAAACATGCAACAAAAACTAAAACAAGAAGAGGAACTACAATATCCACATAGCATAATCTAATATCTTTATTCAATGAGTCAACAAGGCATTGAAATACATAAGCATCAACATAACACAATTATAGGAAAACATAGTTGTGTTTGTATTAATAAATAAATGAGAGAGCTACAACTATATATAGAAGTTGACTTTGAAGATGTCTCCCCAATTGTCTTGTGCTTCCTTGCCACAAAGAAAACCTTCACACTCAACCCTAATGCAAATGGATGATCATTCCTTAAGCTCAAAGTAGCAGCATAAGGTCACTAGCAATCTCCAAAAGCCAAACCATACTCCATGGGAAGTAGTAAATTTATAGGGTAAGCATGGTAGTTTAGGATCTACCAATCTAGGCTTCATATCCACTTATGAGGGAGGATTAGCTGAAGTCATAAGAGATAAGATCATTAGAGTAGGATCATATAGGAATTTGAGATCTCTATCCATAGTAAATGGTTAAAACCACCTTAGAATTTTTTGGAAAGAGAAGATTCGAAAATATTTTTTAAATTTCTCAAAATTCTAAAATCAACGTGTTAGAGCCTAGATTTCCCTCACGCTAAAAATGCAAGGTTCCAGGTGTTATCACTCAGGTTGTCCTTAAAGCTCCTTAAAGGATACGGCCGAGGTAACCACAAACCAATCTTTGGATTGCATGTCCTAGCCTACTAGCAGTCAGAGAGGGCTCTATCTTTAGGATTTAGCTTGGTTGATGATGATTTTAGGCTAGTTATTGAGTACAAGGGGTTTTGTTTGAGTTTAGGTGGGAAGGATGATGCTTTCAAGTAGAGAGGCAGGGATAGCATGAAAGTTTTAGAACCATTGGTCGTGGAGTCAAGGAGTAGGACTGCTGGTGCATTTTCTTGGTCACAAGAGGGAATATGGAGTCAACTAGCTGCATATGAAACAATGATTCAAGCTTAAAAGGATGGAATGAGGGCTAAGGAATGAGAGGCAATTAAGAATCTCTCATTCAGCTTACCAGAGGGAAGTTGAATGAGCTCTATCTAGGAGCAGTGAAGAATCCCTAGATAACTGTCAAACATGAGTGAATTAGGGGAAATATTAGCCACAGGGAATTCATATTCATTACTAATTCAGATGAAAACATAAAGAATCAACAGAAATTGAGCATAGTGGGCAATTAAACCAATTCTAAACTATTTATTCTTTTCGCTATTTAAGATGGTACTTCAATCGAAAACAAAGGTAAGAAACACTTATTGAGTCATGTTGCAGTACAAGAACTCCACATTCAATTCTTCAAAACATTAATACACAGCACACAGTCATTCCTCCAAGCTTTTCAGTAGTCTTTGATTAAGTAAAACATCAAGTATACAGAGCGAGTCTCTCTTGGAGCTATACAACCAACCAACCCTTTAAACAGTGAATTAGGGTGGTTTTATAGATAAAATATCTACAAAATCAGATCCCAGTCAGATCTGCTGTAATAAGTGTCTTTAACCTAACACATGTCTGAAATAAATGCGGGAAAATATCCTCAAGCTGCGTTGGGTGCAGCTGTCTCAAAAAAGAATTTAATGTGTTGTCTTTATGGCTCTGTGTTGACCACTTAGCCATAACTGTCCTCTGGGTTTTGATCCATGCTCCTGAGTGGTTCTGAAGTGCATTAACTGTGATGGGAGAGCCTTGATTAAAGCTCCACCATTTTCTTTGACTTTGTTGGAGGTCATTCAATGTTCACCTGCATTGGGAATAAAAATTTTTCATTAAGAAACATTCAACTGATACTCTTTGCCGCTTCCTTGATATGCTTTGGCACTGAATGTGCACCTTTCTCACTTCTGATACTCTTTAAATTGTTGCCTCAACCTTTCATGGCTTCTGTTCGGCCCTCTGTTGCATTAAAAACTGTCTTTGCCCCTTTCTTGAATCTCTACGAAGAAATTTATGTCATCTTGTGACTTTCGGGCCTGCTGGAGGCCGAGCCATGGAAGGGCTTAAAACTGCCTCAGATTTTGATTCTGGGCTCTCTAGGCTGCGATTTGCGCCTTTCACGCTTTTTGACGGTGACATCAGCATGATGTCAGCATGACGTCAGCGGTGGGTCCCAATACGGCGGTGATGTGGCGGGGTGACGTCAGTAGTATGGCCGGGTGACGTGGCAGTACGGTGGAGGAGATGACTTGGTAGTACGGTGGCAGCTATGTGGAAAGGATACGGTGGTAGGAGGCCAACACAGGGTGATGACGTCAGCATGACGTATTGCTGACGCAGGAGGGGGGAAGGCGGTTTCAGGCACACCGCTTTTGTGCACAGGCGGTTTCGGAGGAGGGGGCTTTGCCACAGCCGAGAGGGTGACGCGTGGCAGGAGTACGATGGGAAAACCACCCATCTCCCGGGTGTTAACCCTCGGCACGTCGGGGCACAAAAAGGCCCGCCCACCGTAGATCTCAGGCATGCCAGATCTGACAGTCGGCGGCATTGATAACGCGGCGGAGGGTTAGGGACGGGGCCCGCTCTGTTTTTATTTGTTTTTTTTATACGGCAGGGGGGGTTAAACATTAGAAATGTGGGTCTATGGGTATGCGCAGGCAGTGTTTAAATAAAACGCTAAACAGGGGTTGGCTATTAATTTAACAGGGGTTAAATTAATCCTAGGCTCAGACGCGGAAGGGCTAATGCCAAGCCCCGGATGAACTCAACATTCCCTGGACTTAGGAAATATGGCTATAGTGCCAAATGGAGGGGTTATTTAATATTTTTTGGGGATTTCATATAATTTTTAGTAGTAAATGGGGATGGGGAAATGATATAGGGAGCTAGATAAATAGAGTTAGGGGTTAATATGAAAATGAGGTGAAGTGTAAGGGGGAGGCTAAGTTTGTGAGCCTAAACTTTGGACATTGAAAGTGAATGGAATGTGGAGACATGATTTTACACAAGAAATGTGGCTTCCTTTCACAGAAGAAAGTCAAAGCTTGACTTGGTGCTGTTACAAAAATAAAGTTATAACAGGACTGGTTGGGCAGATCCCAAGGTCCTCAAGGGGATGTTAGTGAGTGATTTGGGGAATGAGAAGAAAGGGGAGTTAGACATGCCTCGCTTGAGCTCCTCCAAAGGGGAATTGCCTTGCCCTGTAATCTGAATAGATATAACACTTGAAAAGATGAAATGGATTACACAACATGATTCTGCAACCACAAAACTACTTACCCAGCCTACTTACCTAGCATTTTTTCTTCTTTTTTGCATGGGTGCACTTGGACTTGCAGACCCTGATTATCCTTTTTTCTTTTTTCTCTATCCTTCTATCTAAATATACACTTATTTCTTCCAAGGGCCTAGATGAAGCGGTTGGGCCCCTTTGTTTCTCTACCTATCTACAAATCTGCCAAGATTAAACTGTTTGGACAGATAATGATTCTCTATATTCTAAAACAAGAAATTGAAACCTAGGGAAGCCAAGATTAGGCTGTTTGGACTTCCCTTACCAAAAAATTCTTCAAAAATGGTTAATTTATCAAAATTGGAATACAGTAGTGGCATTTAGACTGGCACACTTTCATGACCTCTTCTTTGGCCTCTTTTTAGGAAATATGGAGCATTGCAGCATGCAAAGTATGACATATTTGGCATGTAAAAATGTCAATCATGAAAGATGAACACCTGTTGCAACAGGAGGCTAACAGTGGCTCCACTTGGGGATGGCTTTTCCTTGTGAAAAGCCAAGAACAGTAGGTCAGACTGCCTTGATCTTCTATTGTTGCTGTGGACTAAAAAATTTCCTTGTGCTGGCTGCTAAAAATGTGAAACTCTGAAATAGGAGCAGCCATCTCCTTCATTTAAATATTGTGAAATACATAGCACTGCCTGCTTTCTTCTGCGTGCTTGATATTATATACCATGTTGCTTGAGTATTGCCTTTGAAATAGAACCAAAACATGGATCAAAACTGATGTATCTCCCTTAGCTTTTGGTCTAGAAACAGTTGCTGATGTGAAACTAAACAATGCTCCTCTCTTATTTATACTGTTTGACTGAAGACTGCAAGTTGCAAACAGTTTCTTTTTACCATGAATTGTTGTGATATGACAGCATTACTCTTGCTGTTTTGCTGAGATTAATGCAGAGACAGAGCTTTTTAGAAATGGAATACTTGCATTGGCTGTGTCTTAGCAAACTTTGCTGCTGCTCCTCTAACACTCAGACTGCTAAAAAAAAAAAAAATAAAACAAAGTGCTGATATATACAAATATCAATGTACAAAGAGATATGTACAGAGCTGCATTGTACCCCTTAAAAGGGATCATGGTAATGTTTTAGCATTCGGCCATTAACAGGGCCTTCTTCAGCAGTGCTGCCCTCTACATTTTTGAGGAAATATGTGTTATTTCCCTGAACAACAGAAATAACAAATGGCCCTTTCCATAAAAAATCAAATTTTGCATGTTTGCCCTTGTCTTCTCTTCGTGAGTCCCACCTTAGAACTTTGTTGCCAATGTAGAAATCCTCAGCCTTAGCTCTTTTATCAAACATCTTTTTGAGTTTCTCTTGCAAAATTTGAGCTCTGTTGTAAACTTGCTCTCTGGTTTGCTGAAGATGAATGGTCTGATTTATTCTTCTTTGAATATCATTTGGTTCTGCTTGGATCTCTTGTAACATTTTCATGATAGGAGTGCCCAAGGAAGATGGAAATCTGGCCTCCATGCCATACACCAGCTCATAAGGGCTCATCCCAATGGATTTCTTTGTTGAAAGTCTGTCTGCCCATAGGGCATTTGTGAGCTTTTTATGCCAGTTCTTCTTGTTTTCTTCTAAGATCTTCTTGATAATATTAATCAGGCTCTTGTTAGATGACTCGGCCAAGCCATTACCTTGGGGGTAATAGGCTATGGAGTGGCCCAAGGTAATGTGAAATTTATGGAAAAAATTGATCATCTTTTCGGATTTGAAAGCAGCGGCGTTGTTAGTGATGATCTTCTCAGGGTAGCCAAATCTAGAAAGGATATTGCACTCAAGGAATTGGATAATAATGGAGTCATTGGCCTGTCTACATGGGATGGCTTCAATCCATTTAGTGAAATAGTCGGTGGCTGTTAAAATCCACTTGTGCTGGCCTGAGGAAGAGGGGTGGATTTCTCCAATGAAGTCAAGACCCCATTGTTGAAAAGGTTTCTCAGTTGAGATGGGCTTAAGGGGCAAGGGTAACAGCTTTCTTTTGCCCTCAAAGATTTGGCATTTATGACATGAGATAGCAAACTTCTTTATATCTGCAAATAAATAGGGCCAATAGAAACCAGCCCTTAAAATTTTATCAGCAGTGGACTTCCAATATAGATGTCCTCCACAGTCCCCTGCATGGAATTCTTTCATGACATTGTTAGTTTCATTCATGGTTAAACAATTAAGCAATATACCTTCATGATTTTTCCAAAATAATGCACCATCTATGACACAAAACTTTGAAGCCTTCATTTTTAAAAATCTTTTCTTGGTTCTGGACAATCCTGGGGGAGCAAACAGGTTTAACAATACAAAGCATATATCAGCATACCATGGGGATTGCAAAAAGGTTTCACCGATCTGTGGAGTCGCCAGCTCCTGTTCATTGTCCAGTTGGTTGATGTCTAAGGCTTGAAAGTTTGTTTCGGACATCAGTTTGGCTAAACCTTGTCCCTTTATGAGCTTGGTTGGTTTAATTTCTATGTCATACTCAAGGATATTAGCAATCCACTTGCCTTTTTTGCCCTCTAACCCCTCTTGGGTTAATATGTCTTTTACAACAACATTTGGGACATAGGCAATCACATGTGAGTATAAAATGTAAACTCGGAAATATTTGATTGCTTTAACAACGGCATAGGCCTGCTTCTCCATGATTTGGTATTTCGAAGGGGCATCTCTTAAGGCTCGGCTGAAAAATGCAATTGGCTTTTCAGCTCCCTGATCATCCTTTTGCAAAAGGACAGCAGCTATGGTGTGCTTAGATGCAAATGAAAATATGATGAAATCTTTGTCAGATTGTGGACTGGTGAGGACAGGGGCTTGGGTTAAGGTAGTTTTGATACTCTCAAAGGCTTGCTTGGTCTCAAGAGACCATTTTACCTTAGCATCCTTTTTTAACATGTTGCTTAACAGTCTTATTAGCTCGGCTAGATTTGGAATAAATCTCCTTAGTAAGTTGATTTTTCCAAGGAATGCTTGCAACTCTTTTATGTTTCTTGGATATGGGATTTGGAGGATGGCTTGGATCCTTTCCGGATCTATTCTAATACCGTCTTTTGAGATGCTATGGCCAAGGAGTTTTCCTTCTTCAAGGCCAAAGAGGGACTTCTTGGGGTTCAAGGAAACACCATATTTCCTAAATGTCATGAATATTTTCCTTAGGTGTTTGAGGTGCTCTTGATCAGATTTGGAGAAAGCGGTTAAGTCATCAAGGTAGACGACTAGGAAATTATTTATTTCCTTGGCAAATGCAATATCCATTGCCCTTTGAAAGGTAGCACCAGCATTTTTAAGTCTGAAAGGCATCTTCACATACTTAAATGTTCCCCACGGTGTGGTAAAGGCTGTCTTGTCTTGGTCATCCAGGTGAACTAGTATTTGATCGAAACCTGAAAAGCCATCTAGAAAAGATATTCTAGATGACCCCACTACTCTTTGTAGAATGTGGTCCATTTTTGGCAAGGGGTAGTGGTATTTTAGGGAGACTTGGTTTAAATTTCTTAGGTCTACACATAGCCTAATCTCACCTGTCTTTTCCCTTGTGGGAACAAGATTGGATACCCATTCAGAGAATCTGATGGGTGTTATGATACCTGCTTCAAACATCCTTTTCACTTCCTTTTCAATCAAAGGAAGGAGTACGGGATTGATTCTTCTAAGTTTCTGTTTGAAGGGCTTTTGGTTTGGTTTTAAAGGAATGGTGTGTTGGATCACTGAGGTGTCATAGGAATTCAAGTCCTCATAACTCCAAACAAATACATCTTGGAATTCTTTGAACAAATCAACATATTTTGGTTTTTGATCGGGTGGTAAAGATTGAGATAGTTTGATCATTTTGGGCTTGTCTGCTGTCCCAATGTTGTGTTCTTCTCTAGTAGTGTTTAGGGGCTGTATTTTTTTCTTTTTGGGAACATCATTGGCATCAAACATATCTTCTAATGGAGTGAGGCCAGCAGGGAGAAAGTTATCTTTTAGATCAACGATCAGGGCCTCTGTTTCTGCTATTTCCTCCAAATGCATCTATTTCAGCTCTTCTATGTTTGCATTGTCAAAAACAGTTGGGTTCAGCATTTGTTTGGTTGTTACAGTGGTTATATCTTGCTGATTTTCATTTGTTTGCTGTTGTTCATCCGTCATAGCATCCATGTCAATGTTAATATTTGAAAACTCATGCTCAAGAGTGAGGAAGTTTTTAATCTGGGCATCACTTTCAAACACTTGCCAATCTTTAACATTATTTGGGATAGCAGGCCTATGTTTTATCTCAGCAATAAAATGGTGATTTGGCTTAAAGGGAAGCTTGCACGTACTAGCAAAAGTGGCTAGGTTGTGTGCATGAATGTTATGATCTCTTGAAATCTTGGCAAGCTTGGATTCAGTGAATGCATTGAGTATATTAGTAGCAGCAGTCCTATAGGCCCTCATTCTATTGTCATTGGTAACAAAATTTCCTTTCATTTGTTGTATGATTAAATCAGAGTCACCTAGAATAGACACTTTTGCAGCTCCTAGAGCTTTGAGCAGTTTAAGGCCTAAAAGGAGAGCCTCATACTCTGCCATGTTATTGGTGCATTTGAAATTTAGTCTGTAGGCATGACCTTCTGCATGATTGTTATGTGTATTGTGAATCCAGACACCTGCCCCTGCTCCTAACTTGTTAACAGAGCCATCAAACTCTAAATACCATGTGATTTCTTGCTTGTGGTTAGTATCAAGAGTTTCAGTCACTTTAGGATTGGGCAGTTTTGAAATTTCTGTTTGGGGAGGTTTTTCTTGTATGCTGGTTGCCTTGATTGTTTTGATAGTTTCATCAGTATGGGCAACCAATTCTTCATCGGTGTGTGTGTTCAGTTCTAAAGCCAAGGGCTTGTCATTAGTGAGAGTATTTGTTTCATCATTAAATAGAATAAAAGAATCCATATCAGAATGGATTGAGTGAATAGGAAAATTTTGGGGCTTGTCCTCACTAGTTACCACATACTTCATCAGTGTTTCTCTATACAGTCTCTTTGGTTGCCCAAAGACAGATATAGTGGCATAATAGAGGTCTAATTGGAGGGATCCTTGGAGTTTTGCCCCCCAAGATCTTGATAATAGCATGCCATACTTTGGTGGAATGTTAGCAACCACCACATCCATGAGGATTGTCTTGTTGGGATATTGGACTAAGGAGACACACAAGTCTTTAATGAGGCCTAAACACTTGACTTGACTTGAGTCAAAGGAGAATAGATCTTTGTAGGGTCTTGTAACATCAAGGTTCAGTTTTTCCATTACAGCTTTGGGCATAAGGTTGTGTGAGGCACCTGAGTCAAACATAGCATTGTGCAAGACTTTGTCATGTATGTGCAAACTGACATAAAAAGGTAGAACAGATCCATATGTTGATTTTCCATTAACTTCTGGACCGAACAGTAGTTCAGGCTGATCATCAAGAACATTCACATCATCCTTAACCTCTGGAATTTGAAGTGATCTTTGAATTTGTTGCCTATACACATCATGTTTGGCAAGTTCAGATAAGGGGATGGATATCTTCAGTTTACCTATTTCTGCCTCTAAGTCAAATGATTTTTCAGATTGGGTTTTAGTATTTTGAGAGGCAGGCTTCTCTTTTTCTATTGGAGTATCAACAGTTCGGTCTTGTTTATCAGCGTTAAGGGAAGTAATTGCTTGCGGTTTTTCAGTTTTAGGAGGGCTTTTTGGAACGCTGTTCAAATTCTCTTTCGAGGAAGAAGGTGGCAGAGGCTGATCATTAGAGGACTGCATGTCCGTGACATCCTCTATGGTGACATCCTTTGGATTAGGGACTGTTTTACCAGTAGTTTCTATGAGGGCAACCTTTTCTTTAATCTTCTTCGGCTGCTTGGTATCATTTGGTTTAACCTTTTCAGGCACATCTATGGTTCTTGTCCTCAACTTATATTGTTTGTGGACCTCATACACAGCAGTATCATAGCCTTGTTTAAAATCAAAAGATTCACCAGATTTAGTTTGAAATCGATTAAAGTCATGCTCATCTTGGTCTTGTTGAGTTAGGAAAATTTGTTGCTCAGCCTTCAAATCCACCAAGTTCATGTGAGTATCTTCCGTCTGTTCACTAGATGTAGATGCTTCAGCGTAATTTTCATGAAAAGGAGGCCTTACATCATGGTCTGGGCTAGACCTACCAGCATTTGTATTCTGAGTTTTGCAGAAATTTGGGTTCCTTATGGTATTAGGTTGTTGTCCTTCCCATGATGATTTCCTCTCAACACTCTCTACTCTGTCTCCCAGCCTGTGCATGCCACTAATAATAGCATCCAGCTTTTGATCTAAGGTTGAGAGTTCCTCTTTAAAGGTGGTTCTTCTCTCAGTTCTAGCTCTGTTTCTTTTGGCAATTAGATTTGCCTCTACGCTAATAGCAACATTCTGCATGTCTGCAAGGGTTTGAGGGGCTCTTTCCCTTAACTAATAAGCCATGTCAGTGTCAAAACCATCAGGGAATTTATACAAAGCAAGATCAGGTGGAGGTCTTAGGTTCTGTGGTATTGCATTATAAACATTATTAAATCTTGCACAATAGTCCAAGACAGATTCTTGAGGCCCTCTTTTGATGGTGTCATATTCAGATAATATGTGCAAGGGGTCTTTCTTTTTCTCCCATCTGTTGATAAATGACTGGTATAAGGCTTTTGGGTCTGCTATGGAATTGGCTATGAGTGATCTAAACCAAGTTCTAACATCACCTGTCAAACTTTGGATGAAAATCTTCATTCTCACGCTATCGTCATCTATCTCGTAGTTCTCAAAATAGTCTTGCATCATCTTTGTATGCTGAAGGGCTGTGCAAGAACCAGTTCCATCAAAATATGTGATTTTAGATTGATAATCCTGAGGCATAGCCCCTGGATTAGCAGGTAATTGCAGGGGTGCATATCTATTATCCATGTTTACGGGGATAAGTGGAACAATAGGAACAGCTAGAATAGCTGTAACAACAGCGATTATGGGAGTATTTGCAGTAAATGGAGGTGTGGAAGGAGTGCTTTGAGAGGTGGATGATGAACAAGGGGAAGTGGGGGTTGAACGAAATAAAACCTTGACAGGGGTTGGAACACAGCTTGGCTGAACTTTTTCAGGGCTAAAGTCAACAAAATCTTCTCTTTTCTCTAGCTTCCTAAGGTTCCTTGGGATTAAATTGGGATTTTCACAAATAGCTGGGGGGGTTGGGTCTGGATTTGACCTTGTATACCACGAATTCCTTTTGGGAGCCAGATTCTGAACTTGTTTTGGTATTTTCTGTGAATGATTTTTAGAATTAGCAAGGAACTGATCAAATTTTGGAATAGCTATCTATAACTTAAAACTAGCATGAGGATTGACTGAAGCAGCATTTGTTTACTCCTGTAAATGCAAAGCAAGAACAATTTCAAAGGCTTCCTGGCTGACATTCAGGCTTCATCTGTAGTTTTAAGGAATATGCAGCAATTGGAAAATTCATTGTTTTCCCCAATGGAGCTTTCCAACTTGATTTGTGAGATTTAACTGAGGATGTTCCCCAGTGGAGTCGCCATTATGTTATCACTTAGGTTGTCCTTAAAGCTCCTTAAAGGATACAGCTGAGGTAACCACAAACCAATCTTTGGACTGCAGGTCCTAGCCTACCAGCAGTCAGAGAGGGCTCTCTCTTTAGGATTTAGCTTTGTTGATGATGATTTTAGGCTAGTTATTGAGTACAAGGGGTTATGTTTGAGTTTAGGTGGGAAGGATGATGCTTTCAAGTAGAGAGGCAGGGATAGCATGAAAGTTTTAGAACCATTGGGCGTGGAGTCAAGGAGTAGGACTGCTGGTGCGTTTTCTTGGTCACAAGAGGGAATATGGAGCGAGCTAGCTGCATATGAAACAATGATTCAAGCTTAAAAGGATGGAATGAGGGCTAAGGAATGAGAGGCAATTAAGAATCTCTCGTTCAGCTTAGCAGAGGGAAGGTGAATGAGCTCTATCTAGGAGCAGTGAAGAATCCCTAGATAACTGTCAAACATGAGTGAATTAGGGGAAATATGAGCCACAGGGAATTCATATTCATTACTAATTCAGATGAAAACATAAAGAAACAGCAGAAATTGAGCATAGGGGGCAATTAAACCAATTCTAAACTATTCATTCTTTCTGCTATTTAAGATGGTACTTCAATGGAAAACAAAGGTAAGAAACACTTATTGAGTCATGTTGCAGCACAAGAATTCCACATTCAATTCTTCAAAACATTAATACACAGCACACAGTCATTCCTCCAAGCTTTTCAGCAGTCTTTGATTAAGTAAAACATCAGGTATACAGAGCGAGTCTCTCTTGGAGCTATACAACCAACCAACCCTTTAAACAGTGAATTAGGGTGGTTTTATAGATAAAATATCTACAAAATCAGATCCCAGTCAGATCTATTGTAATAAGTGTCTTTAACCTAACACATGTCTGAAATAAATGCGGGAAAATATCCTCGAGCTGCGCTGGGTGCAGCTGTCTCAAAAAGGAATTTAATGTGTTGTCTTTATGGCTCTGTGCTGACCACTTAGCCATAACTGTGCTTTGGGTTTTGATCCATGCTCCTGAGTGGTTCTGAAGTGCATTAACTGTGATGGGAGAGCCTTGATTAAAGCTCCACCATTTTATTTGACTTTGTTGGAGTTCATTCAATGTTCACCTGCATTGGGAATAAAAGTTTTTCATTAAAAAACATTCGACTGATACTCTTTGTCGCTTCCTTGATATGCTTTGGCACTGAATGTGCACCTTTCTCACTTCTGATACTCTTTAAACTATTGCCTCGACCTTTCATGGCTGCTGTTCGGCCCTCTGTTGCATTAAAAATTGTCTTTGCCCCTTTCCTGAATCTCTGCAAAGAAATTTATGTCATTTTGTGACTTTCGGGCCTACTGGAGGCCGAGCCATGAAAGGGCTTAAAACTGCCTCAGATTTTGATTCCGGGCTCTCTAGGCTGCGATTTGCACCTTTCACGCTTTTTGACAGTGACGTCAGCATGACATCAGCGGTGGGTCCCAGTACAGCGGTGACGTGGCAGGGTGACGTCAGCAATACGGTCGGGTGACGTGGCGGTATGGTGGAGGAGATGACGTGGTAGTACGGTGGCAGCTACGTGGCAAGGATATGGTGGTAGGAGGCTGATGCAGGGTGATGACGTCAGCATGACATATTGCTGACACAGGAGGGGGAAGGCAATTTCAGGTGCATCGCTTTTGTGCGCAAGCAGTTTCAGAGGAGGGGGCTCCGCCAAAGCCGAGAGGGTGACGCATGGCAGGAGTACGATGGGAAAACCACCCATCTCCCGGGCGTTAACCCTCGGCACGTCGGGGCACAAAAAGGCCTGCCCACCGTAGATCTCGGGCGCGCCAGATCTGATGGTCGGCGGCATTGATAACGCGACGGAGGGTTAGGGACGGGGCCCGCTCTGTTTTTATTTTTTTTTTTTTATACGGCGGGGGGGGGGGTTAAACATTAGAAATGTGGGTTTATGGGTATGCGCAGGCAGCGTTTAAATAAACGCTAAACAGGGGTTGGCTATTAATTTAACAGGGGTTAAATTAATCCCAGGCTCGGACGCGGAAGGGCTAATGCCAAGCCCCAGATGAACTCAGCATTCCCCGGACTTAGGAAATATGGCTATAGTGCCAAAGGGAGGGGTTATTTAATATTTTTTGGGGATTTCATATAATTTTTAGTAGTAAATGGGGATGGGGAAATGATATAGGGAGCTAGATAATAGAGTTAGGGGTTAATATGAAAATGAGGTGAAGTGTAGGGGGGAGGCTAAGTTTGTGAGCCTAAACTTTGGACATTGAAAGTGAATGGACTGTGGAGACATGATTTTACACAAGAAATGTGGCTTCCTTTCACAGAAGAAAGTCAAAGCTTGACTTGGTGTTGTTACAAAAATAAAGTTATAACAGGACTGGTTGGGCAGATCCCAAGGTCCTCAAGGGGATGTTAGTGAGTGATTTGGGGAATGAGAAGAAAGGGGAGTTAGACATGCCTCGCTTGAGCTCCTCCAAAGGGGAACTGCCTTGCCCTGTAATCTGAATAGATATAACACTTGAAAATATGAAATGTATTACACAACATGATTCTGCAACCACAAAACTACTTACCCAGCCTACTTACCTAGCATTTTTTCTTCTTTTTTGCATGGGTGCACTTGGACTTGCAGACCCTGATTATCCTTTTTTCTTGTTTTCCTGTCCTTCTATCTAAATCTACACTTATTTCTTCCAAGGGCCCAGATTAAGCGGTTGGGCTCCTTTGTTTCTCTACCTATCTGCAAATCTGCCAAGATTAAACTGTTTGGACAGATAATGATTCTCTATATTCTAAAACAAGAAATTGAAACCTAGGGAAGCCAAGATTAGGCTGTTTGGACTTCCCTTACCAAAAAATTCTTCAAAAATGGTTAATTTATCAAAATTGGAATACAGTAGTGGCATTTAGACTGGCACACTTTCATGACCTCTTCTTTGGCCTCTTTTTAGGAAATATGGAGCATTGCAGCATGCAAAGTATGACATATTTGGCATGTAAAAATGTCAATCATGAAAGATGAACACCTGTTGCAACAGGAGGCTAACACGAGGTCCACATCAAACCACGCTCAGCCTTGTAGCTAGCCCTAGAAGGACAGGAGAGGGCTCTCTCCGGGTCAATCTCAGAGAAAGATAATAGATGGGGCTTGAGATGACTGATTTAACAACTGATTTTAGGCTAGGTATTAAGTACAAGGATTTGTTTTGAGTTTTTTGGGGGTTTTGCTAGAAAAAAGGGACAGGCAAATTTTGGGTCCAGGGATGAGGGCCAATTCTTGTAGAGTTCAAGTTGGGGCAAGAAAAGCAATGGTTAGGATGCCTTAAATTGAATGAATGGATAGAAAGGACTGCTGAGAAGCTGAAGAGGGCAAGATTATATCAAGGATCCTCTACAAACTGATGAAAAAATATAAAACTAAACAAAAGTTAAAGGCAGATTGTCATGCAGAAAGAGTCAATTTTGTGGACAAAACTGACCTCCCTAGAAAACAAGGCTTTTCTAGTGACAAACAAAACAATCAAGCACTATCTTTCCCTAAATATGCATTTAAAATAAAAGCAACCGGGTGTTTAAGGCTTACCTTTAGTCCAACGCTGTTTGTAATAGCCAAGCCTCTTAGATCCAGATGAGCTCCTTCTCCTTGAAGCCTGCATACACAAACAAGAAAATGATTACATAGCACCTGAATAACTCATATAATAAAACATATTCATCATAAAGACCAAGGAGTTTATGAAACAAATTATATATAACAACTTGTTGAGAAAAATGAACTTAATTGTATTAATTGGAAACAAAAGAAACCTTACAACCAGTGCCTTGGTGTTGTGCAGGTCCCTCCCAGGGTCCAGCAAGAGTTCTCCTCTACTTTGATCAGCTCACCCACTTCCAAATGAAGCTAAGAAAGGAATGGGATCTCTCCTCTCAAGCTCTATAAGGGAGTCCTAATTTCAGCAGCATCTACCCTTAGGAATGTTCAGCTTTCAACCTCCCCTCCCTCTGGCCCATTGCCTGTATTTATAATGCTTTGGAGGAAGTTAATCAGGTCCACCATCAATGGGATAAGCCCCTCTTTCAATGGGATAACTCCCCTCTTGATGGGATAAGTTCCTCTTTCATTGGGATGCATGAACCATCTGGAGGCGCTCAATCCACGTCAAACCATCTTCTAGAATGCTCTAGATTTGACCACAAGTAACTTTTTTGAAGTAAAACTTGCGCCTTTTGACCTTTACAGGAGTACACACCCACCCCTTTACAGACAGAGCGTACAAGTACGCAGGTATTGTGAACTTGAGGTGCGTACACGCAGGTAAGGCTAAGAGAAATTGCGTAACCAGAGTTATATTGACTTTTAAGGACTTTCTCTCTTTCTTGGAGTTTGACATGAGGAGCAGAGGTATAAGACTTGCCAAGGAGGACAGTATGACAATTGATGGAGCCATACCGACTGCAAATAGTCATGGTGACAAATTTTAGTGTAACAGATTGCCCCCTAAAGTGCGAAGCCTATAGTAGATTAGGGTTTCATATCATCTAGGAAGGGTGAAGTACTTTATCATTTCAAGGATTATCTTGTGGAGAGCCCAGTCGGAACCTGCAAATATTCAACACAAAATACATATGTAAGATCATATCATCGCTGAGGTAGGCATTCCCATACTCAGATTGAAAACTTTAACTAACAAACTAACTACTGCTCTGATATAGGAATGATTTCGCAGTATATCATAATCATAGACCCATGTAGACACAGTATGGACGCAGCCATCTGTTTATGATTAGTCTACTATATAATGAATACAAAACTCCTCACAGCCTGGATGGTGGAAACTAGATCCAGGGTCTTCATTTCTACTTCCCGAAACGGTACGATTCTATCCATGCGAATAAATGAGTTGATGTCGAACATGGTAGAAACCACTTGATTACCAGTCGATGATGTAAACTGTTAACAAGTGTGAGAGAGACCACCAGTGATGTCAATGGTTCTCAAAGTACCCAGTACAATCCATGAGATGTGAATGAATGTGTTGAAGTCGAACATGTCACGGAATCCTTCGATCGAGAGTTAATGATGTAAACCGTCGTCAAAGGCGAGAAACCTGCCATTGATGCATGTGGATTTCAAGGTACTGACGATTTCTAGGTCATCTTTCTAGATAATGTGCTGGTGTCGATAGAAAGTGACCTGTTGCAGGCAAGCCTACAACACGAAATCGTAGATCAAGTTGAAGAAATGTAGCTGTAAGGACTGACTCAGGGATGGTCAAGATGGATGAAAGGTATTTTGCAGATGAATGGTTTATTTGCAGTGACCTCTTGAACACATAACGACACGACAGATGGCTTGGTGACAATTAACCCAAAGTTAATACCCGGAACCGGCTGAAGATTTTCAATGTGGTTTGATCAACTGTTAGGCAAAGGATTTCCCAACCCAGGTGAATGAAAAGTGTCGTGTTCAAGAGTGGTGATAAGGTTTCTTCTGAGACAAAGGATAACAAATAGGCTCATTTTCCTCTCTTTTCCCCCACCATTTCTGGCAAGTACCTCTTTTTTTTTTACAAGCTTGAGGAGGATAACATATG
This sequence comes from Pinus tabuliformis, assembly GCA_031772625.1. Classification (NCBI taxonomy): domain Eukaryota; kingdom Viridiplantae; phylum Streptophyta; class Pinopsida; order Pinales; family Pinaceae; genus Pinus; species Pinus tabuliformis. The sequence continues at coordinate 657,440,687 of CM062815.1, forward strand.
CTTGATTATAAGCTCATCCTTCGGATGAGTCCAACTTAGTTTAGATTCGAACCATAAGAAGGAGTGGTCCATTCCTGTTTGCAATCGAATAGGTCCTTTACTGTGAAATTTTAACGAGTCCAGTATAGGAGAAACTCAGCGTTTTTCAATTTTAGAGAGTCTGAAAAAACTTAAGAAGACTCTAGGGTTGAACTTTTTTGTAAATTTGTGTCTCCCAAGCCCGAAAAAGTATAAAATAATACTTGAGAGAACCGCTTGATCTTTACGACCAAGGAGTACTTTCATAATTAGTGTCTTTGACCTGAAAAGTAAAAAGCGATCAAGGACATGTCGTTTTATTCCCAGTATCGAATTTGAAACGACAAAAATCCGGCAATCTTTTCCTGTTTTTACGGTCAGAAAAGGGCTATAAGAGGACTGTCTTTTAATTCCGTTTTAACGAGTTTAAAAGAAACACTCGGCAATCCTTTCATGTTTTAGGAGTCAGAAAAGAGCTTAAAGATGACTCTACGGTGTCACTTTTTCGTAAGTTTTAACGAGTTCGAAAAAATGATAAAAATGTACTCATGGTTTTCACTTTTTCGTAAATTTTAATGAGTTCGAAAAAATGATAAAAATGTACTCATATGGTCGACTTTCAATTTAATTTACAAGTAAGAAAAGACAAAAAGAACTCGGAATTTTCATTTGTTTTACGAGAATGAAAGATAGTGAAATAATCTCGGGATTTTCATGAGTTTAACGAGTCTTGAAAATAACCGAAATTGACTCGAGATAGGTTTCATTTTTACAAAAGCTTGAAACAGGGAAAAACTATGCTTCAAAGTAGTTTCATTTTTTACACAAGCTTGAAACAGAAAGAAAATTGTGCTTGATGCCCCCTAAGCATAACTGCTAGAGCGCATGCCCCCCAGCTTCATTTCATTCAACCAGTTGGATGAAATGAAGGTTCAGTTACGAGATCATTTGAAAGACTTGACCTAAAACTGTAAGAAAATTATGCAAAAAACTGAAATAACTAACCTAAATATACAACTTAACATTTATGAGATCTAGTCAAACTCTCGACTCAAGTAGAGGAGGATTTGTTTCATTTTTTAATGAGCTTGACACAGGAAAAGAACTATGCTCGGATTCAGTTTCATGTTTATGCAAGCTTGAAACAAAAAACTATGCTTGTTATAAGTTCGCATGCCCCCAGCATAATGACGCAAATCAAGGTACATGCCCCCCAAGCTTCATTGCATTCAACCAGGTGGATGGAATGAAGCTTTACTTTCAAGATCTTGTAAAGATTCGACTTGAAAAGGGAGTTGTTTCATTTTTTAACGAGCTTGACACAAGACAAGGAACTATGCTCATAACCCTTGTTTCATTTTTTAAACGAGCTTGACACAAGATAAGGAACTATGCTCATAACTACTCTCTACAATCTACCTATATAACCTATCCTTGTTTCATTTTTTAACGAGGTTGACACAAGACAAGGATCTATCCTCGAACCTGATTCATTTTTTAACGAGGTTGACTCAGTGACAGGAACTATCCTCTAACCTGATTCATTTTCTAACGAGGTTGACTCAGTAACAGGAACTATCCTCTAACTTGATTCATTTTTTAACGAGGTTGACTCAGTAAAAGGAACTATCCTCATAGCCACTGTTTCATTTTTTAACGAGATTGGTACAGGAAAAAACTATCCTCGCATCTACTGATCATGGCTTCCAACTGGAACAAAGACATGTCAATGGACACACCTTGATCATGGCTTCCAAGAGGTCTTCATCAGAAGGAAGAATACTTCTCTGGAAGGAACACATGTCAAGGGACTCAAAAGGGATAAGAACATCGTGTTCAAGTAATCCCATAGAGTTTTCCATGTCAATTACCGGATCTAAATCAAAGGAAGGTGCGCAAACAGTGAGAGGCTCACTTACATCGGTAACTGAAAACATGGGACCAGTTGCCACATAATTAACCCGTGGCGGGGTAGATACCACTTTAGAATCAGGAACATTTAGGGGTGTCGTATTATTGGTAGTTGAAAGAAGACTAGGGAACGAAATCTAGTTTACAGTCACAATATTTCCATTGTGCGGGAAAGACATCACGCGAAAGAGTGTCGATACGACATCTTTCATTGCATAAACATAGTCTCGCCCAAGGAGTAAATTGAAATCCAAGGGACCTCGAACTACCATAAGATCAATACAGACAGCTTTACCTTCCAAGGTAATAGAAAACTTAGGAAGGATCCCTAAAGGTTCACTAATGGTTCTGTTAAAAGCTTTCAGATTCTGCGTAATAGGCGCAAGCTGAGGGGAACCCAAAGCTTTCCAAATAGTTGAGGATAAAATACTAACAGAAGCACCTTCATCTACCTGAGTACGATGTATGTCCCTACAACCAGCCTTGACAATGATTTGGAAAGGGATGGAGGAAGGAAGACGAGGTTCTGTCAGTCTATTCCAATCAAAGGAAAACACCTCAGTGCTTGGAGGGGGTTCTGTAGAAACAGGTGAAATGCCCCCCGGCATGGAAGAATCTGATGTAACAAGAAGAACATGAGCGGTATGAAGTTCACTCTCCAAAGGGAAAGTGTGATCGATCAAATGTGAAATTGAATCGACCACTTGATCAACTAATGGATCATCAACATGAGTGACATGAGTTTCACTCTCTAATGGAAGAGTGTGATCGACTGTACTTGAAATTAGATCAATCACTCCGTCAGTTGACGGTAGGTTGGGAGAAAGCTTACGGTAACCAGTTGGAAATTCTTGCTGTGGAACAGTAAGGTTTTCCAACAATTTTGAGGCTTCATCCATGTGAGGGCAAATGTGAGTTTGATGACTCCATTTGCATAACTTACAAGGAAACCTAACTTTACCCTTTTTCCCAGGAACCTGACTATCACTTGTTGATGGATCAATGGAAAGTTGATGAGATTTTTTTGACCATACTTCCAAGACCTTTGGAATACCAGGACAATTGATAAGGAAGTGGTCACCCTTACAAAGCCTGTAAGGGTATTTGGGTTTACGATGCATGTCGGAGTTTTCCTCAACACAACTAACACTTACAGTCGTGGTTGGTTGGTTGACTTCTTTCTTATCTTGCTTCTTCTTCTTCTTCTTCTTCTTCCCTTTCTTCTTCTTCTTAGCCTCCTGGTTACTAGCATCAAGGCTTTTACCAGGCGAAGACGAAGAAATGGAGGAAGAAAAATTAGGCGAAGAAGGTAAAGGGTCAACAAAAGGTTGGTGATGTTGAGATGGTGAACTCTGTTGAGGTGAAGCATTCGGTTGAGGTGGAACAATTGGAGTACTTTGGGCCAACGAAGTTGAAAATAACCATATCGGTAATCCTATTTTAAATCCAGGTAATGACAAAGTAGCCATATAAGGAGGACCAACATTTCCAAAGTAAGGAAAAGTACTAGGATTCTCGTTAGGAGGGGTTCCTAGGTTGGTAAATTCCGGAACGTTTGCCATTATATTCAACTTCAGTGAATTTTATTAACAATTTAAAACTAAAATTAACAATTCACAATTCACACCTAACAATTAAAATTCACAATTCACACCTATGGTCTCTAAAAGTAAAAACAAACAAATTAACACGCACTATCAAATCTAGGAGTCAAACCACACACAAACAGTAACTTTCCGGACCGAAAACACTAGTTGGTGATGAAATCCAACATCGCAGAATTCAGTACAGAAATGGCGGGTGGAACAGTTAACCCGGCAACCTGCTTAATGAATAGACCGGCACAAGTTCCTCCACTTTAACTGTCTCGAGTGAAGTGAACCCCCCAGAAAATCCAAGTGATTCTAGCCGACGTCTGCTCCAGGTACAGTGGTATCTTCCCTCCACCATCACCTTGGGTAGAACCCTAAAGGTAATGGTCACTAAGGTCACCAACAGCAACAAATATACCTGGGGGAACAGTCTACGATCCGATAGCACACAAGGGCAGAGTATCAAGCTCAATCCCCTTGCCGGCTCCTTGAAAATAATCCAAGGTTTACCGACAAGTGACCCCAGGCTCCTCGACAATGGTTAATCCGAGGTTTACCGTTTGTAGTATGTGCGTATCTGGCATCATTCCAAATGAAGGAGGATTGATCCCCTCACTGGTTCAGACACGATCTCGTGCTTCTCCTTTAAGAGGAGCTTTCCCAGAGCATAAATGTAACTATTGGATTTATCCTACCATAAGATGAGCTACTTGTTTGGTTTTACTGTCTTGGAGAGTTAATTACTCTCCTACTCCAAGACACTAGCCTAAGCTATGTTGGTGTATCAGAGCCCTAGAAATGTAAAAATTACTAGATGAATTGTAATTAAGCGCTGTGTTATTTAGGCTGTTATTACTCAAAGGGGTAAATGGATACGAAACCAATGGTGTTATGACCCGACTCAAAACTGAATGCAATCGAATATGATAATGTAATCCTTTCAATTCGATGAATCCTAACTAAAGTAAGGAGAGAGTTTCCATTCACTTCCAACAATGCAAAAAATTGATCACTAAGAGAAAATACAACAAATTCTCTAATGCACTAATTTCATCAAGAAAAACTAATGCACTTCAATTCCCAAACAATTTTTATTTTTTTTTTGACAAAAATCAATTTTAAAATCTATGAAAATCTAAGAGAAATTTACCTAAAAGCAAAATCAATGGGGTGAAAGCCTACAAAATATAATTCCAGGTTGTTTTACTCGGTTACAATTCAACCAAGGACTAATTCATGCAGAATCATAAATCAGCCAAAAACAAAAACAAAAAGCTCTTGTTCTTTTTCTTAAGAATGAAATTCACAACTTTACAGACAAGCCTTCTCGAAATTCCGCAAAGAGACAACACAACGGTAGGTTTCTCACAAAGGTGGATTTTACAAATGGTCCAACTCCTAAGAAGACTGAAAAGACTAGGGAGATCCAAGGTTTTTACAACTTCTAAAGCCAGAGTCACTACAAGACCAATACAAAAATCAAACCTAGGGCTAGAATCTCTATGAAATTCACTAAAACCCTTGATGCTAATGAAACAAGCTTAGATGAAAACTTTTGACAGGTAACCAGTGGATCTGGGCAGTAAAAACAAGCTATAAGCAAAATCTAAAAGGTAAAAAGGAAAAAATTGAAATTTTCTAAAGTTTTGACAGGGTACGCAGTCAGCTTGTTTGCACAGGTGCCGCCACGCTCTGTGTACAAAGCAAAAGTGCGTACAAGTACCCACTGTGCTTAACGCAGAGGGTGCGTACTGCTCTCAAAACCAAGAAAAAATAAAAACTAACTCAACCCTAAGCTATTCCACCCAAATTCACAGTCAATCAGTCAAAAACCAAAAAGAAATCGACTTTTCTCAAATCAAAGTATCAATCAAAAGAGAAATCAATCAAATCCATGGATTCCCCATTGGAGTCACCATTTTGTCTTGCGGAAAGAGTCAATTTTGCAGACAAAACCAACCTCCCTAGAAAACAAGGCTTTTCTAGTGACAAACAAAACAATCAAGCACTATCTTTCCTTAAATATGCATTTAAAATAAAAGCAACCAGGTGTTTAAGGCTTACCTTTAGTCCAACGCTGTTTGTAATAGCCAAGCCTTTTAGATCCAGATGAGCTCCTTCTCCTTGAAGCCTGCATACACAAACAAGAAAACGATTACATAGCACTTAAATAACTCATATAATAAAACATATTCATCATAAAGACCGAGTTTATGAAACAAATTATATATAACAACTTGTTGAGAATAATGAACTTAATTGTATTAATTGGAAACAAAAGAAACCTTACAACCAGTGCCTTGGTGTTGTGCAGGTCCCTCCCAGGGTCCAGAAAGAGTTCTCCTCTACTTTGATCAGCTCACCCACTTCCAAATGAAGCTAAGAAAGGAATGGGATCTCTCCTCTCAAGCTCTATAAGGGAGTCCTAATTTCAGCAGCATCTACCCTTAGGAATGTTCAGCTTTCAACCTCCCCTCCCTTTGGCCCAATGCCTGTATTTATAATTCTTTGGAGGAAGTTAATCAGGTCCACCATCAATGGGATAAGCCCCTCTTTCAATGGGATAGCTCCCCTCTTGATGGGATAAGTTCCTCTTTCATTGGGATGCATGAACCATCTGGAGGCGCTCAATCCACGTCAAACCATCTTCTAGAATGCTCTAGATTCGACCACAAGTAACTTTTTTGAAGTAAAACTTGCTCCTTTTGACCTTTACAGGAGTACGCATCCACCCGTTTACAGACAGAGCGTACAAGTACGCAGGTATTGTGAACTTGAGGTGTGTACACGCAGGTAAGGCTAAGAGAAACTACGTAACCAGAGTTATATTGACTTTTAAGGACTTTCTCTCTTTCTTGGAGTTTGACATGAGGAGCAGAGGTATAAGACTTGCCAAGGAGGACAATATGACAATTGATGGAGCCATACCGACTGCAAATAGTCATGGTGACAAATTTTAGTGTAACACAGATCATAGCAATTTATGAATTCCACCTTAAGTACTCATCAGTTTAATTTCAGAAACAAGAGAAGGGAAATGGCATACATATACATTCATGAACTTACAAATACATGGAGAAAAACACCATCCAAACACAGAGCCACAAGGATCCCAACAAGTGCTACAAAACCCTGGTCTTTCCTTTGCCAAAATTGCAGAAATGAAATGTACAATAAAGTGCCAAGCAATCCCAAGTGTCCAACCCTGAAAATAACTTAGAAATTACATAATATAGACAAGCCAAACCTATTCCCTTGCCTCTAGGGGTTGAGCTCATCATTCTAGGAGTTGTTTGAACTAATTCTAAACAAGGAACTGAAATCTAGGTAGTCAAACAACTTACCCCTATATGCTAGGAAACTGATTCATTCATTCAATTTTCACCTTTTAGTGAATGAATCGTCTAGAACAAGTAAAAATGTTCCAATATTACATCATGGTTATCAAATTACATCATCGAAGGTGAAGAGTAACTTCAAGAAGAAAAACTGGTCAAAACTAGGCAAATTACTGAGCTAAAGAGTGAAAATGAGGCTAAATTTCTCTATGTGCCGCGCCCAAATTCTCTATGCATCGCGCCACTTTGGAGCTGATTTTGAAGCACTTACCGAAGTCCAAATTGAGCCCAAGATAGCTCATTGGAAAGGGCTACCTTTCTACTTTACAACCCAAGTGGAATTTCTAGATTGGTGTCCCGTTTCCCCTCCAAAACATCAATCTCCCAAGACTACATTCTGTGTGTCAAAATAGGGGCAGTGAGGTCTTTTTTTGAGTGTTTTTGACCTCCTGAGGACTCAAAACTTGCCCAAATTTCTTGGCCATGCACCAGAAACAATGATTTTTCATGAAAAATCTAGAAATGTAAACTTTTTTCAATTTGGAGCTCCCTAGCAAAAGCGCGTGCCACGTGGCACGGTGCATAGGGAGAAAAACCCTGTTTTTTGTGCCAAAATTCATCAAAATGCCAAAAATGCCCCAAATTTCTTGAAATTTGGGCTGGAAGTTCTCCATCAAGTGTCATGCTGGGCTAAAGAGGCTTTGGCCAATATCTGAAGACAATCAAGCTCCCTTTGCCTCTTTTGCTTCCTTATTGCCTTCTTTAATTTTGCCTTTAGATCCTTGATTCGTGCCTTATAGACTTTGTTCCGCACCATGTAGTGGAAAGCCATGTGTCTCAGCAATGATTTGTCTTTATCAGCCTTTTCCAGTAGTCCCTCTAAGTGGATGTTGACTCTTTCGAGCCAAGACTCTCAATCATCATTAATCTCTTGCTCCAATGAAGTGAGCTCAACCCTTCTCCTTTGTGCAGCTTGGCGATTCTCGTGGATGTTTTGTAACTCCATGATTGCTCCAAGTATTTCATAGTCCACTTAGCCCTCTCCAAGTCAAAGGATAAGGCTTTGATCTCTGTTTGCTGCTCCTGAATGATCTCTTTAAGATGTGAACTTTGTGGGCCCGTATCTGTATCATCATCATGAATGAGAATGAAATCAGTCTCTTGTTCACCTAAAGACCCCTCATCCTGCATTGGCCTCTTGCCCTTGTCCTGCACCTGTGGTTCTGATGTCAGAAGCGAGGCCTCTTCCACACCGGGTGGAGATAACACTTGCTTCGCTGCTACAAACAAATGTCTAGTGCCCCTCTAATATGTGATGAATACCGACACACTAGCAATCTCATGGCGCTCATACTGATGAGAAGGTCCACCTGTCTCATGCTTAACCTCTGATAATCCCTGTGAAGCTCTAAAGAAGTCACGAGAGATGAAATCATCCCAAGTGATGCCCTGCAATCCAATCTAATGAACCACCAAAATCTTGATGAGAGAAAAATGTTTAACACTGTTAAGTTGCTGCTGAGGGGTTTTGTGTTGAACAAGGGTGGTCATCCTCTCTTGTTCCGACAAATGAAATACAAAATGTTCATCATCCGTACCCTGGTGAAATGCATGAGCAACTTGATGTGATAAGCATATAAATGAGATAACCGTCCCTCACAGCTGAAATATTTCATGATTAATTTCATTAGTGGATCATATTCATCTTTCAGATATTGGAATGGAAACACTCTCTTGAGCTACTCAAGAAACCAGTTTTAATGTATGGCTCATAATGCTGCTGGTCAATCTTCTTCGTCTTGGTCCATGCTTCCCTAATGTTTGCTATGCCAGTTGCTAGTGAGACAGATTCTGGTGTAAGTGTGAAGGTGACACCGGCTAAGGTAGCTTGATCTCCATGTAAATGCAGCACAAATAGACGAGCCAACTCATGATGAAATTGAACACTAGCCACCTTTTGACAAAACTCATAGCATGACTAATGCTGGAAACAAAACATGGCAAGAGAGCAGGCCTGTAATTCAGTGAGGGTGACTAGTTCTTCTCTGATATGTCTACCTCCTCTGTGAGGCCTCCGGGGTGCATGTTCCTCCATGGGTGAGTCACTTTGGGTTTCCATTTCATAATCAGATGAATGCTCAGATGCCATGACTGCTGTTATTCAAACTGCCTTGGAGAAAAAGATGCTGGTGTATGAAAACTGTTTGGACTACTCTTTTAGTGATGTGTTCAAACTCTGCCACCAAGGGGAAACAAATGAAACAAGGGACTGTTAGGAAGGGGAAATAATAGTAAGGGATTAGGAATTTTTTGGATAGATTTGTTAGGGAAATATGGGAGGGGGTTTAGGATTTATGTGTGGGAATAGGGTTTAGGGTTTTCACATTTAAAGTTTGGGAAAGGGAATTTGGGATAGGGGTCTAGTGATTTTAGGGGATAGGGAACAATGAAGTCAGGGAAAAACTGGAATCAAGGATAAAAGAAAATGATGGAAAAAGAAAAAGCTTGGTGGCCAACAATTTTTAAAACCCTAGGCAGCAGCTTATATTAGAGGAATTCAAAATGATAGGGTTTGATCATTTTTTTGGAAGCTCAACACATCAACCATAATATACACGATAAACTTGGATGTATGAACAACGAAGGAGGAGCTCAACCTACTTGAATTCAAGAGAGATTTGCATGTTTTGGGTGTTCGGAGGCCATTCTTGAATTTTTTTGGGCCAGAACGTTGAGTGTGCCGCGCATCTTGCCCAATGCACCGCGGCGTCCCAGTGCACCGCGCCCATTCAAAAATACACTGCGCAACTTCTCCCTGTGTGCCGCACCTCCCCGGTGCACCGTGCCACTTGCTCTATGCTCCGTGCCGGCTTTGAACACAGCTTTGGCTTGAAACTTTGCAAGTTTTCCCTCTCAACACTAGACTTCAACTCTCTTTGACCTCTTAGATACAAATGAATGTTTTAAAACCATGAAAACATCTTATAGTACTGGATTTTATTTTTGCTTCTCACAAACCCACTTTGTAATGTTTTGACTTGGCACTTTTTCCACAATTAATAAAACTCTGTCTTTTTGTTTCCCTTTTGATTTTTTGGCTTGAGTGATGAGTCTTTTGTCAATTTTTGTAGGGATCGTGGTATGTCTTGACAAAGGAAGGCTAGGGCTGCACCTAGAGATTTCAACAACTGAAAAACTTTTTGAAAATTACATGACAATTTATTACAAAGCGAAATTACGAATTTTCTTCAAAATAGAGTTTTGAAGAAAATTCATAGTCGAGCATATGATGATGAAAATATTGGAAATGAAAACCTATTAAGGACCTCCCTCATTAGTCAGGTGGCATTATTAGACATTGTTGAAGACCAAACCCTAAACCTAATGGCTAAAATGACCCTTTTATTGACCAAGAGACCAAACAGGACTATGAATGACTTTAAAATTGATTTTTATGAATAGACACGGACCAACAGGTACATGACATGAGGGGCATGAGTGAAAAAACCATTTCATCAGAAGACCAATGCTCCTAATGGAATGCAAATGACTGAAGTGAATGAGACACCTAGAAATGAAATGCAATAAAGAGTTTTTGATCTCTGATGGAGGGATGAACAGACCGACTCTAACATTGGCTCCAATGGGGATGGTAGCTCCTTCGAGGTGCCAAGAACTACAGATCTTTGGAAAAGAAGACAGTGCCTTCATTCATTTGGCAATGGAGTCAAAACTCAAGCTAAAATGCATGACTAAAAACCAACACAAACTAACTTAACAGCAAGACTGAAAACTGACTCACAAACGACTCATGACTGACTTAACTAAAACAAGAACTTACGAAGCTTATTGAAGGGTAGCAGTCCATCAAGATTTCAAATCATGATGAAAACCACCTGCATACTAATGAAATATGTACAATCATGTGTAATGAGCTGTCCAATGTAACCAATCTAGCAGATGGTTACTCAATGAAATTCTGCTCTCTCTTTCCTCGAGCAGGTAGAACGATGTACATGTAGGCAACTCAAAATAACAATTGAAACCAAGGCTTATGCTAACAAACTAGCCAAAATTCATCTTCTCTGGTGCTTGCAACAGAATGCCAAAAGGATCTTGAAAATCCTGAAGCCCTAGCTTGTCTTGAGATCTAGCAGCAAAAATACAAGTACTCCCTCCATTCTGATCTGGAGGAACAACTGGTTGCTGAGTGATAGGAAGGCACAGAGAGGTATAATTTTCTGCCATCTGAGTGTCAGTTATAAATTCCTTGACCATCAGAAATTCTGGCATGTTGTCTCTCTCAAGTTCATATTCCTCAACTTCATGGCCTAGGTCATTCTTAAACAGAAAACAATCTTCAAGATTATCAAACATGACAGCCTTATCATCTTCATGAAAGAAAATATTATCGGTTTGTTGATCTATAAAGATAATTACAAGACTGTCATCATTTTCAAAAGAGGAAGAAGTTCCACCATCACCTTCTTGACCATGTGCACACTATAGATCTGCGTTAGCTTGGGCTGTAACATGACCTTTCAGGAGCTGATCTATCTCATCTTCAGACAAAGGAGATAATACTTTCTATTTTGTTTTGCTCAAGTGATTAATACCTTCTTGAAATAACATTTCAAAACATGAAAAATATGAATGACAGTACTGATCTTATTCATATGACATGGCAATCAAATGATCCAAATTATCCTTTACCACTGAGTTATCAAAAGAAGATTTTTCACTTACTTGAACAAAGATCTCATCTTGTTTTCCATGAAATGACTGGATTACCTCCTCATGAAGGCTTTTTTCAACAACTCTGTCTTCTTCATACCAAATGATCTCAATAGCAGAGCTCTCCTTCATGGGATTCAACACAAGGTAGTCTACATCATCATGATCTAAATCTAGATCTAAAATAGTCAACTTGACCTTATCACATTCTGAAATTGAAACTTGACTTTCCTGCATACTGGTTTCTTCACCTATGGACACATCTGAAATAAAACCTTCTCTTTCATCATTTTCCATTGTACCAGGATCTTGATCCTGCTGCAAAGCTCCCTGAGCATCTTGATGGGAATCCTCTAGGTTCTCATGTTGCTGAAATGGATTCTTGTACAAGGCTTCCATGATCTCATCATCCATGAAGTCATCATCTTCATAAATTTTCTCAAGATTTTCAATAAAACTATAATCATGTTTGCAACAGTTCTAAACTAAATTTAATGATGGATAAGAGTCTTTATACCTTTCAAATAACATGGCATGAAAATCCTTTAAACAGTAAATACAAGCAGGCGGCAAACTTTGATACCAAGATCGGGCTTCACCTTCCAGAGTGGCCATGAATATCTTCATCAAGCAATCATTAGGAAAATCAACCTTCAACTTGCGAATATGTATGTGAAATCTAACCAGATGTAAGGAAACATCCTTCCTATCATCATCTTTAAACATAGGCAAATTCCTTTGCCAATTTACCTTAGGAATTTTATTTGGAAAACCTGGAATGTGATCTCGGCTCATGGGAGCGTATCTTCTTGCAACCTGTTCCATCTTGAAAATCTTAAAGCTACTGATCTCTCTGCAGTGGAGTCACCATGAAGCATTGATTTCTGGATTTTTCAGTGAATGGAGATGCCAGGTGAATGATTTCAGCCTTCTTATGTCTAATCATTGTCCACCATCAACAATCAGATCTGAACTTGATACATGCACTGGGGCAATTAACAAGTTAGATGTCACGTTTACAAGCTAGACCGGAGATTGACTGAAGCAACGTTTATCTACTTGTGCTAATGCAAAGCAAAAGCGTTTCGAAGGCTACCTGGAATAACTTCAGGCTCCGTCTGTATCTTATAAAGCAAATGACATCAACAAGTAAACCATTTTCTTCCCCAGTATGGTCGCCACTATGTTAGAGCCTAGATTTGCCTTAGGCTGAAAAGGAAAGGTTCCAGGTCCACATCAAACCACGCTCAACCTTGTAGCTAGCGCTACGAGGACATGAGAGGGCTCTCTCCGGGTCAATCTCAGCGAAAGATAATCGATGGGGCTTGAGATGACTGATTTAACAACTGATTTTAGGCTAGGTATTAATTATAAGGATTTGTTTTGAGTTTTTTGGGGTTTTGTTGGAAAAAAGGGACAGGAAAATTTTGGGTCAAGGGGTGAGGGCCAGTTCTTGCAGAGTTCAAGTTGGGGCAAGAAAAGCAATGGTTAGGATGCCTTAAATTGAATGAATGGATAGAAAGGACTGCTGAGAAGCTGAAGAGGGCAAGAATATATCAAGGATCCTCTACAAACTGAAGAAAACATATAAAACTAAACAAAAGTCAAAGGAAGAGCATAGCAATTTATGAATTCCACCTTAAGTACTCATCAGTTTAATTTCAGAAACAAGAGAAGGGAAATGGCATACATAAACATTCATGAACTTACAAATACATGGAGAAAAACACCATCCAAATACATAGCCACAAGGATCCCAACAAGTGTTGCAAAAACCTAGTCTTTCCTTTGCCAAAATTGCAGAAATGAAATGTACAATAGAGTGTGAAGCAATCCCAAGTGTCCAACCCTGAAAATGACTTAGAAATTACATAATCTAGACAAGCCAAACCTATTCCCTTGCCTCTAGGGGTTGAGCTCATCATTCTAGGAGCTGTTAGAACTAATTCTAACGAAGGAACTGAAATCTAGGTAGTCAAACAACTTACCCCTATATGCTAAGAAACTGATTCATTCATTCAATTTTCACCTTTTAGTGAATGAATCCTCTAGAACAAGTAAAAATGTTCCAATATTACATCATGGTTATCAAATTACATCATGAAAGGTGGAGAGTAACTTCAAGAAGAAAAACTGGTCAAAACAGGGTGAATTACTGAGCTGAAGAGTGAAAATGAGGCCAAAGTTCTCTATGCATCGCGCCCAAATTCTCTATGCGTCGTGCCACTTTGGAGCTGATTTTGAAGCACTTATCAAAGTCAAATTTGAGCCCACAATAGCTCATTGGAAATCCCTACCTGTCTACTTTCAAACCCAAGTGGAATTTCTAGATTTGGTGTCCATTTGCCCCTCCAAAACTTCAATCTCCCAAGACTACTCTCTGTGTGTCAAAATAGGGGCAGTGAGGTCATTTTTTGAGTGTTTTTGACCTCCTGAGGACTCAAAACTTGCCCAAATTTCTTGGCCATGCACCAGAAACCATGATTTTTCATGAAAAATCTAGAAATGTAAACTTTTTGCAATTTGTATCTCCCTAGCAAAAGTGTGCGCCACGTGGCATGGCGCATAGGGAGAAAACCCTTGTTTTTTGTGCCAAAATTTGTCAAAATGCCAAAAATGCCCCAAATTTCTTGAAATTTGGGCTGGAGCTTCTCCATCAAGTGTCATGCTGGGCTAAAGAGGCTTCAGCCAATATCTAAAGATGATCAAGCTCCCTTTGCCTCTTTTGCTTCCTTATTGCCTTCTTTAATTTTGCCTTTAGATTCCTGATTTGTGCCTTGCAGACCTTGTTCCGTGCCATGTAGTGGAAAGCCATGTGTCTCAGCAATGCTTTGTCTTTATCAGCCTTGTCCAACAGTCCCTCTAAGTGGATGTTGACTCTTTTGAGCCAAGACTCTCGATCATCATTAATCTCTTGCTCCAATGAAGTGAGCTCAACCCTTCTCCTTTGTTCAGCTTGGCGATTCTCGCGGATGTTTTGTAACTCCATGATTGCTTGCTGATCTTCAAGATGTTTGTTCCTCTGCTCCAAGTATTTCATAGTCCACTTAGCCCTCTCAAACTCAAGGGATAAGGCTTTGATCTCTGTTTGCTGCTCCTGAATGATCTCTCTAAGATGTGCACTTTGTGGGCCCGTATCTGTATCATCATCATGAATGAGAATGAAGTCAGTCTCTTGCTCACCTCAAGGCCCCTCATCGGGAATTGGCCTCTTTCCCTTGTCCTATACCTGTGGTACTAACGTCGGAAGCGAGGCCCCTTCCACACTGGGTGGAGATAACACTCGCTTCGCTGCTACAAACAAATGTCTAGTGACCCTCAAATATGTGATGAATACCGGCACACTAGCGGTCTCATGGCACTCATACTGAGGAGAAGTTCCACCTGTCTCATGCTTAACCTTTGATAATCCCTGTGAAGCTCTGAAGAAGTCACGAGAGATGAAATCATCCCAAGCGATGCCCTGCAATCCAAGCTGATAAACCACCAAAATATTGATGAGAGAAAAATGGTAAACACTGTTAAGTTGCTGCTGAGGGGTTTTGTGTTGAACAAGGGTGGTCATCCTCTCTATGTTCCAGCAAATGAAATACAGAATTTTCATCATCCATACCCTGGTGAAATGCATGAGCAACCTGATGTGATAAGCATATAGATGAGAGAACCGTCCCTCACAGCTGAAATATTTCATGATTAATTTCATTAGTGGAGCATATTCATCTTTCAGATATCAGAATGGAAACACTCTCTTGAGCTGCCTCAAGAAATCGGTTTTAATGTATGGCTCATAATGCTGCCAGTCAATCTTCTTCCTCTTGGTCCATGGTTCCCCAATGTTTGGTATGCCGTTTGCTAGTGACACAGATTCTGGTGTAAGTGTGAAGGTGACACCAACTAAGGTAGCTTGAACTCCATGTAAATGCAGCACAAATAGATGAGCCAACTCATGATGAAATTGAACACTAGCCACCTTTTGAAAAAACTCATAGCATGACTAATGCTGGAAACAAAACATGGCAAGAGGGTAGGCCTGTAATTCAGTGAGGGTGACTGGTTCTTCTCTAATATGTCTACCTCCTCTATGAGGCCTCCGGGGTGCATGTTCCTCCATGGGTGAGTCACTTTGGGTTTCCATTTCATAATCAGATGAATGCTCAGATGCCATGACTGCTGTTATTCAAACTACCTTGGAGAAAAAGATGCTAGTGTATGAAAACTGTTTGGACTTCTCTTTTAGTGATGTGTTCAAACTCTACCACCAAGGGGAAACAAATGAAACAAGGGACTATTAGGAAGGGGAAATAATAGTAAGGGATTAGGAAATTTTTGGGATAGATTTGTTAGGGAAATATGGGAGGGAGTTTAGGATTTATGTGTGGGAATAGGGTTTAGGGTTTTCACATTTAAAGTTTGGTAAAGGGAATTTGGGATAGGGGTCTAGTGATTTTAGGGGATAGGGAACAATGAAGTCAGGGAAAAACTGGAATCAAGGATAAAAGAAAATGATGGAAAAAGAAAAAGCTTGGTGGCCAACAATTTTTAAAACCTTAGGCAACATCTTATATTAGAGGAATTCAAAATGATAGGGTTTGATCGTTTGTTTGGAAGCTCAACACATCAACCATAATATACACCATAAACTTGGATGTATGAACAACGAAGGAGGAGCTCAACCTACTTGAATTCAAGAGAGATTTGCACGTTTTGGGCGTTTGGAGGCCATTCTGGATTTTGCGCCAAATAGCTGAGTGTGCTGCACAGTTTTCCCAACGCGCCGCGCCGTCCCAGTGTGCCACGCCGTTCAAAAATACACTGCGCGACTTCTCCCAGTGCGTCGCGCCTCCCCGGTGCGCCGTGCCACCTACTCTATCGGCCGCGCTGGCTTTGAACGCAGCTTTGACTTGAAACTTTGCAAGTTTGCCCTCTCAACACTAGACTTCAACTCTCTTTGACCTCTTAGATGCAAATGAATGTTTTAAAACCATGAAAACATCTTATAGTAATGGATTTGATTTTTTCTTCTCACAAACCCACTTTGTAATGTTTTGACTTGGCACTTTTTCCACAATTAATAACACTCTGTCTTTTTGTTTCCCTTTTGATTTTTTGGCTTGAGTGATGAGTCTTTTGTCAATTTTTGCAGGGATAGTGGTATGGCTTGACAAAGGAAAACCAGGGCTGAGCCTGGAGATTTCAACAACTGAAAAACTTTTTGAAAATTACATGACAATTTATTACAAAGCGAAATGACGAATTTTCTTCAAAACAAAGTTTTGAAGAAAAGTCGTAGTCAAGCATATGATGATGAAAATATTGGAAATGAAAACCTATTAAGGACCTCTTTCATTAGTCAGCTGGCATTATTAGACATTGTTGAAGACCAAACCCTAAACCTAATGGCTAAAATGACCCTTTTACTGACCAAGAGACCAAATAGGATTGTGAATGACTTTAAAATTGATTTTGATGAATAGATACGAACCAAAAGGTACGTGACATGAGGGGCATGAGTGAAAAAACCCTTCTGTCAGAAGACCGATGCTCCTAATGGAATGCAAATGACTGAAGTGAATGAGACACCTAAAAATGAAATGCAATTAAGAGTTTTTGATCTCTGATGAAGGGATGAATAGACTGACTCTAACAAAATGCACCTACAGAATATATAAACCTACATTGATCAGTGCAAATTATTAGTTATGCAACTTGCATCCGACGTAGGTGTATAGGCATGCAGAGTGCATGAGGCTAAAAACATGGTTTTTTAGCAAATAGACTCAGAAACTCAAACTTTTTGGAACGATGATGCTTAGGGCTTTGGAAATGGATTATGACAAAGTGTTCAAGGATGTTTATTGATCTGGTTTTCAATCCTTTTGGGTTGATGTAACAAAATGACCTATAATAGATTCCCCCCTAAAGTGCAAAGTCAGAAGAAATGGCTAACGACTGAAGTGCTTTATATTGTGACAAGCCTGGTTCAAGAACAAATAGGTCGAGATCATCATGTATTACCATACATATTATCATCATGATATCATTGTTGAGGGACACATATCCATGCTTAGCATATAAGCCAATATTACATGTACAATGATCAAGAAGTATATTCCACTGATGACATAGTGTGGACCCATGCTTGGATGAATATCTAAACGATCATATCCATCATACTTTGTAATCTTGTATGAATCCTGAAACCGCATCCTAGATGGATGGAACTAGATATGGAGTCTTCTACCTTGCCACTCGATAGTACAAGTCTAACCATGTGAATAAATGAGCTGAATTCAAACATGGTAGACACCATCTGATTACCAACCAATGATGTAAGTTGTTAACAAACATGAGAGAAACCATCGATAATGATAATGGATCTCAAGGTACTATAGTAAAATCCATGTCATGTGAATGGATGAAGTGAAGTCAAGCACCTCATAGAATCTTCCGGTCAAAGGCCAACAATGAGGACATATCTCTGAGAGTGAGGAAACTTTCCATTGATGTATGCAAGATCCTATGTACCGAAGGGAGTTTCTAAGTCAACTTCTTGGATAATGAATTGATGTTGACAAGAGGTGACCTATCACAGGAGGGCCATGATGTATCCCTCATCAATGAAAAAAAATGTGTATCAAGATTTGAGACAGAATGATGTTTATGAGTATCTTGTTCTGGAATGGAAGACATAAATGAAGGCTTTAAGAGTATTTTCTTATATACCAACTGAAGGAATTTTCTTGAACATATCAGCGACACTTTATGGAGTTGGCAGCATTGACCCAAAACGGATTATGAAGGCTTTTAATATGGAATGATTAAACAAAAATGCAAGCAAATTTCCCAATCCAATAATCACGAAGATGAAGTGAAAGAGTACCATGTTCAAGACTGACTTGCTACCATTAATAGGTTAAGTACCCTGTTTTCCAGATTTTCCCAACCATTTCTAGTCAGTACCTCTTTATTTTTGACATGATTGAGGGGGATAAAATATGCTTGATCTATAAATTCACCCTTCGTATGAATCCTTTGAACTATTTTTATCAAAATTTGAGGAGTGGTTCACCCCCCTCATGCTTGACAAGTCCAATAATTTTTGATGATTTTACGAGTCCAACGAAGGTGTAACTTGACTTCTTTTTCATGTTTAAAGAGTTTGAAAAAGAGGCAAAAAATAAAACTCCAAAGATTCCTTTTCGTAAGTTTAGTCTCTTGAGGTTAAAAAGTCAGAAAATGATACTCATGAGAACCGTTAGCCATGTTCGACTAAAGTATTCATTTTTCATAAATAGCCTATCCTAGTCTGGAAAAGGGTTAAACTTATACTAAGTATACATCTTTTCATTTACTTTAATGAATTTGAAAAGAAAAGTGCTCAACAATATTTTCATGTTTAGGGAGTCTAAAAAGAAGAAAAAGACGAATCCAAGGGGTTCCTTGTTCGCGAGTTTACGAAGCTCAAAAAGGTGATAAAAGTATGCTCTCTCACCAAAATGACCTGTATTGAACTTAAAATTGTCATACGATCCTTCAATTTTCTTTAAACCTATTCATAAAATCACCAAAAGATTAAAAATATATGCCATATGCTAAAATTAGGTCAAATTAATAAAAATATAATAAAATAATACTGAAATGGACCAAAAATAGGAAAAAAGTAAATTCATTTTTACCATTTTCATTTTTACCTCCTATGAGTGAGTTTTGAGTGATTTTTACCCTCAAGCTTTAGCAAGTGATTGCATCTAATTCAGTGGACCATTTCGAGTGTTGTCAGCTCCAAGTAGGAGATCTGTCCTTTCTCTTTCTTTTGATTATTTCCATTTTTTGTTTCATGCAAATTTTTGAGAAATTTTAGTGATTTTGGGAAGGAAAATTTTAGGGGCCAATATTCACAGGTGGGCTAATATTCCATGCTTTTTCCAAAATAAATATTTGCCAATTTTCATTTTTCTAAAAGTGAATTCGCCCAAATTTTATAATACAATTTTTTTTTTACCTTAAAAATCGCCAATATTTTGTATTGTCTACTACAAAATAATTAGGAATCTAGACATTTTTACAAAATTATCATCAAACATTTTAAAATGTGGATATTAAGGACTAGTATGATTCGCCAAGGTTGCTAAACTTTAAGATAAACTTCCATCCTTTAAATTTTCCATGGATTTTGGGTCTCAGACTTTTACCCTAGGTCAACACACCCTTTCTTTGTTGAAAGGTGTGTTGAGATTTCATGGTTAACACTGGGAATAATACCTCAGCGTAACCTCCCAGGAAGGTAAAATTTTCGGGGGCACTCTATCCTCTTAAAATCAAATACACTAAGTGTAGTTCAAAAAAGGGGATTGATGATTTTCACCTGAATTTCTCTCAAATTTTGCATAAGATTCACTCTAAATGTTTTTCTCATGGTATTGAAGCTATCTACTAGGGTAAAAATGATTCTAATTTGGAGAGAAAGAGAACATGGATCCTGTGATTTAGATGTTTTCAATGACCTAGCAACAATACAAGACTTAAGGAATTATTGAGTCCTTAATTTTTTCTGGCTTCCAGGGATGAGAGATCATCTTGACTTACTAGAATATCTAGTCAATGCATGGGATATTCAAGGACAGTGATTCAGGATTGGAGCACATACTATCAGGATAGAGGTTTAGGACATCTATTTTCTAACTGGATTATCTTAGAGAGGAGCTCTTATCTCATTGTCTGGGATGAGAAGAGGGGGTGCAACCATTAAGGATTACATAGTTTCTCACTGTAGGCCCCATTCTCAGACAAAAAAGGACGAGAAGAGAGAGATTAAGGAGGTGATCCAAATACCTCTCAGAACAATCCTTTTCATCATGGATTAGTTTGTTGCTAGTGCCACTTTGCATTTGGCTGTGAAGTACCAAATGAAATATGCATTGGAATGCATAGAACCCACTATATTTAATTGGATTGAGGGAGTATTGGAAAATACGAAGGAACAAATCAATAGGGAAAGGATGGGAAACTAAAGAAATTTGAATATGGATCCATTCCGATATCATTTTCTCCAAAGGGGATTACACTACTTCGACCTCAATGCATTGAGTTCAAGCTTCCAGGTCCTAGAGTTCCACGGATGAGGCAATAGGTAGATCTCATGTCTAGTCATGTGGGTGCATCTTCGATGACTTTCACACCTACTTCCTTCTGATGGCCATGGGTGCAGCTCATTATGATTGAGGACTATCCCTATATTGGAGGTGAGTTTTGAGGATACCCAGAGCTTGTTTTACCTGAAGGCGAGAAATTGGATGATATAGGTAAAACAATTTTAACTTGAATATTTTTTATTTTTGTTATTTTTCAAAAAAATTTGATGTTTTTATGTATCAAATACTAATTTTTGATTTCACATGTAGATATTGCACCAATACGACCAGTAGGCTCTTCATATCTTCAGTGACGAGGAGAGCCATAACTTGCACCAATAGGAGTTGTAGTTCTCGCAGGATCTCAACATAGTTGAGACTCTTGCTGAGTTCAAGCGCTATGTTGAGGGTTTGACCTAGAGTGTACAAAAGACTAGGGTCAATGAGATACCCATGTGTTTACAACGATACACTATTGGAGTAACAGAGCGCATTAGTCAAATATTGTTCAAGGTTTCCCATGCCATTGTATGTTATCACAATCATCATCAAGACTAGTCTACTAGGAGGCCATAGAGCCATATTTTGTTTGCATGTATTTTGATAGTATAGGTTGTGTGGCCATATGTGTCTCGGATACATTTTTTTGTAAAACCAAACTCTATATTTGTAGTTATCTATCGATGTTTCCTATATACTCTATTTCTTGTTCAATGTGTGATGTTAAATGAAATTTTTACATGTGTTGCAAATGTCTATCTAAGACATAATTGGCTAATGCGTTGTTAATGTGTTTAGAATTCTACGAATATGTTGATATTGAATGTAATCAAAATGTCGTTCCAGAAGGCGAACCCTCAAAAACATGTGAAGCATAGTTGGACTTCATATTGAATAGACATTGTTCAGATGTAGTACTATGATTTGTGAATCAATTATGACCATAAAATGGTGAATGACATGTTAAATAATGTCATACAATAATTCAATCATTGTGCTATACTCAACAATGTTATTGGTTGATCGACCAATACAAATCCTTTGTGAACTTACTAACACGCCATTTGGAGCATAAATAGCCTGTGTCTTAGAAGAAAGATTCTAAGTACTACAACTAGCGCCATCAACATAACCAACATATGGCTAAAGGAACGTTGACATCTACAAATCAAATGTAATCCAAGATTAATAGAGATGGTAGGAAACTTTGAAGGAAACACACTGCAACCACACTAACACATCTATATAGTATGTACATAGTCAGTATGAAAATATTAGCTAGGTTTAGTATTTTTTGAGGTACAATGCATTTCTGGGCTATGCCAAAGGGATTACACGAAAATAAATGAGCTTGTAAGCCCCTTTCGCAAGAACACGTTTATCTATACATGGACCTAGCCACATCAGCTAGAGCTTTCCAGCCCCTAAATTATCATCTTGTTGATCATACAAAAGGCCTATGTCACCTTCCGAGAAGGCACAAGGTTTATATTTCTGTCGTATTGTGCTTTGGCACATTTCTTGTGCACCCTATTTGTCATTGCTGCATGGCATTGGGTTTCATCTAAGTCTGTTAAATGCAAGAAACGATATTCTTCTGTAGAAGTAGTGAGGGGGAGTTCGACGACAAGC
Organism: Pinus tabuliformis; assembly: GCA_031772625.1. Lineage (NCBI taxonomy): Eukaryota > Viridiplantae > Streptophyta > Pinopsida > Pinales > Pinaceae > Pinus > Pinus tabuliformis. Next base: position 657,463,043 of record CM062815.1, read on the forward strand.
TTCAAAAATAGAATATCTCATTTGATGGGAAGGAGTACCTCTAGACCATACATAAACTAAAAATCTGTGAATCCATTTGTAGTCCAGAAAGATGTTCGGTATGACCACAAAGCTACAAAAAGGATGCAGTGCTAATCTTTCTTTTGAATCCTTATCATGCATTGCAACATTTTTTTCAAATTTTTTTAATAGCTTCCACTTTCCCATTAATTTGTGGGTAATAGGGAGTTGAGATTTCATGTTGAAGGCCTAGCTTGGCAGTAAGTTCAGACATCATGTGATTTCGAAAATTTTTCCCATGGACTGTAAAAATAGCTTGTGGCAACCCAAATCTAGCAATGCCATGATTAAAAAGAAATAAAGCAGTTTTTTTGTCGGTGTTGCTATATGTAGGAAACACTTCAGCCCATTTGGTAAAATAATCTATTGCGAGAGTGATGTAGCCATGCCACCTATCCGAGTGAGGGTTACATGTCATAAATTCAATGCCCCATCTTTCAAAAGCGTCCAATCACAATAACAAGAAGTAGAGGTGTTGGCTTGATGGGCCCTGACCCATCAAGCCAACACCTGACGTAGTATGGGGGGGATGCAAGAACCAAGTTTCCACACCCTGAGATGGTTGTGATGTTGGTTTTATACCTTAACGTTGCCTTCACACAGATTGATAAGCCTTTAGGGGTTATCGATGTACTTCTCTATTAGTCTTTCAGAACCTCCGCGAAGGTCTGCGATCATCCTTTGCGTAACCCTAACAAGCAATCTCGACACTTAGTGCCTCTGTAACTACTTTTCTGTATAGTTCTCCGAATTATCTTAAGTGTTCACCAAATCTATCATGCGTAAACATATATCTCTCACATTCATATAACAGAAGAAAGCATATAGGTTCACGTATCAATTTAGCATTAAAACATAAACTGAGTGCTTAACATAACATAATCACATGCAATTGACAGAAGTAAAATACACAGTGATTTTAGAATACTCTTCTTTATTGATTATCCATATTTTCAGTACAGAGTCTGACCGCCCTTTGCACACAACTGCAGGGGTCTGCACACTTAGCTGCAGACTTCTACCCCAAGCCTCTACACACTCAGGTGCAAAGCCTTCTTCCTACATTAAGACTCTCGCTCTTAGCCGCTTTACAAACTCATCAATGACTCCCCTTCACTTTACCGAACTTACGTAGAATCCTCGTAAGGCCTCCCTTTTATAAAATCTCATGGTCCGTGGACCAAGGGCAGATCTCATCGAGCCGACACAACCTATCTAGACTAAGGGCAGAAACCCTTTTTGACTCTTGATATCCTTGCGCTATGCAACCACCAAATGTGGAGACTTTATATTTATTTATACAAAATTCAGGCCTTTTGCATCAAAACATAGGTTTTTAACCCCAAAATTGACCCCAGGGGACCTGTTTCCAACAAGCCCCCAACACAAACATGGTGACTCACCCTCGAGTCACTCGGCCGGTGTGGAGATCTTATCACGAAGACCTCCCAACTCTACTTGAACTACTGTAACTTCGACAATGCACTGTGTTGCTACCTGCACCATCTCCTCAGTCACTGGCCCTATACTTTCTAACTGTATCTTCTGCTAAGTCACCTACAAACCAGCTAGCTTACCTTTGATGGTGGTGATGAGCGCATAGGCTTCATCAAGCCAAGGCCCCATTTTGGCCTTGAGGACTCTCTCTTTGCGCTGTGTTGCATCCACCTACTCCTTTAGTACCTTTCCCTCCTGCAGTTTGGCTAGCCTCTGTGTATGGGCAATGGTGCGCCCCATGGCTTTGACTTCATCATATCATTGCTACTGCTCCCGGGCCTACATTTCTAGCCTTTGCAAGGTGGGATCCTCCTACAAATTGGTAACCACTTCAAGCTCCTTCTTGAAGAGCATGGTACATTTTGTTACAACGTTATTTACTATTGCCACAATGTCCTTCACATTTGTCTCGTGCTACTCTCTGAATTCTGGTAGAGTTGAAGGCTGGGGCCTTCAACTACAGTTCTGCAATCTTGAGGTTCAGGTCAAACTGAACCTTCACCAATTCTATTCTTGTGTCGCACACTCTAGCAGCGAGCTTCCAAATCTTCACATCTATGGGCTCATCATCTGGAATGGTGAGCTCTAGGACAAACCTGCATGCCTCAGCCACCACCTTGGTCGTTTTCTCGTTTTTTTCTATGACGACTTTGACGAAGTTAACATTAGAATCTATTTTTAGCATCATATGAGCATTGTTGAATTTATACTCACTGATTACCTGTAACACGCGTTTTCTATAGGCCCAAAGTTCCACGATCACTCCATCCTACAAATTGTGAAGTGCCTCATTGAGAAGCGTCGCCAAATTGAGCCCAATTCCTTTAAGGGCGCTGATAGCGGGCCTGTCAGCTTTAGTCTTCGTAGTTAGCACTCCCTCTAGTAGCAGTATTTACTAGGGATCTAGGGTGCACACTATCCCTGCTGCTTCCAATGTGCTGGGTGCCAAACTAGTTGATGCCACATTGCTTCGTCCCACACAAGTTTGGACCTACGATGCCTAGAACTGTAGCTTGCACAGACCCATCTAAATGTCCCCCAATTTTGCAATGGTATCTCTGACCATATCATCGATGTCATTTAAATCACCTTCTTTTAATGTGATCGAATCAAGAGAAGTCTTATTGTCCTTAGACTTCTTGCATGGCCCTACCTTTTGTGGATCTTTGTTGTGCTTAACACGGAATGGAGTGGTCTCTAGGTCCACTCCTCCCTGGTCCGACTGATGTTTCTCCTCCTCTCTCTTTGGACAAGGCGACTTCTGACTCCTGTCAGAGCCGTGCTCCTCTTCTTCCACCTCTCCTCCCATCTGCTTCACGGTGGCATGCTCTGCCTTGGCCTTGTCCTCAGCCTCCTTTTTTCTTTTTGCGACCAACTACTCCATCTTCAGTTTGGTCTCCTCCTTTTTTCATTGCACTGCGGTCTTGCTAGACCCAACTGTCAAGTCCAAGGTAGTGCGCCAATCTGCTTGCCAGTGATTGAGGACTGCTGTAATTGCATTGTTTGTGGCCAGGTATGGCAGGTCATACCATTTCTGCTTAGGGTTCTTGCGTGCACGTATCGAGACCTAGCGGAAATCAGCCCTGAATTCCACATACTCTTGTAGCTTCTCGTACACTGTTGGCGACAGCCATGGTTTGCGGTTGATGGCCATATGGATGCTCATCTCCATTAAGATCCAAAATATCTTGCTATCCTTGACCATTTGAGGGTCCTTCGCAGCCCACAGTGAAGCGAACTTCGCTGCCTCTGGTAGGTCAGGTGCGACCGAAGGAAATTGGCTATCCTCTGGTAACTCCCACGCGACTAGCACTATGGATAATAGTAGCCAGGCATAATGTTATGTTTTGTTGTGATATTATGCCTCTCTACAATTCGCAAGGAACTCTCCGCAAAGGTAGCATGCCCAGTTAAACTATACGCCCTTCGCACACTGGGCTACTAAGGCTACTACTGGTGTCAGTACTTCATATGCCTGACACTTTCACATAATCTTTCCTACCAAGATTTTCATTGTGACTTCGGCCATGGGGTCAGCTATACTTGTGATGGAATAGCTACACGACTTCTTAGCGAGTTTGAATTTGTCCTTCCTTACTTCAGTGAGGTCATGCTCACCTGTCTTTCTGCCAAATGCCCTGGCCAGATTTTTCTCCCGGGTATGGCAGTCGAGTGATCCTATGGATCAGCATTTCAGTGATGGGTATTGACTCTTCTAGCCATAGACACCCATCATGCACCAAGCACAGCAGTTGCTTGATCATAACCATGTTTATGGGTGTGCGGTTATAATGCAGTACCCACAACATATTTAGCAGACCCGCCTTATCCACACATTTTACTCACTTCCTTAGCTCAAGCGCGTCACCCCAGAGTCTTCGTGGAAGATGCAATGCATAAGCTAGTCCATTTCCAAATGGGGAAAGTGTTCTACATCCGCCAAATCTTAGTCCTCCAATTTTAATAGGGGGATGCACCCCAGGTGCGGTCCGTCAAAGACAATTTGGTTTGGAAATAAAGGCGTGTTCAGTGTGACCTTACTCTCATCAATATCCTTTGGAACCTTCACCTTGCCTCTGTGTGGAGGAATGTACTCGGGTAGTTTAGAAATGGAGTCAGACCCCTCAACATCAATGTCCTCCACCTCCTCCATATCAATATCCTTCATGCGCACATGGGGTTCTTCAACCTCAGCTTCAAGCTATAGGTCAATCACCTTACCCTTTTCCTGCGCAGTCGTCTTTCTTGTCTATGGGTGCTTTCTAGGTGATGCGCACACTGGGTGTTGCGCTTTCTGGTTATCCTTCTTTGATTTTGGACCCTCCTGGGTCGGCATAGGCCTCGACGTAGGTGTCCTGGGGGATTTAGGCACTTCTGCCAGTACTTCTACACTTCAACCTCTGAGGAAGCTCCATCAGTTGGCATTACAACCTATGGGGAAGTTCCTTCGGTTATCATTGCTTCTCCTACACTCAGGGTTTCTGCAGGCACCAACATTATGCTAGACAACAACACCTGTGTCTCTGTGGGTAACTTCTCAAAGATGAAATTCGCTATCAGGGCTTCAAAGAGCTCAGGGTTCATATGCACCTGAGAGATTAATACCTCAATTCTCAAAATGCCAAGTGTTTTTTGTTGGGTAGCCACCTGTAATTTATAGGCACTTTTGAATTCAAATCTAACCATTCACCGCATAACTCGTTCATAAATGCTAGATTGACGACCAATTTTCACCGATCTTTCCCTTAAATTTCGACTTAAATGCCGCCCCCCCTGTCCATTTGGCCATTTTCTGACTGTCAAGTCATGAACAGTGACCATAACGGTCACTTTCTGACTGCCCTGCATCGTCCCTTCTTGAGTAGCACAACTCCTTGCACGTGTCTGCTGACACTGTGACATTCCTCCATTTTGCACAGTTCCCCAATCGTGCTATTGGAATTATGGCATAGGTTTGGCACTATGGCACAGGTGTTGTCCTTGATGGCAACCCACTCAAAGGGCAGATCATAGTTCAGGCTCTCAGAATGAAAGAAAATGAGGTATACATAGGTTAATCTTATCAAAAGCGTGTATACACGTGGGTGTACCGATCAAAAGGCACATATACGTATGCATGCACTTTCATGCAAAGAAAAGCGCGTACATGTGGGAAAACTTATGGGTGGTCCATGGTATTTAGTCCGTCATATTTGAACCTATGGTTTTGGTCCTTGGTATTGCATCCAAAGTGTTGAACCCTGGTATTGAGTCCCTAGTATTGGATCTCTATGGTTTTGGACCATGGTGTGAGTAAGGCCTAAGTCTATAAAAAGGGAAGGAGATCATTTGGAAAGAGAGCATTTGAGGCATTGAATATCTTATGAAGAGCAAGATCGAGAATACTATCATTGGGTTATGGTGCAGAACTAGATCTGAATCAAGGAGGAACCTGAGTGCAAGGAGAAGGATAAGTTCTTAAGGTGGTTTGAAGAGAAGTATCTTTGTGAAATCTTTGATCTGTTATATTTGGTGCATAACGTGATCTATAAATATGATAATCTGGGTATAACTAATGTCTGAATAAGTAAAAAGATAAATTATCTTTTATAGATCTGTACACAGGTTCAACGCAGCAGAGGTGTGTATACACACTGGTTCGCTAACTTAAAACAGCGTATACGCTGGATGGCCTTGATACAGAAGCGTATGCACGTAGGTTCCACATATTGAAGTAGCGTATATCTCATGAAATATGTTTTGGTTGTTCCTATTTATTGCTATAGTATTCTGCGTTCAGGATTGGTGTTTGGTTACTGGTACTGTTTTTTGGTTACAACATTCTGAGAAGTTATTGGTTGATTCAATATTTGTTTGTACAAAGGAGGTTGGTTAATGTAGATATACTTGATGTTTGATTGATATTCATGGATCCAGTCTGAAAATTTATGAAACAAGGTCCCTCGAAGAAAAGAGAAGGTTATAGCCTTTTGTAGGTCAACACCTACGTACTAGTACCTCAGCTAGTACAAGAGCTAAGGGGGTTGTAGCTCCCTTCCAGTAGAAGCTGGAGAAGGAGAGAAGGTTGTAGCCTTCTGCAGGTAGCAGTCTGCATACTGGTATAAGACTGCACCAATACAAAAACATTGTAAGAAGAAGTTTCTAATTGAAAGAAGATAGAGATAAATTGCAGTAGGTGGTTTTCACCCACATTGGGTTTCCACCTTATATCTTGTGTTGTTATGTGTGATTCCCTGTTCTGTTTTACTATTCATGGTTACTGTTCATATGGTTTGATGCATAGATTAATGTTCAACATCTGAAGAATAATTTAAATTACAAGTCTACTCATATACGCTTGTTTCCTTAACTGAAGTTGCGTACATACGCGATATTTCCTAACTTAAGTAGCGTATACAAATCTGATTGTGAAATGAAAATAATTGACCAAATAATACTGATTCACCCCCCCTCTTAGTATTATTTCCAACAATTGGTATCAGAGCATGTCCTTCAGAAGAAGCTTGATCGCTTGGAGGAAGATCTATCATCATGAGCAACTATGAAAGAGAAGCATCAATTAGGCCACCGATTCTTGATGGAAGCAACTTCATCTATTGGAAGGTAAGAATCACTCCCTATCTTCAATCTCTTGGTACAGAAGTTTGGGATATTGTGGAAACAGGATACAATTTTCCATTAGCAACTCCTACAGATATGACTGGTAAGAAGTAGTATGAAACAAATGCAAAGGCTGTCAATACTCTATTAGGGAGCCTATCTCAATCAGAATTCGTCAAGGTTATGCAGCTCAAAACTGCAAAAGAAATATGGGACAAGATCGTTCTAAGCTATGAAGGATATGAACAGGTAAAACGAGCAAAACTACAAAATCTCAGAATTCAATATGAAAATCTCATAATGTACAATGATGAAAGTTTGGCTAACTATTTCCTACGTATAGATGAGATTGTTAATTGTATGAAAAATTTGGGTGAAGAAACAAAAGAAGTTGTTTTGGTTGAAAAGGTTCTAAGATCTTTGTCTTCTAAGTTTGAATAAAAAGTTTCTGCCATAGAAGAAAAACAGAATCTACAGAGCCTTACCATGTCACAACTACACGAAATCCTAACCACTTAGGAAATGAGAAAAGAGGGACCATTAGACAAGAGAGAAGCCGCAGTCAAAGCCTCAGGAAAAAGATATTACAGTTACTTAGGACATACATCGGAAGAAGAGGAAGAATCAAATTTTGTCAAGAACCTTCAACGAGGTTCTGGAAGATTTAGAGGTAAGCTACCTTTCAAATGTTTTGCTTGTGGAAGAGTTGGTCACTATGCTTCCAAGTGTCCTCATAAAGATAAGATTGACAAAGGTAAGGAACCATTTAGATGGAACAAAAAAAAAAATGTAAGTAAGAAGAGCTATTACACACATGAAGAAAGTGATGGACTTTCAAATGGCGATGAAGATGAACAAGGTAATGATTATAGACTTTTTATGGCTTTTGAAGATGATGATTTCTTGGATGCTATAGATGAAGAAAGTCTTTATGAAGAAATTTCTAAACTCAAAATTTGCTTAGAAGAGAAAAATATGATTATAGATACTCTGACATCCCAACTTGCTGAAATGGAGAAACACAATGGAAAGTTAGAAGGTGAAATTGTGGGACTTAGAAAGGACATTGACAAAACGAAAGCTCTTAATCTTAGATTTGCTAAAGGATCTGAAACTTTAGATGAGATTATCAAAGTGCAATGTTCTCCTCTAATCAAGACAGCTCTCGGGTATACTAAAGAAACATCTCAAGCACAAAATCCACCTACCTCCAAAGTTATCTTGAGGTTGCAAGGAGAAGTGAGTAGGTTGACAATCGACAGCAAAGGCCTAGTGGAGATCACCAGGTAAATTAGGGACAATTTACTTCAAGAATGAACAGAAATCACCAAGTAAATCGAAGGAAATCTTCTTCAAGGATGAACAAAATCTACAACCAACCACAGGTAAATCATTCCATGTGATTTTCGCCGAAGTATCTCTCTCTAAATTATATCATTCTCAATTTAGCTCAAGCATGAATGGCTATTACAATGGAAGGTTTGATGATCGTAGGAATTTCTTCAATGGCCAATGTTTCTCTTGACATAATTTTGGACATAAAGCAGCTCAATGCGTTGCCTAAAAGACCATCATGACCAGAGAAGCACAAAATCAAAGGAGTGTGACTGGAATCATGAAAAGAACCTACAGCAACTTTTCTGCTCTTGAAAATGAAATAGAATGTACTATCTGTAACAACTTTGGTCATGAATATTCTGAATGCAAGAGTGGGTTTCGGCAAGCAACTCGAAAGGAGCAAGCTTCATTGAGCCCCAAAACATGGAGGAAGAAAGAACCGCAACTAGAAAGATGTGGTATAGCCTTATATGCAGAAGGACAGGAAAATCAGTGGTACATCGATAGTGGGTGCTCGAAACATATGATAGGTGATAAAGAAAAACTTCAATCATATAGCGCCTTGGAAAAGGAAAAGAATGTCTCATTCGGAAATGACACCCCTGCATTCATAAAAGGTAAAGGTTTAGTTCTTTTGAAAGACAAGGTCAAAGCTGGGAATGTTATGTATGTTGATGGCTTAAAGCATAATCTATTAAGTGTCAGTCAAATGTGTGATCAAGGAAATGAGGTAATATTTCGATCAAATGGATGTATTGTCCATGAGCTTGATACAGGGGAAACAGTGATCAAAGGCACAAGAACTCCAAATAATTTATACATACTCAAGGGAGTACAACATCAATGCTATCTTAGCAAGAATGATGAACACTGGCTATGGCATAGAATAATGGGGCATCTAAACTTCTCTCAGATAAGGAAAGCATGTAAATATCAGGCAGTTCGTGATCTCCCTGACATCAGAATTCCAGACAATGCAATATGCAAATCATGTCAGTTTGGTAAGAAAACTAGAACTAATTTCCCAGAGAAGGAAGGATCAACTAGCAAGCCACTTGAACTTATCCATACTGATGTATGTGGACCATATAGGAAAAGGTCACCTCGAGGAGAAGAATACTTTATATTGTTCATTGAAGTCTGCTTTTCTAAATGGAGACTTGGATGAAGAAGTGTATATTGAGCAACCAAATGGGTTTATCCTTGGAAATGATCCAAAGCTTTTATGCAGACTCAAAAAGGCTCTCTATGGCCTTAAATAGGCTCCAAGGGCTTGGTATTATCGCTTGGATAAGTACCTCCATCAACAAGGTTTTATAAAAGGATCAGCAGATAGCAATCTATATATAAAAATTGACAATGATAAGTTGCTAATACTTGTTGTGTATGTTGATGATATCATCTTTCCTAGCAATGAAGAAGACATGAGTCAAAATTTTGCCTTGGTGATGGAGAAAGAATTTGAAATGTCCATGCTTGGTGAGCTCACATATTTTCTTGGTTTACAAGTCCAACAAAACAAAGATGGTATTTTTCTATCAAAAACCAAGTATCTCAAGCAAATCTTGAAGAAATATGGGATGGAGGATTCGAAACCGGTGTGCACCCCTATGGTAACAGGATGTAGCCTTAGTGCAAACGATGAATCAGCAGCAGTACATCAACCAACCTATAGATCCATGATTGGTAGTCTGCTCTATCTAACAGGTACCCAACCAGACATTATGCATGCAGTGGGAATAGTTGGAAGGTTTCAGGCAAATCCAAAGGAAACTCATCTCTAGGCACTTAAGAGAATTTTCAAGTATCTTCAATGAACTCAAAACTATGGCTTATGGTATCCTAGAGATACAGATCTCACACTTCATGCATATACAGACGCAGATCGGGCAAGAAGCATGGATGACAGAAAAAGCACTAGTGGTGGTGCATTCTTCATGGGTCCTAGATTAGTATCTTGGTTCAGCAAGAAATAGAGTTCAATTGCATTATCTGCAGCTAAAGCAGAATATGTAGCTGCTGCATCTTGCTGCACACAACTCTTTTGGATGATGAAAACTTTGCAAGACCTTCAGATCACTTGTACTCCACTTATCTCCATTTTTTGTGATAATACAAGTGAAATCAATATTTCAAAGAATCCTATCATGCATTCAAAGACCAACCACATACCTATCAAGTATCATTTTCTCCGGGAACAAGTGCTTGAACAAAAGGTTAGATTGGACTATGTTCCCTCTAAGGAGCAAGTTGCTGACATACTCACCAAACCACTACCCAGGGAGACATTTGAATACCTCATACAGAAGCTGGGGGTAGTTGATGCATCATCTTGCTATTGAATCTTGTCTATTTTAGAGAAAAGTGGTTGTACGCGAGTTTAATGAGGAGGATCCGTGTACATACGCCTGTTTATGAAGATACAGTCGCATATATGTTGGTTTAAAGAAAAACAATGGGCCAGCTTCAAGATGAAAGGAATCTGATATGGGTCTAACAGAGACCATCTGGCACAGGTTCAGGGGGAGAATATATATTCTTCTAATAAATCATTGTTGGCATTATCCAAGAAGAGCTTGGTTCAAGTACACAGCTGTTTTGGTTTCTGAAGGAACAGGTGCAGAGTGAGAACATGGTTGCTAATCTGAATGATGCTGATAGTAGTTATTGACAACTTTCATAGTCTTGTCTCTATATCATGTATATCTTTTATTATCAAGGTCATGTAATGGCCTATTTTGGTTTTCCCACTATGCCTGGGATGTATGATGTGATGTACTTGTTTTGTCATTTGTAAACTTCTGGTGTATTCCCACTTGGTTGGGAGATGGATGTATGTATGAGTCTTTGGTGATAGGAAGGTCATTTATAATGTATAAAGTCATGCTTCTTTTGTAGAACATATTCTTGCAGATTGTGCCTAAAGTCAGGGGGTGCTTGGACACCACAGCAGAGCAGAGAATTTAGCATGTATTCAGGGGAGCATAACCCTTTTCACTTGATGTCAAAGGGGGAGAATGTTTTTGAGTGACTTGGGGTTGCCATCAAGTCCAAAGGGGGAGATTGTTGGCATTATGGCACAGGTTTGGCATTATGGCATAGGTGTTGTCATCGATGGCAACTCACTCAAAGGGCAGATCACAGTTCAGGCTCTCATAATGAAAGAAAATGAGGTATATGTAGGTTCATCTTATCAAAATCACGTATACACGCGGGTGTACCGATCAAAAGGTACATATACGTATGCACGCACTTTCATGCATAGAAAAGCCCGTACATGTGGGAAAAATTATGGGTGGTCCATGGTATTTAGTCCGTCACATTTGAACCTATGGTTTTGGTCCTTGGTATTGCATCCAAAGTGTTGAACCCTGGTATTGAGTCCCTAGTATTGGATCTCTATGGTTTTGGACCATGGTGTGAGTAAGGCCTAAGTCTATAAAAAGGGAAGGAGATCATTTGGCAAGAGAGCATCTGAAGCATTGAATATTTTATGAAGAGCAAGATTGAGAATACTGTCATTGGGTTATGGTGCAGAACTAGATCTGAATCAAGGAGGAACCTGAGCGCAAGGAGAAGGATAAGTTCTTAAGGCGGTTTGAAGAGAAGTATCTTTGTGAAATCTTTGATCTGTTATATTTGGCACATAATGTGATCTATAAATATGATAATCTGGGTATAACTAATGTCTGAATAAGTAAAAAGATAAATTATATTTTATAGATCTGTATGCAGGTTCAGCGCAACATACGCACGTATACACGCTGGTTCGCTAACTTAAAACAACGTATACACTGGATGGCCTTGATACAGAAGCATATGCACGTAGGTTCCATATATTGAAGTAGTGTATATCTCATGAAATATGTTTTAGCTGCTTCTGTTTATTGCTACAGTATTCTGGGTTCAGGATTGGTGTTTGGTTACTAGTATTGTTTTCTGGTTACAGCATTCTGAGAAGTTATTGGTTGATTCAGTATTTGTTTGTACAAAGGAGGTTGGTTAATGCAGATATACTTGATGTTTGGTTGATATTCATGGATCCAGTGTGAAAATTTATGAAACGAGGTCCCTAGAAGGAAAGAGAAGCTTGTAGCCTTTTGTAGGTCAGCACCTACATACTAGTACCTCAGCGAGTACAAGAGCTAAGGGGGTAGAAGCTCCCTTCCAGGAGAAGCTGGAGAACAAGAGAAGGTTGTAGCCTTCTGCAGGTAGCAGCTTGCGTATTGGTATAAGACTGCACTAGTACAGAAACATTGTAAGAAGAAGTTTCTAATTGAAAGAAGATAGAGATGAATTGCAGCAGGTGGTTTTCACCCACATTGGGTTTCCACCTTATATCTTGTATTCTTATGTGTGATTTCCTGTTCTGTTTTACTGTTCCTGGTTACTGTTCATATGGTTTGATGCACAAATTAATGATCAACATCTGAAGAATAATTTAAATTACAAGTCTTCTCATATATGCCTGTTTCCTTAACTGAAGTTGCGTGCATATGCGGTATTTCCTAACTTAAGTATCGTATACAAATTTGATTGTGAAATGAAAAATAATTGACCAAATAATACTGATTCACCCCCCCTCTCAGTATTATTTCCAACACGTGCAGCTCCCCAACACAGGCAATGTAGTTTATAGTCTCATGCCTCCTTTCAGCTGCCTGGAGTGCTAAGACTATGCTTCCATAATGTTGTCATCTAGCTGGATCGCTGGTGTATGGCTTCAATCGGCTGCCATTCACCCGCCCTGGGAATGGTTCTCCATTCAATTTTACTAGTTGAACTGCTCCACCATTAGTAATCTCCTTGATGACATAGGGCCCCAGCCAATGCATACTAAATTTCCCTGGAAATTTATCAAACTTGTTGTCATATAACAAAACCAGATCATTTACCTTGAAGGTGCATAGTTTGATGTGCCGATCGTGACAAGCCTTTTCGTGATCCTTTTGAACCTGCTAATGGAATCCAGCTAGAAATCTATCTTCTTCAAGCTCTGTTAGCTGCATGAGCCTCTCCTCCAGGGCTCCGCAATCCATCGTTCCTATGAATGCCTCTATTCACAGACTAGGTACAATGTACTCCATCGACATCACAGCTTCCACACCATAAACCAGTCTAAACAACGTTTGTCTAGTCAACATTTTGTAACTCATTATATATGCCCATAGCACCACAGTATGCAAACATCCCAATCATTTCTTTGAGCATTGCAAACCTTCATGAGTGTGCTATCCAATATTTTATTAAACACCTCCACCTTCCCATCAGCTTGTGGATGATAGAGCATGCTCTTACGATGGTACACCTGAAACTCCTCCATCATCGCACTAATCATCTCATTGAAAAAGTGTGTACTACGATCACTCATTAGAATTTTTGGAAAACCAAACCTTGTCAGTACATACTCAAAGATAAATTTTGTGGCTATCATGCTCTTATAGTCTTTCACAAGCTATGCCTCCGCCCATCTAGGTAAATATTCAGTTGCGTGATGATTTACCATGCACCCCTATTCTTTCCTGGCAGCTGAATTGGTCCTACAAAGTCAATCACCCACTTCTTGAAGGGCTATAGTGATACCTACGGAATCACCAGCAACTCATCCCTGCGTGAGGGCCTGCTTGTCCTTTGGCATGCGTTGCATGCACCATAATATGCTTTTCAATCCTTATGTAAGGTTGGCCACCACAACCCAGCGTGTAGGATCTTCTGCGATGTTTCTTTTCCTCTATAATGACCTCTCGTGGCTCTGTCATGAGCCTCAGTGAGAATGTTGTTTCATTCAAAATCTGGCACATATTGTCACAATATTTCATCTGACCCCATTTTGTACAAGAGCCCTGCAATGACAGAAAAGTTTGTTGCATGCACCACTAGTTCCTTCTTATGTTGACTTGTATATCCTTCCTGAGTCGTGCTTGTTGTTAGGAAGTGTATAATATATTCAAAGTGACTATCTGCGATGTGTACTGCAAAGAGTTGCGCATTTGTTAGCCCTTCCTCCAAATTAGTATGTTCCTCTCCCATTTCGATCTGTGATAGGTGATCTGATCCAACATTCAAATGTCCTACTTTCACAATAGCTTCAAAATCATACTCCTGGAACAAAAATAGCCACCTACATATCTTTCCCCCTAGCACAGGCTTGTTGACCAGGTATTTCAACGCGGAATGGTCAGTATAAATCTTAAAGTGTCTGCCCAACAAATAGTACCTGAACTTCTGCAGCACATACACCATAGCTAAGCCTTCCTGCTCTGTTGTGGAATATTTTTTCTTCGCTTTGGATAGCTTCCTGCTTGCAAACTCTATAGGATGATCCAAGTCCCCTTTCCTACCTTGTGTCAATACTGCTCCCAACGCAATACATGACACGTCCACATGCACATGAAATTCCTTCTTCCAATCCGAGAAGACTAGGATTAGTGTGGTGACCATCATCTCCTTCGACACATCCAAGCTCTTCTATAATTCTCCATTCCAATAGAATGTAACATCCTTTTTTAATAATTTTTCCATTAGCACGGTAATATGGGCATAACTCTTTATGAATTTCCTATAGTATCTCATATGCCCCAATGTTTCGCGCAGCTGTTTCATAGTCCTTGTGATCTGGATTTAAATAGGAATGCAACAAATTACAAATATAACCATAAATATAGAGATGCAGCAGAAATAATACTCTATTTCATTAATGTAAAACACTGAATATGCTTATAGATAGAAATGGAAATAAACCAGCTAGGGCGATGGTAGCTTATCCCTGAGAAGAGATGTGGCAGCTACATGCCTCTGAACTATCTTACAATGAGGCTCTAAGACCTAATTTTTGATGAGAAATAATGGAATACCCTAAACATCCAAAACCTAACCCTAGGAGATGAAGCACCAAACTATGGGCCCTGTTTTGGGTAAATTGGAACATCAACTTCCCGGGGTCATAACTTTGGCATCTGATCTCCATTTGACACGCACAATACCTCGTTAGAAAGATCTAGCTAAGGACTACAACTTTTGGATGAGAAACATCAAGCCATGGAGCTATGCTACTTGCAATTTTCCAAAAAAAAAAAACGTCATTTAGGGCCTCAAAACGGCTCTGGAAGTTCAGGACCCGAAAAACTGCCAAAAATAGTAAATTGTGCTACAATTAAGGAAATCGAAAAAACTGAAAGAGACAGTTGTGTGGGTCCAAGTGGGATAGGTGGGTGGCCACCAACATCCACCTTGATCACCTTGGTACCTCAAAATTGATTATGACCGCAATATTAGCTAGGTCCACCATGAAGCCTATCTGCATACCACATGGCCCAGCAAGATCCAAAAAGGGACACAGAACAAAAATTTCTTCAGATTGAGCATGATATAGCATCTTTGACATGTATCTAGCATCAAATGTAAGCTTTCCGCATGGCGCTTCACTAGTCCAAACACTGACCAATCATAGAAGTATACTTCCATAAATATATGAATAAAATCCTTGAACACTGCGATGACTACGTGCGAAAAGATTGCTAGCGCATTATTCAGCCCAAAAGGCATAACTGTATACTAGAAGCATCCCCATTTAGTCACGAAGGTTATCTTACTTCTATCCTCCAGTGTGATATTGATTTGATGGTACGCAGAGAACCCATCAATGAACGAATACGCTTCTTGGCCACCAACATTATCCAGGGCCTCATCGGTGAACAGGGTTAGGAAGGGATCATGCACACAGGCATCATTCAACTTCTTGAGATCTACAAATATCCCTATTTCTTCCTTCTTCTTCTTTTCTTGAACCACTATTGGGCTTACCCAATTAGATTCTTCCATCGTTTCAATAATACCTGCCGCGAACATCTTATCTAACTCAACGCGAACCCTTTCCTTATACTTCGAATTGAGACAGTAAGTTCTTTGTTTCACAGGTTTCACATCTGGTTTTAGGGTGATCTTCATGACGCCCAGGTCTCCTATTATCCATTTCAGATCGGAAAACATCATGGGGAATATGTCTTGATATTCACAGAGCAGTTCAGAGACCTTATCTACTGTCGCGTTGTCCCAATAATCGCCAATATTTGCAAACTTTGGTTCTGCCTCCGTGCCAATGTTTGCCTACCTGGTCTTGAGTGACTCAGTTATGTCTGGGTTCTCTAGTTGTGGTCCTTTAACTCCACGGTGACCTTCAGTCTCCGAGATATTAATCCTTCTCAGGGCTTCATATTCTTCTTGTGTTGTTACATTGTAACACTCCAACGCGTGGCTCAACTGGGTAGTCCAATCAGGTTGAATCAAGTCTAGAAGATCCTGTAGTATCCCAAAGATGGTTGTCTTAACCTCCTACAAAAATTCATCAGTGGATTCAAATCCATCCTCAAAACTGAACATCATTAGAAATCCTTGACGTAAAACATCCCATTCCTCACTCCCATGACAGAGTTTTGTCTCCAAGTACCAATTTATTGGTATAACCTCCAAGGTATGACAAAACAGATGGACCCACTCCGGCTGAGGCTTCACTCCATATGCTTCAGTCCATTTGGCCAAATGATCACGCGGATCATTCCTCCCATCATACTTTTCTGTTAGTCATACCTTTGGGTGGCCAAAGCGTATCCTCATCATCCTTCTATTCAATCCTCGGAACTATCCTTGTGTGTACCCCACCATTTTGCAGGTGTAGTGTGTAGTGCCCAATATAATTCCTGGAAGTGATGCTTCTTGGGAACTTCCCTTTCGAATGCATCCAAAAAGTGATCAACGTCAGTTAGCCCATCATAGTGCGGTAGATTTTTTACCTTTGATGATACGCAACGCAACGACTTGGTCATCATATTACAGCACAACGTAGATACTTCATGTAGTTGGTTCTTCCAGTGCTCTAGTTCTGCATCCAAATCTAATGTGCAAGAGCTCTCACGGTCCCATGCAATACGTCTGTGTGCTGCCTGATTCACCCAATCCTGGTCTCGCCTCGTTATCTTATAAATCTAGTCCAAATCCTCATCACTTCCATAATCGTGGATTGGTTCTATATAGCACGGTCCTTCTATAAGATCTGGTGGAACCACTACCCAGAGTGATTTCTTCTCAAATATCATCTTCCGCTTCTTCAAGTTGATTACCTCATTCATGTTAGTGGCCCAATCGATCCCAAGGAGCGCGGGGTAGGGATTGTTGTCATCCACAATCTCTATTAATTCAAAATCCGCTAATGCCCTCATGCCTTCAATGTCAACTTTTACCCCCTGCAACCTTCCCATTGGGATGATTTTCTATTGATTCACCATCCTTAACTGGATCAGAGACCACTGGAGTGCAGGTCTCCCCATTCTTTCCCATGTTTGTTTCGGAAAAACATTTGCGTCGGACCCTAGATCGAAGGTAACTTGGTCCATTTCATATTCCCCTATCTGTGCGGTGAGTCTCATCTCACGTCCAGTCATTACCTTATGCTTACCAAGCATTCTGACTGCACGTGGTTCGCCAGTAGTGTTGTCCTTTCTAGCGCACCAATTAATCAGTTCCTACAATCCCTTCACAGTGTCATTATCGCGGAGGAGTTTCGTGTAGGTCTCCAAGAACGTGGTAATCGTGGATGGGTCCATTTCTTCAACCAGTTTCTCTTGACTTCTTGAGGTAGAGGCCTCATCGAAACTTTTCTTCACTTCCACAAATGTTTTATCACATTCCAGATCAAACCCGAACTCCTTTTCTAGTGCTTTGTGGACCCATTCGTCCTCTGCAGGCAGCTTCCCCTTATCCTCACTAGTCATCATGCCACTTCGCATCATAATTGTTACCTTAGGGTCTTCATCGCAAGGCTCAGCACTCATCATCTATAGGTTCTGAGTTGGTTATGGAGACTGCGGCCCTTTTTCACGAATCTTAGCCAACAATATAGGGCAATCTTCAATCACATGGTCAAACTAAGTACAATAGCGGCATGAAAATCGAGTTGGGTTTGGGCAGTCTCTCTCATAGTGTCCCAGTCCTCCATAATTATAACAAATAAGCTACCCTTGACCTCTACTAGGTCCTCCTCCACCTCGGCCTTAGCTGCGCCCTTGATACTCTCCTTGCACTCCTCCAGCGCCTTAGTCCAGAGGTCGCATTTCTACATGTCCATCATTAATTTGTAACTATGGAAACTGTGCTTGTCATGACCTACTGATTGACAAAAATTGCAGAAGAGTTGTTGTGTCATCTGTATGAATTTCTAAAGCAAATGGCAATTGTTGGTCGCATGTTTCATAGCTACCTGGCATATAGCACACCATAGCATGGGCCCTATACTTGGCCCTACTGCAACCTCCGGCCTTAAAGGCATTGGTCACCCTGCTATAACATAATTCACAAGGACTAGATAATGATCCTTGTCATGCCCTTGACCTTTGCATTTCAGGCACTAGACTTCTTCACATGCCTTTGGCTGAGCTGTTTTGTCTTTCTTCAGGCTGTGCATTTCAAGGCAAAGGTTCTGCAACTACGCGTGAATCTACTGAAACCCCATATTAGCATCCTACATTGGTGTCTCATGTAGTCTCATTGCGATTTCCAGAGCTTCTACCTAGGTCCCAATCTTTTGTTGTGATAACACAACCCTTAGGTGGGGCAGGAGCGAGGCCACAAACCATTCGTGGTGTTGCCCATCAGTTAGTTTCATGTTGGCTTCACAAATCATACACTTCAGTCTTTGATTCAAATCCCAGGGCATCTCCTTAGACTTCATCATGATCTCCTTGAAGCCCACAATGGATTGCGCTTGAGACTTAGGTCTACTAAATTCCTTATTCAGTGCAGCCTAGATATCTACCAATGTAGACGTCAGGTTATCAATACTATACTGAATGTACCATGTTAGTGTGCAGTCCTGCAAAGCACTAACCAAAGTTGATTCCTTCATTTGATCATCCATTATACCTTGAGCTTCCCATACAGCCTTCGTGATGAACCAAAAATGGTCTAGATCTTCATTTCCTATGCCCTTGAATATAGGTAGCTTTACGGAGTTTTCCATTTTGAACAGTGGTGGAGGTCGCAGTGGTGTGGGTGATGGGGTAAGTGGTGGAGGTGAGTGTTATCACTCAAGAAAAGAATATTTTAAATTTTGAACATCAATTTTCTTAAATTTGTCAAAGGGTTGGTGTCAATTTTGGGTCTAGTCTTTTCATCTTGTTTTAGAGTCTTGTTAAGAGTCTTGTTAGTATGTCAAATGGGGTCAATTCTTTGTTTTAGTCTATCATTGGTCTCATATCTCACATGAATATCATATGTTGAAACTCATTTCAAAGTTCATAGCGCAGAAACCCGGTCTAGGTGATCAGGGGAGTAGGGGGCTTAAGCCATGAACAATGGCGATCATTTAGCTATGAAAGGAAGACTATGTTTTTGAAATTACACGGCAGTTTAGTAGCGCACTACAAAACTACTGTAGCTGCATGTTACAATTCGGTTGATCAATTATGATTGACAAAGCGGCAAATCTTTTGAAAGGTTTTGTCATCACACATGTATATGGGATAGGCTTATAGCACATAAAGAATGTGGCACTCAAATAGATTGTTGGGTAATTAAATAAGATCAACATGGTTAATTGGTTCCGAAGATCTTTGAGGAAACCGAAAGCATAAAAACAGGGGCAGTTTCCTACTTCTCAGCAGCAGTAAAGAGATAAGACATTAAGGGCCAGCAGGCAGCCACAAACATCCACCACAACTAAATTAAAAGAGACCACTTGTCAAAGAACGAGAATTGATTGTAATTAATGCTATTACTAGCATGATATGGAGTTAGACTCCTATTTGCCTTAGGTTTCTAAAAAGTTTAGTTAGCAGTTTGTTACATTTAATAAGTAGTTAGAGTTTGAATAGGTGTCATAAGAAGTAGAATTCGAGTTCCCCTCATGTTGGAGGAGGAATCTCAGCCTTGTAAAAGAATTCTATATATAGGAGAAAGGGCAATGTACCAGGGGTTGGAAAATTTCAAAAAAAAATTGAAACTATTGTGCTATGTATATGACTCTGTTTTAGTAATACAAGACTTGGCTTTACTTCTCAGGAATCAGAAGGAGTTTACTGTTCAGAATGTTGTGTATCATCCTCTCTTTAGTATTTGCAGTGGTATAGATGTGTGATTACTTAGAAATCACTATTTGTGCTCTAATTTCCTTCACATATTTATAAACTGTGTTGTCCTGTATGTTTCTGGTGTATTCTGAATGGTTAAATTTTGTATGCCCTGACTTTTATGTAAGGTTGATATCATTGTTATACTGAAACGAATTTGACTCCATAAGCCCAATGGGTACTTTCTAGTTGTGTTTCCACCACTCATATTTTTACATTCATTTCATAAGAGTTAGCCATCTTAATCATAATCAAAGATCATTAATCCTTTGAGAGAGCCCTCTCAGGTTGGGGAGGCTAAGCCTCAGCCTAAAGTAGGTTTGAAATAGTTACTTAAGGTCTTCCTGGTCAGCAGCCTTCCAGGGTCAGATTTTGAGATAACAGTGAGGATGGAGGTAGTGTGGATGGATGGGATGATGATGGAGGCAGTGTAGGTATTCATGGGAACCCTTGTCTTATCAACTGAATAACGCTCAATAGAGAAGTTTTCACTGCTCCTTTGTCATCACTCAAAGGAGCTCAATCAGTGGGCTATACTTAGGAATTTTTCTTCCTCCATCCTTGAAAGACCTTCCACTTCCTCTAGCTCCAAACATCAAGGTAACTGCATGACCTGCTTTTCACACAAGAGCATCTTAATCCAAGTATTTAGTGATTTCAAATACTTACCTCACAGCCCCTTGAAGAAGCGGCACTCTGCTTCACTTTAGCTGACCGAAGTATCAACCACGAACTCTGTCACAAACCCTCCTATGATACAGTCGAGCAAAAGATCGACACTGTGTGCAATTTTATCTTTAGAGGCTTCCAATTTCCTTACTAACTCTGGGGTCCAGACAATTGGACTGTCAAGCCTCCACCTTCCCTGGTCATCTGCCAACTTCGCGATCCACTCGTATAATTCAACTGGGAAAGAACAGAAGAAGATTTCATGAATTTCTATGTACAAATATCTATATAACCACTATTCATTTGTCAATAGCGTATTCTTGTTCTCTTGCACCATGAATTCGTGGATGTTTCTATCCAACCAGTCTTCAATCTCCTTGTTAGTTGGATTCCAGTGATGCGACATCACACATCTCGTTATACAGATCCCAGTCCGGACAATGGAACCATTTGATGGATTCATGGGCCCTGACCCAAGTTCAACGTTAGTCAGTCAAGCAAATCCCTACACCACCGGCCCTTTTGGCATTAATCCATGGAGCGTGGACTGAAGTCTCACCTGTAGCAGTATGGGGGGATGCAGGAACCAAGTTTCCGCACCATGAGATGGTTGCGATGTTGATTTTATACCTTAACGCTTCCTTCGAATAGATCGATAAGCATTTAGGGCTTATCGATGTACTTCTCTATTAGTCTTTTAGAACTTCCACAAAGGTCTACTATCGTCCTTCGCATAACCCTAACAAGTGATCTCAGCACTTACGCGCCTTTGTAAATACTTTGTTGTATAGTTCTCTGAATTATCTTAAGTGTTCGCCAAACCTATCATGCAATTTAAATTATCGTTGCATAAACATATATCTCTACTTGTGTTCATATAACAGAGGAAAACATATAGGTTCGCGCATCAATTTAGCATTAAAACATAAACCCAATGCTTAACATAACATAATCGCATGCAATTGACTGAAATAAAATACATAGTAATTTCATAATACTCTTATTTATTGATAATCCAGATTTTCAATACAAACTCTGACCACCCTACGCACACAGCTGCAGGGGTCCATCCACTCTGCTGCAGACTTCTACCCTAGGCCTCTGCACACTCAGCTGCAAATCCTTCTTCCTACGCTAAGTCTCTCAGTCTTAGCCCCATTATAGACTCATCAATGACTCCCCTTCACTTCACCGAACTTACTTAGACTCCTCTTAAGACCTCCTTTTTATACAATCCCATGATCCGCGGACCAAGGGTAGATCTCATCGAGCTGACACAACCTATCTAGACTAAGGGTGGAAACCATTTTTCACTCTTTACATCCTCACGCTCCATGACCACAAAATGCAGAGACTTTACATTTCTTTATACAAAATTTAGGCCTTCTCCCTAAAACTTGGGTTTTTAACCCCAAAATTGACCCCAGGGGATCTGTTCCCAATAAGAGGATCAGGTGGAGCATGGATTTTAAGATCATAGATCTAGAAAGTGTGACACTTTTGGACAACAATGATGCAATGTTGAAACATGGTAGGTTGAAAACAACCAGCACTGAAAATATTTTGGTTGGTGGCATAGCTAGACATATGTACGCCACATGCTCCAGGATGGCATTCATTTAAAGATTTCTCGGCCTCTGATGAGGCTCATTATAGGATAAAATATATGGACTTTAATACACCTCCAAGCTTACTAAAATCAACTCTTCTCATAATGTTTTACATGTTTTAATTATATTTTGCTTAATGAGATGAGTAAAAGTAAGATGTTATGTCTAGTGGTCTAATGTGCATTGATTGCATGTTTTCGGGAGAAAAATATGGCTAATTAAGGTGGAGGAATGTGAATGAAACAAGGAGGAGAGATTATAGGAGATGGATATCGCTCATTAAATCCTCACTCACTCTAAGATCCGTCAATCATATCACACCAACTCGGAGTTGCAGGTAGCAGAGTCATGAGGATCATTGGCAGCCAAGCCAATGATAGTTAAGAACCAGTTAATCTTAGGATTGGGAGCCAAGCCTCCCTATATTTAAGGAAGTTGTTGGAAACTTCAGTTGTTTAAATAAAGAGGCTTAGAGCCTCATCAGGATTCATATTTTTTAGGCAAAATAGATAAGCATTTTCATGTTGTAGGATTGTGACCAAACACTCTTATGTATTTTTTGATATGTTAATAAAAATGAGCATTCCCTTGATCCAACACTAAGTTGAATTAGAGGGATGAAGCTCTTGGTTTAGGGCCCAACCCTAGTAGCAGAGGTTCCTCTTACTATACTTGTATTCTTACGTTATTTCATAGATTACTTGTTAAATTGATTTTGCCATTGTTACATTGTAAGTATTGGTGAATTTGATTAGTTTGCTTCCATTTGTGCATAGCTTTAACAATAGAATTAGAGAGATAAGGAAATATCAAAAAAGGCTGATAACAGGTGGATCTTACCTTATTCCTCCCTTCAGGGACCATGGTTTGAGGAAAAACTCCCATTCATCCCAAAAAGATAGAATTTTGGTTTCTTATGAAACTTAGGGATTTTTTGCTAATTAGGACATCATCTTTTAGTAATATAAGATAGGTTGTAGTTGTCATTTCTGATATCTTAAGTTCTATATTATATTTTATGTTTATTTCATAATTGGTTTCAAGAATTTCCATGCATGAACTTGGCAAATAAATGATGCAATTTTTTTTCCTTATATTGTTGTAAACCCTTCTTGTTTTGAAATGATTTATGAATAAATGCCAACAATGATGTGTATGTTGCAGGAGTTTCAATGTTGCAGGAAGACCTCATATCATCAGCCTCAGCCAAAACATACCCACCCATTATCACCAAAGGCCACTAAGTTCTCAATTCGAATTATCATTTCACAAGGACAACTTGCCATGCCTGTTGAGCAAATCCAACCATCATAGATCTTTGGTTTGAGTTCTGAGTGAGTTCCAACAACTTCCTTGCCTTATTCCTTCCATCACTCACCTTCCCTAAGATCCATACAACTGTCAAAATCACTTCTTATGCTTTCGCCTTGTTCCTGTAGGAAAATAGGGGATCTTGTAGGTGAAGTAGGACATCCTGTAGGAAAACCTGTAGTGGCCTGTTTTGAGCCTGATTTGTGAAAAATGCATCACAAAAGCTAGGAGAAGACCCCTTCTAGCCTCCCAAGCCATTTTACCCATCACACTTATCTTGCTCCATTCCTATCCCACCTTCCATGCAACCAATAAGGATTAGCATTCATGTTTTCACAAAAAGACAAAAATAAAAATGTTGTTATGCTTATTCATGTGCGCAGTGGATAATGCTTGTTTAGATCATATTTCATGCTTAGGTTAGTTAGGGTTTTACATGTGTTAAAGTAGAATTATTTTGAAGCAAGGTATCTTAACAAATAGCTAAATGAGTTATGTGTTTCAGGCATCTATTTCAGTCTTTCGTTAGTCCAGTAGGTAGCATTTCAATCCTCTCAATTAGGGTACAATTATCCTTTTTCAATTGGTAATCAAACTTCTTCTAAATCAATAGAAGGCTGGTTTGAGAAATCCTAGTGGTCTATCACCCCAACTCACCAGTGACAAAGAGTGGACCTATTACATCTATTTGTGTATACAACACTATCACCTCCAAGTTTGTATGAACCTTGGGTTGATGAAGTAAAGTTGGTATCCCCAAGAGTTGTAGCATTCTTGCTACAATACTGGTGCTCATCACTTTTTGGCTCTGTTTTCAGGGAGGTGTCTGAGTAGATGTGATTTCTTCTTTCTTTCTTCCATTTCTTATCTCTTTCATTTTGTTATTAGTTTCATTTTTGCGAAGTATTTTTAATTTGGTTTGCTTTCCTTTCCATTCTACAAGTGGTTTCATTCAGCAATTAGTTTCAATTTAGTTTGTCTTTTCAATTTTCTGATTAGTCTTAAAGCTTGAAAAACAAAATAGAAACACTTCTTTCATGCCTCGTAGGAATACGGATAACTTAGGAAAGTTTCTACCAAATACCCCCACCACTTCAAACAACCAACCTTCCCTCTTCTTTGGTGGTTGTGAATTAGAGGACCCCTTAGGCGAACAACCAGATATTTTTGAAGATCCTATAGGGGAAGAAGAAGAACCCATTCCAACTAACATAATGGCTAAAAAGAGAAATGAAAGGGAAGATAGAGAAAGAAATGAGGGTGCTTTTCCCATCAGGGAAACCAATGGGGATGCCAAGATGAAAAACATAATCCCCTCTGCTCTTCCTCACTTCCATGGCCTGACCTTAGAAGATCCAGATACTTTCTTGTTTGAATTTGTCATCATATGCAGAACATATGATTACACCACTGATGATTAGAAGTTGAAATTATTACCATCCACTCTCAAGGATGTAGCTCTACGCTGGTTCATGGGTTTACTTAGGGATAATATCAGCGTCTGGGCTTAGATGAAGCAAGCTTTCAACAACAAGTATAGGGAATACTGTAGGTTCAAAGACACCAAAGAGGAAAATTTTAGAATGACCTTGGGGCATGATGAGTCCTTAGAGGATTATGAGGAAAGATTCTAGCTTAGCTATAAAAGGGTCGAGTGCACACTTGATCCTAAGTCACTTAAGCTAATGCTACTCAGGTGAATCAAGGAAGATCTCCTGGATAGCCTAAACTTGCTATCAGGAGGGGACATCTACTAGCTACCCTATGAGGATATCAAGACCATTTTTAAGAACCATTATAGGGAAGCTAGAAAAAGAGGTAGGTTTAGTTAAACAATGGCCGGCTCATCCTCTTCCAACAAATCTTTAAAAAGTGAAATTGGAAACATGTTGGAAGATTTTAAGAGTGAAATGTTGCAAACCCTTTCCCTGCAAATGGACACTATGCAAATCAAGAGGAAGCAAGAGGAAGCAGAGAGAACATTAGCCATATTTTGCCCTAGATGCACAAGGAGGCACCCTAGGAATGAATGTCCATTAAACCTTATAGAAATCTACTCAGTCTGTGAAGAAAACCACTCCACAGACAAGTTCCCTTCTCTACCTGCAGTAAAAGTTGTGTATCAGGGAACTAAAGGGGTGACTAAACATCCTTGTTGCATAAATCAAAGGAGGCTTCATGGGCCTCAACCATACCAACAGGGCATGAATGGGTCATCCTATGCATATTACAACCCTAACCAAAACACATCCATTCCATCTTGGGCCCCCCATGCTCATCCCTCCTCATCTACACCTTCTCCCTAGTCTTTTGCACCTCAATACCATTCCCATCCGACCAACCAGCCATTTCAACCATATACTCCTCCAAAACCTCAATGTAATGCACCACCCCAGTGGTGGAGGCCCCCATACAACAATACTCCAGATTTATTACCTTCACCTCCATCTCAACCACAATTTTTACACCCTACTCCACCTAAACAACCTTAGATGCTTTCCCAACCAAACCCGAACCCGTACAACAGAGAGGCACAACAGGTCTATAGTGGAGAGACTTCCTACACCAATTATGTTGTGAAAGTTTAGGAAATCAACCTTAGGTCTAAGAGAGTGCTCCCAGATAGCAAACCTCCATCTCCACCTAGGGAGAGTGAGGAGGAAGGAGAGGAAAGTATGCCTAGAGTGAATCGACCACCCTTTCCTGAAAGATTAACTCATCTAGTCCAACATACCCCAGAAGAGAATGAACTTTTGGGTGAATTGAAAAATCTATGTGTCAAAATCCCACTTCTCCAAGCTATTAAATATGTACCTATTTACAACAAGATGATTAAAGAGAGGTGTTTCAAACATCCAAGGAGGCGAAAAAGAGACACCCCTACCATTAATGTCATGGGACAGCTGTCCGACTTAATGTTGGGGTGTGTAATTTTCCCAAAGTATTTAGACCCTAGGAGCCCTATAGTAGATGTACACATCAAAGGCACCATTATACCCCATACCTTGATTGATCTTGGGGCTTACATTAATGTAATGACTAAGGACACCATGGTCAAGTTGAATCTCTAGGGTTCATGAAGAAAGACCACGACAATCTTGCAGCTTGCAAACCGGTCCATAGTGGCCCCTGAGGGGATTATTGAGGATGTGATGGTATCCATTGACTCTTGGGAGTGCCCTATAGACTTCTTAGTTCTCTAGCCTAAGACCAAATTTAATGCTTATCCTCTCATACTTGGGAGGCCTTTGTTAGCCACTATTGATGCCTACATAAGCTGCAGGGCTGGAAACATGACTATCAAAAATGAGCATCTATCTAAGCAGTTGGTCATGTACCCTCCTTCTCAGCCATCTTTAGAACATGACTTACCTTTATGGCTAGAGTAGGAGGAAGAGGATGAAGTCTACTCCTCCCAACTCTATACCCTAGAAATTGCCATAGGAGGAGGACAACCTAATGAAGATGATTTGATTGAACACATCCCCCAAAATCCAATTCCCAACACCATGTCTCTAGAGGAAGTAGTGAAGGAAACCAATAATAACCATCAGATTGATATATGCTTAACTCAAACCCTACTAGTGTCAAGACAACAGAATTCGACCCTAAAAGAACACTGAAAATCAACCCCTCTCTCTCTGTACACCAAGAAGAAGAGTTATGTAATATGCTAAGAGAGCATTTGGATGCCTTTGCCTGGAGTTACAAATAAATGAAGCAATTTCACCCCTTGGTGTGTACTCACCACATTTATATCAAAGAAGGTTGCAAACCAGTCTGACAACCCCAAAGGAGAATGAATCCAATTCACAAGGATATAGTCAAAGAAGAGTTGCAAAAGTTGTTGGATGTAGGATTCACTTACCCTATCTTAGATAATGAGTGGGTGTCTCTTTTGGTGTTGGTTCCAAAGAAAAATGGAAAGTGGAGGATTTGTGTTGATTACGGAGAGTTAAACAAAGCAACAAAGAAGGACCATTTTCCTCTACCTTTCATTGACCAAGTGTTAGATGGTTTGGCAGGGAGAAAGTTTTTCTCTTTCTTAGATGGGTTTAGTGGGTACAATCAAATCCAGCTTAGCCCAGAGGACTAAGATAAAACCACCTTCACCTATCCTTGGGGTAATTTCGCTTATAGGGTCCTTCCTTTTGGTCTATGTAATGCCCCTGTCACTTTCTAGAGGGCAATCCTGAGTATCTTTGCAGAGCTAGTCCATGATGCAGTAGAAATATATATGGATGACTTTACACCCAATGGGTGTGATGTATAGGAGACTCTTTCTAACTTGGGTAAGGTTCTGAATAAATGCATTGAAATGAACTTATCCCTTAGTCCCGAAAAATGTGAGTTCTTGATGACTGCAAGGATTGTCCTAGGTCACTCAATATCCCAGGAAGGATTGCAAGTAGACCCAAATAAGATATCCATCATCAAAAG
Source organism: Pinus tabuliformis (assembly GCA_031772625.1). Classification (NCBI taxonomy): domain Eukaryota; kingdom Viridiplantae; phylum Streptophyta; class Pinopsida; order Pinales; family Pinaceae; genus Pinus; species Pinus tabuliformis. Next base: position 657,491,187 of record CM062815.1, read on the forward strand.
GGTCTCGACTCTACAAAAATAGAGGGATGTCAGAAGTTTTTTAGGTTTAGCCAGATACTATAGGAGATTTATAAAAGATTTCAACGAGTTAGCTTCTCCATTATTTTGGTTATTGGCCAAAGAATCCAAATTTTTATGGTCAGAAAGCTGAGCCTTGGACACCCTAAAGCACAAGTTTACTATTGCTCCTATTCTCCGAGGCCCAAATCGGTCTCTCCCTTTTCATATCCATGCCGATTCCTCTCACATAGCTATAGGAGTAGCGCTAGGCCAGATAGACGACAAGTTACCTTATGTCATTTAATTCAGCAGTAAGAATTGGTCGAAAGCCAAGATAAAATACACAGTGGTTGAAAAAGAGCTCCTAGCTATCATGCATCCATTGAATAAATTTAGGCATTACATTACTGGTTAACAAAAAATTGTGCATACTCGCCATGTTGTGATTGAAGACTTGATGAATAAACCTGATGTAAATGCCCAAATTATTAGATGGTTACTTTTATTGCAACAATTTGATTTAACTATTATTGATAACCATGGCAAGGAGAATGTTGTTGCATGTTTTTTATCCAGACTGACTTTTCCTCGAGGGGAGGATGGAATGGTTGATGATCATTTACCAGATGAACATTTATTTTCCATTTCATCTCTCTCTCTATGGTTTTATGACATAGAAAACTACATGGTGTCGATGTTGGGTTGTGTTATATTATTTCCATGACTAGCTCATGTAATTACCTGGGGGTTAGAGGGGGGAGCTCACAAGGGGTTTGATGGGTACCCGTAACCCCACTTTACGGGGTCTGGGGCAGGGCCCTAGAAAAGTTTGGTTTTGGACACTATGTTAGGTTGGGTGGACCCACCTATGGTTTGGTGCATGATTTTCACACATGGTTTTTGACGCGAGGGTTTTCAGTCCATGGTTTTGGACACGATGGTTTTTCGGTCCATGGTATTGGATGTTTCAGCATGTATAAATATGTATTGTAACATTGAAAGGAATATAATGAAAAATCAACCCGGTAGTCCTGGTTTTGGGATCTAGGGGAAACTCTCTATGTATATGTGTTTTATGTGTTATGCTCTTGCATTTTTTATTTTCTATGTTTTAGAATTCTTATGCAAGTAATTTCTATACGGGGTTAAAACCTACATTTGGTATCAGAGCTGTTTTGGCTTCAAGTGGATGCCTTTGTTGTTGAGGGGTTTTGCTCGGGCCTATGGTAGACCCTATTCAGTGGGAGATCTGCGAGATTGATTCTGTTGGTGAAAGAAGATGGCGAGTAGTGGAAAGATAGAGATCGAGAAATTTAATGGTCAGAGTTTTGAGTTGTGGAAACTAAAGATGGACGATCTGTTGGTGGATAAAGATCAGTGGATTGCGGTAGATCTAGGTACTAAACCAACGGGAGTGTCCAATGAAGAATGGAAGAAGTTGAATCAGAAGGAAAAAAGTACAATACGATTGTGTGTCTCAGATTCAGTATTGTTGAATGTATTAGGGGAAGCTCCAGTGAAGGCTTTGTGGGACAAGTTAGGGACTTTGTACCAATCTAAGTCTCTGGTGAATAAACTATTCTTGCAAAAAAAGTTGTATAACCTGAGGATGAAAGATGGAGACTCGGTGATAGAGAATCTAAACGCATTTAATACTGTGGTAAGTCGGTTAGCATCTGTTGATATTAAAATTTTAGATGAAGATAAGTGCATCAGTTTGTTGTGTTCTCTACTAGATTCGTGGGATGGTCTGGTTATTGCAATAGGTAGCAATGCAACTGCCTTGTAGTTTGATGAAATAGTCTCAGCCTTGCTGACGAAGGAGATTAGACGGAAAAATATGGAGAGCCAGAATGGTGATGCCTTGTCTGTATGAGGAAGGTCCCAGAATAGAAACAAAAATAAGTCATCGAGTGGGAGATCTAAATCTAGAGGGAGATCTAAATCTCTAGGAAAACTTGTAAAGGTGGTGTGCTAGAAATGCAGAAAGGAAGGACACTTCAAAAGGGACTGTAAATCTAAAGCTCCTGATAAAGGAAAGCAATCTGATGATGCTCCTTCTGTAGAGGTGAAAATCACCTCAGATGAAGGTGGGGATGTGTATTTGGCTTCTTCAACTACACATGTAGATCATGAGGCATGGTTGATTGACTCAGGTGCATCCTTTCACCTCACTCCCGATAAAAAGTGGTTCTGCGAGTACGAGAAATACAATGGTGGTGATTTCTTCTTGGGGGATGACAAGAAGGCTAGAATCATTGGTCGAAGAAAAGTAAAGTTGAAGTTGCAAGGTGGAAGGGTTAGAACACTTCCAGGTGTTTTGCATATTCCTACATTGGCCAGAAATTTGATTTCTGTAAGAAAGTTGGATGGTGCAGGTGTAAAAACAGTGTTCGAGAAGGATACCTGCAAGATGTTTTGGGGAGCACTGGTATTGATGCGGGGAGTTTGGACTAGAACTCTGTACAAGCTGCAAGGTAGCACTGTTGTTGATGGGTGCAACAGTTCTGTGGTTCCTGAAATTGGAGTAGAAAATCTAGTGGTCTCTGGAGAGAAGACCATGCTGTGGCATCAAAGGCTTGGACATATTGGAGAGAAGTGCCTTCGAATACTTCATGATAAAGGTATGGTAGAAGGTATTAGTAATAGCTCTCTAGACTTTTATTTCTGTGAAAATTGTGTATATGGGAAGTAGAATGGGGTGAATTTCCCCTCTGGTGGTAAGAGGGCGAAACAGATATTAGAGCTTGTGCACAGTGATGTGTTTGGACCTGTGAAGGTTCCATCACTAGGTAAATCTGTGTACTATGTATCATTTATAGATGACTTCTCAAGGAATACATGGGTATATTTCCTTAAGAAGAAATCTAAAGTCTTTGACAGGTTTAAAGAATTTAAGGCTCTGGTGGAAAACCAGACAGAGAAGAAGATAAAGGTGCCGAGGACAGATAATGGTGGAGAGTTTTGCAGTAAGGAACTTGAAGAATTCTGTAAGAAGTGTGGTATAGAACGGTAGAAGACTACTCCATATACACCTCAACAAAATGGAGCTACAGAAAGAATGAATAAGACGTTGATGGAAAGGGCAAGAAGCATGCTTAGTGGTGTTGGGTTAGGACAGGAATTTTGGGTAGAGGTGGTGGATACTGCATGTTACTTTGTCAACAATTCACCTTCATCAGCATTGGAGGATAAGACTCCACAAGAGGTATGGACTGGTAAGAAACCCTCTCCTTCACATCTGAGGGTATTTGGATGTGATGCATATGTACATGTTCTAAAGGAGAAACGAACCAAGTTGGATAGTAAATCTGAAAAGTTCATCTTTATTGGGTATAAGGATGGTTTAAAGGGTTATAAGCTTTGGAACCCAGTCACATGGAAGGTTTTGTACAACCAAGATGTGGTGTTCAGAGAGGTAAAAGATGTTATTAAACATGAATTCCAACCAAAGGAACCTGAGAAGATAAAGTTTAAGCTTAAGGAGGAAGAATCAGACTCTACAGTAGAGGAGGAATCAGAAGATGAAGAGCCAAAAACTCCAGCTGTGAGAAGATCAGTTCGAGAAAGAAGGCAGCCAAAAAGGTATAGTCCATCTGCTTTTTGTTCAAATTTCGCTTTGCTTGTTACTGATGATGATCCTAGAACTGTGAAGGAAGCAGTGGATTCAGAGGATGGAAAACTCTGGAAAGAGGCCATGGTTGATGAAATGGAATATTTGCACAAAAATGAGGCTTGGGATCTGGTGGAGTTTCCGGCTAGAAGGAAATCCATTGGTAGAAAATGGGTGTTCAAAAGGAAGAAAAATGCAGAAGGAAAAGTGGAGAAATACAAAGCTCGGTTGGTAGAAAAAGGTTATTCCCAGTTGCCAGGAATTGATTTTGGTGATATTTTTTCTCCTATTGCCAAGGTAACTTCTATTAGGTTACTTTTATCTGTTGTTGCTACTTTTGATTTTGAGGTAGAACAGATGGATGTGAAGACATCATTTCTTCATGGGGATCTGGAAGAGGATATCTACATGAAGCAGCTTGAAGGCTTTGCGGTGAAGGGTAAGAAAGAACTGGTATGTAAGTTAAAGAAGTCTCTGTATGGGTTAAAACAATCACCAAGGATGTGGTATCAAAAATTTGATACCTTTATACGGGGACTTGGCTTCACCAGATGCAAAGTAGATCACTATGTGTATTTTAAATTAATTGGTGACCGTGTTATTTATCTGGTCTTGTATGTGGATGATATGTTGCTGGTTGGAAATGACAAAGAAATTATCCATGATTTGAAGACCCAATTTTCCTCCAAGTTCGACATGAAAGATCTTGGTGCTGCAAACTATATTTTGGGCATGGAAATTAAAAGAGATCATACAAAGAGGAAGCCCTGGTTAAACCAGAGGAACTATGTCGAGACAATATTGCAAAGGTTTAATATGCGGGATAGTAAAATTGTGAAGATTCCTATTCCTGTAGGTGTGAGGTTATCTGCTGAACAGTGTCCCAAGACACAAGAAGAGGAAGATGATATGTCATGTGTTCCATATGAAAGTGTAGTCAGTAGCCTAATGTATGCAATGGTCTATACTAGACCAGGAATTGCACATGCAGTGGGAGTATTGAGCAGGTTTATGTCAAAACCAAGGAAGGAGCATTGGACAGCAGTGAAGCAAGTTTTCAGGTATTTGCGTGGCACTAGCAATTATGGTTTGTGCTACCAAGGAAGACCAGGATTGGACAGAGTGTTGGATATTCATGGCTTTGTTGATGCAGACTGGGCTAGAGATCTAGATCAGAGAAGATCTACAAGTGGGTATGTGTTTAACCTATTTGGAGGTGCAGCCAATTGGATGAGTAAGAAACAATCTATAATGGCACTATCAACTACAGAGGAAGAATACATTGTAGCCACTCATGCAAGCAAGGAAGCAATTTGGTTGCAGAGATTGTGTTCAAGTATGTGGTTAGTACATGAATCTATAAGGATAGACTGTGACAGCCAAAGTGCAATTTTCTTGGCAAAGAACCCTGCATATCATTCAAAGACAAAGCACATTGATGTTCAACATCACATTGTGAGGGATATGATAGAAGATAAAAAGGTGTTGCTGGTAAAGGTGGACACTTTGAAGAATACTGAAGATGCATTGACAAAATCTGTGAGCTCTGAGAAGTTCTCTTGGTGTAGAGAAACAATGGGCATTGTAGGGCTGGATAAATGACTAAGCTCTCTTGTGGCTCCCTGTGGAAAGAAAACAATAAGGGGGAGAATGTTGGGTTGTGTTATATTCTTTCCACGACTAGCCCATGTAGTTACCCAGGGGTTAGAGGGTGGGAGGTCACAGGGGGTTTGAGGGGTACTTGTAACCCCACTTTATGGGGTTCGGGGCAGTGCCCCAGAAAATTTTGGTTTTGGACCCTATGTTAGGTTGGGCGGACCCACCTATGGTTTTGTGCATGATTTTCGCACATGGTTTTCGATGCAATGGTTTTTGGTCCATGGTATTGGATGCTTCGGCATGTATAAATATGTATTGTAACATTGAAAGGAATATAATGAAAAATCAAGTTGGTAGTCCCGATTTTGGATCCAGGGGAAAATCTCTGTGTATGTGTTTTATGTGTTATGCTCTCGCATTGTTTATTTTATGTATTTTAGAATTCGTATGCAGGTAATTTCTGTACGGGGTTAAAACCTACATTCTGCACAATTTCCCACAAATTTGTCCTCCAAGGAAAAGAGAAAAATCATAAGAAAGAGCACCTCGTTCACTTGGATTTGAGGCAATATCTTCATGCTAGTTCCAGATCAAATTCTGTGGAGATGTGTCACGGAGGAGGAAGTCTTCAACATCCTTTTGGCCTGTCATGATGGGACTTGTGGAGGTCACTTTGCAACCAAAAGAACAATATTCAAGGTACTACAAGCTGGTTATTACTGACCCAATCTCCACCAAGATGTGAGGAGGTATACCAGCCATTGTGATCGATGCCAAAGGATGGGGAAACCTGCCGTAAGGGATGAGATGCTTTTGCAACCTCAAGTGACTTTCGAGCCATTTGAAAAGGGAGAATGTGTTTTATAAGTTTGGGTACCCTAGATAATTGGTCACTGATCAAGGCAGTCAATTTACATCTCATATGATTGAAAATATGTTAAGCCAGAAGAAGATCAAACACAGAACATCTACCCCTTACCACCCACAGGCTAATGGGAAAGTGGAAGTAAACAAAAAAGCATTGGAAGGCATTCTGAACAAGGTGATTAGAAACAATAGAAAGGATTGGGCAGACAGATTAGCTGAGGCCACTAGGGCCTACAATACCACCGGGAAGACCACCACTAGCTTCACTCCTTATGAGCTAGTCTGTGGGAAGAAAGCCTTGATGTCCATTGAATTTGAATACAACACCTTAAGAATGGAAGCACAACTGGATCTAGAAATCACCAGGGCACAACAAGAAAGATTTCTCTAGCTAAAGGGGTTAGATGAATTGAGTATGCAGGCCCTTCTACACATAGAGGTGACTCAAGTTCAAAGGAAAATATGGCATGACAAGAATATAAAAGACAAACAGTTTCAAGAAGATGATTGGGCTTTGTTGTATTATTCTTGCTACAAGGATTTTAAGGGCAAGTTAAGGAATAGATGGTTAGGACCTTATGTAATAGGAAAGTGTCATGATAATGGTGTTGTGCAGATAAGAACCATTGATGCATAGCATATCCCTTTGCTTTTCAATGTGTATAGATTAAAAATCTACAAGAAGCCCTTATCGAGGAAAGAATTCATCAATACATCAGCAAGACAGTGACGGTGATAGAGCAAGTCTCAACTTCCACCCCACCAAGGCCCTGAAGAAAAAGAAAAAAAAAAAAAAAAAAAAAAAAAAAAAGAAAAAAAAAAAGAAAGAAAAAAAGAAAAAAATAAAGAAAAATAAAGAGAAAAATAAAGAGACTCAGGTGAAAACCTCCATGAGGAACCTGAGTCCCATTGTTGGGTTGAAAACCTCTTAAGGCAGCCCAAGGGTGTTAAAAAAAGGCCGGGGGGGGGGGGAATAAAAATATCTCTAGGTGAAAACCTCTTTTGAAGAACCTATCATAGGAAACTAGGATGGAAACCTCCTTGGGGGTAGACTAATTGTTTTTTAAAAAAAAATTAAAAAGAGAAAAAAAGAGAAAAGATACGAAAGATGAAAAATCTATTTTGCAGGTTTGCAAGAAGAGGATAAGCACAACATGAGGAGGACAACAAGACCTACAAAAGCCATGTTTTAATTCACCCATCTCATATCCTCCATTATTCACCTAGACTTCCATATATAAACCACTCCAACTCATTTCACACAAACTCTGTGTTTTCTACAGGATTCCCTATAATCCTACAGGAGTTTCCTATAGAAATAATAGGAGACCTTGAAAATCACAAGAAGAGAAGACCAAGAGAAAAGTGATGACACAAGCCTGTGTCTGAATGAAAAAAAAATCCATTCACCTCACCACACCATAGCGAATACCTTTCATCACCATGTCACCCCTGCATCCATTAGAGAAATCAATTCAAAAAAAAAAGATTAAAAAAAAGGAAGAGAAGAAAAACACAGAAAAGAGAGAAAAAAGGAAAGAGGAACCATACCCAATGGCAACATCCCTCACCTACCATTCCATACCACCCTTCTACACTCATTCCAACATGCCTTCTACTTCAGAGCTGAGAAAAATGTGAAACTTTAAGGGAGAGGCAACTACAAGACATCCTGTAGACATCGTGTAGGAAATCATATAGCAGCCTATCTCACAAAAGAAACTACAAAGACTGCAACCACATTCAGCACAAGGACTGCAAGGATGAGAAAGCTCATCTAGAGCTCAATAGCAACAGGAAGATCACCAGCAACAAGGTCCAACACTTGCACATCAAAAGGAACAAAGCATCAAAAGAGGAAATAGACGGTGAAAATATGCAGATTGAAAAGCATAGCAAAGAAGCACCACTTTCCAGCATGCATCATCAATGAAGCCAATCTGACAGTGCCTCCTAAAGATGGGCATAAACACTTGATCTTGAACCAACAATTGATCTTGAACCAACATTTTACTTTTTCTTACTTTTCTTACTTTACTTTTTTCTTACTTTTTTTACTTTTTTTTAACTCCAAGGGGTTGTATGACTTTTTGGGTCATCTTACTCATGCTCTCTCATAAGTACAATATGATTAAAAATGTAGGAATAATACGAGGGTTTATTTTATAAGTAAAGGTGACCAATTAACATGGCCACCTTTGGCCAGTCAACGAGAAGAAAAGAGTTAGACCACTCCACACGTGGAAAAGGTAAAATCAAAAGAAAAATGGAATGAATCCAAAAATGGTTAAGGTATGGAGGATAGGAGTGGGAGATGATTACGAGGTAAGGTGAAATGATGGACTGATAGTGGGACCAACGGTCCAAAAGGAGGTGCTCGTACTCGGCTAGCCAGCACACCACCCCACACGATCATCCATAAATAGAAATAAAACATTGATTCCCATATGAAGAAATCAAAGGCAACTTCGAGTATTCATCAAACGAAGACGATTCTCTCGACATTCCTGAAATAGCACCTACAGGAAATAGTCAACATCTACAACAAGCAGGAAACTGTTGAAGCCCCGAAAATCGGGTCGACAACAAGGGGGATACCCACCCGGTTCGGACCTTAGTTGGCAGCTCCTTATCCGTTTGGTATAGCGGGTCCGACTGGGGATAATGGGACTAGTTTCCCAATCTAAGGGGTGTGTGTGTGTGTAGAGTTGGATGATGCTGATCTAGGAGTACTTAAAGCTAATTTAATTCAAACTTCTAAACTAACTCTATGCTATTGCAATCTAATGAGAAACATCACATCTAATCTATGCTAACCCGGGGTGTATTTCTTCTATTATGCGATCTAAAGAGATTTCGAACAATAACTGGTAATAAAGATCATTCAGCTATCATAAGAATAGAAATCAATTAAGATAAACCACTATGCATAAAAAGTTAAGCAAAACAGTTGTGAACAGCATATCGCATAATAAGTTATTCATATATCAAACACAAATAAATGACTCCACCGTACAAAAGTGCCGAATGGTAACCCACACATTCATGCATTAACATATAAACAACTAAAAACTGTATATCACTTTAATAATATAAGCAGAAATGGTCAAGAGATAAAAGTACCATTTATGACTGGTTCCACTGATAAGCTTCAAACAACAACGATTTATCTCTACTTGTTCTAACATCTACTAAGAGTACAAAAGTGCAACATCAGTAGCAGATATCAAATGCAAACATTGATAAATCTCGATCCATCCATTCATCAAAAACCCCCTCCGAGGGTGCAAAAGTGCATGTTCTGAGGACAATTTTTTGACAAATTTTTGGACCCTTCTCCAAATGCCTGAGAAGGGTTTAAATACTGCTAACTAATTAATCTTAATTACATAAATTTAGGACACGGTTTTAAATGACCGCCCTTCTACTAAAGCAAAATTATTTCTAAAAATTGAATCTAATTCCTAACCATTTCTGTATTTGCTCCTTAGTGCTATGAGCATGCAACATTTTCCTGGGAAGAGTCGGTTGGTCATCTTTTCCTTTCGTTTGAGCTACAAAAATAGAAATAACAAGCGCTGGCACCACTTTCTTGTAAACTAGAAGATATTTTCGAAAATCTTCGTCTGGCTTGGTGTATTCACTGTGTGTATACTTGGTAATAACCCAAATTTCTCTCAAACTAATTCTGCTTTTGCTATTTCGGTTTCCGGTCTTGCGAATGACTGAATAAGTTAGGGACTTTGCTCTCTGAACAATTTTCTGTATTGAAAACTGCCTCCGTTCTTTGTTCCATGCTTTTTTGGTGCGTTTTCCCTCTTTAGCGCCTTTTTCTTTTTGCTTTACCCAGTGTAAGCTTCAGGATCTTTTGTAAACATGCTGCTTTTGTGCGCCTTTGACTCTGAGTTTTGGATGGCCTATTGACATCAGTATCTGTTGAGTGATACTCTGGAATCTGTGGTCCTGTTGCATGCGGCATCCATTTGTGAAGGCATCTCTTCTCTGTTCTCCGAGCATTGACGCTTTCCCCTTTTCCTTAGATGTTTCCTGCACATTGCTTTATGTTATTTGATGTCTTACAGTTTACGCAAAGGAAAAGAGTAATGATGAAAAGATTGACATGAAAGCTTTAAGCTCTAATGAATGCATAATCATGACACCCATAATGAACTGACTCTTCGAAAAACACAACACAATCCTTCTTGGATACTTTGGCGTACAATCATTAATTTCTTTTAAGGCGCGCACCTAATTTTGGTCTACAGCTGTCCTTGAATACTGTGCCGAGGAAATTTTGCGATGGGTGATTTCTACGACTCGCATCGCAGTATCAAGGATTGCATCGTCAAGATGTGTCATCACAGGAATTGATGATCGCATTCATCGCAGATCGCAACATCGCAGATCGCAATATCGCAGATCGCGATATCGCAAGTCGCGAATCGCAAATCGTGCTTAGTCATCCAATCATTGTGTGCTGCTTATGCGATGTTGCGATATGCGACATCGCATATCGGCCGTCGGAGATTCCTTAAGTTTTTTGATTTAAGAGTGCTTCATAATATAAGCGATGCGATGCGATGAATTTTGCGTCGCTTCTTTGCAGCTTATTATGCGCATAGGAAAACATTTCAATCTCTTCTCGTGATGCGATACAGCTTTAGGGAGTTAAAATACAAAAAATTTGATAAAATGTTTTTTTTTATTTTTATTAATGGTCCCCATTTGCTTGGTGTTATCGCTAATACCAAATAAAGAGGGGGGTTGATGGTGGCCACAACAATGGCGATTCACTGTGAAGAACCAGTTATCTCTGCTTTCTTATTGAATTTTAACTTCCAAAGCAGAAAAATTTTCATACGTCTAAATTTTGTTATGGACAGATAGAGTACATTACGATCCTATCAATGATATTTTGTCTCAACCTTTTCATATTCCAATTGTTTGTTTCCTCAGGCTTAGTCCTTGTATTCACACCAGACATCACTTGGTCTTTTAAAGATAAAATAAGGTCTTCTCTGCGTGCTGGCTTTTAAAATATGCTCATTTGTTGTAGGTAGAGCCTCTGCTGCCCGCAAGCGTCCATAGCCTCGACAGGGTTACCTGTTACCCAGCAATGATCCTTTATCCTGCTTAAGGCTATTTACAACTTTTCAGAGAAAAACCCCTTTTGACACTTTTTCCTTTTTTTATTCTCTAAAGAACAATGTCTTGGTTTGGTGGCCAAATTATGACATAGTCATTCACTTGATTTACACTTTTGCTGAACAAGCTGGCTCGTGATGAGACCCCTTGTCTTTTGATTGCAACAATCTTGAGTCGTTGCCCTGTTTTGGTGGACAGTATTGGCAAAGTCAGCAAGTTATAATATCTGTGATCATGATAAGCCGGCTCGTGATGAGACCTCTTATTCTTTTGAGATACAGTGTTTTCTCGGATTGTTCCTCTGAATGCTGCGATTTCCTTTAGCAGGGAGGAAGTCATTATTTTTCCTTAAGAAAGCTCTGGACGACAATAATAGAGTTTGAAAACAGCAATTTTACAGAGAATATTTATTTTATTATTGATACCTTTCATTGTGCTGATATAAAACAATTTTTTACCAAAGGTTGCTTTCATCAAATTTTTTGAAGTTGAAACTAGTATCATATCTAGGCTAAAGTTAACTCTACCTGTCAATAATAAAGATCAGATTTTTCAAAAAAATTTGCTACTTGTACAAGCAAAAAAGCTCAAAATCTGATAGAGAATTGGTGTCTTTTTCATGAACCCCTTTAGTAACCATCTACAACTGGTTTTATTTATAAGAAAGAGGAAAACAAATAAAAACTAAAACTATCCTACAAAATAAAAGAGTGATCTTCTATGGAAAATATATTTTAAGGATCTGTCCATTAACAGGCAAAGAATCCCTTCGACCTGCTAAATCCTGCAACACAAACGTTGATGGGCCTATGACTTCTACAATCTGAAAAGGACCAAGCCACATCTTCTGAAATTTTTTATGTTTGCCCTTTTCTTCATGAGCCTTATCCCATTTCAAAACTAAATCTCCCATCTAAAAATTCTTTCTGGTCATTATGCTTGAGTCAAAAGAGGATTTTATCAGCGCTTGGTGATGAGCATGGGTTTTCTTAGCTTGTTCTCGTCGTTCTTCTAATTTAATTATTTCCATTTGTCTTAGTTGTATGGAGGAAGTAGATACCTCATCGATGTGTTGTACTAAAGACAAAGAGGGGATGACTAAGTGAGTTGGAAGAACCACTTCTTTCCCATAAACTAAATTAAAGGGAGAAGTGCCGATTGAAGCTTTCTTTGTTATTCTATCTGCCCATAAAGCATTTACCAAAGCTTTGTGCCAATTCTTTTGGTTCTGGTCAACTATTCTTTTAACAATCCTAATCAGGTTTTTATTTGTCGATTCAGCCAATCCATTACCTTGCGGATAGTAGTTGGCTGAATATTTCAGTTTGAACCCTCTTTTAAGTGCAAACTCAGTCATTGTATTTCCAGAAAAGTATGAGGCATTATCAAACATTAAGGTCGTTGGCAATCCAAACCTAGTGATTATAAATTGATCTATGAATTCAATAATGTTTTCAGAATTAGTTGTCTTGAGAGGAACTACTTCTACCCATTTACTAAAATAATCTGTTGCTGTGAGGATGTACCTATGCTACTTAGAAGAGTGAGGAATGATCTCACCTATTATGTCCAAGCCCCACTGACTGAATGGTTGCTCGATGTTTACCAGCTGTAGTGGCATGGACGGTTTCTTTCGTCTCCCTGCAGCAGTCTGGTAGACTTGGCATTTCCTCATGTAACTGTGTGAGTCTTTGAACAGTGTGGGCCAATAATATCCTGCACGTAAGATTTTATGTGCAGTAGCATCTCCAGCATAGTGTCCGCCTGCTGGTCCATCGTGGAGTTCCTGCAAAACCTTTTTGGCTTCAGTTTTCTCAAGACACCTAAGAAGCACAGAATCGTAATTCCTTTTAAATAGAACATCATTTATGAGCTGGTAATGTTTAGCTTTCAGTCTCAGAGCTCTTTTCTTGGTGTGATCCAGGTGTGATGGAGCATACCCGTTCTTAAGATAATAAATGGTGTCAGCATATAATGATTGTGCATCGTTTAGGCTTACCTCATACGTATGTACCTCCTCAGATGAATTCTCAGGAATTTGCGATGCTCCAGCCAACATTTTGCAGAAGCCTTGACCTCTTACAATGCTTGCTGGTTTGATCTCAAGATCGTATTCTTGTAAAGCGGTGATCCAATTTACTCTTTTTTCACCCACATCCTTCTGTATTAGAAGGTTTCTTACCGCTGGAAATGGTACTATGATCTTAGTATGGGCTTTAAGTAAGAAAGGTCTGAAATATTTGATCGCTTTGAAAACGACATATGCCTGTTTCTCCACGTCTGAATAGTTGAGTTCAGCACCTTGTAAATTCGAGCTAAAAGATGCAATTGGAGCTTCCGCTTTCTCTTGATTTGCTTGAGTTAGAATTGCGGCATATGATTTCTCTGAGGCAGATGTGTATAAGATAAAAGATTCTGAAAAATTCGGGGTTGCTAAAGATGGAGCGTTAATGATAGCTTGTTTGATCAGGTTGAATGCTTCATGCTCATCTTGACCCCATTTAAAATTTGAATTCTTTTTAATCATGTTTTGCAAAGGAGAAACAATTCGTGAAAAATCTGGGACAAATCTCTTCACAAAATTGATTTGACCAAGGAAAGATTGCATGGCTTTTTTGTTATGAGGCATGGATATTCCAGAAATTTCTTTGATTCTGTCAGCCTCAATGTGAATACCAGATTTTGACACTATGAATCCTAGAAGTTTTCCTTCACTTAATGCGAAAAAAGATTTCTTTGGGTTAAGTGAAATCCCATACCTTAACATCGTTGAAAGATTTGTTTCAAGTCTTTGAGATGGTTGCTTCGCTTCTTGGAGTACACTGTTATATCATCCAGGTAAATCACTACAAATTTATTGACTAAACCCTTGAATGCGATGTCCATGGCTCTCTGAAATGTAGCGCCGGCATTGATCAAACCAAATGGCATCTTCCGATATGCGTATGTGCCCCATTTAGTTCGGAATGTGGTTTTTAACTGATCATCGGGATGTACCAGCACTTGATTGTATCCTGAAAATCCATCCAAAAAAGACATTAATTTTGAGCCTGCTACTGCCTGTAATATCTGCTCCATAGGTGGGAGGGGAAAATTGTCCTTTTGACAGGCTTTGTTGAGATTCCGAAAATCGATACAGATTCTAATATCTCCGTTTTTCTTTCGAACGGGTACCATATTGGAGACCCATTTGGAATGTCTGACGGGGAAAATTATTCTGGCTCTCAATAACTTATTTAGCTCAGTTTTTATCTAATTTTCTAAATTGGGGTGGATTTTTCTGAGTTTCTGTTGGACAGGTTTCTCATTGTCAATCATAGGGATAGTATGTTGAATGATAGAAGTGTCGTATGTCTTCAGCTCATCATAATTCCAGGCAAAAACATTTTTGTATTGTCTCAAAAGACAGATATACGCTAGTTTTTCTTCACGGGCTAGGCCGTGGCCTAGATTAACGTTTTGTGGTTTATCATTGGTTCCTAGGTTTACTAATTCGTAGTTCAGAGTTGAACTGTAGAGCTTAGAATTGGTAGACCTTTTAAACTGACTTTTCAAATCATATAAGTCTTCTAACTTAAGCACCGATTTAGGTATAACATTATCAGTGCTATGTTGTTGTATTTGTCGATCATGATGGTCTTCGTCAATTATTTGATTGGAGTAGGATCCTTCAGAATTGAGGAAATTTACAATGTCAAGATCGTCATTGAATACTCTCCAGTTTGTAATGTTGTCAGGGATGGACGGTCTAAAGATTAATTCTATTGAGAATCTATCTGGATTAAAATCTTCGGAGGGAATAAGTCTAGAGGCTACGTTGGCTAAGAAGTCTGCGCTCGCATTTTGGAGTCTTGGGATTGATGAAATATTGAATGCTATGAAATGTGCAGTCAGATCTTGTACTAAAGATTGATAGTGTTTCAAATGACCTGATAGGCAATGTATGGTGTTACGTACCTGTTTGATGACAATTTCAGAGTCTCCGAAGACTTGAAGGTACTTAACGTTCAACCCGATTGCTTTGTATAGGCCTTGCACCAAGGCCTCGTATTCTGCTGTATTGTTTGTGCAATCGAATTCAAGTCTGCACGTAAGCATGGTCTTATTTTCTTCTGGGCTAATCAGAACGCATCCTGCTCCTACTCCCTCGTTAGATTTAGAGCCATCAAAATATAATTTCCAAAACAAAGATGTATTTACAGGTTTATCTAAAAAATTAACACACTTTGAATTATCAATTTGGGAAAAATTTTCGACTTGGGACAAAACTGAATTTTCTAAGTAAGGTGAGGTATGAACATTGAAATTGCCGAGGAAAGAATCTACCGAGTAATTGCCTATGATACTGCTGTTGTATGCTATTGCTTCATTTTCTCCCTCCAATTTCGTTACTATGTACTTCTGGTGTAACTCTCGTTCAACCTTTATTTGATTCGGTTTACCATTGTAGGGTAACCACATGTGCGACCAGTCGGTTGAGAAGTATCCATGGAGTTTTTCGGACCAATCCCTGCTAAGAATCAAGCCATAGAATTCTGGGATATCAGCTACTAGAATGTCAATAACCTGACATACCTTCGGGTTAGACGACAATCTTATGGTCACTTGATTAAGTTCACCAATCACTTCAACTTGAGATCGATCAAGCTGAACTATGCGTACTGCAGATTTTTGTGGTTGAACATTCAACTTGGCACATATTGATCTGGGTAAAATATTCGTTGAAGCACCAGAATCTACCAAACAATTGTGCACATTTTTATTGAAAATTTCATAAGTGAGAAGAAAAGGGGGAGTATGAGACCTTGATCTTCCTCCAATCAAGGCAATGTCATTTGGATCAACCTTATTGATCGTGTTGGTTGGAGGTCTTCCCATGTTGTGGGAAGCTACAGCTGTAGGAAAAGATGTAGTAGGCACGGCATGTAATTCTTTCATCATTATCTTCTGTTGATGTTTCAATTTGCTCAACTCATAAAGAGTGATATTAGCCCTAGACTTTTTCATGTCATCAATAATATTGTACTCCATTTCATCCAACACAATTAGTGTTCTTGATGGAGGTGTTTGATCTGATTGGACTGGGCTAGATTGAGTCACTTTAGCGGTCGTTTTCTTTATTGCGACTTTATCTTTTGCTTCAGGGCTTGCGCCCTTCTGCTTAGGGTTAGTTTGGGGAAGATCAAGTTGATTTTTGCTTCGTGTGCTAACCGGAAATGCTTCTTGATCTTCTTCTTGTGGGAGGATGAAATCCCACATTCCTTGTAGTTCCACAACTTCTTCGTCATCGGTTTCCCCTTCAGTGGTATTCTCTTCTTCTTCCTCTTCTTCGGATTCGACGTTTGAGATAGCGTTGGGTGGTTTCACATCCATTGAAGGACTTCTTTTAAAAGCTCTATAGGGCTTTCTTGAAGAAGTTTCTGCTACTTGTTTTTTTATGTCAATCATCTCATTGGACATGGTTTTTAACACATTTTGTAATCCTTCCAAATCGAAAGGGTCATTCGTTTGTTTCTTCTTGGGGTCTTCCTTGAAGGAGACTTTCTTAGATTTGCATTCCTCTATCGCAGATCTTTTTTCCAGGGCTACTACGCGTTTCTCTACTGCTATCGCCTCTGTCAAGTTTTCAACTAAGGTTGTCTTATTTGCCCTATCCATGAAGATTGCCAAGTTTGATGGTAAGGCTATAATATACCATTCACATCTTACTTCTTCGCTGGGTTGGGAAGCAGCGGGAATTTTTTTGAGGATTTTATTGAACCGTAAATTGAAATCTTTGATGGGTTCTCTAGCCTCGGCTTTAAGATTGGACAGGTCATTGATTAACGTCGCCGTTGATCTGTCATCACCAAACTTGGTAAGGAATTGACTTTGAAAAATGTCGCAACCTATGATAGACCCGGAAGGTAATGAAAAGTACCATGACCCGACTGTTCCTTGCATTGTATAGGGAAAAAGCCGGACAACAGCATCCTCGTTGGTAACTCCGTTGAGATTAATAGAAAGCATGAAATTATTAATATGCTCTTCAGCTAGCATGCCTGCTTCTGGATTGAATTTGGGTAGCCATTTCTCAGGATGGGCCGGTATTTGGCTCAGGGGTGGGGGCATTAAAACTACCCCAGGATTGTTCCATGGAGACTGGGCCATCGTTGAGCTGCTAGTAAATGAAAGTGCAGAGGATGATCCCTGAGTCTGGGAAGATGAAGATATTATGATCTTTGATGATTGAAGAGGAGGGGTTGTGGAAGATGGATGAGTGGTTTGGAATGAAGATGTGGGTGGCTGGCTTCGCGGTGAGGGAGTTGAAATGGACGACGTAGATGAAAGAGTCTCACTGTCAGACTCTGGAGGTGTTTTCCTTACTCTTTTCCTGGTGGGGAGAGGGAATTCAGTTGGCTGGATGCCAAATTTTTCACTCTTTAATCTAGTCAGGGGATGAGCAGGATTGTACTGCGAAGTCACGCTGCTTTGAGATTTATCAGACCTCTGTGTAAAAATAGAAAATCCCTGGAGTTTGCGAATCAGAGTTTGAACTTCAGGGGGTTCAATGGCAAATTGGTCTGAAATATTAGGGTATGTAGCAGCGATTGATACTCAAGCGACTTCTGACTCTGGATTTAAACGTACTGAGGAAGTCGGGGGAGTTGATGAGGGCGATTTACTCTCAGAATGGTATTTAGATTTTGATTTAGGTGCCATTCATAGTTTGGGCCCTCCTTCTAGCACCAAATATGTTGAAGCCCCGAAAATCGGGTCGACAAAAAGGGGGATACCCACCCGGTCCGGACCTTGGTTGGCAGCTCCTTATCCGTTTGGTATAGCGGGTCTGACTGGGGATAATGGGACCAGTTTCCCAATCTAAGGGGTGTGTGTGTGTGTAGAGTTGGATGATGCTGATCTAGGAGTACTTAAAGCTAATTTAATTCAAACTTCTAAACTAACTCTATGCTATTGTAATCTAATGAGAAATAACACATCTAATCTACGCTAACCCGGGGTGTATTTCTTCTATTATGCGATCTAAAGAGATTTCGAACAATAACTAGTAATAAAGATCATTCAGCTATCATAAGAATAGAAATCAATTAAGATAAACCACTCTGCATAAAAAGTTAAGCAAAATAGTTGTGAACAGCATATCGCATAATAACTTATTCATATATCAAACACAAATAAATGAATCCACCGTACAGAAGTGCCAAATGGTAACCCACACATTCATGCATTAACATATAAACAACTGAAAACTGTATATCACTTTACGAATATAAGCAGAAATGGTCAAGAGATAAAAGTACCATTTATGACTGGTTCCACTCATAAGCTTCAAGCAACAACGATTTATCTCTACTTGTTCTAACATCTACTAAGAGTACAAAAGTGCAACATCAGTAGCAGATATCAAATGCAAACATTGATAAATCTCGATCCATCCATTCATCAAAAACACCCTCCGAGGGAGCAAAAGTGCATGTTCTGAGGACAAGTTTTTTGAGAAATTTCTGGACCCTTCTCCAAATGCCTGAGAAGGGTTTAAATACTGCTAACTAATTAATCTTAATTGCATAAATTTAGGACACGGTTTTAAATGACTGCCCTTCTACTAAAGCAAAATTATTTCTAAAAATTGAATCTAATTCCTAACCGTTTCTGTATTTGCTCCTTAGTGCTGTAAGCATGCAACATTCACCTGGGAAGAGTCGGCTAGTCGTCTTTTCCTTTCGTTTGAGCTACGAAAATAGAAATAACAAGCGCTGGCACCACTTTCTTGTAAACTAGAAGATATTTTCGAAAATCATCGTCTGGCTTGGGGTATTCACTGTGTGTATACTTGGTAATAACCCAAATTTCTCTCAAACTAATTCTGCTTTTGCTATTTCGGTTTCCAGTCTTGCGAATGACTGAATAAGTTAGGGACTTTGCTCTCTGAACAATTTTCTGTATTGAAAACTGCCTTTGTTCTTTGTTCCAGGCTTTTCTGGTGCGTTTTCCCTCTTTAGCGCCTTTTTCTTTTTGCTTTACCCAGTGTAAGCTTCAGGATCTTTTGTAAACATGCTGCTTTTGTGCGCCTTTGACTCTGAGTTTTGGATGGCCTATTGACATCAGTATCTGTTGAGTGATACTCTGGAATCTGTGGTCCTGTTGCATGCGGCATCCGTTTGTGAAGGCATCTCTTCTCTGTTCTCCGAGCATTGACGCTTTCCCCTTTTCCTTAGATGTTTCCTGCACATTGCTTTATGTTATTTGCTATCTTACAGTTTACGCAAAGGAAAAGAGTAATGATGAAAAGATTGACATGAAAGCTTTAAGCTCTAATGAATGCATAATCATGACACCCATAATGAACTAACTCTTCGAAAAACACAACACAATCCTTCTTGGATACTTTGGCGTACAATCATTAATTTCTTTTAGGGCGCGCACCCAATTTTGGTCTACAGAGAGCTTTCCTTGAATACTGTGCCAAGGAAATTTTGCGATGGGTGATTTCTGCGACTCGCATCGCAGTATCGAGGATTGCGTCGTCAAGATGTGTCATCACAGGAATTGATGATCGCATTCATCGCAGATCGCAACATCGCAGATCGCAATATCGCAGATCGCGATATCGCAGGTCGCAAATCACAAATCGCGCTTAGTCATCCAATCATCGTGTGCTGCTTATGCGATGTTGCGATATGCGACGTCGCATATCAGCCGTCAGAGATTCCTTAAGTTTTTTGATTTAAGAGTGCTTCATAATGTAATTTCGCGTCGCTTCTTCGCAGCTTATTATGCGCATAGGAAAACGTTTCAATCTCTTCTCGTGATGCGATACAGCTTTAGGGAGTTAAAATACAAAATTTTTGATAAAATGCTTTTTTGGATTTTTATTAAGGGTCCCCATTTACTTGGTGTTATCTCTAATACCAAACAAAGAGGGGGGTTGTTGGTGGCCACAACAGAAACCTACAGGAAGCCTACACGATACAGAGAAATCAGCATACAAAGCTATCAGTGGACACTAAGGAAAATCAAATCAAGGGTTATCCTCACTAGAACGTGGAAAATTGAGGTATGATCCATACCTTCCATATTTTCCATTTAAAAAAAAAGGATAATCCTCAATTCTGTTAGGAATTTGCAGTGCATCTCGGGATAGAAAAATTGTATTGCATATCACTAAAAGTCAAATTCCAAAACTTCCTCACCTACTAGAAGTCTTAAACTGTACCCTCACAAGCCTCAAGAATTACTAGGAAAATATGACAGGAGGTTTCAATAAGAGTTAACCCACCTACACAACAAGGATTGACAAGCATCCTCCTATGGTGGAAATTTTTACAAGGCATCAATGGATGGGGTTCTTTGAGAGGATGAGAGGATATGATGATCATGTGGCCAGAGAATTTTCCCTCTCACTCATACCCCTCACTAGGACTAGTGCCACTGTTGTGGTGAAGGGTTTATGAATAGAAATTACCCCTAAGGTTATAGAAAAATCACTACACTCCCCCTAGGGTTTCCATAGAGAAAAGAAGACAAGGGTAACAACACCCTTGCAAAGAAAAGCTTCCTTTTTGGAAGGAGAAGAGCCAATAGAGGAAAACAATTGGGTTAGAAGGAAGACCATTCCATACCCTTGGAATGAAGTTAGTTACCACCTCATCAAATATATTTCATGTTAAGGGAGATACAATGTAGTGTATGGATACCACTTCCGACTGCTTCAAGAAATGAGATTTGGAGAGAACACACCTCCTCATAACAGATTGAGTATACCCTGTTTTCTTCTATAATCCATGATAGACATGAGAATTAAGGAGCAAGAGGGAAAAAATCAGCAACTAGCCCATCATGGGCTGATCAAACTCATCCTTAAAGATGCTCTACAAAACTTATGATTCCCTATTGCATGGACAAAATTTGAGACATGCAGATAGAAGGAGAAATTCAAGCTATTGAGTATGACAGAAGCCCTACTGCTAGTGAGGGAGAAGAAGAAACAGAGGAGGAAAAAGAAAAAGAAACGAAGGATGAAAATGAAGAAGAGACAAAGGAGGAAAATTAAGAAGAGACAGAGGAGGAAAAAAAGAAGAAATAGATGAGCAGAGTGAAGAAATAGAGGAATATAAAGAAGAGCAAGGAGACAAAGAAGAGGATGAAAAAAAATGGAAAGGAGGAAAAAGGATAGAAGGGTGAACAAACATTTGTAGCTCAAGGAACATAAGAAGAATAATCACCAAGGGTGTCTCCAAAACCTACAAATAAAGAGGCAACAACTACTCTAACTTCCCTAAGTACACCTATAAAATCAAAGGAAAGAGGCAAAGACAAACCCCACTGTACTTCAAGACAAGAAAGAGAACTAGGATTAGACAAGGGAGACCTCAAATCCCTACCAAAACTCCATTTGTCATTGAGGATTCACCAAAGAAACAAGAGAAGGTAGTCCCTCTAAAGAAAAATGAAGGAGAAGGAGCATCAAGAAAGCTTCTCCCAAGTCTCCAATCACCTATGTTAGGAGGCCTGTCACAAGGTCAGCCTCATCAAAGGGAAAAGGTCTCCTACAGGAGACATAGCCAACCCTACAGGAAGCAGAGACCATCCTATAGGAAACTCTTTCAAACCTACAGGAAACATAGAAAAGAGACGAGGAAGGAATTACTCAACATGAAACAATGGAAGAGGGCGAAGAACTGAAAGAACCTCACCCATAGCCAAACCTTAGCTCCTATTACAGATTCATTGAAGGAGGTTGGGTGATACCACAGAAGTTTTCCATTCCCATATTCTTTGAACTTCAAAAAGAGAGGGCAACGATATAGAGGTGGATGAAAATTTCTAAATCAAAAGGGGTAGAGGATATAGGCCACATGGAGGAGAAATTGTAGGAGATGGGTAGAGAACTGAGAAGCATGAGAGACATAGAAGCAATGATGAAATCTCAGTTAGAGACTGAGAACACGTGGCTAAGGAAGTAGCTACAAGAAAGGGAAAGCCATTTGGCAACTATGGCAAGATTTTCCATGGAGGAAATCCAGTGCAGGATTCCAGTAAAGTTTTATGCCTTGTACCTCAAGGGACAATGGCTACAATTCCAGATAAAGAACCTGGCACAAACAGTAACTATGCCCTTCCAAGACTATAGAAAATTCATTGATCTTTGTGATAAAAGAACCTTGGAAGATAGAGAAAAGATATCTGAGTTTTACCTACACAATTTGGCCTTGACAGATTTAAATGTGTGGCGCCCAAATCCAAAGCTATGGGACTTGAAATTGATGGCCTTATCATCTTGGATTAATCACGAGGAGGAAAGAGCTACAGAGATGAAAAAGGTATTGGAAAAAGAAGGGGCAAAACCCCTTATTATCAGAGAAAAAAAATCTAACCCAATGGTTGTCATCAGCACCGACAACCTCATTGCAAATGATCCCAAGCTTGCACCAAGTTACCTTGTTGTATAAGAACAGGTAATCACACACTTTAAAGACATGCTAAGATTTATAGGAGATGACAGCCAGCAAGCCTGCCAAAGGAGATGGAACACCTTGCCTTACAACCTAAAAATCATAGAATATCGTTCTCCCGACAGAATGAGAGAGGCAATAAATAGAAACCCAATGTATAAACAGGCACTACAAAGACTCAAAGTCAATTGGATTGGATTGAGGTTTAGTTCACCATTTATTTTGGGAATGTTGGAAGGAAGAAAAAAAGAAGAAGAAAGAAATCAGTGGGAAGAGATAGAGAAAAATGCACGGTCTTATTCACAAGAGGAAGAGACTACAATAGAAGCATCGGATGTCAGGGAGGCCACAAAATAAATGAAGGACATGGACATAGATTGAGTTTCTTAGAGGATGAGCAACACTTTCAGTAGGGGGTGATGATGAGGCTAATCATTGGGTAAAATATATGGATCTTAATACACCTCCAAGCTTAGTAAAATCATCTCTTATCATAATTCTTTACATGTTTTAATTATATTTTGCTTAATGAGATCAGTGAAAGTAAGATTTTATGTCTAGTGGTCTAATGTGCATTGAGTACAGGTTTTTGGGAGAAAATTATGGATAATTAAGGTGCAGGAACTCGAATGAGATAGGGATGAGAGATTATAGGAGATGGATCTCCCTCATTAAATCCTCACTCACTCGAAGATACCTCAATCAAATCACAGCAACTCAAAGTTTCAGGAAGTCAAGTCATGAGGATCATTGGTAGCCAAGCGAGTGATAGTTAAGAACCAGTTAATATTAAGATTGGGAGGCAAGCCTTCCTATATTTAAGGAATTTGTTAGAAACTTCAGTTGTATAAATAAAGAGGCCTACAACCTCATTAGGATTCTAATTTTTTAGGTAAAATAGCTAAGCATTTTCGAGTTAAAGGATTGTGACCAAACATTGTTATGTATTTTTTGATACATTTATGAAAATGAGCATTCCCTTGATCCAACACTGAGTTGACTCAGAGAGCTAAAGCTCTTGAGTTAGGGCCCAACTCTAGTAGCGTAGGTTCCTATTATATTATTTGTATGCTTAGGTTATTTAATAGATTACTTGTTAAATTGATTTTGGCATTGTTTCATTGCAGGTATTAGTGAATTTTATTAGTTTGCTTCCATTTTTGCATAGCTTTAATAGTAGCATTAGAGAGATAAGGAAATATCAAAAAAGGCTGATAATAGGTGGATCTTACCTCATTCCTCCCTTCAAGGACCATGGTTTGAGGAAAAACTCCCATTCAACCCAAAAATATAGAATTATGGTTTCTTATGAGACTTAGGGTTTTTCTGCTAATTAGGTCATCATATTTCAGTTCTAGAAGATAGGTTGCAATTGTCATTTCTGATATCTTAAGTTCTATAGATTTTATGTTGCTTTCATAATAGATTTAAAGCATTTCCATGCATGAACTTGGCAAATAAATGATGCGAATTATGTTTCCTTATATTGTTGTAAACCCTTCATGTTTTGAAATGATTTATGGATAAATGCCAATAGTGATGTGTATGTTGCAGGAGTTTCAATATTGCAGGAGGACCTCTTCTTATCAGCCTCAGCCAAACCATACACACCCATGATCACCAAATGCCACTAAGTTCTCAATCTGAGTTATCATTTCACAAGGACAACTTTCCATGCTTGTTGAACAAATCCAACCATCATAGAGCTTCGGTTTGAGTTCTGACTGAGTTCCAACCACTTCCTTGCCTTATTCCTTCCGTAAATCACCTTCCCTAAGCTCCATACCACTGTAAAAATCACTCCTTATGCTTTCGGCCTACTCCTGTAGGAAAATAGGGGATCCTGTAGGTGAACTTGGACATCTTGTAGACATCCTATAGGAAAACCTGTAGTGGCTGGTTTTCAGCCCAATTTGTGAAAAATGCATCACGAAATCTAGGAAGACCCCTACTTGCCTCCCAAGCCATTTGACCCATCACATTCATCTCGCTCCACACCTATCCCACTTCCCATGTGATTAGGTGCTCATGTCCTAAGTGTCGTAAAATGCTCAAAATTTAAAGTGCTCAGTTCCTTGGCGTGATCGTTGCCTCTTTCCTTTTGAAGTTCACCACTGGTGGTTTGAGCACACCCCCTCACAACATTGCTCCAGGCGTAAGCGTCATTGAGGGTGTGGTGTTCGAGATCGTTATCACATTTGGTCTTGTTTACACTGTCTACGCCACCGCGGCTGACCCAAAGAAGGGTGACCTCGGCACCATTGCTCCCATCACCATTGGCTTCATTGTGGGGGCCAACATCCTAGCCGCCGGCCCCTTCTCCGGTGGCTCCATGAACCCCGCCGACTCCTTTGGCCCTGTCGTTGCGAGCATAGACTTCACCAACAACTGGGTGTACTGGGTAGGCCCCCTGATCGGAGGAGGCCTTGCCGGTCTTGTCTATGCAGGCATCTTCATTAGCGACGAGTCATGCGTCCCCCATGTGCCGCTACCCGTTTCTGAATTCTTAGATGAGCTTAAAGAAGATGCAATCCTTGACAGAAGGACACGCACTTCAAGAAGGGGCAGTGTAGATTATGTTCGGGTTGGTTTCAAAGGCAGCAAACCGAACAAAGCAAAGTGGATGGAGGTGGACAGAGTGAGGGAGCTGTACCCTCACCTCTTTAACAGGTAGTTGAAGGCCTTTGGGGTCCAAAAGCTTCCCAATGGGGAGGCGTGATCAGGTACTCATGTCCTAAGTGTCGTAAAATGCTCAAAATTTAAAGTGCTTAGAACTAGTTCAAAGTTGAATTACTAGAAAGTTCTCATATTCCCGATTCCGGCGCCAAAAACGGTTCGAAAAACGGTCGCCGTATGAGGAAGTTATGGCAAAAAGAAGAATTTGTCCATAACATTAAAAATTTTAATTTTTCAAAAAAAAAATTAAAAAAGGAATATTCCGCCGGGCACGAAATCCGAGGCAACCACCAAACATTAAATGTAACTGCAGTTAAGTTGGTAGAATTTTGGCAGGAGCGCCAAATTTGGCGGACCCGCCATAATTGGCGGAGCTAACTGGAGTTAACTAAAGTTAGCTGGAGTTTTTCTAGGGGCAAACTGGAGAAACTTTAAATGGCCATAACTTTGGCTAGGAAAGTCGGTTTTGGACGATTTTTTTTTTGATTTTGGGTATTTTAGACCTTATGAAGCCATTGGTGCTGGTATTACGGCCATCTGAGGTCATTTTTAGAGGTTTGGGAGCCATGAAAGTTCTAAGAGCCACTAGGGCCCAGTTTTGTGAAGACTGTATAGGGTTGCAGGTATCCATTGGAGGTGATCCAATAGTCAATCCTGAAGGATTCAAGTGTTCTAAATCCATTTTTACCATCTATTTCTCCTGCAGATGCTTCTATTCTACTATATTTTCAATTTTAGCATTTAATAAAAACAAGGACAAGCCCGGTTGGGAGCTTTGGACCCAGCAGACGTAGCCCTGGAGGGGGTGAACTGCTTTATCAACTTCTTTTGCATTTGTGGTTGATTTATTTTGCAGATCAAATTCATTTTAATGTGTTAAACAGTAAAAGGAAATAACTCTGCTATGCTTAAATGGGTCATGAACAGCTGAAAATTTCATGTGTTTTCTTTCTACAAGACATGGAAATCTTTTAAACATGTTTAATTCTGAATTGAATACCTTGCAAAAAAATTTCAAGTAGTTTCAAATTCAGATCACCATGCAACCAAGAAGGATTAGCATTCATGTTTTCAGAAAAAGACAAAAAGAAAAAGGTAGTTAGGCTTATTCATGTGCACAATAGGTAAGTGCTTGTTTAGATCAGATTTCATGCTTAGGTTAGTTATGGTCTCACATGTTAAAGCAGAATTCTTTTGAAGCAAGGTATCTTAACAAATAGCTAGATGAGTTGTTTGTTTTAGGCATCTATTTCAGTCTTTCATTACTGCAATAGGTAGCATTTCAATCCTCTCAATTAGGGTAAAATTATCCTTTTTCAATTGGCAATCAAACTTCTTATAAATCAATAGAAGCCTCGTTTTAGAAACCCTAGTGGTCTATCTCCCTACCTCAGCAATGACAAAGAGTGGACCCATTACATCTATTTGTGTATACAACACTATCACCTCTAAGTTTGTACCAACCCCGGGTTGATGACATAAAGTTGGTAGCCCCCAGAAGTTGCAGCATTCTTATTGCAATATTGGTGCTCATCAACCTCCTCATGAGTGAAACACTATTTAAAGATGATATTTACACCATGACGATAAAGTGTGTCGCTAATTATAATGTAATTTTTTCCCTATATAATAGCCCTCGTGAAAATTCTATGTAATAAAAGTTAAAAACAATAACCACGGTTGATGGGACACTTATTCCAAGTTGAATGTTGGGAAATACATCACAAGGGGTGTTCATTTGAATTTTTATGGCTAAGGAAACTAGAAAAGTAAATGGCTGAGGCTTTGGAAAGGCAAAATGACATTTTTGACACATTTATTTATGAAAATAATGGAAATTAAGACAAAAAGGGAGGTGAAAGGTCACTGGTTGCATGTGAGGAGGAAAATAATGGAAAATGAATAAAGTAGAGGCCTTATTCATAAAAAGGCTTCTGAGGATGAGTTGGTAACATTTTCTCAGTTGAGTTTTGGAGATCTCTCATTATTCTCTCTCTCTCTCTCACTCTTGAACATTGAGAGTTCTCTTGGAGCATTTTGGCATTGGAGCTAGAAAGGAAAATAAGGTAAGAGGAAGCGAAGATCAAGCAGGGAAAGGCAGGATCAAGCAGCTAGAACAAGCTTCATTGCAGGTATCGACTTGCATGTGTATATTCCTTGCTAGATTTGGCATGCATGGTATTGAATGTGGTTCTGCTCTATCATGGCATGGGTTTTGCTAGGTGTAATAATTTTTTTTAGACTAGCCTTGCCATTTCCACATAGCCATGGTGTGATGGCATTCTCATGTTATGGTTGAGTTGGATTGTTGGATGAATTTGAAGCTAAGTGGGGTGGATCTTCAAATGCTAGAGCGCATGGCCTAATTGTCCCTAAACCGAATTATGGATCACGGTAAATCCAATGGCCTAGTGATCCCTAAGCTAAACTGTGGGTTGTTGTAAAGCAAGGATTATGTTGCCACAGTGGGCCTAGGAATAATTGACAGTGAATGGTAGGATATACGGTAAAGCCAAGAGGTGATTTTCTCTTCGTTGGGCCTAGTACTCTTGGGTTTGGGATATGTGATAAATACTAGAGAGTGGGTCTCATTTTAGGGCCTAGTGATCCAGGTTTGGATTGCGGTAAAGCCTCCAAGACTAGGACATAGGAAAAAATCCTCACAGTGTAGGTGTAGAAACCCAGTGGCATCCATGCTTGTTTGGCCTAGTGGTTGGGTGGAGATCATGGTAAAGCCTTTTATGATGTGTTCACTGTGTTGTCCTAGTGATCCAGGATGGATTGTGATAAAGCCTGGTATCTATTGATGAGGGTCAGGTGTTTTATCCTTGGTATGCCCTAGTCGGTTCATTTGGTTCGAGTCCCACATTCATGCTTGGAATATGGCACGGGGGTGAATGTCTGAAGAGATATTTGGCTCAGTTGTTCTATGGTGGGGTGGAACATGGTAGTCCCATCTTCGGTTGGTTTATTTCATTCATTAATGAGTAATTCATTCCATTTATTTTCATGTTTAAATGTACTGATGTATATGGGGATTTCATGGTTGATATGCTTATGATATTTATGTCCCTATTATTATAGTTATATGTATGTTTTATGACACCAACTATGTATGGATCTCAACATGTTTTTACTTGTGAATGAATGGATAACGTATCTATGGCCTAATAGATGATAATGCAGAAAATGACATGAGGGAACAATGGTTCATATCGATTCTCATATAGGTATCAGATCCCTACACTAAATTATGTTGTTTACACCTGTAGATTACATGTTGATTATATGTTTGATAGAATGCGTGTCATGGCTAGTAGGGGTCTAGTTAAGTTCTTGTTCAACTTATTTATTTGGAATCGTTGTTTCCCTGTACTTTTATTGATTTCTTGAAACTATCCCTCCATTATGGGCATTGACCTCAGCTCTGGGCATAAAAAAGTGTCTTAAATCCTGATGTCGCTGGCATAGAATTAGCAATTTTAGTCTCTAGTCACTGGCAGTCAAGCCTGTGAGAGCGACTTTGGGTTTCTGGATGGTCTCTTGCCCATAACATGTGAGAGACAAACGTCTAAGATTTCCTGAATATCAGTGAGACCCAGGGACAGGTTGTCTAAGTGGTTGACTTTTATCCTGAGGATTTTGAAGTTGATGTTGGATGACTGTGTGATGTTTCCATTGATTCCACTTCCTTAAGGTCACATAGGAGGTCAAATCCAATCATAGTAGCCTCTTATCTCATGTTTACCCCGATTGGGGAGTTACTTGGGTAGATGTGGGAGGAGGGTGTTATAAAATGGTACCAGAGCATGGTTTAACCCTTGGACTGGATGGGTAGTGTGCGTTGGTCATGCATGCATGCCAGCTGCATGTGTTCCTCTTACACTTTCATTTTATGGGCTTGCTTCATTTGCTTGATGACCGATTATGGTTGTAGGAAGGTTGTTATGGAAAATTGGATATTGATTTTGTGGAATTCATTTGTCATGAGTATATGACTGGTTACATATATATATCGCTTACATGTTGATTTTATGTCACCTACTTACATCCCGGTATGTTGGGCTACATTCCTGTAGGTTTTATTACATGTGTCAGTCTTGTAGGTTGATTACAAGAATTAATCACTTATGATCGACTACATGCATCTATGCGTATGTGTAGTTGATTTGGCATTGCTTATGAATGTTGATGGTTGCATGTGGCAATGTGTACAATGGAGTAATGGTTGTTGTCATGTATGAGGTCATAGCATGCATTTTTTATATGGCCTTGCATTGATGACTTGACCCTAGCTAGAATGATGTTTATGCGTTGATGAACTTACTTGTCATATGTCTATATTTTTTTATGATTATGTTATAAATGTATCATTATGATTTGATGGTCTTGTAGACAATGCATCCTCCCTGAATTATGCTAAGGTATGTTGACTTATTGTGATTTGGTTTATCTGACATATTATGTGTTGCAAGAAAAAGATAAAATGGCTAGCAATGTGGTAGACTACATAGAATATCCCTATGCATCAGATGAGAAAAGTGGTGTGGGGAGATATTCTAACTTGGAAGACACATTGAGAAGCATGAAGGAAGAAATAAGGAATTTTAAATCAGACAATGACAAAATCATGAAGGCACAAGAGAAACAAGCAGAGGTGAATGTGATACTACTTCAAAGTTTGTCAGACTTCAAGCAATAAGGGCTGATTCGGATCAGCAATGGACATGAGGATAGAACTAATGGGGAATATGGTAGTAGGTCTCCTAGTAGACACAGTTCAGATAGATCTGATACGGTGAGAGATGGCAAGTTGTTGGACACTCTGGATAGAAGGGGTGATGAGTACATGTATCATTCTAGTTTTGGTTCTGATAGACATCATGGTTGTCATCGTTATCATCATTAAAGGAGAAATGATAGGGGATACTTTCCAGATGAGTTCAAGAAAGAAAAACTACCTATTTTTGATGGAGATGTGAAGAAGCTGGAAGATGCAAAGGCTTGGATACTTGGGATGAAAATATTATTTGAGTTGCATGAGTACGTGGATAACATGAAGGCCAAAGTAGTTATCTTCATCTTGAAAGGTAAAGAAAACATCTCATGGGAAGATGTTAAGCCGGTCAAAGACACATGACAGATGACTTGAGTTGGCGGGAGTTTAAGAGGCTTTTCAGGAAGAAGTACTTGTCAAAGAGATACTACAAAAGTAAGACCAAGGAATTCTATGAGCTAAATATGGGATCAGTGACAGATGAAAAGTACACGACCAAGTTCATGGAGCTATTGAGGTATGTATCGTATCTTACTAATGAGAAGGCTAAAGTTCAACAATTTTTCAGTGGTTTTCCATTAGCATTTAGAGATCGGATTGAGTATGATGAGCCTTGGTCACTTGAGGGTGTTATTGGGAATTTAAGCATTGCTATGAACAATCAAAGTGCAATAATGAATCTCAGCAAGGATGGAAGGGAAAAGACAAAGGTAAAGGTAAATGGCAGCCTAAGAGGACAAGGGCTCAGCATGGAGATGAAAAGGAGAATGTTGCACCACAAAAGAAGTTTAATGCAGCTAGACGGGGACATGAGTCATAGAAGAAACATAGAAGTGTGGGTACTAGTAGATTGGAATGTTGGACATGTGGAAAGGAACACCTTAAGAGAGATTTTCCACAGAATCAAGGTGGTAGGCCTCAAATATACAATGAACAGGAGGTGCATACTGTTGGGAATCTTGGTTAGATTGTTCCTCGTATCTATGCAATAGTGGACAACATACATCTAGAAAAGCAGAAATCTATGATTGAGATGGGCTGTAAGCTTTATCATCAAGTTATTTATATTTTGATTGACCCTAGATCTAAGTATAGCTATGTTAGTCTTGAATTGGCGGATGAGTGTGGTTTGAGTAAGGAATTGCATGTAGAGTCTTGGTTAGTGTAGTTGGATACAGGGATAAAGAAGCGAGCTCATCATTGGGTAAGAGCTTGCACATTTGACTTGAATGCAATGCCTACCATAGCACATCTAAATCTATCATCGTTGGGATATACAATATGTTGCTGGGCATGAATTAGTTATATCTACATAGAACCAAGGTAGACTTCTATGACAAAGCTATTGCGTCTGTTGATGATAATCAGGAACAAAGAGTCTTGTAGGGTAAGAAGAAAGCCACATCACTCAGGATAGTGACAACTATGCAAGAAAAGTGTAGTCGTAAGAAAGGGTGTATGTTATTTGTAGTCCACATTTCTAGTGATAAGCGAAAGGAGGTTGAGGATGTAGATGTGTTGAGCAGGTGCCCAGTTTTACAATAGTTTCAGGATGTATTTCCCGAAGAAATTACAGAGTTACCATATCATAGGGTAGTATACTTTTCTATTACGTTAGTGCCAGGGACAACTCCAGAATCAAAATTATCTTACTAGATGAGCACACCTAAGTTGGTTGAGTTAAAGTTGCAACTGAAGGAAATGTTGGACAAGGGATACATTAGGCCAAGTGTATAATCTTGGGGTACACCAGTCTTGTTTGTGAAGAAGAAATATGGAATCCTCAGATTATGCATTGACTACAATAAGTTAAACAAAGTGATTATCAAGAACAAGCACCCTTTGTCGAGGATTGATGACTTGTTCGATCAGCTGTAGGGAGCATCACTATTCTCGAATACTGATCTGAGATCTAGATGGCATCAGGTATGCATCAAAGAAAAGGAAATTTAGAAGACTGCATTCAGGACCAGGTATGGGCATTATGAGTTTGTTGTTTTTCCATTTGGATTAACTAATGCTCCAACTACATTTATGTGCTTGATGAATAGTATGTTGCATCTGTATTTGGATAAGTTTGTTATTGTGTTCATTGATGATATTATGGTATATTCTAAAAATAAGGAAGAACATGTTGAGAATTTAGCAGTAGTGTTGAGGTTGTTGAGAGAGCATTAGTTGTATGTTAAGCTCAACAAGTGTAGTTTATTTCATATTGAGGCACACTACTTGGGACATGTTGTCTCCAAGGAGGGCCTTGTAGTAGATCCAGAGAAGATGAGAGCCATCATGGAATGGGTAGCTCCTAAGAGTGTGGATAAGGTGAGATATTTCATGGGTTTGGCAGGCCATTATCAGAGGTTTATCAAGAATGTCTCGTAGATTGATTATCTTATCACATCATTGCAAAGGAAAGGTAAGAAGTTTGAATGGACAGAGGAGTGTGAGCCTAGATTTGAGTAGCTTAAGCAGTTGTTGACACATCCACTAGTGCTATGGATTGTAGATCTAGACAAGGAGTTTGTAGTATGTACAAATTCTTGCAAGAGAGGACTTGGTGGAGTCCTTATGAAGGATGGATAGGTGATATGTTATGATTCTGGGAAACTATACGAGCATGGGCAATAAACTACCTCACACATGATCTTCAGTTGGCAGCGATTATACATGCATTGAAAATGTGGATGCACTATCTTCTTGGTAGGAGGTTTGTACTTATGAGTGATCAGATTGTGTTGAGGTATTTGTTTGACCAGTTGAATATGAACATCAGGCAACCTAGATGGTTTTCTATAATCAGTGAGTTTGATTTTGAGATCAGGTATATCATAGGTAAAGATAACATGGTGGCAGATGCTCTCAGTAGACAGGTACTGGTAAATCACTTGGCAACAATGAGATCCTATGGGATAGATCTATAATATAGCATCTTGTACGCATGTCAGTAGGATGTCAGGTATATGGAGGTTGTGTAGAGGTTGCAGTAGGGTATTGGTATAGGTACAGGTATTAGTACAGGTACAGGTGGTAGTACAGGTACACAAACAAGTACATGTGCAAATTGATAGGGTATTCTTATAGCGAATGGATTGGTCAAATTCAAAGATAGGATACATGAACCAAATAAAAGTGAGATCAAGAAGGTTATCTTGATAGAGTTTCGTGTGAAACCCTATTCGGTTCACCCAGGTTATGAGAAGACACTGACAGCAGTGAAGAGATTTTACTATTGGCCTAATTTGAAGAGGGATATAGCAGAGTTTGTGGCGAAGTTTTTTGACTGTTGGAGAGTGAAATCAGAGTGTAAATATCCAACTAGAGCGCTACATCTGATCTCAATTCTAGAGTCAGAATGGGAGTCTATTTCCATGGATTTCATCATAGGAGTGCCGAAGATAGTGAAGTAGCATTATTCCATCATCGTTATTGTGGACAAGTTGAAAAAGATTCCACATTTCATTCCAGTGAAGTCTACATTCTCAGCTAGCGATGTGGCACAGGTATTCATCAGATATGTGGTTAGGTTGCATGGTGTTCCAAAGAATATTTTGTCAAACAGGGATGCGAAGTTCACTTCCAAGTTTTGGAAGGATTTGTTTACAGGTTTGGGCACAGATTTGGCCTTCAGCGCAACTTATCATCTGCAGGTAGATGGACAGACAGAAAGGGTCAATAGGATATTGGAGGACATGTTGAGGATGTATGTGATGCATCAGCAACAAAATTGGGAAGAGTATCTCCCCTTGCTAGAGTTCACATACAACAACAGTTATTAGGAGTCACTAAGGATGAGTCCTTTTAAGGCATTGTATGGGCGGAGTTGTAACAACCCTATCAGTTGGATTGATCCAGTTAGAAGGGTATTGATTGGATCAGATATGTTGGGAGACATGGAATAGGGAATGTAGGTGATCAAGAAGAATCTAAAGGCAGAACACGATAGGCAGAAAATTTATGCAAACAGGAACAGGTCATTTAAGGCATTCCAAATTGGGGAATAGGTGTACTTGCACATCAAACTAAAGAAGAGCTCCTTACGGGTTTGATCATGTGCCAAGACAACACCATGGTTTTGTAAACTCTTCAGTATCATTGAGAGGATTGGGCTAGTAACCTATCGACTTGCATTCCATGACGTTTTCCATGTATCATTGCTTAAGAAGTATGTTAAAGATGTTGATCATGTGATTGAATGGTCTGTATTGTAAGTGGAATCAGATGGAGAATTCCAAATGGAGCCTCATTGTATATTGCAGATAAAGGTGCTCATGCTCCAAAACCGAGAAATCGAGTAATTTAAAGTGTAGTGAAGCACTTTGGGCCCATTGAAGCTACATAGGAGATGGCGGATTAGATGCAACTATGTATCCTTCCTTGTTTTTTGGTTGAGGCAAAGAAACTTTGATATGGTGTTTGATATATTCTTTGATATGGTGTTTTGGTATATGCTTTGATATGGTGTATTGGTATATGTTTTGATATGGTGCTCTGGTATATGTTTTGGTACATGTTTTTGGTATATACTTTGGTGATATTTCTATATGTACATATGTATATGGATGTAAATACTGACATGAGTTATGTTATAAAGCTCCAATAGTCGAGATTTGTGTCATGTCATTATCATTATGTTGTCATATTACTATGATATCATGTGGCTATCATATCCTGATGTTATGAAGTCATGTGGGTTGGCACTCAGTAGGATGATTATTGTAAATATTGTAATGAGCTAGGTTATAAAGCTCTAGTATGCGGTATGTTGTCATGATGTTTTGTTTTAAGAAGGTCTTTCATTGTAAGTATTGCATCGAGCTATGGTATAAAGCTCCATGAGCAGTCTTTATTCTTTTAACGGGTTGTTGAGGTATATGTGTGATTGAACACGGAGGATAGTGTCCCCCAAGGAGGAGGGTTCTGTAACAGCCCTGGTGAAAATTCTATGTAATAAAAGTTAAAATCAATGATCACGGTTGATGGGAAACTTATTCCAATATTAATGTTGGGCAAGACATCCTAGGGGGTGTTCATTTGATTGCTTATGGCTAATGAAATTGGCAAAGGAAATGGCTAAGGATTTGGAAAGGGAAAATGGAATTTTTGGCACATTTATTTATGAAAATAATGGAAATTAAGAAAAAAGGGAGGTGAACAGCCACAGGTTGCATATGAGGAGGAAAATGAAGAAAATAGAGGCCTCATTCATAAAAATGCTTATGAGTATTAGTTTCTAACCTTTTGTCAGTTGAGTTTTGGAGCTCTCTCATTATTCTCTCTCTCTCTCTCACTCACTCTTGGACACTTAGAGTTCTCTTGGAGCATTTTGGCATTGGAGAAAGAAAGACAAAGAAGGTAAGAGGAAGAAAAGCTCAAGCAGGGAAAGGCATGATCAAGAAGCTACAACAGGCTTCATTGCAGGTATCGACTTGCATGTGTATTTTTCTTGCTAGATTTGGCATGCGTGGTATTGGATGTGGTTCTCTTCTATCATGGCATGGGTCTTTCTAGGTGTAATAGTGTTTTTCAACCTAGCCTTGCCATTTCCAGATGGCCATGGTGTGATGGGGTTCTCAAGTTTTGGTTGAGTTGGATTGCATGATGGATTTGAAGCTGAGTTGGGTGGACCTTTGAATGATAGAGAACATGGCATAATGGTCCCTGAACCAAACTGTGGATCATGGTAAAGCAACTGGCCTAGTGACCCCTGAGCCAGACTATGGGTTGTGGTAAAGCTAAGATTGTGTTGCCTCAGTGGGCCTAGGAATCCTTGTCGGTGAATGATAGGATATACAGTAAAGCCAGGAGGTGGTTTTCCCTTCGATGGGCCTAGTAATCCTGGGTTTTGGATATGCAGTAAAGCCTAGAGAGTGGGTCTCGATTTAGGGCCTAGTGATATGGGTTTGGATTGTGGTAAAGCTTGAGAGACTAGGAGACAGGAAAAATTCCTCACGGTGTAGGTGTAGAAACCAAGTGTAATCCATGCTTGTTTGGTCCAGTGATCGGGTGGAGATCACGGTAAATGCTATTGTGATGTGTTCATTGTGTTGGCCTAGTGATCCAGGATGGATTATAGTAAAGCCTGGTTTCTATTGATGAGGGTGAGGTGGTTTGGCCTCTATATGCCCTAGTTGGTTCTTTTGGTTTAAGTCCCACATTCATGCTTGGAATATGGTACAGGGATGAATGGCTGAAGAGAGATTTGGATCAGCCATTCTATGGTTGGGTCGAACATGGTAGTCCCATCTCTGGTTGGTTTATTGCATTCATTAATGAGAAATTCCTTTCCTTGATTTTCATTTGTAAATATACTAATTTATATGTGGATTTCATGACTGATATGCTTATGATATTTATGTCCCTATTATGATGTTTATATGTATGTTTTATGACACGGCTATGCATGGCTCTCAACATGTTTTTACCTGTGAATGAATGGATCATGTATCTATGGCCTAATAGATGATAATGTAGCAAATGGCATGAGGGAACAATGGTTCATAGTGATTCTCAAATAAGTTTGAGATCCCTACACTAAATTCTATTGTTTACACCTGTAGGTTACATGTTGATGATATGTTTGACAAAATTCCTGTCATGGATAGTAGGGGTGTGTTTAAGGTGTTGTTCAACTTATTTCCTTGGCATCATTGTTTCCCTAGATACTTTTACTAATTTTAAGATATCACTCCATTCTGGGTAGTGACCTAGGCTCTTGGCCTGAAAAAGTGGCTTAAATCCTAGGGTTGCTGGCACAGAACTAGCAATTTTAGTCTCTAGGAGCTAGTAGGCAAGCATGTGAGAATGACTTTGGGTTTTTTGATGTTTTTTTGCCCATAACATGGGAGTGACTGAGGCCTATGATGTCCTGAGCATCAGTGGGAACCAGGGATAGGCTATTTGAGTGGATGACCAGGAAGATGCAGTAATGAATGATGCTGTTCACAGCAATGAAGATGAAGATGTTGACCATGAAGAGTATGATTTGGAACATGCAGAGAATGAGGCAATGAAGAGTGGGAAATGAATGAAGATGAGCAAGAAGATGAAGACTTTCTAGAAGATGATGATGACGACGACTTTGCTAGGATGCTTGGTGGCATCTTCTCTTGATTAGAGACTTGTATTAGAAGATCTGTTGAAAGCTGTTTGCAAATCTGTGCATGTATTGGCAAGCACAATGGTGGTTTTCTGTTGTAGTTTTGCTTGGAATGTCAGTGTAAAATGCCAATTTCATGTGTTGCTTGACATGATGTTCTCGCAGCTATTCAAGATAATTGTTTCTTTTGTCTATACTGAATCTTGTTAATGATGATACAAATCCTATTTGTTTAATATTATAGAGGAGCCTATGCAAAAGCAAATATCATAACTTAATTGTAGAGCATATTATGCTTCTCAGCAGAGGGATCAATGATGCCTTTGAATCAATTACCTCATTGGCATTTGCAGCTACTAGCATTTGAATAATGTAGACCTGGGTAAATATTCTTAATTATATGAAGACGATAACACTTTGCAGCTGCAACTATGAACAGTAGGTGATTCCTCCTGTAATCTGTGGAATTTTAAGGCATTGAGTATTAAATAACTTGCAGATGATTGTTTTTTAGTTTTAATACTGTCATTGTAATGCGAACATTTTGTCTTGGAAATTTTTACAGTTGCTTCTGATCATTCCAAAATTTCAATAATATTTGAATTACATGAAAGTATTTTTCTATTCGAGTAACACCATGGGTTAATTATTTCGCTGTCTCCATAGCTGAAGATACCTCGGTATTTTTTGTTTGTTTTAATATAGTTATTAATTTGTGGTGGATATGAAATGGGTATATACTATATAGTATTGGGATATTTATGGTTTTTCATGTTCTGTAAAAGAAATTGTTGCATTTGAAGTTGTTTGTGAAGTATCCGTTACAATTCCTCTATTAAATAAATTATATTATTATAGTACATTGGTTGTCTGGCCAGTTGAATGAAGATGACATCTCCAAATAAAATTTATGCAGCTCTGTGAAGTTCTATGCCAAAATGTGCCAACTAAAAAGATTCATTATTTTATCATTAAAAAACATAATTCATTATTTTATTGTGTAAATGCCATAATTTCCGTTAAAAATGGGACAATCATCCACTAAATAACTGGGAATTATAAGCCTTTGTTCAATTCTATTTTTTGGGAGCTCCAGAAAGTGGCGGCGTTGCTGCAACTGTATGTAGAATTGATGCAATATTTTCTTATTCAAAGGTTGAAACAACCCTTTTTTCACAGAAAGTAGAGTAGATCTATGGACAATATTGTAATTGGTGTACACTTGGCTAAAGTATATATTGGGATGGATTTTGGAAGACGCATCTAGCACATTTTTTACTGTACTAGGGAATTTCATTAATAATATAAATATGCACAAAAATATTTACAGAGACCTCAGCAGAATCCGTTAGCTTGAGACTTTCAGGACAGTTTGATCGAACAATGTTAGGTTGAGAGACTTTGAGGACATTTTTGATAATTCAACGTTCATGTAAACCTAGAAAATGGCTTTCAAAAGAGCAAATGCTTAAGTTGCGATCAATTTTGCATTTTAGAGAAAACAATTGTATATACCTGTGTTGTATTTGTAACATTTTTTTTTAGCAGTAATGGTTATGTTTTGGATTAGGAGAGGGTTGTAGTTGAACTGGTCAGTGGTGTAATACAAACACAGACTGCAGCCTTCACATAAAATAGTCATAGCCAGTTTCAAGCTATTCTGCTCTGGTCGATTCTACATATCAAGCAGGTATACTGCCTGTGGCGACAAAAGAATTACACTACAATGTGGATAAAATATTCGAAGAAAATAAAAAACATTGTACTGGAGGGACATCAGTGTTGGAGGACTGGAGGGACATCAGTGTTCAAACCCCCTCGGCCACTAAAACTGCTGCTTGGTTAAGAGCTTGTGTTTTTGGACCTAAAGAAACAGGTTAATGGCCCAAGACTCATAGGCATCTGGCAGGAGTGAATGCTTGCCACCTTACAGACTACGAGTGGGTTATTCTAGGTGTCATGGTTTTTTTGAATAACGGTGACGAGTCACCTTGCATTAGTAGATAGTAGCCAGAGATAGCTGTCGTCACTTTGATAGTAGCCAGAGGTAACTGTGGTCACTGCTGGTTTGACAACTGAGTTATGACAACTGCGTTATGATAGGTTTTTCCACTCTTAGAAAAAAAATCAGTGTTCAAACCCCTCGCATATCCATAGCTTCTGGAGAGTTGGCATGTCGTCATCTAGCTGGTTCATGGGGGAACAGATTCTGGATTTTTCTCTGCCACCAAAGAAGAGTTGCGTGCTGCAGCCCTAGCTCGCATACCTCCAGAGGAAACATCCCCGAACAATAACTCTGAAGACAGAGAGGCCATTGGGTTGGGAGACAAAAGGACAGTGTGAGGACAACCAAGATGGGCCAGCACTTTTATTTATCAACAAGAAACTTCAAAGAACTCTGCCGCAAATCCAATTCCAGGGAGACACAAGGACAGCGTGAGGACAACCAAGATGGGCCAACACTTTTATCAACCAGCTTCAAAGCACTCTGCCGCAAATCCAATTCCAAATGTGACCTGCGTGGGACCTGCATGAAGGCTTTGAATTTTCCTATGACTCCTTAAACGCTGAGTGATGGGTACCAGTTTCAAGTGCACAAGATTCTATTCTCAGAGCATCTTATAAGGAGATTTTGAAGTTAACAGATATGATTGCGGGAAATGAAGGAATCTGCATCACGTTTTAGCACAGGAAATGTAAAACAAATGCGACAGAGAACAGACTTACTCCAAACACTTAAGCGATAAAAGAAACACAAGATTTCAAGTATTTAAAGATAAAATGCATTAGATGTTTTTCATAAAATAAAACCCTAAAACCTACCGCTACAGACTGTAAAGGCTGAGAAGAATTAACCGCTAAATTGTTCTACCGTGATCAATTCAGAGCCTGAAATACAGAAATTTAAAAAGGCTTTTTGCAGATCCGAAAAATGTGGGTAAAGGGTTAGTTAATGCCCACCTGGTGGATAACAGACAGGGCGAATTCCGCCCTGAGAACTTGAGATGCCCTGTAAACAGCGGTGGAAAGCTCTGATAAAACCTTTGAACCGAAAATTAGTGAGCGAGAACCTGAGATTGGGCGAATGAAACAGAGCGTAAAAGGTCGAAATGACGAACTCAACGAAGAATAAACTAAGCAGCTCGCAAGGGGAGAAGGAATACTTAGATGGTTCATGGGGGAACAGATTCTGGATTTTTCTCTGCCGCCAAAGAAGAGTTGCATGTTGCAGCCCTAGCTCGCATACCTCCAGAGGAAACATTCCCGAACAATAACTCTGAAGACAGAGAGGCCATTGGGTTGGGAGACAAAAGGACAGTGTGAGGATCAACGATCAAACTTCGTTCAATCGTCTAACACCACAAATCCACGGTCAACAATAGGACACGGCATCGGCTGGGGCAATTCATTTCAAAGGGAAACGCCTTACGGCGTAATAAAGGTGTCTCAGGCCAAAAAAAAAATTAGCATGTAATAGACTCCTCAAGCTTGAGAAAAACTGTCGTGGCAAGTTTCCAATCACAGAGAAACACTTAATCAATGATGGGAGCGGAAAAAAATCTGCCGAGACATGTTTCCAAGCCAAAAGAAACTCTTCTGTGTGTAAAATGAGAAAAATAAACATCTCAAACTCCCAAGAATGCTTCTCCAATGCCCCAGGAGTGCCTCGCCAACACCACAGATGTCATATCCATAGGGAACACTCAGAAACTCATCTGCGAATGTGTGTTTTCAGCTCCAAAGAAATGCCCAATAGCAAAGGAATGTCCAACACTAGCGAATGCCAAAAAATGGATAGCAAATGAATGAATAGGAAATGGTGTAAGTCATCCGACTTGGGATTTGAATAGATTTTAATACAGGGAAGTGGGTCGATGAATCAATTAGAAAAGGACAGGACAGATTAAAGTTTTCTTCCTTTATTTTCTTTTATTGGAATGGGGTGCACCCGCATGCAGGGGATGTGTGGACATCCCTCAACCCACAGGATATGTTCAGGTGTCCATGACATGGCGAATAGGGAAGGGGGATATACCCCCACATACCCTCCCAAACTGGATACAACCCAGCCACACCCAGGATGTACCCAACATCCCCATCCAGGATCTGTACCTGAGATACAGGTCTACATACCCATGACACAGAATTACTTCGAATCACTATTTTACA
Source organism: Pinus tabuliformis (assembly GCA_031772625.1). Taxonomy (NCBI): domain Eukaryota; kingdom Viridiplantae; phylum Streptophyta; class Pinopsida; order Pinales; family Pinaceae; genus Pinus; species Pinus tabuliformis. The sequence goes on from CM062815.1 coordinate 657,532,586, forward strand.
GCTTTTGTAAATTTTCAATTTAAAGATAGGAACACGAAAATGCATTTGATCAACCAACTGATTTAATAACAGAACACTTTTATAGTCCTGAGAGCTAACCGAAATGGTAAGGATTTCAAGAATAAAGATAGCATAATAATGATACTCAAATGTTATTTCATTCAATAAAATAATAGATAAACATAGAAAATCCGGCCAGTAGCATTGCCACTGTTACAAAACACAAGTTACTTCCCATTTTGATCCAGCAATGAGAATATTTAAGTAAAGAGAAATATAAAAATGCACAATGCAAACGGAGTCCTCTGGAAAAAAACCCAGTCTCCAGGAATCCGGAATGTGCAATTTGTGATTTTCCAATGTCCTTGCGGACCAACCTGTCCCTCTTTCCCCTTCATTACCTTTTAAGATCGGTACCAAAACGAGAAGGGATAAGCAGTTTGGTATCCTTTTGTTAGCCAACTGCTCCGTTATAAAATAAAACATTACACATGCAACTCCCAACTCCATTATAACATTAATAGTGTTAATTAATGATGCATTTAATTGCAACTTGACAGGAATATGTTGAATTTAAGGAAGTCTATATATAACTACAATGGAGAACAACTCATTTCCAGCATCATGTCTATGGAGTTAAATTCTTCATCACACAGGACATTTACCCGCTAAAAGTCTTGGATGAAACAATCAAACGTCTTACCCTTGCTTCTATTGCATCAGTAGATGTTGCAGCAACCTTCTCATATCCACTATTTGTAGAGTCTTCATGAAATGTTATTCCACGACTATTTCTGGATGGAACAATATGTATGGTATCATTGTACCTTCAACAGTTTCTCTGGACGTGAGTCAACCTCTTCTTCCCATTGAGGGATCTGTTCCAGGTAGCATGAATTCATTGCACCTACACAGGAATGAGGCTAACAACATCAGAGATGCAAGCGCCAAACTTAAACCTTCAGCAGCAACCAAACCAGTAGTACACATGCATATATATACACTGACAAGAAGTAACAGGCTGCTTCCGGGTATATGTTTCATATTTTCCATGATCATCATAGCTGATAAAACCATGCATTTTCGCTGCATTGTCAAGAGCAGCTCGATCTAACCACCTAGTTTTTCTCTTGTCAAGAGCAGCTCAATCTAACAACCTGGCTTTTCCATTGAAACTATACTTGTACACAATTTGCACAGCTTCATTGTCAGACAAATGCTCCCCAAGGCCATCCCACAAAAATATCATGAATTTATACTCTGCTTTGATATCACATTCATGAACATAGGCCTCTCCCAACAAAAATGTTATCTTTACATTGTTCATATATCAAATTCCAATATCTATTAAAACATGATTTACTCAAGTATAAAATCTGAATTATGCCTTTAATCAGCCAAGAGTTGTCCTTGGAAACCACTATATTTTGACCATATGGATGGAGTGCTTGAAGCTCTTTGCAAATCTCCTCCATGGCTACACTGTGATCTCTAACGAATCATTCTGCCCTTATTGATTTGTTTCCACAAATCCCTAAAACGAGCCCAGATTTTGCCAATGTTTTCCATTAAATACAATTTTTCTATTTATGTAACTGACCACACAGAAACATGAATGATTGATTCTGCTGAAGAAATGGCACTGATCACACTCCTTGCTTCATAACGTGCACTATTTGTATTTTTCACTTTTTCTTTTAACCAGCCAAGAGTTGTCCTTGGAAACCACTATATTTTGATCAACTGGATGGAGTGCTTGAAGCTCTTATGAATCTCCTCCATGGCTGCACTGTGATCTTTAGTCAATCATTCTGCCTTGATTGATTTGTTTCCAGAAATCCCTAAAACAGCCGTGCAGTTGCCAATGTTTGCCATAAAATACAATTTTGCTAGTTATGTAACTGACCATACAACAACATGAATAATTGATTTTGCTGAAGAAATGGCACTGATCACACTCCTCGCTTCATAATGCCCACTGTTTGTATTTTGCACATTTTGTTTGCAATCCAATCTTATGCCATACCTCAAGTCTTCTGTAGCTAAAACATTACATGAATGGTTTGTATTTTGCACATTTTGTTTGCAATACAATCTTATGCCATACCTCAAGTCTTTTGTAGCTAATGCATTACATGAATGATTGATTCTGCTGAGCATACAACAGTGGTCACACTCCTCTCTTCATATGGTACACTGTATTTTGTTTATTTTGCTTGCAATCCAAACTTATGCCATACCTCCAGTCTCTGAAAGTGGATCAGCATGAGGGCTGTTATAATCCACTTGTGTTTCCGAGCTGGGAGAATCAAATGGTGGAGCCATCAAATCTGTAAACCCTACTGTACCAGCATGACTACATCCCTCTCCAAAAAAGTTGCATTTTCCTTCATTAGCCTTATGTTTTGCATGGCCTGCCATTGTGCAGTAGGTTCTGACCAAATTCTCAAATGGGACATTACTTTCACTCTGAACCGAGACATGTTTCTTAATAAAATCAGATCCTGCCCCATAGAAAAACAATGCCATTGCACTGACTGTACTAAAAGATTGGCCCTCCCACTCAATAACTTGAGATACTCCAAGAGTGCTTGATGAATCTGATTTTATACCATACTCTTCAAAAGCAGGAGCATTTATTTCTCTAGGGCCAAAATTCACTGATGCACGAGCCAATAGTCATGGATGGTAGCCATTTGCTTTCAGAGTTCATGTAATGCCATGTCTCTTTTCCGAGTAATCACTGTAGGAGAACAATTGATCTGATTAGATTTAAATGTGGTCAGGAGAACAAAGGGGGGACTTTATAAAGTCACATTATTATGTATTTACTTGCCCATGATATTGGTATCCATGGTATTGGTATCCACAGATATTGGGGTGGCAAAAGATTATAAAAGAGAGCTCAAGATCATTCTTTAGGCATGTCTGGATATCTGATGGATTGTTTAATTTGACTCTTGGAGCTTGCTTGAGGGTTTATAACCCTGAGCATGATCTTCTTCGGTGGAGCAATTACCCACCCTAGTTGATTAAAATAACTAGTCTTTGGTGGCAAAAGACTCAACCCTAGCTAGTCTTGGAGGAGCCATCCAGGTTTCTCATTGGGCACCAACAAATTCATTGGAGAGGTCATTTGTATCTTCAGCCATTTGTGCCATTGTCTTAACAAGTTCTCATGTATATTCAGATTCATGTTTAATATAATAACTCTGAAGACAGAGAGGCCATTGGGTTGGGAGACAAAAGGACAGTGTGAGGACAACCAAGATGGGCCAGCACTTTTATTTATCAACAAGAAACTTCAAAGAACTCTGCCGCAAATCCAATTCCAGGGAGACACAAGGACAGCGTGAGGACAACCAAAATGGGCCAGCACTTTTATCAACTAGCTTCAAAGCACTCTGCCGCAAATCCAATTCCTAATGTGAGAATATGAGGTGTAGAGCACAATAATTCAATTCCAAAACCAGGCCATCTATCTGACTCATAAAATGAAGATAAAACTTGACCTTTTATTGCTAAAACTGAATATCCAAGTAAGACAAGGAATTGCAGCTCTACTACTCACAGAACCAAGTATATTCTGAAACTGCTACTGGTAATCTGCCTCCGAACAGGGTTGATGGGACATGCTATCAATTTATTTTAAATACAATGTTTTCATGGCTTCAAATTCAAATTTTGGTTTAAAGGAAGCACTACAAATTTTTATTTATTTGATACTGATTTTATTGTGCATAAGATAGAGATTTTGATATTATATACCAACAATGATATGTGTGGGAATATGCCTCTGAACACGGTTAATGGGACAGGTTATCAATTCATTTTAAATATAATATTTAGATGGCTTCCAAATTAATTTTTTGTTTAAAGAAAGGACTACTATTTTTTATTTATTCAATAGTGATTTTATTGTGCATAAAGTAGAGGTGTCGATTTTATTTACCAACAATGATATATGTTGCTTCATTTCCGGTAAATATAATTTGGCACCCAGGAATAGTCGACAGTGCAAAGAAATGAGGTCACTAACTCTTGCCGTTGATTAGGTAATTGATTTTTCATTCACTTATTGCTTCGCCTACTAAAATGTCCAAATACCCATGTAGCTAAAGAACCAATCAAGACCATAGAAGTGGTTCAATTCACAGCAGAACTCGGAGGTGAAAATAAGGCAACTCAACTGATATCGGGAAAAAGCAGTCAAAGTGCAGTGCATTGGTTGATTGTCCGAATTCAATGCTAGAGAACATTTGGCTTATAGTACAAGAAATACTCTTGATTGTCCGAATTCAATCTTTTCTTGCATAGATATTATTGTGTCCAATATTATTATTTAATTGCTTTGAAAAAAAAAGGGAAGTTTAATTAGAATATATACCCCTACGTCTAAATATCTGGAATATCACCATTTCCTCCATATCACTGAATCTAAATATCTCTCATATTTCTCCCTTTCCTCCATATCACTGAATCTAAATATCTCGCATATTTCTCCCTTTCCTCCATATCACTGAATCTAAATATCTCTCATATTTCTCCCTTTCCTCCATATCACTGAATCTAAATATCTCTCATATTTCTCCCTTTCCTCCATATCACTGAATCTAAATATCTCTTATATTTCTCCCTTTCCTCATATCACTAAATCTAAATATGTCTCCCTTTCTTCATCCCATCTCTGGAATGTCTCCCTTTCTTTTATAAATGCCTATGTCTTCCTTCCTTCTACGAATGTCTCAAAAATTTGAACTTGTTGAATAAAAAAGAATTATTACATAACAAAATGCAATCTTTTACAGCTTCTAAAAGAATCCCCACACTATCAATGCTACAACATGCTTATGCTAATCTTAATTAAGTGATAACACGATAGGAAGTTCACATAATTTGTGCATTATATAGCAGACTAAACTCTGTAAAATCAAGTAGTAAAAGATGTCTTCGGTGAGAATGTTTATGCTTGTCAGATGGAAGCTGACACACCCTACAAAAGCAAAAGGAATTTGGACAAGACGTAGTCAGGCACTTTTGAATAGCATTTTTCAGAAAATACTGGATACAAGCCCAAGCAATCAAGTATAAGATAACCCTGGAAAACAGGGCATACAAATATTTCAGCCAACATAACCATCTTATCAGAAACTCTAAATTTATAGCGAGTTCGTATGTAAAGTTTTCAGCCAACAGAACCATCTTACCAAAAAACTCTCAATTTACAGCGAATTCGCATGTAAAAGTTTCAGCCAACAGAACCATCTTACCAAAAACTTTCTCACAATTTATAGTGAGATAGAGACTTAACCATCTCACCAAAAACTCTCAATTTATAGCGATGAAGCCTCTAACTCGCCTATGACAATTGTTTCAGGACTTCAGTGCATAGAACTTCAAATTTTACATCATTCTAAACAACATTATGAGGTAAGTAAGCCCTCAAAAACCTTTACCTGACATTTACATGCACCAAATGTAGGCCCCACCTAACAAGGGCCTTTTAGTGGATACAATCCAACAAGTAGGATGTACAAAGAAAATTCCAAATAGTGCCTGATACTATACCGCATTTTGCTGCCAGGAAAAAAGGTATATTCTACCTTTACGTAGTGGTGTAAACAGCTTTCAGTTGCATATGACCATTCCAATCTGCTTTGAGCTGAGCAGCTCAAGAGTATCTGTGAATTGGAATTTGCAACATTATAATAATGGGATAGAAAACTAACTAATCCATGTGCTTCAAAGCTAGCTCTTTGATACACAATACTAATTAATTAGATTGAGATTGACATAGAACCAGGTCTACTAGGCATTTCAAAGCTAGCTCTTTGATACATAATACTAATTAATTAGATCGCAATCCTTTTGTAGTCTCCATCTGCCAAAGTAGTTGCTTATGCTATTGTCTTACTGGGATCTGGTAAGAGAATTTTTTGTTTCCCTCACCGAACACTCAGGTACCAGTTGAAGCAGGGCACTCAGAGCTAGTTTATTGAGTTACAAGGTCAAAGGCAGGAGCAGGATAAGAGGTTCTTTCTTTCTTCCTTCTTTTCCTCACACAAGGCAACATCTATTGTCTTACTGGGATCTGGTAAGTGTTTTCCACATCGAACACTCAGGTAGCAGTTGAAGTAGGGCACTCAGAGCTAGTTGATTTAGTTACAAAGTCAAAGCCAGGAGCAGGGTAGGAGGTTTTTTCTTTCTTCCTTCATTCCCTCACACAAGGCCACATCCCCATTCTTCGTTCTTCTACTGTTACATTCATTTTCTTAAATCACTGATATAAATTATAATTAAGAGACATCTATACACACATCGTATATATTATTTGTCCAATATTTCTCCCAAAGCTATCTAATTATAAAGACCAAAACAGATCCCTACACAATCAAACCTAAACAAATGAAATCCTAAAAGATTCTTTTCTGATAGGACCAAGACAGGTCCCTACAAAATCAAACCTAAACAAATGAAATCCTAGGCGATTCTTTTATATTTTATTGAAATTGGAAAACGTAACGTGAGAATGTTAGGAAAACCTAATGTGAGAATATGAGGTGTAGAGCACAATAATTCAATTCCAAAACCAGGCCATCTATCTGACTCATAAAATGAAGATAAAACTTGACCTTTTATTGCTAATACTGAATATCCAAGTAAGACAAGGAATTGCAGCTCTACTACTCACAGAACCAAGTAAACACCTAAGTCCTTCCAAATAGCGGAAATTATATTCTGAAACTGCTACTGGTATACTTGGGCAGCCAGTCCAAGCAGAAGAGAGCCAGTAGACGCAATATCTCAGAAATAGTCTGCACAGATACTGCTCTCTTTTTACTGCTGGCAGAAGAAGTGTTAGCGTTAGGAGCTGAAGCAGTTCATGCATGCCCACAACCACAAATCACATTATATAACAGATTCAGATCCAAGTGTCTTTTCACCTAACTCTCACATCTGATTCATTCAAGCCCCTAACAACAAAATCGGAAATAAAAAATATCTATGTTTATGCCAAGAGAACAAACAAAAACTTTATTAATAAAAGGAGAAGAAAAAAACAAAACCTGAAGAGGTGCTATTTTCACCAACTGTCAAAACAACAAAGAAAGAAACCATAAGGTCTCACAAAAACTAAAAAAATGGTAATTTTTGAAGAGAAAATGGGGTTTGATGCAGAATCATACGTTTAGAGCAACCGCTGGCAGAAGCATTGAGGCCGACCTCCTAGCCCGCATGTATGCATCCAGCTTCTCCCAAATCTCTATTGCTGCAGCTTTATCTAGATGCCGCTTATGTTTGCTAATCTGCAGGTAAATTACACGAGCTAAACAATAAGCTGCTAATCTGCAGGTAAATTACACGAGCTAAACAATAAGCAGACAAAATTAATGGCAAAATAAATGAGCGTATATGATACAATAAGCTCTAATAGACTGAAATTTATCCCATCATCTGGAACAAGACAAATCCATAAGCAGCGTGTTATAGAAGCAGAGCTCGGAAACTTGACAATACTCGAAACAGTAACAGAAAAGTCTAAATCTCATACCGAAACTATCTTCACATTCCACTGCCTTGACTCCACACTGTCATCTTCAAAGCGAATGTAAAACCCCAGGACTGTAAACATCCATCCGCATGACATTACAATTGAAAAGAAAATCCGATAAATCTTGATCACCTTACCTCCTGCAACAAAGCATTAAGTTAGGGTAATTGGATTTAATACCTTCGCACAATAGAAATTTGAGACAAATATTCACGTTTGTGACTGGTAGCTGGGCGGAGGCAAGATAGCTGTCAAGGTAGTAGAACAATTTACCCAGACCATTGGCAACCCCTGGTACAGGGGCTGAATGGATGTCTTCCTATAATTTTCCTTGCATATTCTAGTACAGAGTGAGCCAGAGAGACGAAACATTGTGGAATGTTGAACGACCCATTAACAAGCGTCATGGTTGGCATTGTTCAATTCAAATCAACGGTTAATGATTACCTAATCATCTAACAACAAAATCGAATGGCACATATTTTGACACGGAAGCAGTTTGGGGGAGTTCATTTCAGAGGGAAACGCCTTACGACGTAACTAAAGTGAGGAATGCACTTAAAAAACTAAAAAAAAATTAGAATTTTTTTATTAGATTATGTATAAGGCAAAGAATATTTTTAGATTATGAAATCTTAACTATTCATAATTTTAAGGTTTGAAATTGGTCAAGGCTAATTTCAATATTGACCAAGCTTATGGACTTAATTTATGTTTGTCAATTTCTTTCTTCTCTTTTTTTTAATTTTTATAAAGTAGTAGGAACAACATTCAGAGTTTTTAAAATGAAGAACATCCAGAATAAAGTGCTAAAATATTTAACAATATAAGAAAGACGATGAATTCAGAAATGTTTAATTTATATGTTTAAAGAGTCAAATTATCATATTAGATAAAACAACTTTAAAGAGTTTAGAGAATAGGCAAACGAACATGTTTTTATGCAACTATAAAATTCTACAATACGACAAATAGGTGGAATGCAATATAGTCCCTGCTTCTACCACTAATTAATTGATTAAAGGTTGTAATGAGTGCAAAGAAAACCTTGCACAATGAAAGCTCTCTCTACACAAAACTCTCCACACAATGAAAGCCCTCCGCATAGTGAAATATCTTCACATAGTGAAAGATCTTCACACAACATAATCCCTGATTAAAAGTTGTGTGGTGTGTAGATAAAACTTTACATAATAAAATTTCTCCACACTATGAAATATCTTTGCACAAAAATCCCCACACAATGAAATCTCTCCGCATAGTGAAATCACTCTGAACAATGAAATCTCTCCACACAAAACTCTCCACACAGTGGAAGCTCTTCGTACATTGAAAGCTCTCTGCATAGTGAAATCTCTCCGCATAGTGAAATATCTCTGCAAAAAACTCTCTACATAATGGAAAGATCAAACATGTTACTTGTTAAAATTGTGCAGAGTAGCAAGATTCATATGAAGAAAACACTGAGTGATCTACCCCTCGGTATTGCAATATCATATATCATTTTATTTGTGCAGAGGGGAATGTATGTGGAAATGCAAATTGTCCATTATGTGAAGTTCAAAAATTAAATACTGAGCAATATTATATATCAATGCATCATGTAGAATTTAGAAATTCATATTAGGCATATCTTGAGGAATACTAAGCCTAGAAAATTACATTCTTCCTTGTGTTGAGTTTCAAAATTCACATGAAACAAATACGGAGCAATATTACATATCAATTCCACATTGACGTTCGTTTGCATACAATGAATGGTTTATTGACTTATTTCTATGTAATGAATTCTTACCCACATTGTGCATAACGAATTCCATTTTCCCATAGATTCTTCCATTTATCCATTTAGGAAAGTTTCGAATACAAGTGTGGGAGAAAGGATCTGTGTGACAAGTGTGGGAGAAAGAGTATGCAATAAGTGTTGGAAAAATGACTATATCGAGTCAAGTTTTCTTCCTTTGCATTCTGCATAAGACAGGGGGGGAGCTAATTGATGTTATTTTGTTATGAAGAGAACGGGTGTGTGGGAGAAATAGTGTATGCGAAGTGTGAGAATAGAGACTATATTCTGTCAAGCTTTTTCCCTCCATATTATGCATAAGGATAATTAAACATTACATGAGAAATTTACTTAGAAAGGAGTGTTAAGAGAATTTCACATTTTAAATTAAATATCATATTATGAATTATATTAATTTGCTTATATTATTTTGCAGAGGTGTGGAACAAGTAACATTGATACATTTTACGAAGTGCTTAAAGCATCCAAAGATTCCAGAACTGATGGGATTGCAACTCTCTTATGTAAGCGAGGGTAGGGGGTAAGTGATCCAGGTGGATATTGGTGGCCACACGCCTATTCCACTTAGACCCCCACCATAGTTTCTTTAATTTTCCTTAATTGTGGCATAGTTTACTATTTTTTGCAGTTTTTCGGGTCATGAACTGCTGGAGCTATTTTGAGGCCCTAAACGACGTTTTTTTGGAAAAAAAATAAATTGGTATCGTGAGATAGAGTTTTTCAGTAAAAAGTTGTAATCCTTGGATTGATCTTTCTAACGAGGTATTATACATGCCTGTAACATCTCTCATCCTCTAAAAAAATAATTAGTATTTTTATTAGTTATGATTGGTACTTTTGGTTGACTATTAAAGTTATACACTGCTGATATAATGATGTAAATAAATGGTTATTGATAAATAAAAAATGAAATTGGAAATATTTGCAAGTTGAACGCCTGTAGAAGAGAGAGTAGATAAGATGGATTTCCATGATAAGAATTCTAGAAAGAATTTGGGTAAACTTAATGGATGGGAGATAAAGATCCATTAAGAACTTAGCTAGAGATAAACGCTAAGTTGAAATTAGCATAAAGCATCACTAAATATAAAAAAAAAATCTTTTGGCTAAAAGGGAAAAAAACCCAAAAAGAGGGACGTCGCTTTCGGGAAAAATCCCACTTGGAAAGAAGGCATAAAATGCCTATTCTAAGGATCAATGAGGTTGTTGATCTCTTGGTAGAAAAATGAATCTTTGCATGGGGGTGAACTGAAGAAGAGAAATTCTATGGTTGGGAGATAGCAGTGCTTGATCTGCAAGTATTTTCTGACTACAAATTTTATGGTGAGGTTATGATTTACTATACTTCTGATAATTATGGTTGGTATTTTTTGTAGAACGATTCTTTGTTTCTAGATTAATGCTTAAGCATAATGTAATGATGTTTGTACTAGTGAATGCTTATAATGTAATATGAGTACAATAGTTTTTTATAAATCTTGTCAGAGTGTGGTGTTAAGGTCAATATTGTACCGAGTATATTAAGTATAGTAATGATGAATTAGATATACCTTCTATAGCATGTACAATAGAGAAATGGTGTATTACAGAATGAGAAAAATGTGCATTTTATTGAAATGTATAGTTAAATTATGTTCTAAACATGAGTATCATATGCACCGCATTATGAATAGAAAGGAATGGTAGAGAATTAAACTCTAAGCACTGCATTATGAACATAAAGGAATAATAGAGAAACAAAACATTTACAATAGCGCTATACTTTTGTTATCCTTTTGCATATAGATAGTGAATACAAGTATATGCTCAGGAAAGAATAAGTCAAATAAATGCAAACCTTAAACAGCTAATGCAAAAATAGTTCCCTCCTTGAGAAGGAATAGAAAAGAAGTCTATTAAAGAAAAACTAAGCTATGTATAAGGGTAGATTCTGCAGCTGGAATATCAATTTTCTAAAGTCTGTAAGCGTAAAACAAGTAGAAATATAACATGTAGGGAAAACTTAGGATCAAGGCCGAGACATTAATGAAAAGAGTGGGGCATACCTCTCACTTCACAATTGCTCGGTTAGGACTTCAAAGAGGGATCTTAAGTATTAAAACTACACACTAGTAGTTATAGGCCTCTAGTAAGTGCGTAAGAATTTCATAATTAGAAGTAAACATGAGGTTGAACCTAAACCACACACAAAGAGAATACCTAGACAATTAACAGATACACATATGTATCTAAAGAATAAAAAAAATAATTTATGTTGGTATACAGGTTAAGGAAATAGGTAGCAACATACAAAAATTGCCAGAGTAGTATATAAGCACAATACTACTTTTTCCCAGTAACAAGTGAAGAAATTTCACTCAAATATCAGTCATAAAGATGACACAGCACAAGGAAATATAAGTATTTGGAAAACCATCATAAATCAAGAATCATATTTGCACAAAAAAATCACATGCTTCTATATTTGTATATTAAACCATTGCATCCCTGGAGCATGTTTGCAGTATACAGGATTTTATAAAAGAAATAAGAAAATTAGCAACCTTGAATGACAAGCCAAAAACCTAATACTAGGCTTCCATAATCAAAATACGCATCCTCTAATTCACTGGACATAGTTTTCAATGAATCAATTGAGTAATAAAAATTATATATGATACAATGAGACTACATGAACCACTGTGGGGAAAACCTGCAAACAATACTTTATATCCAGAAATAAACACAACAAGCATAGACCATCAAGGCCATGGAAGGTCTTAATCCATCAAGGTTTCCACATTGAAGTGGAAAGAAAACAGGAAACAACGAGGAAGAGCAGAGGAGATCTTGTGGACCAACAACACCCAAAAACCACCGGAATAAGAAGCTAACCGACATGGGAAAAGAGACCAGTGAAGTGATGCGTTAGGATTATAAATGTAGCTGAGAATGAGGATCTCGAACCCAAATCTGAAAGGGTTTTGATATTTGCGAGCAATGGGTACCAAAACTAGTACAAAATGGCTAATTAGTTACTAAAAAATTAACTAAAATTTGCATATAAACGACAATTTTTTCAGTCGATGACCAATAGTAGCTAATTTACAGTATCTGATAACAGGACCAAATTTTAGTCATTTTTAGCTTAGTCATTAATTGGTTGTCTCAAACTTATCATTTAGTATTAAATTTGGTCATTAATTTAGTCATTAATTGCTGAAATTAATGACCAAAGAAATATGACCAAAATGTTGGTCATGTTATAACACACTATAAATTAGCTACTAATAGTCATATATATGCATATTTTAGTCGTCGTTTGAAACCAATTAGTGACCAAAGAAATATGACTCAATTTCTGTCATGTTATAACACATTATAAATTAGCTACTATTAGTCATATATAGGCAAAATTTAGTTGTCGTTTGTAATCACAAAATATAATTTGCCGTGGTCATTTATATTTTTTTGGTAGTTTCATATTCATTATATAAATGACTAATTTAGTAGTTTCTATTCATTTCATTAATAATCATTATAAATGACTAATTTAGTCATATATTCCTTTTATTTGTGTTCATCATTAATCAATATAAACTACTAATTTAGTAGTTTTAGATTGATATTATGTGTTCATTATTAATCAACATAAATTAATTAGTATGATTTTATAAAAAAATTAAAAAAAAATGTCATACAATGTGCATGTTCATCTAATATGAAAACACAAAATTATGTATTATAATTATAATATTAAATCATATCAAGGGAAAATATAAATAATTTCAACCACATAAATTTTATTATATAAAATATCAAGTATTACGATATGAGTTTCCAACTTAATATTGGTTGGACTACAATTTACACATGAAATATTGTTTTATCACTTCAAAACATTATCACTGTCTTTCCAAGGCATTGCAAGTGAATTCACTAACTCTGAAGACTTGGCCATCAGTCTCTATGTGTGTGTCTTATGCAGGATATTGGCTCTAAGGGTATAACTAGATTGGTTCTCTTCTCTCTTTTTTCATTTGTCACTCTAGTGTAATTTTTCTCATGTTTCTTCAATTCTGCTTCTTACCATCAATACTGAGTTCCTCTCTTGAAAACGAAAGAAGATACAATGCAAGGTATAAGACATGAAAGACGATGAATACTTGAATATAAACTAAAATAGACCATAAAAGATTTATATGACATATATCTCAACGTTAGCAATCTCAATTCAATTTTCCTTGATAAAGAAAGAAACTCGAACAAGTTTTCTTCAGTTGGAAATGGTGGCTACTATGTGGTCAGATGACATGTATAAAAAGAACAAATAAAATGCCACCATAGAAAAGAACACCTTAGTATCTTAGTATTCAAACTTCAGAGAAAGATTAGGCACAATCATGCCAACGAAGTTACATGTTAAAAAGCTCGAGATGTAGATATCTTGTTAAAACAAATAATATTAGGTGTGATGTCTAATACTTGCCATTTTATTCACAACAACATTTCATTCTCTAACGGTTGAAATTGGTCAAGTATATAGACAACTTTTTCTCAAATAACAACATGAAAGTAAATTTTTTTATATAATAGTCATGAAAATATTTTTACACAAAACAACTAAAAGGATCTCAATTAATATCATGTAATATTTAACTCATCTTCAAGCTTTGGATGTTTTTTAAATCGACATGATACCAAGTGTTTTCAATTTCATAGTAAAAAGACAAACCAAAATCAAAAGAAACATTAAAAATACAATCAAACAATAAAGAGAGGATATTATGGATGAATATTACAATTATAATTTTTCTTTTACCTATCCAAAGTGTGTTGGCTAGCATTCCTAAAACATTTTCTTGCCCAAAATAACCATGAGGTGAAAGGCTCACAACATTAAAAACCATAGGAATCCCTAATAGAAACATTCCTAAGTCGATGGCTCAGGTACCTGAAGGATCTCTAACAACAAATGAATCATATCCAAAACATGCTCTACATTGTCTCCCCATCCTTTTTCCAATCCCATTTACTGTAACCTACCCACACTAGAGTCAAGTAACAATCAAATGAAGGCATTGGATTTTTTTTTAATCTTTTATATCTATAAATTTTGAATATGATTTGTTTTAGGAACATATTAATTCATATTTAAAGCCTTCATGTCATGACAATGTATCAATGAAGTAGGACATCATGAAAATAAACCTTAATTAGGTCCTCAAACAATTCCTACAATATGAATATTTTTCTTGTTGTGATATCTTGGGTAGAAAAAATAACATATCCTCAAAAGAAAAATCGATATATTACTTGTGTTCAAACTCTGTATATGGTGTATTCTTAGGCATATTTTTAAAATGTTCCTCTGTCTTTACCAAATTATACTATAGCTTGGTTAAACTCTTTATCCTTTCATTCAACATCAATTTTTGCAAGATACATGTCATATATTATTCTTTCCCATTCCTCAACATGCTACATATTATAAATTTAAAGTCACATAAAACCAAGAGCAAACCATTTTTCTAACCAAAATGAACAAACGAATAGTGCCTCTAATAAAACTCCACACCTTAGAAATTACTCTACCATGCATTTAGGCTAAAGCTAAGATTATTTGAACCATATTTAGGTCATACTCAATGGGATATTCATATTCTTACGGTGATGTCAATTTGGTGTTAAAAGAAATATATAAACCTGGGTTATTATCAGTGAAATTCAAGTATAATTCAGGAAAAAAAATTTCATTGCAAGGTAGTGGAGAGAAACCATCACATGTACTTATTAAAATAAATAAGAAACAACAGAGAAAAGAACATATGGTTGCTTCCCTCATGCCAATACTAGTCGAAGGATGCTAGAATAAGACCAATAGAGAAATAGAAGCAGAGGGGAGAAATCATGATGGATAGATGACATACACCTAAATGTTGCATCAACTTCTGAAAAAAGAGGGAAAAGAAGGCCACAAGATCAAAGGGATCACTAATAGAAAGGGCCTAGAAAGCATGCCCAAAAAAATAAAAGTAATGTATTAGGTAAGCACAAGACTAGTTAGCTAGTCACATTAAACTTCAGCTAACCACACAAATTAAATTTTAGTGACATCCCACACTGAGCCACATTCTAATAGAATCCTTACCATGTCATTATGATGAACTAAGATTCCATATTATAATATTAGTAAGTTGTGTAAATCCAAATAATCCACAACTATTATGTCAAACACAATATCTGTTATAGTGCCCAAAATCCCCTGTATCAACTTCACTCCAGCACTAGAGCAAGACACAATTATCATCATGACCCTCTCCAGTAATGTAATAATGGCCTAAATGTCCATTAGAGTTAAGTTTATAGATGTATTGTGGTTAATTAATGTAAAGTGGCATAGTCATTAATAAAATCCTACTATGATGGTAAATAAATAAAAATCACTATGTTCATTATGTAAGGTCCACTAATGGTGGATTAGTGCAACGATAGCTAGAGTTGTTGTAACTAGGGTTGTAGTACTCTTCATGTAATCAAGGAATGTTTCTCTATCATGATTTGGCACTCGTATTGGAGGTCATGCCCTTTGAAGTGGTTGGGAGAGCTTGACCTCACTTGATTAATCTAGATAATATAAATCCTTTCATGTCCAATTGTGTGTTACTTCTATTCTTGTTATTATTCTCTGCTATTGATCTTAACAAGTAGTATCAAAGTGGAAATTTAGGTCATGTAAAATCATTTTGTTTTATTTTTTTTCAGATTATATTACAGTGGAATTTATCCTTGCTTGGAAGCCATATTGTAGCCACACTAAATGCCATCAGAAGTGCAGTTGTGTCACCCTTTTGGAAATGGAATATAATTGAAATTTTGAGCCATACTAAGGAAGTTACAACTATTTTAAGTTGCATCCTCAAAACCATAGCAAAAAAAATGAGGTCAATTGATTATTATATTATGGCATGAATTTAGTATTTCTTTTTGTTTAAGATCTTGATTGCAATAACACCAGTGTCATCCAAAGCAAAGTTTTGATGTCATTTTTAGATTAGGGTCATAATCGCAATTTTAAGTAATATTGAGGAAGTTATACCCTTAAAAATTCAATTGTTGGCTTTGTGGGGCCTAACCCAGGTTCAACATTAGTTAGCCAAACAAATCCCTATACTACTGGCCCTTTCGGCATCAGCCCACGGAGCACGGACTGAAGTCTCACCCGAAGCAGTATGGGGGGATGCTGGAACCAATGTTTCGCACCCTGAGATGGTTGTGATGTCAGTTTATACCCTATGTTCCTACTTTCATGCAGGTCACTAGCTTTAGGGCTCTGATAGTCTACCTTTTATTCCTCCCTTCGATACTTCCATGAAGGTGTACAATTGACCTTCTTGCAAACTTAACCCACAATCCAGGTACTTCCACGTTGCTATGACAACATACTCTACAGGTTTTGAAGTTATCGTAAGTGTTTTAATTATATTACTAATCTACCATAGTTAGCGTCACGTAAACTGATATCCTTACTTGTGTTCAATTAACCAATACAGTCACATACATTCGCGCATCGAAACGCAATATAACCAGATGCATTAACAAGAAATACATACACAAAATTTGTAGAATACTTCTCTTTATTGATATCTTCATATTAATATAGAATCTATCCACCTTGTGCACATAGTTGCAGGGGTCCGCACACTTAGCTGCATACTTCCACCCTAGGCCTCTATGCACTTAGCTGCAGATCCTCTACCTATGCTAAGACCCAAAACACTTAGACTTCTCTACCAAGACTCCAAAACTTGTCTACTAACTGCCTTAGAGCTTACTTACTTAGCTCCTTTTTATACAATCCCATGGTCCACATACCATGGGTGGATCTTTACAACTGAATTTACACTTTTCAAAATAAGGGCGGACAACCCTTTATGACTCTTGACACCTTCACGCTCCGCGACCACAAAATGCAGAGACTTTACAACTTTATTACAAAATTTGTCCTAAAACATGGGCTTTTAGCCCAAAAACTGTCCTTGGGGGAACTTGTTCCCAATAGGCCCCCAACACAAACATGGTGACTCGCGCTCGAGTCACTCTGCGGGCATGCAGATCTTGGTGTGAGGACCTCCCAGCTCGACTTGTATGATAGCAACCTCGGTAGTGCACTGTGCAGCCGCTTGCTTTGTTTTTTCAACTAACTGCTTGGTCACTGGTCCAGAACTGTTAGCCTGAAGCTTCTGCTAAGTTTCTTGTAGATTAGAAAGCTTGCCTTCAATAGAGGTTGTGACCGAGTAAGCCTCATCCAACTAGGGCTTCAAGCGCACCTTCAACACTGCCTCCTTGTGCTACACTGCATCTACCTATTCTTTCAATTGTTTGACCTCTTGCAGCTTCACCAGTCTCTGCGTGAGAGTGATGATTCGTGCTATATCTTTTAATTCGTCATAGAACTGCTATAGTTCTCGTGCTTCTGTCTCTAGCCACTGTACATTAGGGCCCTCCTATAGGCTCATGAAGACCTCGAACAACTGTTCAAAAAGTTTTGTGTACTCTGATATTGCATTGTCTACCACCACTATCGCCTTTGTGATAGCGGTTGAACGCTTCTCCTTTACCTCTGGCAGAGTTGAAGGCTGGGCCTTCAACCGTAAATCTGCAATCTGTAGGTTCAAGTCCAGCTAAACCTTAGCCAACTCTATGCAAGCATCACGTACCCTTGTAGCAAGCTTGCGAAAGTTCACCTCGACCAGTTCTTCCTTAGGAATGGCCAACTCCGGGACCGTTCGACATGCCTCCTTGTTTCAGGCAATTGCCTCAGTCACGGTGGCGATGGTAGAGTCTCGTTGTAGAGCCATCAATTCATTATTAATCTTCTACTCACTGATCACCTGCAAAACACGATGTTCGCGATCCCTCAGCTCCACGATCACTCTATCCTGCAATAAGTGGAGTGCCTCGCCAGGGAGCGCTGCCATGTTCAACCCCACTCCCTTGAGAGCACTGACAATGGGCTTGTCAGCTTCCTTTTCTATGGTCATTGCTCCATCTGACAACACTATTACGTAGGAGACCTTTGCATGCAGGATCTCAGCAACTTCTAAAGTACCAATAGCAAGGCTAGTGGACACCATGCCAGCGTATGATGCACGTCTTTGCAGCTCCTGCAGACCTCTCTGGATTGCCCCCAATAGTAGATGCTACTGCTCGAACTGTTGTAGTGCCTCTGCGGTGACACCCCACACCGTGTCTCCAATGCCATGCAAATCTCCTTCTGTGAGGGTGATTGGGTCCAGCGATGCCTTACTGGCCTTGGATTTCTTTCTCGACCACAATTTTTCTTGTTCCCTTGGAAGCTTGATACAATCCAACATTGTCTGTGGGTCCGCTCCATGCTGCTCCATTTGCTCATCCGTTCCTTCCTCTGTTTTGTGTGAAGGCGACCTCGCGACTTTGTAAGAGCCACACTCTGGTTCACCTGTCTGCTTTTCCATCTACCGGGCCCCATCGCGCTCCCCTTGGGCCTTGTCAGTGGCCTTCTTCTTCCTTTTCTCAGCTAGCTGCATCATCTTGAGCTTGGCCTCCTCATTTTTGCGTTGCGTAGTGGACTTTCTCGACCCCACCGCCAAGTCTAAGGTAGTGCACCACTCTGCCGACCAATGATCAAGTATTACATCAATTGCATCATATGTTGCTAAGTAAGGCAAGTCATACCATGTCTTTGCAGGGTCTTTCTGTGTCTTGATCGACACACGGTGAAAGTCTGCCTTGAACTCCGCATACCCCTGCAGGTTGGCAAACACAGTAGGAAAAAACAACGGTTCTAATGCAGTCATAGTGGCCATCACGCGACAGCCCTACATAGGGGAAAATCTAGCCATGATGTTTGGCAAAAAGGTTGCGAGAAGGCCCTCACAAAGGCCATGAAGGATAAATTCAAGCTCATGAAGAAGCCGCGAGGCTATGCCATCTCGAGTATCTGTGACCCTGCTATCAAGGTGGCCACGTATATTTTGGTAGGAAAGGTTATGAGGAAGTGTCGTGCAGATGAAGTATCGACACCAGTCGTCGTGCTAGCAACTCAATGCACCGAATGAGTATAGTTTAATTAGGCGCACTATCTTTGCAGTAAGTTCCTTGCGAACTGCCGCGAGGCATAGGAGCTCAGCAAGACCTTCCACTATGTGTGGCTCTTGCTGTCTATTGTGCTAGTAGCCTGGGAGTTACCAGAAGACAGTCAATTCTCCTCGGTCGTGCCGGACCTGCCAAAAGAAGCGAAGTACGCTTTACTGTGGGTGACCAAGGATGCTCATCGCATCAAGGATAGCAAGATATTCTGGATCTTGATAGAAATGAACGTTTGCATGGCTATCTGCGAGGGCAGCCACGTACCCACGATGGCTGTCTGTCATGGCAGTTTGAGAAGACCTGCCTTTTCTACTCACTTGAGCCACTTCCGTGGTTGTAATGCAGTCATCCTGGTGGTTGTGTCAACAACACAGCGCATGATCTGTTATGTTTCCAAGTGCAGGAACTTTTCATGGTTAGCTAAGTCCCAATCTTCTAGTTTCAACATAGGAACCCGCCCCAATCATGGTCCTTCAAAGACAATTTCGTTGGTAGTAGCGGGGTGTGTAAGGTGACCTTGCTCTCGTAAATGTCATTTGGCACCTTGGTCTTGCCCTTGCATGGAGGGACATACCCGGGAAGCTTAGTGATAGGGTCAGAACCTTGTTCTTCAACTTCCTCCACTTCTACCCCCAAATCCTCATCATCCATCAGGATGTCCTCAATTTCTTTCTCCTCCGGCTCTAGGCTAATGGTTTTTCCCTTTTCCTGTGTGATGGGCTTGTCCTTTTGTGGGTTTCCTCTAGAAGATGTGCACACCGGTATCACAGCCTTCTTGCCCTTTTTGTCCTTCGCACTCTCCTTGGTCGGGGTCGGCTTCGGTTTAGGCATTCGTGGTGATTTGGGAACTTTGGCTAAGACCTCTAAAGCAACTCCCTCTGCCTCCCTAACAACTTCCAACATGGCCCCTCGGCTGTCACTGCTTTAGTGCTTATAAGCTTTTGCGGGCATCGACATGATGCTATGCAACAACTCATGTGTCTCCTTTGGCAACATCTCAAATACTGAACTTGCTAGCAAATCTTTGTAGTTTTCATGGTTCATGTGCCCCTGAGAGCTCAACAACTCAATTCTCAAAATTCCAAGTGTTTTTCGCTTAACAGCCACCTGTAATTTATAGGCACTTTCAAGGTCAAATCCGACCATTGCCCACAAAATCAGTTCATTAATGCCGGATTGTGGTAGATTTCAAAGGATCTTAACCATAAAGTTTGTCTTAAATGCAGTTGCACACTCCATTTGGCTGCATTATTAATATCAAATCATGAACATTGACTTTAACGGTCACTTTCTAGCTGACCTGGTGATTTCTCCCTGGGTAGCGTAGCTTGCTTCGCGCTGTCGTGAACCCTGTGACATTTCCTCGTTCTACACAGTCCTCTAATCGCGTAGTTCCCCAACTCGTGCAATGTGGTTTATAGTCCCACGCCTCCTTTCAGCTGCCACGAGTGCTAAGATTATGCTACCCTCATATAGTCACTTAGCTGGATCACCAATGTATGGCTTCAATCAGCTGCCATTTTCCTTTCCTGGGAAGGGATCTCCATTTAATTTAACCAACTAAACTGCTCCACTGTCGGTAATCTCCTTAATGACATAGGGCCCTAACCAATGCATTTTGAATTTCCATGGAGATTTATTGAAGTTGCTGTCATATAACAAAACCAGATCATTTACCTTAAAGGTGCATAGCTTAAAGTGTCGATCATGTCATGATTTTTCGTGCTGATTTTGGACCTGTTGGTGAAATCTAGCTAGAAATCACTCTTCCTCAAGCTCAACGAGTTGCATGAGCCTCTCTTCTAGGGTTTCATGATCTGTCATACTCGTGAGTGCCACTATGTGTAGACTAGGCGCAATGTATTCCATGGGCATCGTTGCTTCAACACCATATACAAGCCTAAAGGGTGTCTGTCAAGTCAACTTTTTACATGTCGTCCGATAGGCCCATAGTACTGCGGGTATGCACAGGTCCCAATCACTTCGTTGAGCATTGCAAACCTTGGTTAATGCGTTATATAGCACCTTATCGAATAGTTGAGTTCAGCACCTTGTAAATTCGAGCTAAAAAATGCAATTGGAGCTTCCGCTTTCTCTTGATTTGCTTGAGTTAGAATCACGGCATATGATTTCTCTGAGGCAAATGTGTATAAGATAAAAGATTCTGAAAAATTCGGGGTTGCTAAAGATGGAGCGTTAATGATAGCTTGTTTGATCAGGTTGAATGCTTCATGCTCATCTTGACCCCATTTAAAATTTGAATTATTTTTAATCATGTTTTGCAAAGGAGAAACAATTCGTGAAAAATCTGGGACAAATCTCTTCACAAAATTGATTTGACCAAGGAAAGATTGCATGGCTTTTTTGTTATGAGGCATGGATATTCCAGAAATTTCTTTGATTCTGTCAGGCTCAATGTGAATACCAGATTTTGACACTATGAATCCTAGAAGTTTTCCTTCACTTAATGCGAAAAAATATATCTTTGGGTTAAGTGAAATCCCATACCTTAAACATCGTTGAAAGATTTGTTTCAAGTCTTTGAGATGGTCGCTTCGCTTCTTGGAGTACACTGTTATATCATCCAGGTAAATCACTACAGATTTATTGACTAAACCCTTGAATGTGATGTCCATGGCTCTCTGAAATGTAGCGCCGGCATTAATCATACCAAATGGCATCTTCTGATATGCGTATGTGCCCCATTTAGTTCGGAATGTGGTTTTTAACTGATCATCGGGATGTACCAGCACTTGATTGTATCCTGAAAATCCATCCAAAAAAGACATTAATTCTAAGCCTGCTACTGCCTGTAATATCTGCTCCATAGGTGGGAGGGGAAAATTGTCCTTTTGACAGGCTTTGTTGAGATTCCGAAAATCGATACAGATTCTAATATCTCCGTTTTTATTTCGAATGGGTACCATATTGGAGACCCATTTGGAATGTCTGACGGGGAAAATTATTCTGGCTCTCAATAACTTATTTAGCTCAGTTTTTATCTGATTTTCTAAATTGGGGTGGATTTTTCTGAGTTTCTGTTGGACAGGTTTCTCATTGTCAATCATAGGGATAGTATGTTGAATGATAGAAGTGTCGTATGTCTTCAGCTCATCGTAATTCCAGGCAAAAACATTTTTGTATTGTCTCAAAAGACGGATATACGCTAGTTTTTCTTCAGGGGCTAGGCCGTGGCCTAGATTAACGTTTTGTGGTTTATCATTGGTTCCTAGGTTTACTAATTCGTAGTTCAGAGTTGAACTGTAGAGCTTAGAATTGGTAGACCTTTTAAACCGACTTTTCAAATCATATAAGTCTTCTAACTTAACCACCGATTTAGGTATAGCATTATCAGTTCTATTTTGTTGTATTTGTCGATCATGATGGTCTTCGTTAATTACTTGATTGGAGTAGGATCCTTCAGAATTGAGGAAATTTACAATGTCAGGATCGTCATTGAATACTCTCCAGTTTGTAATGTTGTCAGGGATGGACGGTCTAAAGATTAATTCTATTGAGAATCTATCTGGATTAAAATCTTCGGAGGGAATAAGTCTAGAGGCTACGTTGGCTAACAGGTCTGCGCTCGCATTTTGGAGTCTTGGGATTGATGAAATATTGAATGCTATGAAATGTGCAGTCAAATCTTGTACTAAAGATTGATAGTGTTTCAAATGACCTGATAGGCAATGTATGATGTTACGTACCTGTTTGACGACAATTTCAGAGTCTCCAAAGACTTGAAGGTACTTAACGTTCAACCCGATTTCTTTGTATAGGCCTTGCACCAAGGCCTCGTATTCCGCTGTATTGTTTGTGAAATCGAATTCAAGTCTGCAC
This sequence comes from Pinus tabuliformis, assembly GCA_031772625.1. Lineage (NCBI taxonomy): Eukaryota > Viridiplantae > Streptophyta > Pinopsida > Pinales > Pinaceae > Pinus > Pinus tabuliformis. Next base: position 657,555,892 of record CM062815.1, read on the forward strand.
GTAAGCATGGTCTTATTTTCTTCTGGGCTAATCAGAACGCATCCTGCTCCTGCTCCCTCATTAGATTTAGAGCCATCAAAATATAATTTCCAAAACAAAGATGTATTTACAGGTTTATCTAAAAAATTAACACACTTTGAATTATCAGTTTGGGAAAAATTTACGACTTGGGACAAAACTGAATTTTCTAAGTAAGGTGAGGTATGAGCATTGAAATTGCCAAGGAAAGAATCTACCGAGTAATTTCCTATGATACTGCTATTGTATGCTATTGCTTCATTTCCTCCCTCCAATTCCGTTACTATGTACTTCTGGTGTAACTCTCGTTCAACCTTTATTTGATTCGGTTTACCATTGTAGGGTAACCACATGTGTGACCAGTCGGTTGAGAAGTATCCATGGATTTTTTCGGACCAATCCCTGCTAAGAATCAAGCCATAGAATTCTGGGATATCAGCTACTAGAATGTCAATAACCTGACATACCTTCGGGTTAGACGACAATCTTATGGTCACTTGATTAAGTTCACCAATCACTTCGACTTGAGATCGATCAAGCTGAACTATGCGTACTGCGGATTTTTGTGGTTGAACATTCAACTTGGCACATATTGATCTGGGTAAAATATTCGTTGAAGAACCAGAATCTACCAAACAATTGTGCACATTTTTATTGAAAATTTCATATGTGAGAAGAAAAGGGGGAGTATGAGACCTTGATCTTCCTCCAATCAAGGCGATGTCATTTGGATCAACCTTATTGATCGTGTTGGTTGGAGGTCTTCCCATGTTGTGGGAAGCTACAGCTGTAGGCAAAGATGTAGTAGGCACGGCATGTAATTCTTTCATCATTATCTTCTGTTGATGTTTCAATTTGCTCAACTCATAAAGAGTGATATTAGCCCTAGACTTTTTCATGTCATCAATAATATTGTACTCCATTTCATCCGACACAATCAATGTTCTTGATGGAGGTGTTTGATCTGATTGGACTGGCTAGATTGAGTCGCTTTAGCGGTCGTTTTCTTTGTTGCGACTTTATCTTTTGCTTCAGGGCTTGCGCCCTTCTGCTTAGGGTTAGTTTGGGGAGGATCAAGTTGATTTTTGCTTCGTGTGCTAACCGGAAATGCTTCTTGATCTTCTTCTTGCGGGAGGATGAAATCCCACATTCCTTGTAGTTCCACAACTTCTTCGTCATCGGTTTGCCCTTCAGTGGTATTCTCTTCTTCTTCCTCTTCTTCGGATTCGACATTTGAGATAGCGTTGGGTGGTTTCAGATCCATTGAAGGACTTCTTTTAAAATCTCTGTAGGGCTTTCTTGAAGAAGTTTCTTCTACTTGTTTTTTTATGTCAATCATCTCATTGGACATGGTTTTTAACACTTTTTGTAATCCTTCCAAATCGAAAGGGTCATTCATTTGTTTCTTCTTGGGGTCTTCCTTGAAGGAGACTTTCTTAGATTTGCGTTCCTCTATCGCAGATCTTTTTTCCAGGGCTACTACACGTTTCTCTACTGCTATCGCCTCTGTCAAGTTTTCAACTAAGGTTGTCTTATTTTCCCTATCCACGAAGATTGCCAAGTTTGATGGTAAGGCTATAATATACCATTCACATCTTACTTCTTTGCTGGGTTGGGAAGCAGCGAGAATTTTGTTGAGGATTTTAGTGAACCGTAAATTGAAATCTTTGATGGGTTCTCTAGCGTCGGCTTTAAGATTGGACAGGTCATTGATTAACATCGCCGTTGATCTGTCATCACCAAACTTGGTAAGGAATTGACTTTGAAAAATGTCCCAACTTGTGATAGACCCGGAAGGTAATGAAAAGTACCATGACCCGGCTGTTCCTTGCATTGTATAGGGAAAAAGCTGGACAACAGCATCCTCGTTGGTAACTCCGTTGAGATTAACAGAAAGCATGAAATTATTAATATGCTCTTCAGCTAGCATGACTGCTTCTGGATTGAATTTGGGTAGCCATTTCTCAGGATGGGCCTGTATTTGGCTCAGGGGTTGGGGCATTAAAACTGCCCCAGGATTGCTCCATGGAGACTGGGCCATCGTTGAGCTGCTAGTAAATGAAAGTGCAGAGGATGATCCCTGAGTCTGGGAAGATGAAGATATTATGATCTTTGATGACTGAAGAGGAGGGGTTGTGGAAGATGGATGAGTGGTTTGGAATGAAGATGTGGGTGGATGACTTCGCGGTGAGGGAGTTGAAATGGACGACGTAGATGAAAGAGTCTCACTGTCAGACTCTGGAGGTATTTTCCTTGCTCTTTTCCTGGTGGGGAGAGGGAATTCAGTTGGCTGGATGCCAAATTTTTCACTCTTTAATCTGGTCAGTGGATGAGCAGGATTGTACTGCGAAGTCACGATGCTTTGAGATTTATCAGACCTCTGTGTAAAAATAGAAAATCCCTGGAGTTTGCGAATCAGAGTTTGAACTTCAGGGGGTTCAATGGCAAATTGGTCTGAAATATTAGGGTATGTAGCAGCGGTTGATACTCGAGCGACTTCTGACTCTGGATTTAAACGTATTGGGGAAGTCGGGGGAGTTGATGAGGGTGATTTACTCTCAGAATGGTATTCAGATTTTGATTTAGGTGCCATTCATAGTTCGGGCCCTCCTTCTAGCGCCAAATATGTTGAAGCCCCGAAAATCGGGTCGACAACAAGGGGGATACCCACCCGGTCCGGACCTTGGTTGGCATCTCCTTATCCGTTTGGTATAGCGGGTCCGACTGGGGATAATGGGACCAGTTTCCCAATCTAAGGGGTGTGTGTGTGTGTAGAGTTGGATGATGCTGATCTAGGAGTACTTAAAGCTAATTTAATTCAAACTTCTAAACTAACTCTATGCTATTGTAATCTAATGAGAAACAACACATCTAATCTACGCTAACCCCAGGGTGTATTTATTCTATTATGCGACCTAAAGAGATTTCGAACAATAACTAGTAATAAAGATCATTCAGCTATCATAAGAATAGAAATCAATTAAGATAAACCACTCTGAATAAAAAGTTAAGCAAAACAGTTGTGAACAACATATCGCATAATAAGTTATTCATATATCAAACACAAATAAATGACTCCACCGTACAGAAGTGCCAAATGGTAACCCACACATTCATGCATTAACATATAAACAACTGAAAACTGTATATCACTTTAAGAATATAAGCAGAAATGGTCAAGATATAAAAGTACCATTTATGACTGGTTCCACTCATAAGCTTCAAGCAACAACGATTTATCTCTACTTGTTCTAACATCTACTAAGAGTACAAAAGTGCAACATCAGTAGCAGATATCAAATGCAAACATTGATAAATCTCGATCCATCCATTCATCAAAAACACCCTCCGAGGGAGCAAAAGTGCATGTTATGAGGACAAGTTTTTTGACAAATTTCTGGACCCTTCTCCAAATGCCTGAGAAGGGTTTAAATACTGCTAACTAATTAATCTTAATTACATAAATTTAGGACACAGTTTTAAATGACCGCCCTTCTACTAAAGCAAAATTATTTCTAAAAATTGAATCTAATTCCTAACCGTTTCTGTATTTGCTCCTTAGTGCTGTAAGAATGCAACATTCGCCTGGGAAGAGTCGGCTGGTCGTCTTTTCCTTTCGTTTGAGCTACGAAAATAGAAATAACAATCGCTGGCACTACTTTCTGGTAAACTAGAAGATATTTTCGAAAATCTTCGTCTGGCTTGGTGTATTCACTGTGTGTATACTTGGTAATAACCCAAATTTCTCTCAAACTAATTCTGCTTTTGCTATTTCGGTTTCCGGTCTTGCGAATGACTGAATAAGTTAGGGACTTTGCTCTCTGAACAATTTTCTGTATTGAAAACTGCCTCCGTTCTTTGTTCCAGGCTTTTCTGGTGCGTTTTCCCTCTTTAGCGCCTTTTTATTTTTGCTTTACCCAGTCTAAGCTTCAGGATCTTTTGTAAACATGTTGCTTTTGTGCGCCTTTGACTCTGAGTTTTGGATGGCCTATTGACATCAGTATCTGTTGAGTGATACTCTGGAATCTGTGGTCCTGTTGCATGCGACATCCGTTTGTGAAGGCATCTCTTCTCTGTTCTCCGAGCATTGACGCTTTCCCCTTTTCCTTAGATGTTTCCTGCACATTGCTTTATGTTATTTGCTATCTTACAGTTTACCCAAAGGAAAAGAGTAATGATGAAAAGATTGACATGAAAGCTTTAAGCTCTAATGAATGCATAATCATGACACCCATAATGAACTGACTCTTCGAAAAACACAACACAATACTTCTTGGATACTTTGGCGTACAATCATTAATTTCTTTTGAGGCGCGCACCCAATTTTGGTCTACAGATAGCTTTCCTTGAATAGTGTGCCGAGGAAATTTTGCGATGGGTGATTTCTGCGACTCGCATCGCAGTATCGAGGATTGCGTTGTCAAGATGTGTCATCACAGGAATTGATGATCGCATTCATCGCAGATCGCAACATCGTAGATCGCAATATCGCAGATCGCGATATCGCAGGTCGCGAATCGCAAATCGCGCTTAGTCATCCAATCATCGTGTGCTGCTTATGCGATGTTGCGATATGCGATGTCGCATATCGGCCGTCAGAGATTCCTTAAGTTTTTTGATTTAAGAGTGCTTCATAATATAAGCGATGCGATGAATTTCGCGTCACTTCTTCACAGCTTATTATGCGCATAGGAAAACGTTTCAATGTCTTCTCGTGATGCGATACAGCTTTAGGGAGTTAAAATACAAAAATTTTGATAAAATGTTTTTTTGGATTTTTATTAAGGGTCCCCATTTGCTTGGTGTTATCGCTAATACCAAACAAAGAGGGGGGTTGTTGGTGGCCACAACAGAAACCTACAGGAAACCTACATGATACAGAGAAATCAGCATACAGAGCTATCAGTGGACACTAAGGAAAATCAAATCAAGGGTTATCCTCACTAGAGCGTGGAAAATTGAGGTATGATCCATACCTTCCATATTTTCCATTTAAAAAAAAAGGATAATCCTCAATTCTGTTAGGAATTTGCAGTGCATCTCGGGATAGAAAAATTGTATTGCATATCAGTAAAAGTCAAATTCCAAAACTTCCTCACCTACTAGAAGTCTTAAACTGTACCCTCACAAGCCTCAAGAATTACTAGGAAAATATGACAGGAGGTTTCAATAAGAGATAACCCACCTACACAACAAGGATTGACAAGCATCCTCCTATGGTGGAAATTTTTACAAGGCATCAATGGATGGGGTTCTTTGAGAGGATGAGAGGATATGATGATCATGTGGCCAGAGAATTTTCCCTCTCACTCATACCCCTCACTAGGACTAGTGCTACTGTTGTGGTGAAGGGTTTATCAATAGAAATTACCCCTAAGGTTATAGAAAAATCACTACACTCCCCCTAGGGTTGCCATAGAGAAAAGAAGACAAGGGTAACAACACCCTTGCAAAGAAAAGCTTCCTTTTTGGAAGGAGAAGAGCCAATAGAGGAAAACAATTGGGTTAGAAGGAAGACCATTCCATACCCTTGGAATGAAGTTAGTTACCACCTCATCAAATATATTTCATGTTAAGGGAGATACAATGTAGTGTATGGATACCACTTCCGACTGCTTCAAGAAATGAGATTTGGAGAGAACACACCTCCTCATAACAGATTGAGTATACCCTGTTTTCTTCTATAATCCATGATAGACATGAGAATTAAGGAGCAAGAGGGAAAAAATCAGCAACTAGCCCATCATGGGCTGATCAAACTCATCCTTAAAGATGCTCTACAAAACTTATGATTCCCTATTGCATGGACAAAATTTGAGACATGCAGATAGAAGGAGAAATTCAAGCTATTGAGTATGACAGAAGCCCTACTGCTAGTGAGGGAGAAGAAGAAACAGAGGAGGAAAAAGAAAAAGAAACGAAGGATGAAAATGAAGAAGAGACAAAGGAGGAAAATTAAGAAGAGACAGAGGAGGAAAAAAAGAAGAAATAGATGAGCAGAGTGAAGAAATAGAGGAATATAAAGAAGAGCAAGGAGACAAAGAAGAGGATGAAAAAGAAAATGGAAAGGAGGAAAAAGGATAGAAGGGTGAACAAACATTTGTAGCTCAAGGAACAGAAGAAGAATAATCACCAAGGGTGTCTCCAAAACCTACAAATAAGGAGGCAACAACTACTCTAACTTCCCTAAGTACACCTATAAAATCAAAGGAAAGAGGCAAAGACAAACCCCACTGTACTTCAGGACAAGAAAGAGAACTAGGATTAGACAAGGGAGACCTCAAATCCCTACCAAAACTCCATTTGTCATTGAGGATTCACCAAAGAAACAAGAGAAGGTAGTCCCTCTAAAGAAAAATGAAGGAGAAGGAGCATCAAGAAAGCTTCTCCCAAGTCTCCAATCACCTATGTTAGGAGGCATGTCACAAGGTCAGCCTCATCAAAGGGAAAAGGTCTCCTACAGGAGACATAGCCAACCCTACAGGAAGCAGAGACCATCCTATAGGAAACTCTTTCAAACCTACAGGAAACATAGAAAAGAGACGAGGAAGGAATTACTCAACATGAAACAAAGGAAGAGGGCGAAGAACTGAAAGAACCTCACCCATAGCCAAACCTTAGCTCCTATTACAGGTTCATTGAAGGAGGTTGGGTGATACCACAGAAGTTTTCCATTCCAATATTCTTTGAACTTTAAAAAGAGAGGGCAACGACATAGAGGTGGATGAAAATTTCTAAATCAAAAGGGGTAGAGGATATAGGCCACATGGAGGAGAAATTGTAGGAGATGGGTAGAGAATTGAGAAGCATGAGAGACACAGAAGCAATGATGAAATCTCAGTTAGAGACTGAGAACACATGGCTAAGGAAGTAGCTACAAGAAAGGGAAAGCCATTTGGCAACTATGGCAAGATTTTCCATGGAGGAAATCCAGTGCAGGATTCCAGTAAATTTTTATGCCTTGTACCTCAAGGGACAATGGCTACAATTCCAGATAAAGAACCTGGCACAAAGAGTAACTATGCCCTTCCAAGACTATAGAAAATTCATTGATCTTTGTGATAAAAGAACCTTGGAAGATAGAGAAAAGATATATGAGTTTTACCTACACAATTTGGCCTTGACAGATTTAAATGTGTGGCGCCCAAATCCAAAGCTATGGGACTTGAAATTGATGGCCTTATCATCTTGGATTAATCACGAGGAGGAAAGAGCTACAGAGATGAAAAAGGTATTGGAAAAAGAAGGGGCAAAACCCCTTATTATCAGAGCAAAAAAATCTAACCCAATGGTTGTCATCAGCACCGACAACCTTATTGCAAATGATCCCAAGCTTGCACCAAGTTACCTTGTTGTATAAGAACAGGTAATCACACACTTTGAAGACATGCTAAGATTTATAGGAGATGACAGCTAGCAAGCCTACCAAAGGAGATGGAACACCTTGCCTTACAACCTAAAAATCATAGAATATCATTCTCCCGACAGAATGAGAGAGGCAATAAATAGAAACCCAATGTATAAACAGGCACTACAAAGACTCAAAGTCAATTGGATTGGATTGAGGTTTAGTTCACCATTTATTTTGGGAATGTTGGAAGGAAGAAAAGAAGAAGAAGAAAGAAATCAGTGGGAAGAGATAGAGAAAAATGCACGGTTTTATTCACAAGAGGAAGAGACTACAACAGAAGCATCGGATGTCAGGGAGGCCATGAAATAAATGAAGGACATGGACATAGATTGAGTTGCTTAGAGGATGAGCAACACTTTCAGTAGGGGGTGATGATGAGGCTAATCATTGGGTAAAATATATGGACCTTAATACACCTCCAAGCTTAGTAAAATCATCTCTTATCATAATTCTTTACATGTTTTAATTATATTTTGCTTAATGAGATCAGTGAAAGTAAGATTTTATGTCTAGTGGTCTAATGTGCATTGAGTACAGGTTTTTGGGAGAAAATTATGGATAATTAAGGTGCAGGAACTCGAATGAGATAGGGATGAGAGATTATAGGAGATGGATCTCCCTCATTAAATCCTCACTCACTCGAAGATACCTCAATCAAATCACACCAACTCAAAGTTTCAGGAAGTCGAGTCATGAGGATCATTGGTAGCCAAGCGAGTGATAGTTAAGAACCAGTTAATATTAAGATTGGGAGGCAAGCCTTCCTATATTTAAGGAATTTGTTGGAAACTTCAGTTGTATAAATAAAGAGGCCTACAACCTCATTAGGATTCTAATTTTTTAGGTAAAATAGCTAAGCATTTTCGAGTTAAAGGATTGTGACCAAACATTGTTATGTATTTTTTGATACGTTTATGAAAATGAGCATTCCCTTGATCCAGCACTGAGTTGACTCAGAGAGCTAAAGCTCTTGAGTTAGGGCCCAACTCTAGTAGCGTAGGTTCCTATTATATTATTTGTATGCTTAGGTTATTTAATAGATTACTTGTTAAATTGATTTTGGCATTGTTTCATTGCAGGTATTAGTGAATTTGATTAGTTTGCTTCCATTTTTGCATAGCTTTAATAGTAGCATTAGAGAGATAAGGAAATATCAAAAAAGGCTGATAATAGGTGGATCTTACCTCATTCCTCCCTTCAAGGACCATGGGTTGAGGAAAAATTCCCATTCAACCCAAAAATATAGAATTATGGTTTCTTATGAGACTTAGGGTTTTTCTGCTAATTAGGTCATCATATTTCAGTTCTAGAAGATAGGTTGCAATTGTCATTTCTGATATCTTAAGTTCTATAGATTTTATGTTGCTTTCATAATAGATTTAAAGCATTTCCATGCATGAACTTGGCAAATAAATGATGCGAATTATGTTTCCTTATATTGTTGTAAACCCTTCATGTTTTGAAATGATTTATGGATAAATGCCAATAGTGATGTGTATGTTGCAGGAGTTTCAATATTGCAGGAGGACCTCTTCTTATCAGCCTCAGCCAAACCATACACACCCATGATCACCAAATGCCACTAAGTTCTCAATCTGAGTTATCATTTCACAAGGACAACTTTCCATGCTTGTTGAACAAATCCAACCATCATAGAGCTTCGGTTTGAGTTCTGACTGAGTTCCAACCACTTCCTTGCCTTATTCCTTCCGTAAATCACCTTCCCTAAGCTCCATACCACTGTAAAAATCACTCCTTATGCTTTTGGCCTACTCCTGTAGGAAAATAGGGGATCCTGTAGGTGAACTTGGACATCTTGTAGACATCCTGTAGGAAAACCTGTAGTGGCTTGTTTTCAGCGCAATTTGTGAAAAATGCATCATGAAATCTAGGAGAAGACCCCTACTTGCTTCCCAAGCCATTTGACCCATCACACTCATCTCGCTCCACACCTATCCCACTTCCCATGTGATCAGGTTCTCATGTCCTAAGTGTCGTAAAATGCTCAAAATTTAAAGTGCTCAGTTCCTTGGCGCGATCGTTGCCTCTTTCCTTTTGAAGTTCACCACTGGTGGTTTGAGCACACCCCCTCACAACATTGCTCCAGGCGTAAGCATCATTGAGGGTGTGGTGTTCGAGATCGTTATCACATTTGGTCTTGTTTACACTGTCTACGCCACCGCGGCCGACCCAAAGAAGGGCGACCTGGGCACCATTGCTCCCATCGCCATTGGCTTCATCGTGGGGGCCAACATCCTGGCCGCCGGCCCCTTCTCCGGTGGCTCCATGAACCCCGCCCGCTCCTTTGGCCCTGCCGTTGTGAGCATAGACTTCACCAACAACTGGGTGTACTGGCTAGGCCCCCTGATCGGAGGAGGCCTTGCCAGTCTCGTCTATGCAAGCATCTTCATTAGCGACGAGTCATGCATCCCCCACGTGCCGCTACCCGTTTCTGAATTCTTAGATGAGCTGAAAGAAGATATAATCCTTGACAGAAGGACATGCACTTCAAGAAGGGGTAGTGTAGATTATGTTTGGGTTGGTTTCAAAGGCAAAAAACCGAAAAAAGCAAAGTGGATGGAGGTGGACAGAGTGAGGGAGTTGTACCCTCACCTCTTTAACAGGTAGTTGAAGGCCTTTGGGGTCCAAAAGCTTCCCAATGGGGAGGCGTGATCAGGTGCTCATGTCCTAAGTGTCGTAAAATGCTCAAAATTTAAAGTGCTTAGAACTAGTTCAAAGTTGAATTACTAGAAATTTCTCATCTTCCCGATTCCGGCGCCGCAAACGGTTTGAAAAACGGTCGCCGTATGAGGAAGTTATGGCAAAAAGAAGAATTTGTCCATAACATTAGAAATTTTAATTTTTCAAAAAAAAAATTAAAAAAGGAATATTCCGCTGGGCACGAAATCCGAGGCAACCACCAAACATTAAATGTAACTGCAGTTAAGTTGGCAGAATTTTGGCAGGAGCGCCAAATTTGGCGGACCCGCCATAATTGGCGGAGCTAACTGGAGTTAACTAAAGTTAGCTGGAGTTTTTCTAGGGGCAAACTGGAGAAACTTTAAATGGCCATAACTTTGGCTAGGAAAGTCGGTTTTGGACGATTTTTTTTTTGATTTTGGGTATTTTCGACCTTATGAAGCCATTGGTGCTAGTCTTATAGCCATCTGAGGTCATTTTTAGAGGTTTTAGAGCCGTGAAAGTTCTAGGAGCCACTAGGGCCCAATTTTGTGAAGAATGTATAGGGTTGCAGGTATCCATTGGAGGTGATCGAATAGTCAATCCTGAAGGATTCAAGTGTTCTGAATCCATTTTTACCATCTATTTCTCCTTTAGATGCTTCTATTCAGCTGTATTTTCAATTTGAGCATTTAATAAAAACAAGGACAAGCCCGGTTGGGAGCTTTGGACCCAGCAGACGTAGCCCTGGAGGGGGTGAACTGCTTTATCAACTTCTTTTGAATTTGTGGTTGATTTATTTTGCAGATCAAATTCATTTTAATGTGTTAAACAGTAAAAGGAAATAACTCTGCTATGCTTAAATGGGTCATGAACAGCTGAAAATTTCATGTGTTTTCTTTCTACAAGACATGGAAATCTTTTAAACATGTTTAATTCTGAATTGAATACCTTGCAAACAAATTTCAAGTAGTTTCAAATTTAGATCACCATGCAACCAAGAAGGATTAGCATTCATGTTTTCAGAAAAAGACAAAAAGAAAAAGGTAGTTAGGCTTATTCATGTGCACAATAGGTAAGTGCTTGTTTAGATCAGATTTCATGCTTAGGTTAGTTATGGTCTCACATGTTAAAGTAGAATTCTTTTGAAGCAAGGTATCTTAACAAATAGCTAGATGAGTTGTTTGTTTTAGGCATCTATTTCAGTATTTCATTACTGCAATAGGTAGCATTTCAATCCTCTCAATTAGGGTAAAATTATCCTTTTTCAATTGGCAATCAAACTTCTTATAAATCAATAGAAGCCTCGTCTTAGAAACCCTAGTGGTCTATCTCCCTACCTCAGCAATGACAAAGAGTGGACCCATTACATCTATTTGTGTATACAACACTATCACCTCTAAGTTTGTACAAACCCCGGGTTGATGACATAAAGTTGGTAGCCCCCAGAAGTTGCAGCATTCTTATTGCAATATTGGTGCTCATCAACCTCCTCATGAGTGAAACACTATTTAAAGATGATATTTACACCATGACGATAAAGTGTGTCGCTAATTATAATGTAATTTTTTCCCTATATAATAGCCCTCGTGAAAATTCTATGTAATAAAAGTTAAAAACAATAACCACGGTTGATGGGACACTTATTCCAAGTTGAATGTTGGGAAATACATCACAAGGGGTGTTCATTTGATTTTTTATGGCTAAGGAAACTGGAAAAGTAAATGGCTAACGCTTTGGAAAGGCAAAATGACATTTTTGACAAATTTATTTATGAAAATAATGGAAATTAAGACAAAAAGGGAGGTGAAAGGTCACTGGTTGCATGTGAGGAGGAAAATAATGGAAAATGAATAAAGTAGAGGCCTTATTCATAAAAAGGCTTCTGAGGATGAGTTGGTAACATTTTCTCAGTTGAGTTTTGGAGATCTCTCATTATTCTCTCTCTCTCTCTCACTCTTGAACATTGAGAGTTCTCTTGGAGCATTTTGGCATTGGAGCTAGAAAGGAAAATAAGGTAAGAGGAAGCGAAGATCAAGCAGGGAAAGGCAGGATCAAGTAGCTAGAACAAGCTTCATTGCAGGTATCGACTTGCATGTGTATATTCCTTGCTAGATTTGGCATGCATGGTATTGAATGTGGTTCTCTTCTATCATGGCATGGGTTTTGCTAGGTGTAATAATGTTTTTTAGACTAGCCTTGCCATTTCCACATAGCCATGGTGTGATGGCATTCTCATGTTATGGTTGAGTTGGATTGTTGGATGAATTTGAAGCTAAGTGGGGTGGATCTTCAAATGCTAGAGCGCATGGCCTAATTGTCCCTAAACCGAATTATGGATCACGGTAAATCCAATGGCCTAGTGATCCCTAAGCTAAACTGTGGGTTGTTGTAAAGCAAGGATTATGTTGCCAGAGTGGGCCTAGGAATAATTGACAGTGAATGGTAGGATATACGGTAAAGCCAAGAGGTGATTTTCTCTTCGTTGGGCCTAGTACTCTTGGGTTTGGGAAATGTGATAAATACTAGAGAGTGGGTCTCATTTTAGGGCCTAGTGATCCAGGTTTGGATTGCGGTAAAGCCTCAAAGACTAGGACATAGGAAAAAATCCTCACAGTGTAGGTGTAGAAACCCAGTGGCATCCATGCTTGTTTGGCCTAGTGGTCGGGTGGAGATCATGGTAAAGCCTTTTATGATGTGTTCATTGTGTTGGCCTAGTGATCCAAGATGGATTGTGATAAAGCCTGGTATCTATTGATGAGGGTCAAGTGTTTTATCCTTGGTATGCCCTAGTCGGTTCATTTGGTTCGAGTCCCACATTCATGCTTGGAATATGGCACGGGGGTGAATGTCTGAAGAGATATTTGGCTCAGTTGTTCTATGGTGGGGTGGAACATGGTAGTCCCATCTTCGGTTGGTTTATTTCATTCATTAATGAGTAATTCATTCCATTTATTTTCATGTTTAAATGTACTGATGTATATGGGGATTTCATGGTTGATATGCTTATGATATTTATGTCCCTATTATTATAGTTATATGTATGTTTTATGACACCAACTATGTATGGCTCTCAACGTGTTTTTGCTTGTGAATGAATGGATAACGTATCTATGGCCTAATAGATGATAATGCAGAAAATGACATGAGGGAACAATGGTTCATATCGATTCTCATATAGGTATCAGATCCCTACACTAAATTATGTTGTTTACACCTGTAGATTACATGTTGATTATATGTTTGACAGAATGCTTGTAATGGCTAGTAGGGGTCTAGTTAAGTTCTTGTTCAACTTATTTATTTGGAATCATTGTTTCCCTATACTTTTATTGATTTTAAACTATCACTCCATTATGGGCATTGAACTCAACTCTGGGCCTAAAAAAGTGTCTTGAATCCTGATGTCGCTGGCATAGAATTAGCAATTTCAGTCTCTAGTCACTGGCAGTCAAGCCTGTGAGAGCGACTTTGGGTTTCTGGATGGTCTCTTGCCCATAACATGGGAGAGACAAACGTCTAAGATTTCCTGAGTGAGACCCAGGGACAAGTTGTCTAAGTGGTTGACTTTTATCCTGAGGATTTTGAAGTTGATGTTGGATGACTGTGTGATGTTTCCATTGATTCCACTTCCTTAAGGTCACATAGGAGGTCAAATCCAATCATAGTAGCCTCTTATCTCATGTTTACTCCGATTGGGGAGTTACTTGGGTAGATGTGGGAGGAGGGTGTTATAAAATGGTACCAGAGCATGGTTTAACCCTTGGACTGGATGGGCAGTGTGCGTTGGTCATGCATGCATGCCAGCTGCATGTGTTCCTCTTACACTTTCATTTTATGGGCTTGCTTCATTTGCTTGATGACCGATTATGGTTGTAGTAAGGTTGTTATGGAAAATTGGATATTGATTTTGTGGAATTCATTTGTCATGAGTATATGACTGGTTACATATATATATCGCTTACATGTTGATTTTATGTCACCTACTTACATCCCGGTATGTTGGGCTACATTCCTGTAGGTTTTATTACATGTATCAGTCTTGTAGGTTGATTACAAGAATTAATCACTTATGATCGACTACATGCATCTATGCGTATGTGTAGTTGATTTGGCATTGCTTATGAATGTTGATGGTTGGATGTGGCAATGTGTACAATGGAGTAATGGTTGTTGTCATGTATGAGGTCATAGCATGCATTTTTATATGGCCTTGCATTGATGACTTGACCCTAGCTAGAATGATTTTTATGCATTGATGAACTTACTTGTTATATGTCTATATTTTTTTATGATTATGTTATAAATGTATCATGATGATTTGATGGTCTTGTAGACAATGCATCCTCCCGAAATTATGCTAAGGTATGTTGACTTATTGTGATTTGGTTTATCTGACATATTATGTGTTGCAAGAAAACGATAAAATGGCTAGCAATGTGTAGACTACATAGAATATCCCTATGCATCAGATGAGAAAAGTGGTCTGGGGAGCTATTCTAACTTGGAAGACACATTGAGAAGCATGAAGGAAGAAATAAGGAGTTTTAAATCAGACAATGACAAAATCATGAAGGCACAAGAGAAACAAGCAGAGGTGAATGTGATACTACTTCAAAGTTTGTCAGACTTTAAGCGATAAGGGCCACTTCAGATCAGCAATGGACATGAGGATAGAACTAATGGGGAATATGGTAGTAGGTCTCCTGGTAGACACAGTTCAGATAGATCTGATACGGTGAGAGATGGCAAGTTGTTGGACACTCTGGATAGAAGGGGTGATGAGTACATGTATCATTCTAGTTTTGGTTCCGATAGACATCATGGTTGTCATCGTTATCATCATTAAAGGAGAAATGATAGGGGATACTTTCCAGATGAGTTCAAGAAAGGAAAACCACCTATTTTTGATGGAGATGTGAAGAAGCTGGAAGATGCAAAGGCTTGGATACTTGGGATGAAAAAATCATTTGAGTTGCATGAGTACGTGGATAACATGAAGGCCAAAGTAGTTATCTTCATCTTGAAAGGTAAAGAAAACATCTCATGGGACGATGTTAAGCCGGTCAAAGACACATGACAGATGACTTGAGTTGGTGGGAGTTTAAGAGGCTTTTCAGGAAGAAGTACTTGTCAAAGAGATACTACAAAAGTAAGACCGAGGAATTCTATGAGCTAAATATGGGATCAGTGACAGATGAAAAGTACACGACCAAGTTCATGGAGCTATTGAGGTATGTATCATATCTTACTAATGAGAAGGCTAAAGTTCAACAATTTTTCAGTGGTTTTCCATTAGCATTTAGAGATCGGATTGAGTATGATGAGCCTTGGTCACTTGAGGGTGTTATTGGGAATTTAAGCATTGCTATGAACAATCAAAGTGCAATAATGAATCTCAGCAAGGATGGAAGGGAAAAGACAAAGGTAAAGGTAAATGGCAGCCTAAGAGGACAAGGGCTCAGCATGCAGATGAAAAGGAGAATGTTGCACCACAAAAGAAGTTTAATGCAGCTAGACGGGGACATGAGTCATAGAAGAAACATAGAAGTGTGGGTACTAGTAGATTGGAATGTTGGACATGTGGAAAGGAACACCTTAAGAGAGATTTTCCATAGAATCAAGGTGGTAGGCCTCAAATATACAATGAACAGGAGGTGCATACTGTTGGGAATCTTGGTTAGATTGTTCCTTGTATCTATGCAATAGTGGACAACATACATCCAGAAAACCAGACATCTATGATTGAGATGGGCTGTAAGCTTTATCATCAAGTTATTTATATTTTGATTGACCCTAGATCTAAGTATAGCTATGTTAGTCTTGAATTGGTGGACGAGTGCGGTTTGAGTAAGGAATTGCATGTAGAGTCTTGGTTAGTGTAGTTGGATACAGGGATAAAGAAGCGAGCTCATCATTGGGTAAGAGCTTGCACATTTGACTTGAATGCAATGCCTACCATAGCACATCTAAATCTATCATCATTGGGATATACAATATGTTGTTGGGCATGAATTAGTTATATCTACATAGAGCCAAGGTAGACTTCTATGATAAAGCTATTGAGTATGTTGATGATAATCAGGAACGAAGAGTCTTGTAGGGTAAGAAGAAAGCCACATCACTCAGGATAGTGACAACTATGCAAGAAAAGTGTAGTCGTAGGAAAGGGTGTATGTTATTTGTAGTCCACATTTCTAGTGATAAGCAAAAGGAGGTTGAGGATGTAGATGTGTTGAGCAGGTGCCCAGTTTTACAATAGTTTCAGGATGTATTTCCTGAAGAAATTACAGAGTTACCATATCATAGGGTAGTATACTTTTCTATTAAGTTAGTGCCAGGGACAACTCCAGAATCAAAATTATCTTACTAGATGAGCACACCTAAGTTGGTTGAGTTAAAGTTGCAACTGAAGGAAATGTTGGACAAGGGATACATTAGGCCAAGTGTATAATCTTGGGGCACACCAGCCTTGTTTGTGAAGAAGAAATATGGAATCCTCAGAGTATGCATTGACTACAATAAGTTAAACAAAGTGATTATCAAGAAAAAGCACCCTTTGTCGAGGATTGATGACTTGTTTGATCAGCTGTAGGGAGCATCACTATTCTCGAATACTGATCTGAGATCTAGATGGCATCAGGTATGCATCAAAGAAAAGGAAATTTAGAAGACTGCATTCAGGACCAGGTATGGGCATTATGAGTTTGTTGTTTTTCCATTTGGATTAACTAATGCTCCAACTACATTTATGTGCTTGATGAATAGTATGTTGCATCTGTATTTGGATAAGTTTGTTATTGTGTTCATTGATGATATTATGGTATATTCTAAAAATAAGGAAGAAAATGTTGAGAATTTAGCAGTAGTGTTGAGGTTGTTGAGAGAGCATTAGTTGTATGTTAAGCTCAACAAGTGTAGTTTATTTCATAGTGAGGCACACTACTTGGGACATGTTGTCTCCAAGGAGGGCCTTGTATTAGATCCAGAGAAGATGAGAGCCATCATGGAATGGGTAGCTCCTAAGAGTGTGGATAAGGTGAGATATTTCATGGGTTTGGCAGGCCATTATCAGAGGTTTATCAAGAATGTCTCATAGATTGATTATTTTATCACATCATTGCAAAGGAAAGGTAAGAAGTTTGAATGGACAGAGGAGTATGAGCCTAGATTTGAGTAGCTTAAGCAGTTGTTGACACATCCACTAGTGCTATAGATTGCAGATCTAGACAAGGAGTTTGTAGTATGTACAAATTCTTGCAAGAGAGGACTTGGTGGAGTCCTTATGAAGGATGGACAGGTGATATGTTATGATTCTGGGAAACTATACGAGCATGGGCAATAAACTACCTCACACATGATCTTCAGTTGGCAGCGATTATACATGCATTGAAAATGTGGATGCACTATCTTCTTGGTAGGAGGTTTGTACTTATGAGTGATCAGATTGTGTTGAGGTATTTGTTTGACCAGTTGAATATGAACATCAGGCAAGCTAGATGGTTTTCTATAATCAGTGAGTTTGATTTTGAGATCAGGTATATCACAGGTAAAGATAACATGGTGGCAGATGCTCTCAGTAGACAGGTACTGGTAAATCACTTGGCAACAATGAGATCCTATGGGATAGATCTATAACATAGCATCTTGTACGCATGTCAGTAGGATGTTAGGTATATGGAGGTTGTGTAGAGGTTGCAGTAGGGTATTGGTATAGGTACAGGTATTAGTACAGGTACAGGTGGTAGTACAGGTACACAAACAAGTACATGTGCAAATTGATAGGGTATTCTTATAGCGAATAGATTGGTCAAATTCAGAGATAGGATACATGAACCAAATAAAAGTGAGATCAAGAAGGTTATCTTGAGAGAGTTTCGTGTGAAACCCTATTCGGTTCACCCAGGTTATGAGAAGACACTGACAGCAGTGAAGAGATTTTACTATTGGCCTAATTTGAAGAGGGATATAGCAGAGTTTGTGGCGAGGTTTTTTGACTGTCGTAGAGTGAAATCAGAGTGTAAATATCCAACTAGAGCGCTACATCTGATCTCGATTCTAGAGTCAGAATGGGAGTCTATTTCCATGGATTTCATCATAGGAGTGCCGAAGATAGTGAAGTAGCATTATTCCATCATCGTTATTGTGGACAAGTTGAAAAAGATTCCACATTTCATTCCAGTGAAGTCTACATTCTCAGCTAGCGATGTGGCACAGGTATTCATCAGAGATGTGGTTAGGTTGCATGGTGTTCCAAAGAATATTTTGTCAAACAGGGATGCGAAGTTCACTTCCAAGTTTTGGAAGGATTTGTTTACAGGTTTGGGCACAGATTTGGCCTTCAGCGCAACTTATCATCTCCAGGTAGATGGATAGACAGAAAGGGTCAATAGGATATTGGAGGACATGTTGAGGATGTATGTGATGCATCAGCAACAAAAGTGGGAAGAGTATCTCCCCTTGCTAGAGTTCTCATACAACAACAGTTATTAGGAGTCACTAAGGATGAGTCCTTTTAAGGCATTGTATGGGCGGAGTTGTAACAACCCTATCAGTTGGATTGATCCAGTTAGAAGGGTATTGATTGGATCAGATATGTTGGGAGACATGGAATAGGGAATGTAGGTGATCAAGAAGAATCTAAAGGCAGAACACGATAGGCAGAAAATTTATGCAAACAGGAACAGGTCGTTTAAGGCATTCCAAATTGGGGAATAGGTGTACTTGCACATCAAACTAAAGAAGAGCTCCTTACGGGTTTAATCATGTGCCAAGACAACACCATGGTTTTGTGAACCCTTCAGTATCATTGAGAGGATTGGGCTAGTAACCTATCGACTTGCATTCCATGACGTTTTCCATGTATCATTGCTTAAGAAGTATGTTAAAGATGTTGATCATGTGATTGAATGGTCTGTATTGTAAGTGGAATCAGATGGACAATTCCAAATGGAGCCTCATTGTATATTGCAGATAAAGGTGCTCATGCTCCAAAACCGAGAAATCGAGTAATTTAAAGTGTAGTGAAGCACTTTGGGCCCATTGAAGCTACATAGGAGATGGTGGATTAGATGCAACTATGTATCCTTCCTTGTTTTTTGGTTGAGGCAAAGAAACTTTGATATGGTGTTTGATATATTCTTTGATATGGTGTTTTGGTATATGCTTTGATATGGTGTATTGGTATATGTTTTGATATGGTGCTCTGGTATATGTTTTGGTACATGTTTTTGGTATATACTTTGGTGATATTTCTATATGTACATATGTATATGGATGTAAATACTGACATGAGTTATGTTATAAAGCTCCAATAATCGAGATTTGTGTCATGTCATTATCATTATGTTGTCATATTACTATGATATCATGTGGCTATCATATCCTGATGTTATGAAGTCATGTGGGTTGGCACTCAGTAGGATGATTATTGTAAATATTGTAATGAGCTAGGTTATAAAGCTCTAGTATGCGGTATGTTGTCATGATGTTTTGT
Organism: Pinus tabuliformis; assembly: GCA_031772625.1. Lineage (NCBI taxonomy): Eukaryota > Viridiplantae > Streptophyta > Pinopsida > Pinales > Pinaceae > Pinus > Pinus tabuliformis. The sequence goes on from CM062815.1 coordinate 657,575,496, forward strand.
TTTAAGAAGGTCTTTCATTGTAAGTATTGCATCCAGCTATGGTATAAAGCTCCATGAGCAGTCATTATTCTTTTAACGGGTTGTTGAGGTATATGTGTGATTGAACACGGAGGATAGTGTCCCCCAAGGAGGAGGGTTCTGTAACAGCCCTGGTGAAAATTCTATGTAATAAAAGTTAAAAACAATGATCACGGTTGATGGGAAACTTATTCCAATATTAATGTTGGGCAAGACATCCTAGGGGGTGTTCATTTGATTGCTTAAGGCTAATGAAATTGGCAAAGGAAATGGCTAAGGATTTGGAAAGGGAAAATGGCATTTTTGGCACATTTATTTATGAAAATAATGGAAATTAAGAAAAAAGGGAGGTGAAAAGCCACAGGTTGCATATGAGGAGGAAAATGAAGAAAATAGAGGCCTCATTCATAAAAATGCTTCTGAGTATTAGTTTCTAACCTTTTGTCAGTTGAGTTTTGGAGCTCTCTCATTATTCTCTCTCTCTCTCTCTCACTCTTGGACACTTAGAGTTCTCTTGGAGCATTTTGGCATTGGAGAAAGAAAGACAAAGAAGGTAAGAGGAAGAAAAGCTCAAGCAGGGAAAGGCATGATCAAGCAGCTACAACAGGCTTCATTGCAGGTATCGACTTGCATGTGTATTTTTCTTGCTAGATTTGGCATGCATGGTATTGGATGTGGTTCTCTTCTATCATGGCATGGGTTTTTCTAGGTGTAATAGTGTTTTTCAGCCTAGCCTTGCCATTTCTAGATGCCCATGGTGTGATGGGGTTCTCAAGTTTTGGTTGAGTTGGATTGCATGATGGATTTGAAGCTGAGTTGGGTGGACCTTTGAATGATAGAGAACATGGCATAATGGTCCCTGAACCAAACTATGGATCATGGTAAAGCAACTGGCCTAGTGACCCCTGAGCCAGACTATGGGTTGCGGTAAAGCTAAGATTGTGTTGCCTCAGTGGGCCTAGGAATCCTTGTCGGTGAATGATAGGATATACAGTAAAGCCAGGAGGCGGTTTTCCCTTCGATGGGCCTAGTAATCCTGGGTTTTGGATATGCAGTAAAGCCTAGAGAGTGGGTCATGATTTAGGGCCTAGTGATATGGGTTTGGATTGTGGTAAAGCTTGAGAGACTAGGAGACAGGAAAAATTCGTCACAGTGTAGGTGTAGAAACCAAGTGTAATCCATGCTTGTTTGGTCCAGTGATCGGGTGGAGATCATGGTAAATGCTGTTGTGATGTGTTCATTGTGTTGGCCTAGTGATCCAGGATGGATTATAGTAAAGCCTGGTTTCTATTGATGAGGGTGAGGTGGTTTGGCCTCTATATGCCCTAGTTGGTTCTTTTGGTTTGAGTCCCACATTCATGCTTGGAATATGGTACAGGGATGAATGGCTGAAGAGAGATTTGGATCAGCCATTCTATGGTTGGGTCAAACGTGGTAGTCCCATCTCTGGTTGGTTTATTGCATTCATTAATGAGAAATTCCTTTCCTTGATTTTCATTTGTAAATATACTAATTTATATGTGGATTTCATGACTGATATGCTTATGATATTTATGTCCCTATTATGCTGTTTATATGTATGTTTTATGACATCGGCTATGCATGGCTCTCAACATGTTTTTACTTGTGAATGAATGGATAATGTATCTATGGGCTAATAGATGATAATGTAGCAAATGGCATGAGGGAACAATGGTTCATAGTGATTCTCAAATAAGTTTGAGATCCCTACACTAAATTCTATTGTTTACACATGTAGGTTACATGTTGATGATATGTTTGACAAAATTCCTGTCATGGATAGTAGGGGTGTGTTTAAGGTGTTGTTCAACTTATTTCCTTGGCATCATTGTTTCCCTAGATACTTTTACTAATTTTAAGATATCACTCCATTCTGGGTAGTGACCTAGGCTCTTGGCCTGAAAAAGTGGCTTAAATCCTAGGGTTGCTGGCACAGAACTAGCAATTTTAGTCTCTAGGAGCTAGTAGGCAAGCATGTGAGAATGAATTTGGGTTTTTTGATGTTTTGTTGCCCATAACATGGGAGTGACTGAGGCCTATGATGTCCTGAGCATCAGTGGGAACCAGGGATAGGCTGTTTGAGTGGCTTCCTTGTCTCCTGAGGATTCTGAAGCTGATTTTGGATGACTATGTGTGATGTTTCCATTGATTCCACTTCCTTAAGGTCACATAGGAGGTCGAATCCAATCATTTTAGCATATCGTGTCATGTTTACCCTGGTTGGCTAGTTACTAGGGTAGATGTGGGAGCAAGGTGTTACAACCTGGTATTGAATAAATCGTTGATCCTAGCAAGAGGTATTAGGCTAGAAATTCTAGTTTTGGAGATAGATGATGATATCTCCATACCAAGGATCAAATGAATCAATTAGAAACAAAAACGAATCAAGAATAGAATCATTAGATGTAGACTCAGTTTTAGATGAGGGAAGATCATATATTAGTTCGCAAAAGACTAAGGACTTCCTAGAATTTGATTTTATGAATTCCAAACCAAACTCTTGGAGAATAATAATCCATTTATAGTACTTCCCCCCTAGAAATTGTTGTGATAGAATATATGTCATTGGGTTGGAATTAGAAACTATCATAGTCTTTCGAAGCAGAATGTAGTGGCAAAACCTCTGTACATCTTAGACAACTTCCAAATCTAACTTTTCAATGTTAGTATATTAGATTTCAGTGTTTTTTAAATTTCAATTCAAATAATAGATTGCATTTTCATCCCCTAAGTCATCTTCTTGAACCAATACCATAAGAATGGTAGTAACGACAACAACGAGATATAGGAAATAATCACATTGATAATCAAGTGGAGACAACAATGATGCTCGAACCAAAACATATTTCAAAGCAACAAAAGCCTTTTGGTCTATCTCATCCCAATGGAAGGGAACCCCTTTCTTCAATAGTCGAGTAAATCTTTGGTTAGTTCTACATAACCTAAGTCAAATCTCCATAGGAAGTTAGCCTTCCCTTGGATTCATTGTAACTGAACAAGTGAGGAAGGTGTAGGAAAATTAGGATTGCCTATACTTTAAATGGATGAATATGGATTCCTTGCTTCAACACAAAGAAGCCAAGAAGTCTACCAAATTGGACACAAAACATGCATTTGTGCGAATTTAACCTAATACTATAATGTCGACAATGTAAGAAAATAACCTTGAGATGCATCAGATGATCTTCGTGATGTTTGTAGTGGGAAGGTAAATCATCCAAATAGGGTTGTATAATGTGCTTGATATCATGGAAAGCATAATTCATAGCCATCAGAAAAGTTGCACCAGTGTTCTTCAAATAGAAAGGGAGATTACGATAGGAAAATGTGATCCATGGAAAAATAAATGGAGTGTTATGTTAATGAGAAGGGAGTATGTTGATTTGGTTTTATCCATAAAAACTATCCATAAACGAGGAAAAAAGTCTTCCAACATCATCATCAACAATTTGGTCCATAAACGGGGTTGGGTAGTTATTTTTAGGACAAGCATGGTTGATATCCCGATAATTGACACATACTCAAACCATTCCTTATTTATTCATCATAGGCACTATGTTAAGGACCCAATAAACGAGAGAAAATGGGTAAATAAAACTAGCATGCAAAATTGTTTCAAACTCTGCCTTAATTGCAAAAAAATTCTTAGGGTGCACCAGACGCAAGCATCGTTGAATTGTCTTAGCATTCAGATACATTTTGATCTCATGTACTATGATATTGGATCAATACCTAACATATCTTCATATGTCCAGGCAAAAATGTCTAGGAATTCTTGAAAATGGGTTTATAGATATTGACCTCATCAAGAGAACAAGACGCAACACTATGGACATTTTTGACAACTCCGAGTTTAATTAAAATATCAATAGGATTAGTCTATTCAATATTCACTAAATTTTTCTCATAATTTATGTGATGAATGTATAGGGAATCCATATATGTCTTAACAATATTGGGTAGATAAATTTCTCCAATATTATTTTCAAAGTTTTCAGGTAAGGAGGAACAATGATGATTATTTTCCCACGACACATCATCTAACATCATGATTTCCATGATGTTTTCATGAGTAGAGAATGTACAAGAGAAAGGATCAGAAGATGAAACATAATCTGAGGAATGATAGACCTAATCTATCAAGGAGGGGAAATCATAATGTGTCCAAGAGGATGAATACATATCTTCATATTCAAGCTCGACAGGACTGAGTGCCATGTGGTCACCAAATGTATCAAAATTAGAAATATCTAGCACAATGCAGGGATCAAATGGAATAGTACAAGAAGAGATAATATTGATTAATGAAACGAGATTTGGAATGTTAGGAGGAGGAAGTGAAAATTTCCCACCAAAGAGGAATCCTTAAGAAATCCTACTTCGACATGTTGATAAGATTGTGGGGACTCACACACAAGAGGGATGCTTTCAATAGTCTGAGAATTATTGGAAAAAAAGGTGAGCTGATCAATTTAAACGATGCCCCCTAGTGAGGGAAGGAGAACATCCTAAAATAGGTTGAAACGAAAAATTACATGGCATAAATCCATGTGTGTCCTAGTAAAGGTTATAATACAACGATCCTTCTATAACTTCAACTTCTACTGAAACTGTTTCTCCAACTAATTCTACTTGCAATGTATTTAAAATTTCGTAAGGTTTGAAACTGCTTCAATCAAAATCTTCAAGAGTAGTGGGTGTTTAATTAAGTTGAGTAGAATCAATAGCCTTCCAACAGGAAAGTGACATGATACAAGTCTAAGCACCTTCGTCCATAATTGTTCGATGGATAGTGTTACTTTGAACAACAACTTGGATCATAAATGTTAGTTGTGGTGGAAGTTTGGGGGTATGATTCTCATGATTAAATACCACAAGACTCAAATATGAAGGATATATGCCTCTAATTAATGCAAGTAAAGACCCCTTCTGGGCAAGAAAATTATGTAAAAACTCAAGAATTGACATAGTAGAAGGAGCTTGAGCTAATTCCTCAACTATATTATAGTTTTGTGAAGCTCTTGCATGAGGATTGAATGTTGATTTAAAAATAATTCCTTTGGGAGGTTTAATGGTCAATTAAGTCAGTACCACATTTGGAGAAGGATCTGGGTTAGATGAGGAGGTGGAACTAGCAGGTTTATTAGTAGCATTACTAGTCAAAGGATTCAGGTTACCACAATCTTCATTTTTGGTAGCCAACATAATTTCATTTTTCGATTTGGTGGAAGATAACATTATCACCTAGGAAGAGGAAGATGGATCTTGTGCAACCACATTCGTCTCCCAGTTGGGAAATGGATATGTTAACACAACAGGCACATTAGATAATGAATTCAGGAATTTATTAACTTCCACCGGATGTGGACAGTCACGAGTAAAATTTTCATCATTACAAATAAGGAAAGGATAACAAGGCTATCATTTTTCTTCATTAGACTGATTACTATGTTTTTCCTATGAAGAATTATCTTTCTTCTTTCTTCATTTTCCTCTCTTCTTACATATGGGTTGTTGAGATTTTCCTTTCGTATATTGAATGACATTAATCTCGGAAGTAGTCACAAGAGTAGCAGAGGTTAGGTTTTGAGTAGCCATAACAAGAGATGAACCAAATAATTTACTCACTATATTTTGGCTAGTAGAACCAATCAGACCATCAATAGTATGTGATTCTTTAGTGGGAGGTGGTGGAATAGTGTGTTGGGGTCTCTGAGTATTGGGTGTTTTGTCGTAGAGCGTGCCAAATTGAGTATAAATGTGATCAAGGTATTCGGAATGAGAAATGACTTTCTCTTTGGTAACAACTCTACCTTTACCAATGTCTTCAGTTATGGATGGTAACAAATATTTGATAAACCATTGAGCCAATAATTGATTGGGAATGAAGGTTTTGACCAAATGAGGTCAACGTTGCCACTCATGAATATGATCAGAAATGCGAGTGGAGTCAAATTGTTTAAATGAGGTTAAAAGCTCAGTTCCAGTTTCATATCAAATATGTAATCTAAAATGAGTGAGGAATGTAGTTTCTAAGGCATTAAAATTGTTAAATGAAGCTCGTGGAAATTCAACATACCACTTAGTTGTCGTACCAGTAAGAGTTCTCTAGAAAATCCATAAATAAATAGAATCACCATTTAAGGAGTTGGATGAACACCATAAATGATAGGTCATAACACGAGTAGATGGGTATTCTCTAGGATTTCCATTGAGTTTTGGAATATCACTTGACAATTTCGTAGGAATGGTCATCCAATAAGGAGAGCGAAAAATAGGAGCATTCGTTAGCTAGGATAAATCTGGAAATTCAATAGTTTCCACAAATGACAACTTCCTATTAAAGTTAGGGGGAAGTTACCCTGAGTACCACAAAATGGATTGAGAAATAGGAATTTTCATTCCACGACAAGGAGGATTTTTGTAACCAAGATAAACATACCTGGATTGTCTAGTTATGAGATAACTTTGAAAAGGTTGAAATGATTGTGTTTGAATTTTTTTCCCTTGATAAGGAATTTGCATAATGGAAGTTTGACCAACATGAATTTGTGGAATAGTTTGGAAAGATTTCCTAGATGGATTTTTCATCATCCCTGCATTAGGTTGACTGGTGAACACCTAGGCCATACCATATACAGGTTGACTTACTTACATTTGAGGAATAGCTTGGCCAAGTGGTGGAGTTTGCAAGGTAACTTGAAGACAATGGGTAAGTGGGATTGGAGAGATCCTAGACACTGGTGGAAAAGGCTATGTTTGATGTACATCCTGGATAAGTTGACTTGTGTGATATAAAACTTGGGTGGGTTGAGGCATACATTAAGTAGGTTGACAAATAGGAACCTGGGGTGTCACCGAGGTACGTTGAGAAATGGAAAGTTGATTCAAAACCAAACTAGGTTGAACAAGAAATGTGGGAATCCAAGGATTATAAGTCATTACTAGAAATGGAAGACTCGAATAGGATGGAACACCAACTTGTTACATTTGATTAGGAGATGGAGACATAGAAACAATAGGTTTCCCCCTGTCAAAGGATAAGGAGAATAAGGAGGAAACTTCCCCCCAGGAGGAGAGTACCCAGTATATGATGGACTAGACTATTGTAGATGGCCCAATTTAGTAACAAATGAATGATATTTCTACTCCAAAGAAGTTTGGGGCACAACAGGTTGAATGGGTTGTGAGGTGTTCATCAAACAAGTACTAAATAACATTTCAGATGAGGATGAGAAGGGATAAATCCATGGAGTAGTAGACTCACTATAAAAAGTTCAAGATAATGACTGGTAGATAAATTGTTGGGTAATTTAATTGACCTTAAATTACTTCATTAATTGTCAACCAAGGTTCGTGTATTGATGAAGTGTATGTGCACCATATATGCTACGAATTATATCTTTGGATGAAATTGATCTAAGTATGGATAAATGTTAAATGAGATTAAAGGGTTTTCATGCAAATGTTATTTCCATTAAAGCTACATCAAAACCAAATTCCAAACTGAATTGAAAATTAACCTAAAACTTGAAATATCAATTTAATCTAATTGTAAATTTGAAAGCCTATTTCTAATTGAAAAAAGGAAATATTAATGCTAAGTTGCAGAAAAAAGATCTTAATAATAATTGCAGAATTTAAAGTCTAACACTACTTCATAAAAACGAAATCTTAACACTATTTGTAGAAAAGGAAATTTAAGTCAAAATTGCAGAAAACAAAATTATAATTGTAAATTGCAGAAAGAAATACTAATGCTAATTGTTTGTAGAAGGAAAGTAAATAGAATGAAAATGTATCTTGAAGTGATTAATAATGTGCGCTAATGAGCTTTGAAAACAAGATATTCATCATCCACGAAATATAACTAAATTAAGGACTAGATTACTAAAATGAAATGCATTATGGAAATAAATATTTTTCATATTTTCTTTTTATGAGCGCTCTAGAAATAAAAAAATAGGTGATTAGAAAATAACTGAAATTTAACTATTCTTATTGACAGAGAGAAAAAACTATATGAAATTGTGAGTTAAATGCAAACTATTTATGAGAAATTGCAATGTAAATAGAAACTGACTACCCTTATGACTCTCTAGGGGGCCCTTTCGTGAGTGTAATTTCTTCACTTATCAAATGCTTACTGAACCATGCATTGGAAAAGAGGAACATATTATTGTATTAATCCGCATAAGTTTTTTAAAACAGAGCTTGCAAATATTGAAATAAACAATGACTAACTATGTTTTTGGTCTTGCCTCATGACTTTTCTACAATTCTTTAATGAGATGATCTAAGAGTCCTATGCCGATAAGAAATTAAACTAATATACCATCTAAGAATTAAAATTAAATTAATATTCTATCTCCTCATGATTTTCTACTGGAAGATAAAATCATGAGGGTTTCTTCTCGAACATGTCTTCACAATCGAACAAGTCATATCCACGCTCGATCTCACCATGATCTCCTGCCAGACTTCGCTTGACTGCTGAAACATCATAGCCAGAGTTTGACTTTCGATTTGAACTTTATATCTTTCGATCTTTGTATCTTGCCAGATCATGATGGTACGTGGACATCCATGTGCAGAACAACTTTTATCTGCAGGTACCTTTTGTTCCTTCATTGGTGCATTGAAATCTGTCTAACCATGGAGATGGCTACAAAATTTGATACTACATACGAAATGAGAAACATTTTGTAGTTGTAGAGATGTTTTAATTATATTTCACAAAGAAACAATAGATTCTAAAATATGGAATATTAATACCTTTTATATGCTTGATTAAGTCTATGATGACCTTGATTAGGCTGAAACTGCAACAAGATGGTCACAAAAAGGTAAAGGAGAGGGAAAAAGGATAGTAAAAAAGAAAACATTTTTGGATTTCAACATTCCTGCACATCAAAGTTATTGCATTTCCTCATGCATCAAAAATTCAAAATTGGTTCCTTCTTCTTCTTGAGTGTATGTTCTCAGAAGCTTCTACAAGCACTTCTAGGCTAGTGCTTTCTTTTATCTTTTTTATGCTGAAGATTGCCCTTGGTTTCTTCATCATAATTTTACTTTGCAATCCCTTGATTCTTTTTTTGAGGAATCTGTTGTTTTCTTTGAGCTTCTTGTTTTTCTTGTGCAAGTGGCATAGATGAAAAATTATATTATCATTTTGAGTCCTCAATATTTCATTTTGTATATTTGTGGGTTATTGTTCATGTGTAAGATGTTTATTAAGAAATTATAATTCATATATATCTATCTTCAGAGTGTCCTCAATTCTATGTTCTTTTTGAAGAGTATGTTTTGTCAGATGGGTTTCATTAAATACAATCTCTTGATTCTGAGAGGAGATGTTTACCTTCTATTTCAGTCTCTTTTCTAAAGACTCCATATAGTCATAGATTTCTTGCTACACTCGATCAATGCCTGGCGTCTTCCTTGTTTGGGTCATTGTTTGAGGCAACGTCTTGTATCCTTGTTCTTCAAGATCAAAAATTTCTGGAGATTTTTCATTTGAGAGTTTGGAAATTCTCTTGCTTATTCTCAGTTTCATTCCTCATTCTTCAATGTCCTCATCTTTCCTCCTTTTGTTGGTTTGTTCTTGTTTCTTCTTCTTTGGTTCTTTATTTTCTTCAGGAATTTTAGTAATTGGGCTGGATTTATTTCTTCTAACATTTTGTTTTCCACTTTTCTATTTATATTTTTCCAAATGCTGAGAGAGAAGAGTGTCATCATCAAGTGGCTCTTCTAGTGCCTATATTTCATTTTGCCCCAAATTTTCCTTTTTAATTTCTTCTTCAGGGTTAAGGTTTGGTAGTGACATGTGTCAACTTCTTTTAACCGTTTTGCTAATTTATCCCTCCTAAGATTCTACAAAGTGGTTGTGGACTAGAAAATATTGCCAATTATCTCCCTTAGCTTCTAAATGTGCTTCTATGAGGATTTTGGTAGTTCCATGATGGTAGAGAGAATTATCAAGGGATTTTGATTCTCATTGCACACTTAAGGCCATTTTTCTAAGACTACAGAGAAAGGAATATGGAATATTGACTTCATTTCCGTAAATCAAATGCATTAGAAGTCGAGAATGATAGAAGAACATGGTTCCAAACCTTCCTTCACAAGTTAAAATTTTATGAATAACTAACAGTAAATTTCTGCATTTTCCTTTTAGTGTTGTGATCGGAATTACCTTTTTAAATATAGATATGTCCATACTTGGTTCTCTCAGGAAGTTTATCTAGTATTTCTCCTTGAATTTTATGTCTTTAAAACAACTCTCTCATATTTTTGGAAATTCCGAAGCTTCTGTCGTGACAGACTCTGTCAATATAAGATTAATGTTGCCAATTTTTTCCTCGACCCCATCAAAATCTTTAGTCACTTCTATCTCATTCCCATCAAACTTTTCAAAGAATCTGAGCCACCCTACTTGCTGCAAGTGTTCTCTCACTCTTGGATATGCTTGAAGGAACTTGACTCCGTTGGGTTTTGATTAGACAATGATACCCATGGTGGAGATAAGTCTCGATCTTGAGTTGCTTCCTTTTGACAAAGGCAATGGAGGGTTGACAAGAAGGAGGTGAGCAAACTGAATAATGAGGGATATGGAATGGATTTAAATGGAGTGGAATGGAGTGGCATGATTATGGAGTGGGGTGTTGGTGGGGTATTTGATTTATGATAGGACTAAACCTTTTCACATGATTTCCCATGAATTTTAGATCGGATTTCATAGGATCGATATGATTTATGTGATTTCTTATAGATTTGATAATACAAGTTAAGTAATGATGATGAAATGAGGTTGTAATGACTCTACTAGTGGGACATAGTCTTTAGGTAGGGCATAAGGTATTTTAATAACTCAAGTTTTTTTTTAACGAAAACATCAAATGAATTAAAATCTAATGCTCTTATATGAAAATAATTTAACATCATACATACCTTTGTTGTGGATCCTTTGAATGTGAGGTGTGAAGTTGTTATGACTATAGAAATTAAACTCAGCTGTGAAATTGAAGGCTAGTTGCAGAATGCCATTAATTTTGTTGTTTCTTATTCCTTGAGGTTTCTTGCTCGATCATAGGAGGATTCTTTATTGTTGTTTCTTCTTTGATGATCATTGAATAAGATTGGTCTTTAGATGATCCAAACATATACAGGAATGCAACAAGATACAGATACAAACATAAACACTAAGATACAACAAAAATAAAACTTCATTTCATTAATATCAAAGAACTGAAATATGCTTAAATACATAAGGGAAGTAAACTATCTCGGGTGACGGTATATTATATATGAGGAGAGATGTGGCGGCTACATGTATATGAAATGTGTTACAATGAGGCTTGAATGCCTATTTATTGTTGAGAAACAATGGAAAACCCTTAATATCCAAAAACTTAACCCTTGGAGATGAAGCACCAAATTTTTGGGTCTCATTGGGGTAAGTTGGTACATCAACTTCCCCGGGTCTTAACTTTGGCATATGATCTCCATTTGACATGCACGATACCTCATTAGAAAGTTCTATTCGAGGAAGAACTTGTCACAATATTTTTATTTTTATTTTTACCGAAAAAATTTCATTTAGGGCCTCAAAATGGCTTTGAAATTTTAGGAACCAAAAAATTTCCAAAAATAATAAATTGTGCTACAATTAAGGAAACTGAAAAACGGAAAGAAACAATGGTGCGGGTATAAATGCAATAGTTGGGTAGTCACCAATATCCACTTAGATCATCAGAGGTGTTCCTTACCACCTATAAAATAATTAGAAAAGGAGGGATAAAAATAAAATAGGGAAAAGACAAGGGAATTATGAAAATCTAAATTGCGAAGAATTGTTGGTTTTCAATTAAGATTTTTTGTATAAGTATGCCAATTGGTTTTCATGCTTATACTTTTATTATTATTATTATGAATATATATATCTATATCTATATCTATCTATCTATATATATATATATATATATATATATATATATATAGAGAGAGAGAGAGAGAGATATAGATATATATATATATATATATATATATATATAGATAGATAGATAGATAGATAGATAGATAGATAGAGAGAGAGAGAGAGAGAGAGAGAGAGAGAGAGAGAGAGAGAGAGAGAGAGAGAGAGATGATAAAAATAATTACAATTGAGTTGGATAATGAGGAGAATGATCTCCTTTCTTAACCAACCTGAATTCATAATTTTCTTGCAATATTCAACAAACTCTTCCTTTGTTAGTGGTTTATGATAAAATCTTAATCTGTGACCATTAACAAGGAATGTGACTTGTTCATCATCAATAGTTTTGATCTTGACTACTGAATTTTCATAAACAATATTCTATCTCATAAGGACAAAGCCAATGAGTTTGAAACTTTCCCTGAAAATCTTTGAATTTAGAATAAAAAACAAGAGTCGAGTCACCTGGCTTGAAATGTTTAGTTTTTATAAATTTGTCCTGCTAGCTTGATCTTTGTTGCTGAACTATGTTGGTTCTTTGAATAGCACCTTGTCATATCTCACCTAGCTCATTCAATTGTGCTAGTCATTGTATTTGAGTTTCTGATATATCAAGGTCCAATTTAGCAGTTTTTCTAAAGGTCTCCACGTGGAACACAATTGGAAGAAAAACTTGCTCCCATAGACAACCTCATAAGGAGTATTTCTAGTCATATTTCTCCATGTTGTTCGATATTCCCATAGTGCTTCTGGAAGCTTTTCTAGCCAATATTTCCTATACAAATGCACAGTCTTAGTTAGAAATGATTCAAGTACCTTGTTGGTGGATTCCACTTTTCCATTGGCTTGTGGAAGATATGGAGTAGACTCACGATGCTTGATTTTATATTTATCCATGTTCTTTTGAACCAGCTTGGATATGAATTGGGTACCTTGATCTGTTACAATTTCTTTTGGAAAACCAAAAAGAGTAAATATATCCTCAAAAAGAAATGTAACTACAACATTTTCAGTTGAAAATAAAAGAGGTTTAGCTTCTACAAAAAATTATATACCTTTTCCGTTTAGATGGAGGATTTATTGTCCCAACAAAATCTAGAGTTCATTTTTCAAAAGGATCTACAAGTCCCTATGGTTGTATATGCATTCCATATGATGGAATAGGCTTCACCATTATTTGACAAATATCACATCTTTTGACATATTCTTTGGCGTCCTTAAAAATAGATGGCCAATAATATCCCCAAAGAAGGATCTTGTAGCAAATTCTTTTGCCAGGAAAGTGTCCTCCACGTGGCTCATCGTGACAAGATTTCAACAATTATGGTACCTCATATTCTCGAACACACCTTCAGATGATCAAATCAGGTCCAGTTTTGTACAACTCTCCATCTATCCAAGAATAAGGTGCACTAGTTATGATAACTTTTTTCTTTTCCCTGGATGATAGTTATGGAGGTAATTTTCCTGTAGCTAAATAATTGGAAATATCTGAAAAGAAAGGTGTTTTAGTAGATACTGAAAAATGATATTCATTAGGAAAATTATCTTTTACAGGAACATCATCATTACTATTCTACATTCTATAAAGAAAATCAACTATATTTTCTTTTCCTGGTCAATCAAGAATACTAATGTTGAATTCTTGGAATAATAACAACCATATTGTAATTATTCCATTAGTAATTGGTCTGATAATTAAATATATAATAACAGAATGATCTGTGTGAATGATATAATGTCGAAACTTATTAATGACATGTGCAATAACTAAAAAAATTGTGTTCTGTTACAGTGTAATTTAACTCTATTGGCATCAAATTTTTTCTTGTGTAATAAATGACATAAGGAGTTAAATATTTTTGTCCCAACACAGCTCGTAAAGTTGTATCTAAAGTATTAGTAGATATGTGGAAAGCGAGAGACCAATTAGGTCCTCTTAAAATTCGTTCTTCAAAAATCTTTTGTTTTAATGCCTCAAATTCTTTTTTACAGTCAAAATTCAAAACAAATTCACAATCTTTTGTAAGAATTTTGAAAACTGGAGAGGCTATTTTTGTGAAATTTTCTATGAATCTTCTATAATAACCAGTAAATCCGAGAAAAATTCTTACATCTCTTTGACAAACAAGAATTGAAATTTTAGAAAGTACTTCTACTTTAGATGTATCCACTTTAATTCCATCACTTGAAATATGGTGCCCTAAAGCAATCCCTTCATCGAACATCATACAAAAAGTTCTCATGTCTTAATGAAAGGTTTTCTGCTTTACATCTAATAAGAACTCTTTCCAAATTTTCAAAAGATTCTTCAAAAGTATCTCAATACATAGTAAATTCATCCATGTAAACTTCCACGCAGTCATGAATTAGATCAGAAAATATACCTAAAACTACTCTATGAAATGTGGTAGGGGCATTACATAATCCAAATGGAAGTACCCTATAGGCATATGTTCCCCATGGACATGTGATAGCAGTTTTATCTTGATCTTATGGTGCTATTTGTATTTTTTTATACCCACTAAAACAATCTAGAAATGAAAAATATTTTTTCCCTTCCAAGGTATCCAATATTTGATCTATAAAATTTAGCGGAAAATGATCTTTCAAAGTAGCATTTTTTAATTCCCTGTAGTTAATACACACTCTCTATTTCCTATTTTTCTTTGGAACAATGATCAAATGTGAAACCCATTGACTGTCTAATATTAGATAGATGAAATCCACGTTAAGTAACTTTTGTAATTCCTCCTTAACAATTTCTCTCAAATTATGGTTCATTCTTCTCTGAGTTTGTCTAACTGATTTGGTATTTTCCTGGATATAAATATGATGCATACAAGTTTTAGGATCAATCTCTTTCATATTACTATACTCCCATGCATAAGAAGAAGAGTGTTTTTGGAGCATATTTATCAATTTTTTCTTTTGAAATTGTTCCAAGTTATTATTAATATTCAATGTTTTTCCTCGAAAAAATTTCACTTGAGAATTACCAAACTTTTCCATAGAATGTAAATCCATTTGGTGAGATGATAAATATTCAATATTTCATTGTTCATGAAAACTTTGATCTTGCTCACAGTATGAGGAAGGATCATTATTATTCATTAAATTTATTAGTTGATCTTCCTCATCTAATTGTGAAAGAGTAAATATTGATTGCATATCATCAAAGTCTTCATTATCATAATCTATCCAAATTTCACTTTCTACTTCATTTATTGTTTTTGCAGGTGGACATAATCAGAATTTATTAGTGGAGTTTCCACAGAAATATGCATATCACCAGATCTACAACTTAGAAATTTGTCAGCTATAGCTAGTCAAGGTCTACCAAGGATCAATAGATGGCCTTCTAAATTATTCTTGGGAGTTAAAATCATGAAATCTACATAATATTCCCAAGAATCTAGAGAAACAAACACATATTCCAATACACCATCTGATTTGGTAACAAATCTATCTTCTAATTGTAACAATGTAGGAGTATATTGAAGACTAGGAAGCTTTAATTGCTCCATTGTCTATTTACTCATAATGTTGTGGCTCCTACATCAATCAAATTGTTTGGAATATCAATACCATTGATATACATTTTTACAATAGGGCTACTTGGATCTAGATATTTTTGAACAATTAATTTCCCCATCATAATATCAAAATTTTCCCTACCAATTGGGTCTTTTTAACATCTTTTCTTTTTCTTCATAGGCTTCTAATGCATAGCTCCTTAATAGTTTTTGCAAATATTGGTATTTCCTTTATATCTTGAAGTAAATTAATTTTGATGCAAACATTCTTAAGTTCATCTAGCATATCGTAATCTGGTAAAACAATTTGCCTTTCTATTACTTTATCAATTTTGAGCCTTTCAAGAAAAGGTGGATCCTATAAGGAAATAGAAGGTTTCTATACTAGAGGAACAGTGGGAGATTGTTTTATTTTCTCATCCTTTGATTGTATAGGAACATATTCCTTTAGAGGAGAATTTTCTTGATCAAGATTTGCATCTTTTTCATGAACTTCATCCTCTTTAGACTATTGGATGGCAATTGTTGGTGACTTATTTTGCAAAACCATGCCAGATATAAGTTGAACATCATTTAGAGCTAATGGGGTTATCATACAAGCTTTAAAATTTTGTCCTTCAACATTATAGACAAGTTGTTGATTCTTATTATTTTGATTAGGGAGTAACTGAGTGGGTAGTCGATTGGATTTTTGAGGAAATGGTAATGAAAGTTGTTGATTTGGATGTTGAAATTAAGGAAGTTGATTTGGTTGAGGAGCATAATACTGTGGTGGAAAAGAATAAGGTTGCTGGAATTGAGGATATTGAGGATTTATACCATAAGGGTTTTCCAACCTTGTGCCCATGATGGATTCTTAGGTTGTGGGAGTCAAGGTTCCAAAGGCATAGGTGTAGCCCAGTTATTTTGTGGTTGTGCATATGATTGAGTATTGAAACCTTGAGTCATATTTGGTTCTTGATTTTGTGATGGCCTTTTAGCAATAAAACAAAGTGATTCAACTTGGCTTGTTCCAACCGCATATTGAAAAATAACTTTAAGACCGTGTATTGAGGGGCATTCATTTGTGTTATGATTTTTAGCACATATGAGACAAATTTATATACTATCAAGGGGAAATTCTCTCAAGGCATGTTTTTTCCTACATCTGGGAAAACAAATAGATAATGCAACATTCTCAGCATTTTGATTATTTTGTATCTTAAGAGTATCTAGTTGCTCACTAAGACTCCCAAGGATATATGTTTTGAAATTATCTAGAAAATTTTCTATTTCAGCTCTACTTACTATTCCAGTTGCATATTTACTAATTCTGGACATAATAGTGTCTCTTGGATTGTTACCAGTTCTAGCCTTGCCCCTTGAAATATGTTTACAAATATTGTAGATTTCACCAAATGAAAGTTGAGAAGCAACTCCAATGCCCATTAAATTGATAAGATCAATCCATTCGTCTCTGATAGATTTCAAAAAAAAATATCTTTTAATTTTTCATCATCTAAGTCATGCATCCTAGCCCTTTTAACATTATATGAAAATCTTTCAAATAGGTCTTCAACGATTTCATCCTTTATTTGAATCATCTTAAAGACTTCATCCTTAAGGTTATCGGGCATGCAATAATCCTTGTATTTTTCTAAGAACACATGTTTTCATTTCTTCCCATGTTATAATAGAATTTGTTCCTAGTCCCATGAACATTTAAGTGTTCCATATTTAAGAGTAGTTGGAAATAATTTCAATTTTTGAGGATCATGTAAGTAGTCATAAGATCTACATAAAAATTCAAACACAAAAATAATTTTTTTTTGATCCTCATTACTTAAACTATGGAAATTGGGGAGGATAGAGGGTGAAATGTTTTTCATTGTGGCTATGGTATCTTCATCAAAAATAGGAAATACATAAGGATATGGTTCTCCTCTACCACCTCGTCCTCCAACACCTCCTCTATTTCCTTCTCTTCCTCTTCCACCTCCAATCCTAAGTTCACCATTTACATTATGTACTTCTCCTTTTTCTTTCCCTTCCATTGTAGATTCCTCGGAGCTAATATAAGGTTCTATAATAGGATTATCTATCTCTTCTTTTGGTTACTATACTAATGGTATATTAAAATAAGTTTCCTTTTCTTATTCGCTAGGAACCTCTAATTCTTGTCCTAAAATTTGTTCTCCTGTTGAAGAGAGAAATATTATTCCTCCTGTTGGGGATGTAGGTTCTTCAAATACAGCTTCGGTAGAACAAGTTGGTGAATCTCTTGTTTTTATTGAAGACCTATGCACCTCAGGGTGTCTATGTCTACCTAAAAATGATGGGATGCGAGTGTCAGTGGATGGTTTGGCACTACAAGGTCTAGCAAGGGTGAGTGGTGATGTTGGAATTAAACTTCTATCTCTACTTACAAATATACCCTTAGAATCCCTTTCTCTAGACATAAATGATTTTTATAATTCTTTAATTATGCATCTACAAAATCAAAGTTAAATGTACTTAAAATTATATGCAAACCAATAATTGAATGCTATATACATGTCCCTGGTAACGGTGCCAAAATGTTGGGTAATTTAATTCACCTTAAATTACTTCATTAATTGTCAACCAAGGTTCATGTACTTATGAAGTGTATGTGCACCATATATGATATGAATTCTATATTTGGATGAAATTGATCTAAGTATGGATAAATGTTAAATGAGATTAAACCGTTTTCATGCACATGTTCTTTCCATTAAAGCTACACCAAAATCAAATGCCAAATTGAGTTGAAAATTAACCTAAAACTTGAAATCTCAATTTATCCTAATTGCAAATTTTAAAGTCTATTTCTAATTGAAAAAGGGAAATATTAATGCTATGTTTTAGAAAAGAGATCTTAATACTAATTTCAGAATTGAAATTTTAACACTACTTTGTAAAAAGGAAATCTTAACACTATTTGCAGAAAATGAAATTTAACTCCAAATTGCGGAAAAGGAAATTCTAACTATAAATTGCAGAAAGAAATAATAATACTAATTGTTTGTAGGAGTAAAGTAAATTGAATGAAAAAGTAGCTTCAAGTGATTACTAATTTGCGTTAATGATCTATGAAACCCATATATTCATCATACATGAAATTTAACTGAATTAAAATACTAGATTACTAAAATGCAATGCATTCTGGAAATAAATATTTTTGGTATTTTCTTTTTATGAGCGCTGTGGAAATAAAAAAACAGGTGATTAGAAAATAACTAAAATGTAACTATTCTTATTGACAGAGAGAAAATACTATATTAAATTTCAAATTGAATGCAAACTATCTATGATAAATTGCAATGTAAACAGAAACTAACTACCCTTATAACTCTCCATGGGGCCCTCCCGTAAGTGTAAGTTCTTCACTGATCAAACGATTACTCAACCACGCATTGGAAAAGAGGAACAAATTATTATATTAATCCATAGATTTTTTTTTAAACAATCCCTTCAAACACTGAAATAAACAATCTAGCTGTGTTTTTGGTCTTTCCCCACAACTTTTATACAATTCTTCATCGAACTAATCTAAGAGTCCTATGTCGATAAGAAATTAAACTAATCTTCCATCTAAGAAGTAAACTTAAATTAAGATTCTATCTCCTCAAGATTTTCTATTGGAAGAGAAAATCATGAGGGATTCTTCTCAAACATGTATTCACGATCAAACAAATATTCTTCATGTTGGCTTTATCTCACCATGATCTCCTGTCGAACATTGTTTTGACTACTGAAACGTCATAGCCATATTTTTACTTTTAATTTGACTTTTAGATCTTTCAATATTTGTATCTTGCCATATCAAGAAACTGCCTTCCTTATTCATTCATTACTGCCAGAATTGATGAGATCATATCATCATGAAGGTAGGTGGACATCCATGTGTAGAACAATTGTCATATATAGGTACCTTTCATTCCTCCAATGCATTGAAACCTATCTAACCATGGAGATGGCTGCAGAATTTGATATTAGCTATGAAATGAGAAATATTTTGTAGTTGTAGAGATTTTTTAATTATATTTCACAAATAAACAATATATTCTAAAAAATGGATGATTAATACCTTTTATATTCTTGAGTAAGTCTGTGATGACCTTGATTAGGCTAAAACTGCAATAAGATGGTCACAAAAAGGTAAAGGAGAGAGAAAAAGGATAGTAAAAAAGAGAACATTTTCAGACTTGAACATAGGTGGTATTGAAGGGCCACCATACGAGTGTGTTTCTAGTGAAGTAAGAAACATGGAAGTAGCTACAACTTTGGTTAACTCACTCATGATAGCAGATACAGGTTGAGAAATTGTCACTGACTCAGTCATGGTTAATTTTCCCAAAGAAGTTGATCAAGGGAAACTCAAAGGTGAGTTGAAACAGAGATTATTAGGCAAAGTACATTGTATCAAAGTATGAGGAGTAAGGAAAGGATGGTATTGATAAAGAGGAGTCTCCCTTAAATGGATAGGAGAGAAATATTGAGACTCTTAACTAATTTCCTCTACTCAAAATATTAGGTGGAATTTGTTCTCCGTCAGGAGCAAAATATGTGGTTTGTGGTTGAGTCGACGGTAGAGGAAGAGAGGAACTAGACCCAGAGATACTACAAAAGTAAGACCGAGGAATTCTATGAGCTAAATATGGGATCAGTGACAGATGAAAAGTACACGACCAAGTTCATGGAGCTATTGAGGTATGTATCATATCTTACTAATGAGAAGGCTAAAGTTCAACAATTTTTCAGTGGTTTTCCATTAGCATTTAGAGATCGGATTGAGTATGATGAGCCTTGGTCACTTGAGGGTGTTATTGGGAATTTAAGCATTGCTATGAACAATCAAAGTGCAATAATGAATCTCAGCAAGGATGGAAGGGAAAAGACAAAGGTAAAGGTAAATGGCAGCCTAAGAGGACAAGGGCTCAGCATGCAGATGAAAAGGAGAATGTTGCACCACAAAAGAAGTTTAATGCAGCTAGACGGGGACATGAGTCATAGAAGAAACATAGAAGTGTGGGTACTAGTAGATTGGAATGTTGGACATGTGGAAAGGAACACCTTAAGAGAGATTTTCCATAGAATCAAGGTGGTAGGCCTCAAATATACAATGAACAGGAGGTGCATACTGTTGGGAATCTTGGTTAGATTGTTCCTCGTATCTATGCAATAGTGGACAACATACATCCAGAAAACCAGACATCTATGATTGAGATGGGCTGTAAGCTTTATCATCAAGTTATTTATATTTTGATTGACCCTAGATCTAAGTATAGCTATGTTAGTCTTGAATTGGTGGACGAGTGTGGTTTGAGTAAGGAATTGCATGTAGAGTCTTGGTTAGTGTAGTTGGATACAGGGATAAAGAAGCGAGCTCATCATTGGGTAAGAGCTTGCACATTTGACTTGAATGCAATGCCTACCATAGCACATCTAAATCTATCATCGTTGGGATATACAATATGTTGCTGGGCATGAATTAGTTATATCTACATAGAACCAAGGTAGACTTCTATGATAAAGCTATTGAGTCTGTTGATGATAATCAGGAACGAAGAGTCTTGTAGGGTAAGAAGAAAGCCACATCACTCAGGATAGTGACAACTATGCAAGAAAAGTGTAGTCGTAGGAAAGGGTGTATGTTATTTGTAGTCCACATTTCTAGTGATAAGCGAAAGGAGGTTGAGGATGTAGATGTGTTGAGCAGGTGCCCAGTTTTACAATAGTTTCAGGATGTATTTCCTGAAGAAATTACAGAGTTACCATATCATAGGGTAGTATACTTTTCTATTAAGTTAGTGCCAGGGACAACTCCAGAATCAAAATTATCTTACTAGATGAGCACACCTAAGTTGGTTGAGTTAAAGTTGCAACTGAAGGAAATGTTGGACAAGGGATACATTAGGCCAAGTGTATAATCTTGGGGCACACCAGCCTTGTTTGTGAAGAAGAAATATGGAATCCTCAGATTATGCATTGACTACAATAAGTTAAACAAAGTGATTATCAAGAACAAGCACCCTTTGTCGAGGATTGATGACTTGTTCGATCAGCTGTAGGGAGCATCACTATTCTCGAATACTGATCTGAGATCTAGATGGCATCATGTATGCATCAAAGAAAAGGAAATTTAGAAGACTGCATTCAGGACCAGGTATGGGCATTATGAGTTTGTTGTTTTTCCATTTGGATTAACTAATGCTCCAACTACATTTATGTGCTTGATGAATAGTATGTTGCATCTGTATTTGGATAAGTTTGTTATTGTGTTCATTGATGATATTATGGTATATTCTAAAAATAAGGAAGAACATGTTGAGAATTTAGCAGTAGTGTTGAGGTTGTTGAGAGAGCATTAGTTGTATGTTAAGCTCAACAAGTGTAGTTTATTTCATAGTGAGGCACACTACTTGGGACATGTTGTCTCCAAGGAGGGCCTTGTATTAGATCCAGAGAAGATGAGAGCCATCATGGAATGGGTAGCTCCTAAGAGTGTGGATAAGGTGAGATATTTCATGGGTTTGGCAGGCCATTATCAGAGATTTATCAAGAATGTCTCGTAGATTGATTATCTTATCACATCATTGCAAAGGAAAGGTAAGAAGTTTGAATGGACAGAGGAGTATGAGCCTAGATTTGAGTAGCTTAAGCAGTTGTTGACACATCCACTAGTGCTATAGATTGCAGATCTAGACAAGGAGTTTGTAGTATGTACAAATTCTTGTAAGAGAGGACTTGGTGGAGTCCTTATGAAGGATGGACAGGTGATATGTTATGATTCTGGGAAACTATACGAGCATGGGCAATAAACTACCTCACACATGATCTTCAGTTGGCAGCGATTATACATGCATTGAAAATGTGGATGCACTATCTTCTTGGTAGGAGGTTTGTACTTATGAGTGATCAGATTGTGTTGAGGTATTTGTTTGACCAGTTGAATATGAACATCAGGCAAGCTAGATGGTTTTCTATAATCAGTGAGTTTGATTTTGAGATCAGGTATATCACAGGTAAAGATAACATGGTGGCAGATGCTCTCAGTAGACAAGTACTGGTAAATCACTTGGCAACAATGAGATCCTATGGGATAGATCTATAACATAGCATCTTGTACGCATGTCAGTAGGATGTTAGGTATATGGAGGTTGTGTAGAGGTTGCAGTAGGGTATTGGTATAGGTACAGGTATTAGTACAGGTACAGGTGGTAGTACAGGTACACAAACAAGTACATGTGCAAATTGATAGGGTATTCTTATAGCGAATAGATTGGTCAAATTCAGAGATAGGATACATGAACCAAATAAAAGTGAGATCAAGAAGGTTATCTTGAGAGAGTTTCGTGTGAAACCCTATTCGGTTCACCCAGGTTATGAGAAGACACTGACAGCAGTGAAGAGATTTTACTATTGGCCTAATTTGAAGAGGGATATAGCAGAGTTTGTGGCGAGGTTTTTTGACTGTCGTAGAGTGAAATCAGAGTGTAAATATCCAACTAGAGCGCTACATCTGATCTCGATTCTAGAGTCAGAATGGGAGTCTATTTCCATGGATTTCATCATAGGAGTGCCGAAGATAGTGAAGTAGCATTATTCCATCATCGTTATTGTGGACAAGTTGAAAAAGATTCCACATTCCATTCCAGTGAAGTCTACATTCTCAGCTAGCGATGTGGCACAGGTATTCATCAGAGATGTGGTTAGGTTGCATGGTGTTCCAAAGAATATTTTGTCAAACAGGGATGCGAAGTTCACTTCCAAGTTTTGGAAGGATTTGTTTACAGGTTTGGGCACAGATTTGGCCTTCAGCGCAACTTATCATCTGCAGGTAGATGGACAGACAGAAAGGGTCAATAGGATATTGGAGGACATGTTGAGGATGTATGTGATGCATCAGCAACAAAAGTGGGAAGAGTATCTCCCCTTGCTAGAGTTCTCATACAACAACAGTTATTAGGAGTCACTAAGGATGAGTCCTTTTAAGGCATTGTATGGGCGGAGTTGTAACAACCCTATCAGTTGGATTGATCCAGTTAGAAGGGTATTGATTGGATCAGATATGTTGGGAGACATGGAATAGGGAATGTAGGTGATCAAGAAGAATCTAAAGGCAGAACACGATAGGCAGAAAATTTATGCAAACAGGAACAGGTCGTTTAAGGCATTCCAAATTGGGGAATAGGTGTACTTGCACATCAAACTAAAGAAGAGCTCCTTACGGGTTTGATCATGTGCCAAGACAACACCATGGTTTTGTGAACCCTTCAGTATCATTGAGAGGATTGGGCTAGTAACCTATCGACTTGCATTCCATGACGTTTTCCATGTATCATTGCTTAAGAAGTATGTTAAAGATGTTGATCATGTGATTGAATGGTCTGTATTGTAAGTGGAATCAGATGGACAATTCCAAATGGAGCCTCATTGTATATTGCAGATAAAGGTGCTCATGCTCCAAAACCGAGAAATCGAGTAATTTAAAGTGTAGTGAAGCACTTTGGGCCCATTGAAGCTACATAGGAGATGGTGGATTAGATGCAACTATGTATCCTTCCTTGTTTTTTGGTTGAGGCAAAGAAACTTTGATATGGTGTTTTGGTATATGCTTTGATATGGTGTATTGGTATATTTTTGATATGGTGCTCTGGTATATGTTTTGGTATATGAGTTATGTTATAAAGCTCCAATAATCGAGATTTGTGTCATGTCATTATCATTATGTTGTCATATTACTATGATATCATGTGGCTATCATATCCTGATGTTATGAAGTCATGTGGGTTGGCACTCAGTAGGATGATTATTGTAAATATTGTAATGAGCTAGGTTATAAAGCTCTAGTATGCGGTATGTTGTCATGATGTTTTGTTTTAAGAAGGTCTTTCATTGTAAGTATTGCATCGAGCTATGGTATAAAGCTCCATGAGCAGTCATTATTCTTTTAACGGGTTGTTGAGGTATATGTGTGATTGAACACGGAGGATAGTGTCCCCCAAGGAGGAGGGTTCTGTAACAGCCCTGGTGAAAATTCTATGTAATAAAAGTTAAAAACAATGATCACGGTTGATGGGAAACTTATTCCAATATTAATGTTGGGCAAGACATCCTAGGGGGTGTTCATTT
Source organism: Pinus tabuliformis (assembly GCA_031772625.1). NCBI lineage: Eukaryota > Viridiplantae > Streptophyta > Pinopsida > Pinales > Pinaceae > Pinus > Pinus tabuliformis. The sequence goes on from CM062815.1 coordinate 657,600,180, forward strand.
GATTGCTTATGGCTAATGAAATTGGCAAAGGAAATGGCTAAGGATTTGGAAAGGGAAAATGGCATTTTTGGCACATTTATTTATGAAAATAATGGAAATTAAGAAAAAAGGGAGGTGAACAGCCACAGGTTGCATATGAGGAGGAAAATGAAGAAAATAGAGGCCTCATTCATAAAAATGCTTCTGAGTATTAGTTTCTAACCTTTTGTCAGTTGAGTTTTGGATCTCTCTCATTATTCTCTCTCTCTCTCTCTCACTCTTGGACACTTAGAGTTCTCTTGGAGCATTTTGGCATTGGAGAAAGAAAGACAAAGAAAGTAAGAGGAAGAAAAGCTCAAGCAGGGAAAGGCATGATCAAGCAGCTACAACAGGCTTCATTGCAGGTATCGACTTGCATGTGTATTTTTCTTGCTAGATTTGGCATGCATGGTATTGGATGTGGTTCTCTTCTATCATGGCATGGGTTTTTCTAGGTGTAATAGTGTTTTTCAGCCTAGCCTTGCCATTTCCAGATGCCCATGGTGTGATGGGGTTCTCAAGTTTTGGTTGAGTTGGATTGCATGATGGATTTGAAGCTGAGTTGGGTGGACCTTTGAATGATAGAGCACATGGCATAATGGTCCCTGAACCAAACTGTGGATCATGGTAAAGCAACTGGCCTAGTGACCCCTGAGCCAGACTATGGGTTGCGGTAAAGCTAAGATTGTGTTGCCTCAATGGGCCTAGGAATCCTTGTCGGTGAATGATAGGATATACAGTAAAGTAAGGAGGCGGTTTTCCCTTCGATGGGCCTAGTAATCCTGGGTTTTGGATATGCAGTAAAGCCTAGAGAGTGGGTCTCGATTTAGGGCCTAGTGATATGGGTTTGGATTGTGGTAAAGCTTGAGAGACTAGGAGACAGGAAAAATTCGTCACGGTGTAGGTGTAGAAACCAAGTGTAATCCATGCTTGTTTGGTCCAGTGATCGGGTGGAGATCACGGTAAATGCTGTTGTGATGTGTTCATTGTGTTGGCCTAGTGATCCAGGATGGATTATAGTAAAGCCTGGTTTCTATTGATGAGGGTGAGGTGGTTTGGCCTCTATATGCCCTAGTTGGTTCTTTTGGTTTGAGTCCCACATTCATGCTTGGAATATGGTACAGGGATGAATGGCTGAAGAGAGATTTGGATCAGCCATTCTATGGTTGGGTCAAACGTGGTAGTCCCATCTCTGGTTGGTTTATTGCATTCATTAATGAGAAATTCCTTTCCTTGATTTTCATTTGTAAATATACTAATTTATATGTGGATTTCATGACTGATATGCTTATGATATTTATGTCCCTATTATGCTGTTTATATGTATGTTTTATGACATCAGCTATGCATGGCTCTCAACATGTTTTTACTTGTGAATGAATGGATAATGTATCTATGGCCTAATAGATGATAATGTAGCAAATGGCATGAGGGAACAATGGTTCATAGTGATTCTCAAATAAGTTTGAGATCCCTACACTAAATTCTATTGTTTACACATGTAGGTTACATGTTGATGATATGTTTGACAAAATTCCTGTCATGGATAGTAGGGGTGTGTTTAAGGTGTTGTTCAACTTATTTCCTTGGCATCATTGTTTCCCTAGATACTTTTACTAATTTTAAGATATCACTCCATTCTGGGTAGTGACCTAGGCTCTTGGTCTGAAAAAGTGGCTTAAATCCTAGGGTTGCTGGCACAGAACTAGCAATTTTAGTCTCTAGGAGCTAGTAGGCAAGCATGTGAGAATGACTTTGGGTTTTTTGATGTTTTGTTGCCCATAACATGGGAGTGACTGAGGCCTATGATGTCCTGAGCATCAGTGGGAACCAGGGATAGGCTATTTGAGTGGCTTCCTTGTCTCCTGAGGATTCTGAAGCTGATTTTGGATGACTATGTGTGATGTTTCCATTGATTCCACTTCCTTAAGGTCACATAGGAGGTCGAATCCAATCATTTTAGCATATCGTGTCATGTTTACCCTGGTTGGCTAGTTACTAGGGTAGATGTGGGAGCAAGGTGTTACAACCTAGTATTGAATAAATCATTGATCCTAGCAAGAGGTATTAGGCTAGAAATTCTAGTTTTGGAGATAGATGATGATATCTCCATACCAAGGATCAAATGAATCAATTAGAAACACAAACGAATCAAGAATAGAATCATTAGATGTAGACTCAGTTTTAGATGAGGGAAGATCATATATTAGTTCGCAAAAGACTAAGGACTTCCTAGAATTTGATTTTATGAATTCCAAACCAAACTCTTGGAGAATAATAATCCATTTATAGTACTTCCCCCCTAGAAATTGTTGTGATAGAATATATGTCATTGGGTTGGAATTAGAAACTATCATAGTCTTTCGAAGCAGAATGTAGTGGCAAAACCTCTGTACATCTTAGACAACTTCCAAATCTAACTTTTCAATGTTAGTATATTAGATTTCAGTGTTTTTTAAATTTCAATTCAAATAATAGATTGCATTTTCATCCCCTAAGTCATCTTCTTGAACCAATACCATAAGAATGGTAGTAACGACAACAACGAGATATAGGAAATAATCACATTGATAATCAAGTGGAGACAACAATGATGCTCGAACCAGAACATATTTCAAAGCAACAAAAGCCTTTTGGTCTATCTCATCCCAATGGAAGGGAACCCCTTTCTTCAATAGTCGAGTAAATCTTTGGTTAGTTCTACATAACCTAAGTCAAATCTCCATAGGAAGTTAGCCTTCCCTTGGAGTCATTGTAACTGAACAAGTGAGGAAGGTGTAGGAAAATTAGGATTGCCTATACTTTAAATGGATGAATATGGATTCCTTGCTTCAACACAATGAAGCCAAGAAGTCTACCAAATTGGACACAAAACATGCATTTGTGCGGATTTAACCTAATATTATAATGTCGACAATGTAAGAAAATAACCTTGAGATGCATCAGATGATCCTCATGATGTTTGGAGTGGGAAGGTAAATCATCCAAATAGGGTTGTATAATGTGCTTGATATCATGGAAGGCATAATTCATAGCCATCAGAAAAGTTGCACCGGTGTTCTTCAAATAGAAAGGGAGATTACGATAGGAAAATGTGATCCATGGAAAAATAAATGGAGTGTTATGTTAATGAGAAGGGAGTATGTTGATTTGGTTTTATCCATAAAAACTATCCATAAACGAGAAAAAAAGTCTTCGAACATCATCATCAACAATTTGGTCCATAAACGGGGTTGGGTAGTTATTTTTAGGACAAGCATGGTTGATATCCCGATAATTGACACATACTCAAACCATTCCTTATTTATTCATCATAGGCACTATGTTAAGGACCCAATAAACGAGAGAAAATGGGTAAATAAAACTAGCATGAAAATTTTTTTCAAACTCTGCCTTAATTGCAAAAAAATTCTTAGGGTGCACCAGACGCAAGCATCGTTGAATTGTCTTAGCATTCAGATACATTTTGATCTCATGTACTATGATATTGGATCAATACCTAACATATCTTTATATGTCCAGGCAAAAATGTCTAGGAATTCTTGAAAATGGGTTTATAGATATTGACCTCATCAAGAGAACAAGACGCAACACTATGGACATTTTTGACAACTCCGAGTTTAATTAAAATATCAATAGGATTAGTCTATTCAATATTCACTAAATTTTTCTCATAATTTATGTGATGAATGTATAGGGAATCCATATATGTCTTAACAATATTGGGTAGATAAATTTCTCCAATATTATTTTCAAAGTTTTCAGGTAAGGAGGAACAATGATGATTATTTTCCCACGACACATCATCTAACATCATGATTTCCATGATGTTTTCATGAGTAGAGAATGTACAAGAGAAAGGATCAGAAGATGAAACATAATCTGAGGAATGATAGACCTAATCTATCAAGGAGGGGAAATCATAATGTGTCCAAGAGGATGAATACATATCTTCATATTCAAGCTCGACAGGACTGAGTGCCATGTGGTCACCAAATGTATCAAAATTAGAAATATCTAGCACAATGCAGGGATCAAATGGAATAGTACAAGAAGAGATAATATTGATTAATGAAACGAGATTTGGAATGTTAGGAGGAGGAAGTGAAAATTTCCCACCAAAGAGGAATCCTTAAGAAATCCTACTTCGACATGTTGATAAGATTGTGGGGACTCACACACAAGAGGGATGCTTTCAATAGTCTGAGAATTATTGGAAAAAAAGGTGAGTTGATCAATTTAAACAATGCCCCCTAGTGAGGGAAGGAGAACATCCTAAAATAGGTTGAAACGAAAAATTACATGGCATAAATCCATGTGTGTCCTAGTAAAGGTTATAATACAACGATCCTTCTATAACTTCAACTTCTACTGAAACTGTTTCTCCAACTAATTCTACTTGCAATGTATTTAAAATTTCGTAAGGTTTGAAACTGCTTCAATCAAAATCTTCAAGAGTAGTGGGTGTTTAATTAAGTTGAGTAGAATCAATAGCCTTCCAACAGGAAAGTGACATGATACAAGTCTAAGCACCTTCGTCCATAATTGTTCGATGGATAGTCTTACTTTGAACAACAACTTGGATCATAAATGTTAGTTGTGGTGGAAGTTTGGGGGTATGATTCTCATGATTAAATACCACAAGACTCAAATATGAAGGATATATGCCTCTAATTAATGCAAGTAAAGACCCCTTCTGGGCAAGAAAATTATGTAAAAACTCAAGAATTGACATAGTAGAAGGAGCTTGAGCTAATTCCTCAACTATATTATAGTTTTGTGAAGCTCTTGCATGAGGATTGAATGTTGATTTAACAATAATTCCTTTGGGAGGTTTAATGGTCAATTAAGTCAGTACCACATTTGGAGAAGGATCTGGGTTAGATGAGGAGGTGGAACTAGCAGGTTTATTAGTAGCATTACTAGTCAAAGGATTCAGGTTACCACAATCTTCATTTTTGGTAGCCAACATAATTTCATTTTTCAATTTGGTGGAAGATAACATCATCACCTAGGAAGAGGAAGATGGATCTTGTGCAACCACATTTGTCTCCCAATTGGGAAATGGATATGTTAACACAACATGCACATTAGATAATGAATTTAGGAATTTATTAACTTCCACCCGATGTGGACAGTCACGAGTAAAATTTTCATCATTACAAATAAGGAAAGGATAACAAGGCTATCGTTTTTCTTCATTAGACTGATTACTATGTTTTTCCTATGAAGAATTATCTTTCTTCTTTCTTCATTTTCCTCTCTTCTTACATATGGGTTGTTGAGATTTTCCTTTCGTATATTGAATGACATTAATCTCGGAAGTAGTCACAAGAGTAGCAGAGGTTAGGTTTTGAGTAGCCATAACAAGAGATGAACCAAATAATTTACTCACTATATTTTGGCTAGTAGAACCAATCAGACCATCAATAGTATGTGATTCTTTAGTGGGAGGTGGTGGAATAGTGTGTTGGGGTCTCTGAGTATTGGGTGTTTTGTCGTAGAGCGTGCCAAATTGAGTATAAATTTGATCAAGGTATTCGAAATGAGAAATGACTTTCTCTTTGGTAACAACTCTAACTTTACCAATGTCTTCAGTTAGGATGGTAACAAATATTTGATAAACCATTGAGCCAATAATTGATTGGGAATGAAGGTTTTGACCAAATGAGGTCAATGTTGCCACTCATGAATATGATCAGAAATGCGAGTGGAGTCAAATTGTTTAAATGAGGTTAAAAGCTCAGTTCCAGTTTCATATCAAATATGTAATTTAAAATGTGTGAGGAATGTAGTTTCTAAGGCATTCAAATTGTTAAATGAAGCTCGCGGAAATTCAACATACCATTTAGTTGTCGTACCAGTAAGAGTTCTCTAGAAAATCCATAAATTAATAGAATCACCATTTAAGGAGTTGAATGAACACCCTAAATGATAGGTCATAACACGAGTAGATGGGTATTCTCTAGGATTTCCATTGAGTTTTGGGATATCACTTGACAATTTCGTAGGAATGGTCATCCAATAAGGAGAGTGAAAAATAGGAGCATTCGTTAGCTAGGATAAATTTGGAAATTCAATAGTTTCCACAAATGACAACTTCCTATTAAAGTTAGGGGGAAGTTACACTGAGTACCACAAAATGGATTGAGAAATAGGAATTTTCATTCCACGACAAGGAGGATTTTTGTAACCAAGATAAACATACCTGGATTGTCTAGTTATGAGATAACTTTGAAAAGGTTGAAATGATTGTGTTTGAATTTTTTTCCCTTGATAAGGAATTTGCATAATGGAAGTTTGACCAACATGAATTTGTGGAATAGTTTGGAAAGATTTCCTAGATGGATTTTTCATCATCCCTGCATTAGGTTGACTGGTGAACACCTAGGCCATACCATATACAGGTTGACTTACTTACATTTGAGGAAGAGCTTGGCCAAGTGGTGGAGTTTGCAAGGTAACTTGAAGACAATGGGTAAGTGGGATTGGAGAGATCCTAGACACTGGTGGAAAAGGCTATGTTTGATGTACATCCTGGATAAGTTGACTTGTGTGATATAAAACTTGGGTGGGTTGAGGCATACATTAAGTAGGTTGACAAATAGGAACCTGGGGTGTCACCGAGGTACGTTGAGAAATGGAAAGTTGATTCAAAACCAAACTAGGTTGAACAAGAAATGTGGGAATCCAAGGATTATAAGTCATTACTAGAAATGGAAGACTCGAATAGGATGGAACGCCAACTTGTTACATTTGATTAGGAGATGGAGACATAGAAACAATAGGTTTCCCCCTGTCAAAGGATAAGGAGAATAAGGAGGAAACTTCCCCCTAGGAGGAGAGTACCCAGTATATGATGGACTAGACTATTGTAGATGGCCCAATTTAGTAACAAATGAATGATATTTCTACTCCAAAGAAGTTTGGGGCACAACAGGTTGAATGGGTTGTGAGGTGTTCATCAAACAAGTACTAAATAACATTTCAGATGAGGATGAGAAGGGATAAATCCATGGAGTAGTAGACTCACTATAAAAAGTTCAAGATAATGACTGGTAGATAAATTGTTGGGTAATTTAATTGACCTTAAATTACTTCATTAATTGTCAACCAAGGTTCGTGTACTTATGAAGTGTATGTGCACCATATATGCTAGGAATTATATCTTTGGATGAAATTGATCTAAGTATGGATAAATGTTAAATGAGATTAAAGGGTTTTCATGCACATGTTCTTTCCATTAAAGCTACATCAAAACCAAATGCCAAACTGAATTGAAAATTAACCTAAAACTTGAAATATCAATTTAATCTAATTGTAAATTTGAAAGCCTATTTCTAATTGAAAAAAGGAAATATTAATGCTAAGTTGCAGAAAAAAGATCTTAATAATAATTGCAGAATTTAAAGTCTAACACTACTTCATAAAAAGGAAATCTTAACACTATTTGTAGAAAAGGAAATTTAAGTCAAAATTGCAGAAGACAAAATTATAATTGTAAATTGCAGAAAGAAATACTAATGCTAATTGTTTGTAGAAGGAAAGTAAATAGAATGAAAATGTATCTTGAAGTGATTAATAATGTGTGCTAATGAGCTTTGAAAACAATATATTCATCATCCACGAAATATAACTAAATTAAGGACTAGATTACTAAAACGAAATGCATTATGGAAATAAATATTTTTCATATTTTCTTTTTATGAGCGCTCTAGAAATAAAAAAATAGGTGATTAGAAAATAACTGAAATTTAACTATTCTTATTGACAGAGAGAAAAAACTATATGAAATTGTGAGTTAAATGCAAACTATTTATGAGAAATTGCAATGTAAATAGAAACTGACTACCCTTATGACTCTCTAGGGGGCCCTTTCGTGAGTGTAATTTCTTCACTTATCAAATTCTTACTGAACCATGTATTGGAAAAGAGGAACATATTATTGTATTAATCCGCATAAGTTTTTTAAAACAGAGCTTGCAAATATTGAAATAAACAATGACTAACTATGTTTTTGGTCTTGCCTCATGACTTTTCTACAATTCTTTAATGAGATGATCTAAGAGTCCTATGCCGATAAGAAATTAAACTAATATACCATCTAAGAATTAAAATTAAATTAATATTATATCTCCTCATGATTTTCTACTGGAAGATAAAATCATGAGGGTTTCTTCTCGAACATGTCTTCACAATCGAACAAGTCATATCCACGCTCGATCTCACAATGATCTCCTGCCAGACTTCGCTTGACCGCTGAAACATCATAGCCAGAGTTTGACTTTCAATTTGAACTTTATATCTTTCGATCTTTGTATCTTGCCAGATCATGATGGTACGTGGACATCCATGTGCAGAACAACTTTTATCTGCAAGTACCTTTTGTTCCTTCATTGGTGCATTGAAATCTGTCTAACCATGGAGATGGCTACAAAATTTGATATTAGATACGAAATGAGAAACATTTTGTAGTTGTAGAGATGTTTTAATTATATTTCACAAAGAAACAATAGATTCTAAAATATGGAATATTAATACCTTTTATATGCTTGATTAAGTCTATGATGACCTTGATTAGGCTGAAACTGCAACAAGATGGTCACAAAAAGGTAAAGGAGAGGGAAAAAGGATAGTAAAAAAGAAAACATTTTTGGATTTCAACATTCCTGCACATCAAAGTTATTGCATTTCCTCATGCATCAAAAATTCAAAATTGGTTCCTTCTTCTTCTTGAGTGTATGTTCTCAGAAGCTTCTGCAAGCACTTCCAGGCTAGTGCTTTCTTTTATCTTTTTTATGCTGAAGATTGCCCTTGGTTTCTTCATCATAATTTTACTTTGCAATCCCTTGATTCTTTTTTTGAGGAATCTGTTGTTTTCTTTGAGCTTCTTGTTTTTCTTGTGCAAGTGGCATAGATGAAAAATTATATTATCATTCTGAGTCCTCAATATTTCATTTTGTATATTTGTGGGTTATTGTTCATGTGTAAGATGTTTATTAAGAAATTATAATTCATATATATCTATCTTCAGAGTGTCCTCAATTCTATGTTCTTTTTGAAGAGTATGTTCTGTTAGATGGGTTTCATTCAATACAATCTCTTGATTCTGAGAGGAGATGTTTACCTTCTATTTCAGTCTCTTTTCTAAAGACTCCATATAGTCATAGATTTCTTGCTACACTCGATCAATGCCTGGCGTCTTCCTTGTTTGGGTGATTGTTTGAGGCAGCATCTTGTATCCTTGTTCTTCAAGATCAAAAATTTCTGGAGATTTTTCATTTGAGAGTTTGGAAATTCTCTTGCTTATTCTCAGTTTCATTCCTCATTCTTCAATTTCCTCATCTTTCCTCCTTTTGTTGGTTTGTTCTTGTTTCTTCTTCTTTGGTTCTTTATTTTCTTCAGGAATTTTAGTAATTGGGCTGGATTTATTTCTTCTAACATTTTGTTTTCCACTTTTCTATTTATATTTTTCCAAATGCTGAGAGAGAAGAGTGTCATCATCAAGTGGCTCTTCTAGTGCCTATATTTCATTTTGCCCCAAATTTTCCTTTTTAATTTCTTCTTCAGGGTTAAGGTTTGGTAGTGACATGTGTCAACTTCTTTTAACCGTTTTGCTAATTTATCCCTCCTAAGATTCTACAAAGTGGTTGTGGACTAGAAAATCTTGCCAATTATCTCCCTTAGCTTCTAAATGTGCTTCTATGAGGATTTTGGTAGTTCCATGATGGTAGAGAGAATTATCAAGGGATTTTGATTCTCATTGCACACTTAAGGCCATTTTTCTAAGACTACAGAGAAAGGAATATGGAATATTGACTTCATTTCCGTAAATCAAATGCATTAGAAGTCGAGAATGATAGAAGAACATGGTTCCAAACCTTCCTTCACAAGTTAAAATTTTATGAATAACTAACAGTAAATTTCTGCATTTTCCTTTTAGTGTTGTGATCGGAATTACCTTTTTAAATATAGATATGTCCATACTTGGTTCTCTCACGAAGTTTATCTAGTATTTCTCCTTGAATTTTATGTCTTTAAAACAACTCTCTCATATTTTTGGAAATTCCGAAGCTTCTGTCGTGACAGACTCTGTCAATATAAGATTAATGTTGCCAATTGTTTCCTCGACCCCATCAAAATCTTTAGTCACTTCTATCTCATTCCCATCAAACTTTTCAAAGAATCTGAGCCACCCTACTTGTTGCAAGTGTTCTCTCACTCTTGGATATGCTTGAAGGAACTTGACTCCGTTGGGTTTTGATTAGACAATGATACCCATGGTGGAGATAAGTCTCGGTCTTGAGTTGCTTCCTTTCGACAAAGGCAATGGAGGGTTGACAAGAAGGAGGTGAGCAAACTGAATAATGAGGGATATGGAATGGATTTAAATGGAGTGGAATGGAGTGGCATGATTATGGAGTGGGGTGTTTGTGGGGTATTTGATTTATGATAGGACTAAACCTTTTCACATGATTTCCCATGAATTTTAGATCGGATTTCATAGGATCGATATGATTTATGTGATTTCTTTTAGATTTGATAATACAAGTTAAGTAATGATGATGAAATGAGGTTGTAATGACTCTGCTAGTGGGACATAGTCTTTAGGTAGGGCATAAGGTATTTTAATAACTCAAGCTTTTTTTTAACGAAAACATCAAATGAATTAAAATCTAATGCTCTTATATGAAAATAATTTAACATCATACATACCTTTGTTGTGGATCCTTTGAATGTGAGGTGTGAAGTTGTTATGACTATAGAAATTAAACTCAGCTGTGAAATTGAAGGCTAGTTGCAGAATGTCATTAATTTTGTTGTTTCTTATTCCTTGAGGTTTCTTGCTCGATCATAGGAGGATTCTTTATTTTTGTTTCTTCTTTGATGATCATTGAATAAGATTGGTCTTTAGATGATCCAAACATATACAGGAATGCAACAAGATACAGATACAAACATAAACACTAAGATACAACAAAAATAAAACTTCATTTCATTAATATCAAAGAACTGAAATATGCTTAAATACATAAGGGAAGTAAACTATCTCGGGTGACGGTATATTATATATGAGGAGAGATGTGGCGGCTACATGTATATGAAATGTGTTACAATGAGGCTCGAATGCCTATTTATTGTTGAGAAACAATGGAAAACCCTTAATATCCAAAAACTTAACCCTTGGAGATGAAGCACCAAATTTTTGGGTCTCATTGGGGTAAGTTGGTACATCAACTTCCCCGGGTCTTAACTTTGGCATATGATCTCCATTTGACATGCACGATACCTCATTAGAAAGTTCTATTCGAGGAAGAACTTGTCACAATATTTTTATTTTTATTTTTACCGAAAAAATTTCATTTAGGGCCTCAAAATGGCTTTGAAATTTTAGGAACCAAAAAATTTCCAAAAATAATAAATTGTGCTACAATTAAGGAAACTGAAAAACGGAAAGAAACAATGGTGCGGGTATAAATGTAATAGTTGGGTAGTCACCAATATCCACTTAGATCATCAGAGGTGTTCCTTACCACCTATAAAATAATTAGAAAAGGAGGGATAAAAATAAAATAGGGAAAAGACAAGGGAATTATGAAAATCTAAATTGCGAAGAATTGTTGGTTTTCAATTAAGATTTTTTGTATAAGTATGCCAATTGGTTTTCATGCTTATACTTTTATTATTATTATTATGAATAATATATATATCTATATATATATATATATATATATATATATATATATATATATATATATATATATATATATATATATATAGATAGATAGATAGATAGATAGAGAGAGAGAGAGAGATGATAAAAATAATTACAATTGAGTTGGATAATGAGGAGAATGATCTCCTTTCTTAACCAACCTGAATTCATAATTTTCTTGCAATATTCAACAAACTCTTCCTTTGTTAGTGGTTTATGATAAAATCTTAATCTGTGACCATTAACAAGGAATGTGACTTGTTCATCATCAATAGTTTTGATCTTGACTATTGAATTTTCATAAACAATATTCTATCTCATAAGGGCAAAGCCAATGAGTTTGAAACTTTCCCTGAAAATCTTTGAATTTAGAATAAAAAACACGAGTCGAGTCACCTGGCTTGAAATGTTTAGTTTTTATAAATTTGTCCTGCTAGCTTGATCTTTGTTGCTGAACTATGTTGGTTCTTTGAATAGCACCTTGTCATATCTCACCTAGCTCATTCAATTGTGCTAGTCGTTGTATTTGAGTTTCTGATATATCAAGGTCCAATTTAGCAGTTTTTCTAAAGGTCTCCACGTGGAACACAATTGGAAGAAAAACTTGCTCCCATAGACAAGCTCATAAGGAGTATTTCTAGTCATATTTCTCCATGTTGTTCGATATTCCCATAGTGCTTCTGGAAGCTTTTCTAGCCAATATTTCCTATACAAATGCACAGTCTTAGTTAGAAATGATTCAAGTACCTTGTTGGTGGATTCCACTTTTCCATTGGCTTGTGGAAGATATGGAGTAGACTCACGATGCTTGATTTTATATTTATCCATGTTCTTTTGAACCAGCTTGGATATGAATTGGGTACCTTGATCTGTTACAATTTCTTTTGGAAAACCAAAACGAGTAAATATATCCTCAAAAGGAAATGTAACTACAACATTTTCAGTTGAAAATAAAAGAGGTTTAGCTTCTACAAAAAATTATATACCTTTTCCGTTTAGATGGAGGATTTATTGTCCCAACAAAATCTAGAGTTCATTTTTCAAAAGGATCTACAAGTCCCTATGGTTGTATATGCATTCCATATGATGGAATAGGCTTCACCATTATTTGACAAATATCACATCTTTTGACATATTCTTTGGCGTCCTTAAAAATAGATGGCCAATAATATCCCCAAAGAAGGATCTTGTAGGAAATTCTTTTGCCAAGAAAGTGTCCTCCACGCGGCTCATCGTGACAAGATTTCAACAATTATGGTACCTCATATTCTCGAACACACCTTCAGATGATCAAATCAGGTCCAGTTTTGTACAACTCTCCATCTATCCAAGAATAAGGTGCACTAGTTATGATAACTTTTTTCTTTTCCCTGGATGATAGTTATGGAGGTAATTTTCCTGTAGCTAAATAATTGGAAATATCTGAAAAGAAAGGTGTTTTAGTAGATACTGAAAAATGATATTCATTAGGAAAATTATCTTTTACAGGAACATCATCATTACTATTCTACATTCTATAAAGAAAATCAACTATATTTTCTTTTCCTGGTCAATCAAGAATACTAATGTTGAATTCTTGGAATAATAACAACCATATTGTAATTATTCCATTAGTAATTGGTCTGATAATTAAATATATAATAACAAAATGATTTGTGTGAATGATATAATGTCGAAACTTATTAATGACATGTGCAATAACTAAAAAAATTGTGTTCTGTTACAGTGTAATTTAACTCTATTGGCGTCAAATTTTTTCTTGTGTAATAAATGACATAAGGAGTTAAATATTTTTGTCCCAACACAGCTCGTAAAGTTGTATCTAAAGTATTAGTAGATATGTGGAAAGCGAGAGACCAATTAGGTCCTCTTAAAATTCGTTCTTCAAAAATCTTTTGTTTTAATGCCTCAAATTCTTTTTTACAGTCAAAATTCAAAACAAATTCACAATCTTTTGTAAGAATTTTGAAAAGTGGAGAGGCTATTTTTGTGAAATTTTCTATGAATCTTCTATAATAACCAGTAAATCCGAGAAAAATTCTTACATCTCTTTGACAAACAAGAATTGAAATTTTAGAAATTACTTCTACTTTAGATGTATCCACTTTAATTCCATCACTTGAAATATGGTGCCCTAAAGCAATCCCTTCATCGAACATCATACAGAAAGTTCTCATGTCTTAATGAAAGGTTTTCTGCTTTACATCTAATAAGAACTCTTTCCAAATTTTCAAAAGATTCTTCAAAAGTATCTCAATACATAGTAAATTCATCCATGTAAACTTCCACGCAGTCATGAATTAGATCAGAAAATATACCTAAAACTACTCTCTGAAATGTGGTAGGGGCATTACATAATCCAAATGGAAGTACCCTATAGGCATATGTTCCCCATGGACATGTGATAGCAGTTTTATCTTGATCTTATGGTGCTATTTGTATTTTTTTATACCCACTAAAACAATCTAGAAATGAAAAATATTTTTTCCCTTCCAAGGTATCCAATATTTGATCTATAAAATTTAGCGGAAAATGATCTTTCAAAGTAGCTTTTTTTAATTCCCTGTAGTTAATACACACTCTCTATTTCCTATTTTTCTTTGGAACAATGATCAAACGTGAAACCCATTGACTGTCTAATATTAGATAGATGAAATCCACGTTAAGTAACTTTTGTAATTCCTCCTTAACAATTTCTCTCAAATTATGGTTCATTCTTCTCTGAGTTTGTCTAACTGATTTGGTATTTTCCTGTATATAAATATGATGCATACAAGTTTTAGGATCAATCTCTTTCATATTACTATACTCCCATGCATAAGAAGAAGAGTGTTTTTGGAGCATATTTATCAATTTTTTCTTTTGAAATTGTTCCAAGTTATTATTAATATTCAATGTTTTTCCTCGAAAAAATTTCACTAGAGAATTACCAAACTTTTCCATATAATGTCAATCCATTTGGTGAGATGATAAATATTCAATATCTCATTTTTTATGAAAACTTTGATCTTGCTCACAGTATGAGGAAGGATCATTATTATTCATTAAATTTATTAGTTGATCTTCCTCATCTAATTGTGAAAGGGTAAATAATGATTGCATATCAAAAGAGTCTTCATTATCATAATCTATCCAAATTTCACTTTCTACTTCATTTATTGTTTTTGCAGGTGGACATAATCAGAATTTATTAGTGGAGTTTCCACAGAAATATGCATATCACCAGATCTACAACTTAGAAATTTGTCAGCTATAGCTAGTCAAGGTCTACCAAGGATCAATAGATGGCCTTCTAAATTATTCTTGGGAGTTAAAATCATGAAATCTACATGATATTCCCAAGAATCTAGAGAAACAAACACATATTCCAATACACCATCTGATTTGGTAACAAAACTATCTTCTAATTGTAACAATGTAGGAGTATATTGAAGACTAGGAAGCTTTAATTGCTCCATTGTCTATTTACTCATAATGTTGTGGATGCTCCTACATCAATCAAATTGTTTGGAATATCAATACCATTGATATACATTTTTACAATAGGGCTACTTGGATCTAGATATTTTTGAACAATTAATTTCCCCATCATAATATCAAAAATTTCCCCTAACAATTGGGTCTTTTTAACATCTTTTCTTTTTCTTCATAGGCTTCTAATGCATAGCTCCTTAATAGTTTTTGCAAATATTGGTATTTCCTTTATATCTTGAAGTAAATTAATTTTGATGCAAACATTCTTAAGTTCATCTAGCATATCGTAATCTGGTAAAACAATTTGCCTTTCTATTCCTTTATCAATTTTGAGCCTTTCAAGAAAAGGTGGATCCTATAAGGAAATAGAAGGTTTCTATACTAGAGGAACAATGGGAGATTGTTTTATTTTCTCATCCTTTGATTGTATAGGAACATATTCCTTTAGAGGAGAATTTTCTTGATCAAGATTTGCATCTTTTTCATGAACTTCATCCTCTTTAGATTTTTGGATGGCAATTGTTGGTGACTTATTTTGCAAAACCATGCCAGATATAAGTTGAACATCATTTAGAGCTAATGGGGTTATCATACAAGCTTTAAAATTTTGTCCTTCAACATTATAGACAACTTGTTGATTCTTATTATTTTGATTAGGGAGTAACTGAGTGGGTAGTCGATTGGATTTTTGAGGAAATGGTAATGAAAGTTGTTGATTTGGATGTTGAAATTAAGGAAGTTGATTTGGTTGAGGAGGATAATACTGTGGTGGAAAAGAATAAGGTTGCTTGAATTGAGGATATTGAGGATTTATACCATAAGGGTTTTCCAACCTTGTGCCCATGATGGATTCTTAGGTTGTGGGAGTCAAGGTTCCAAAGGCATAGGTGTAGCCCAGTTATTTTGTGGTTGTGCATATGATTGAGTATTGAAACCTTGAGTCATATTTGGTTCTTGATTTTGTGATGGCCTTTTAGCAATAAAACAAAGTGATTCAACTTGGCTTGTTCCAACCGCATATTGAAAAATAACTTTAAGACCGTGTATTGAGGGGCATTCATTTGTGTTATGATTTTCAGCACATATGAGACAAATTTATATACTATCAAGGGGAAATTCTCTCAAGGCATGTTTTTTCCTACATCTGGGAAAACAAATAGATAATGCAACATTCTCAGCATTTTGATTATTTTGTATCTTAAGAGTATCTAGTTGCTCACTAAGACTCCCAAGGATATATGTTTTGAAATTTTCTAGAAAATTTTCTATTTCAGCTCTACTTACTATTCCAGTTGCCTATTTACTAATTCTGGACATAATAGGGTCTCTTGGATTGTTACCAGTTCTAGCCTTGCCCCTTGAAATATGTTTACAAATATTGCAGATTTCACCAAATGAAAGTTGAGAAGCAACTCCAATGCCCATTAAATTGATAAGATCAATCCATTCGTCTCTGATAGATTTCAAAAAAAATATCTTTTAATTTTTCATCATCTAAGTCATGCATCCTAGCCCTTTTAACATTATATGAAAATCTTTCAAATAGGTCTTCAGCGATTTCATCCTTTATTTGAATCATCTTAAAGACTTCATCCTTAAGGTTATCGGGCATGCAATAATCCTTGTATTTTTCTAAGAACACATGTTTTCATTTCTTCCCATGTTATAATAGAATTTGTTCCTAGTCCCATGAACATTTAAGTGTTCCATATTTAAGAGTAGTTGGAAATAATTTCAATTTTTGAGGATCATGTAAGTAGTCATAAGATCTACATAAAAATTCAAACACAAAAATAAATTTTTTTTGATCCTCATTACTTAAACTATGGAAATTAGGGAGGATAGAGGGTGAAATGTTTTTCATTGTGGCTATGGTATCTTCATCAAAAATAGGAAATACATAAGGATATGGTTCTCCTCTACCACCTCGTCCTCCAACTCCTCCTCTATTTCCTTCTCTTCCTCTTCCACCTCCAATCCTAAGTTCACCATTTACATTATGTACTTCTCCTTTTTCTTTCCCTTCCATTGTAGATTCCTCGGAGCTAATATAAGGTTCTATAATAGGATTATCTATCTCTTCTTTTGGTTACTATACTAATGGTATATTAAAATAAGTTTCCTTTTCTTATTCGCTAGGAACCTCTAATTCTTGTCCTAAAATTTGTTCTCCTGTTGAAGAGAGAAATATTATTCCTCCTGTTGGGGATGTAGGTTCTTCAAATACAGCTTCGATAGAACAAGTTGGTGAATCTCTTGTTTTTATTGAAGACCTATGCACCTCAGGGTGTCTATGTCTACCTAAAAATGATGGGATGCGAGTGTCAGTGGATGGTTTGGCACTACAAGGTCTAGCAAGGGTGAGTGGTGATGTTGGAATTAAACTTCTATCTCTACTTACAAATATACCCTTAGAATCCCTTTCTCTTCACATAAATGATTTTTATAATTCTTTAATTATGCATCTACAAAATCAAAGTTAAATGTACTTAAAATTATATGCAAACCAACAATTGAATGCTATATACATGTCCCTGGTAACGGTGCCAAAATGTTGGGTAATTTAATTGACCTTAAATTACTTCATTAATTTTCAACCAAGGTTCATGTACTTATGAAGTGTATGTGCACCATATATGATAGGAATTCTATATTTGGATGAAATTGATCTAAGTATGGATAAATGTTAAATGAGATTAAACCGTTTTCATGCACATGTTCTTTCCATTAAAGCTACACCAAAATCAAATGCCAAATTGAGTTGAAAATTAACCTAAAACTTGAAATCTCAATTTATCCTAATTGCAAATTTTAAAGTCTATTTCTAATTGAAAAAGGGAAATATTAATGCTAAGTTTTAGAAAAGAGATCTTAATACTAATTTCAGAATTGAAATTTTAACACTACTTTGTAAAAAGGAAATCTTAACACTATTTGCAGAAAATGAAATTTAACTCCAAATTGCGGAAAAGGAAATTCTAACTATAAATTGCAGAAAGAAATAATAATACTAATTGTTTGTAGGAGTAAAGTAAATTGAATGAAAAAGTAGCTTCAAGTGATTACTAATTTGCGTTAATGATCTATGAAACCCATATATTCATCATACATGAAATTTAACTGAATTAAAATACTAGATTACTAAAATGCAATGCATTCTGGAAATAAATATTTTTGGTATTTTCTTTTTATGAGCGCTGTGGAAATAAAAAAATAGGTGATTAGAAAATAACTAAAATGTAACTATTCTTATTGACAGAGAGAAAAGACTATATTAAATTTCAAATTGAATGCAAACTAACTATGATAAATTGCAATGTAAACAGAAACTAACTACCCTTATAACTCTTCATGGGGCCCTCCCGTAAGTGTAAGTTCTTCACTGATCAAACGATTACTCAACCACGCATTGGAAAAGAGGAACAAATTATTATATTAATCCATAGATTTTTTTTTAAACAATCCCTTCAAACACTGAAATAAACAATCTAGCTGTGTTTTTGGTCTTTCCCCACAACTTTTATACAATTCTTCATCGAACTAATCTAAGAGTCCTATGTCAATAAGAAATTAAACTAATCTTCCATCTAAGAAGTAAACTTAAATTAAGATTCTATCTCCTCAAGATTTTCTATTGGAAGAGAAAATCATGAGGGATTCTTCTCAAACATGTATTCACGATCAAACAAATATTCTTCATGTTGGCTTTATCTCACCATGATCTCCTGACGAACATTGTTTTGACTACTGAAACATCATAGCCATATTTTTACTTTTAATTTGACTTTTAGATCTTTCAATATTTGTATCTTGCCATATCAAGAAACTGCCTTCCTTATTCATTCATTACTGCCAAAATTGATGAGATCATATCATCATGAAGGTAGGTGGACATCCATGTGTAGAACAATTGTCATATATAGGTACCTTTCATTCCTCCAATGCATTGAAACCTATCTAACCATGGAGATGGCTGCAGAATTTGATATTAGCTATGAAATGAGAAATATTTTGTAGTTGTAGAGATTTTTTAATTATATTTCACAAATAAACAATATATTCTAAAAAATGGATGATTAATACCTTTTATATTCTTGAGTAAGTCTGTGATGACCTTGATTAGGCTAAAACTGCAATAAGATGGTCACAAAAAGGTAAAGGAGAGAGAAAAAGGATAGTAAAAAAGAGAACATTTTCAGACTTGAACATAGGTGGTATTGAAGGGCCACCATACGAGTGTGTTTCTAGTGAAGTAAGAAACATGGAAGTAGCTACAACTTTGGTTAACTCACTCATGATAGAAGATACAGGTTGAGAAATTGTCACTGACTCAGTCATGGTTAATTTTCCCAAAGAAGTTGATCAAGGGAAACTCAAAGGTGAGTTGAAACAGAGATTATTAGGCAAAGGAAATTGTATCAAAGTATGAGGAGTAAGGAAAGGATGGTATTGATAAAGAGGAGTCTCCCTTAAATGGATAGGAGAGAAATATTGAGACTCTTAAGTAATTTCCTCTACTCAAAATATTAGGTGGAATTTGTTCTCCGTCAGGAGCAAAATATGTGGTTTGTGGTTGAGTCGACGGTAGAGGAAGAGAGGAACTAGACCCTGAAATAACAGGTTCAGTTAGCTGAGGCTCCTCAGGTTGTATAAGATCAAGTTGTAATGTATCTAAATCAAGAAATCCAGGTTCAATGACCTCAGGTAGTGAAATTTCAGGGCTTCAGTTTCGACCGTGTTAGACTCACCAGCCATTAAAGTGGTGATTTATGGTTTATTACTTATGGGAAGTGATGATTCTAGTTCACTGGTTTCATATGTAATTCCAGAAGGAGTAGCTTTTGAAGTCCTAGTTTTGGTAGTTTTCATTTTGTATTCTTTCGACAACCACATGTTTCCTTTGGAGGTAGAGAAGGAAATATTTTCTTTCTTCATGAATGATGGGGTTGTAGAGGGTGTTCTTCCACGATGGTTTGATAAATTTTAGAACTTTAATCATAAAAAATAAATCAAAAAGGGTTAACTAAGCAAAAATGGATTACCATGTCACTATGAGCTAAAAATATCTTTTCCAGTATGTGTAGGAAATCTCCATGAATGTTGTGTTTGGTGTATCAAAATTGACAAGGCAACCAACTCAGTTACCTATGGAGGGATATCAACCTATAGGGGACTTCCATAATATAACCAGAGGTACATGGAAGTGCGGTCTGTGATTGTGTTTTCTAATGTGTCATGTATGATAGGAAATATTCTAATATACTTTTCATACATAAAGTGCCATCTGATATACCCAAGGGTACGTGGAGAGTGATCCGATATACTTATGTGCATGGAATACCGGCAGCCCCTGGAATTTAACACAGACATGTAACAAAAAATCCTATGTTTAAAGACACCAGAACATGCCTCTAGCCTAGACCTCTATGTGTGTCGTTAATGTTCAAAAATTCCCCATAGCTTGAATGAGAAAATTTTAGAGTTGATATTCAATTATGTTTCAGTTTGAATGCTCATGGTACGATTTCACCTAAATTCCCTATAATGCAATCTAGTATGATAAAAATAACTATCTATTTACAATGAAAATCTATCTACGGGAGGGAAGAAAAAAAATAATAATGCAACACACAATAATGTAGCAGACAAAGCTTCCTAAGTAGATCTTTTAATACAACCGCTCTAATTTAAATTCAAAACACTATATGGTGCAAATAATGAACTTTTTTCTTTTCTTTCCTCTTAATATCCAAATGAAATGAAAAAAAAGATGTAGCTGTATAATTGATATAGAAATCACATGTAATATGGCTCTAATAAGTTTCTTCAAACCAAACAATAATCAAGCCAATTGCTTACAAAAACCTAATTGATATACCAAATAAATTCTCATCAAAGGCTAATAAAATCAAATCCAAACATTATGATGGCCTTTTAGAGACACGGAAAAAATTAGAGACTTGAGAAAAACTTGTTGGGCCAAAGAAGAATGAGGAGCAAGGAAAAGGAATGATTTTTTTTTTTACATCCTACAGGATCAACACAGGTGTAGAACAGACATCAATGTTCTACAACATAGTTGTAGAGAGGAGAGGTTGAATTGGGGTGCTCTGTCTCAGAATAGAGAGTGGACTAGGGCAAGTTTAGTCAAAACACGACATAAGAAACCCAGCCAATCTAAAAATATGTTTTCCTAAGGTCAATTACTATATGAATAAGTCAATTAAGGTTACTTTGAAAGGTGAAAAAAATGCTAAGGTGAAGGAAATCAATAAGGGAAATATCGATCCCTAGTGGAGTCGCCAATTTTTTATACGTAAAATTCACTTTTGCAGACGAAAATGAACTCCCAAGATCTAGCAATATGATCTAGAACAACAGAAGACAAAAAGAATCTTAGTTTTCCTTAAAGATATTAGAATACGAGAATGAGACCTACCAAGAGTCTGTAGCAAGTCCTCCTCTTCTATTTGCTTGTAAACTCTAATCCTAGCTCCATGCATTATAAATGAAATTGCAATAATGACTAAAACAAGCAAAGGAACTACAATATCCACATAGCATAATCTAATATCTCTATTCAATGAGTCAACATGGCACTGAAATACATAAGCATCAACATGACAAAAGTATAGGAAAACAAAGTACTTTTTGTAATAATAAATAAATTAGAGATTCACAACCATATATAGAAGTTGACTTTGTAGATGTCTCCCCAAATGCCTTATCCTTGCTTTCCATAAAGAAAACCTTCACACTTAACCCTAATGAAAATGGATGATGATTCCTTAAGCTCAAAGTAGTCACATGAGGGCACTAGCAATCTCCATAAGCCAACCCACACTGCATGGGAAGCAGTAAGTTTATAGGGTAAACATGGTAGTTTAGGATTTACCAATCTAGGCTTGAGATTCACTTATGAGGGAGGATAAGCTCAAGGGATAATAGATAAGATCACTAGGGTATGATTAGATAGGAATTCAAGATATTTATCCATGGTAAATGGTTAAAACCACCTTAGAATTTTTTGGAAGGAGAAGATTCTAAAATATTTTTTAATTATCCCAAAACTCCATAATCAATGCACTTGGATAATGGAGAAATCTACACTAATAAATGCATATTCTCAGTTATGCAACTTGCATCCAACACAGGTGGACATGCATGTAGAGTGTAATGGAGCTAAAAAAATGATTTTTAACAAATAGACCTAGAAACTCAAAAATTTTGGAGAGATGATTCTTAAGGATTTGCAAATGGATTATGACAAAGTGTTTAAGGATGTTGATTGATCCTTTTTTCAACCCTTTTTGGTCGATGTGACAAAATGGCCTACAACACCCACATTATCAAAATCTCACTCAGTCATGAGTGAAAAGTCTGAGTTAACTCATTATGAAACTCATGTTCACATAAGGAAACACTTACACGATTGAATCTAATCGCTTTGACCTCATATTCAAAATTTTTCTATTCAAATAAATAATCCAAAAATCAACTTAAATAATTTTATAGGAGGAAAGACCTCCCACTCCAAATTGTTTGCCAAATTTTCACTGGAGATAATCTGCTCGTCTTTGTATCCTCCATTTACCTATAAATTGAGAGCTTGGACATTAAGAAAGGGGTCAAAACTCAAATCATTTTTACATTGTCGACATCATCTTTGAGATAGAGAATATTGGAGCTAGGATAAAGAGGAGGTCATGTTGCAAATTCAACATCTAGTTGTAAACTTCCTTCTCCTTATTAATATATAGATCGATTTCTCTTACTTCCAAATAATTGCTTAATTATTATTTCTATTGTATTTAACTAATGGTTGTTTGTAAGATTGAGCTACAATGGTTTATTTAGTAATGCCTAGGATTTTATCTATTGGAATCTTGATTGGTGAGATCATTATGCTCTGAAATGTTCGGTTTTGGTTTCCTTTGTGTGCATGACAAATCTTTGGAGCTAGATATGAGCACTTCTCTGCTACACTGAGAACTCCAAATGATCTACATAGAAGGGAAATAAGGTTATTCCTTAGCATTTCCTTGCCAATATTTTCTCTATTTCTTTTATTTCTGAATGGGTCATGTCTTAGAATAATTTATCCCTTATCCTATCTCTCTTGGGTTTCCGGGAAAACCTGAGGGCAATTTCTTGTCCATCTGAGCATTATTCCCTATATCGAAATTGGAAACTACAATGGGGATCATATAGATTCATGGTTTTTTTTCTCTCCTAGAGCCCATATCTCTAATCTCATCACTTACTAAGTTCCTGTTATTTACATGCTTGCTAGTTTAGTTTATTTGAGTTCTTGTTTGTTGACCCAAACTATTTTTACTGAACAACAATATAGTAATGCAATCTGCGTGTGGAAATTAGTGCGTTATAAAGAACTTTTTCCCTTATGTATAGTATGATACCTTTGTGTATAATTCATTTCCTTTTCCTAATTACCTTTGTTACTATCTTTAACGTTGTGTCTTTCACCCTTGCTTCGGATTTCCCTATCTCTATTTTGTCTGCTTTTGGTCTTGGAGTCTTCACAATCATAAACTTTGATTACTTTTGTTGCATTCATCATTTTCTTTTGAAGATTAGCTTATCTTGCATTTCCTTCATCCTTAAAATAAAATAAAAAAATCATTTTCTCTACTTATTTTCTTGATTGTTCAATTCATATTACAGTTAATTTAACTTGAGTATGATTGTCTACATTTCTTAGGTGTGCTAGAATTTGGATTGTTCTTGTTTATTTTTGGAAATGAATAGTTTTTCTATCTCCTTGTAGAATTATTATTTATCAAAAGAAAATATAAAGAGCATGATCTATATGGTTTGAGTCAGAGTCACCACAAATTTCATATTTCAAAACCCCTATCGAAGACATTCAAGAAGTAACCTAAAAGATATTGAATATAATAAAATTGATTAACAACCCTTTTAGTAGGAAAAACACAGAGTAGTATAGGACATGGTCTTTTATTAGGTTGTGCAATTCAAATCCCCAAAGTTACAAACTAGACTAGAATCACTCACTACAAGAAGAAAGGACATTGGTGAGGGGCGAAAATGTCACCATAAGCTCCTTGGTGACGGTCAAAAGAGCATTCGTCACCAAAAACTGGACATCACCAAAGGTGGCATCGCCAAAAGCATAGGTGTTGTAGTGACATACCAAGTTTGTCACCAATAATGATTTATAATGATAGATAATGACCATCATCATTTCATATGAGAAATGGTGATAGACCATAGCCTCCATCACCAAAAACTGAATGTCACCAAAGGTGGTGTCACCAAAAGTATAGGTGTTGTAGTGACATTAAAAGTTCGTCACAAATAATTATTTATAATGACAGATAGCAACCATCACCATTGCATATGAGAAATGGTGATGGACCATAGCCTCGGTCACCAAAAACTGAACGCCAGCAAGGTTGCGTTGCCAAAAGTATAGGTGTTATGGTGACATTCAAGGTCCATCATGAATATTGATTATAATGATGGATAATGACCGTCACCATTTCATATGAACAACAATGATTTATTGTGTTGGATCTTTAATGGCCGTCATTATTGGTGCATATATATGGTGACGTTTGTTGACCATCACCAAAAGGCACATTGCCAGAAGTATTGGTGTTGTGATGACATTCAAGGTCTGTCACGAATAATGACTATAATGATGGACAATGACCGTCACCATTTCATATCAACAATAACGATTTATGGTTACAGACCTTTGAGGGTCGTCACTATTGATGCGTATATATGGTGGCATTTGTTAACCATCACATTTTCATATTTTTGGTTAGGGTTGAAAAATGTCACCAAAGCTCATTAGTGATTGTCAAAAGAGCCTCCGTCACCAAATATTGATCGTCACAATTCCATATGGATTTCAGGGAACGATGGAATCAAACCACCAACCTCCTACTTTTAAAGCAGGCGATCTTCCATTGAGCTAGCACCGTTTAAAGAATTATACTTTTAAAAATTAGACCTTGAAACTTCATAAATTGTAAATTCTACAACTTTCAATAAATTAAAGTCTCGATAATATTTTACTAAACAAGCAAGGCAACATCGAAGCTACAGGTCCCTACCTAATGGTTATTGAAGTTATGAAAAGTGGGTGCAGGGAAAAATAGTTATGTATAAGAGAATAAATATTTTTAGTTGAATACTTAATTAGAAGTGAAACTCTGAAGAAATTTATAACCTATAAATGACCTATAACTAGCAAATGCACCAAATATTGAAAAGGAAATGTCATAAGTGGATAGCATATGGAAGAAGAGGAGGTAGAGACTTGGAATCCTTGTACATCTTGGCATGATTTAGCACTTGGCACATCATAGCTTGTTTGACATGTCTTCATACTATCTGGCACATGTTAGCATGCCCTAGCATTCCCTAACACACCTTGGCAATCATGACCTCACAACTAGAATTACTTTTTTCTATGACTTGGGAACCTTACATTCACTAGAACACCTTGGCACTCCCTAGTTGTCATGCCCTTTGTTATCCTCCATAATGTCCCAAGCTGATGAGGAGATCGATGGAGGTAACCACATACCAAGCTTTTAGTTTGGTAGCTAGCCCTACCAAATTAGAGAGGGTTCTCTCTATGAAATCACAGCCAAGAGATGACTGGAATGTAAAGGATTTTAGGCTAGATAGTTAGGCTCAGGTGGGTTTTTGGAAAATTTAGGGACTTGGAACTCTATCCACCGGTGTCTTTTCTGGCAAGCACTTTGTCAAGGAGGCAAGAAATTGGAACTCTCTCTAGGATAAAACACCTAACATGCATGCCAGAAGCTCCCTAGAATAAAGTACCTCCAACCAAGAAGAGTGTCCCCTGCTCAAAATATAGAACCCTTCTCTACTGTGCACTTTTCTTAAAGATAAATCTGTGCATAAAATAGTACTAAGAAAAACACCTAAATTAAGAAAAGTGAGCATCTAAGTCAAACTATAAAAGTATACTAAATATGGCTCTATATAAGTTTGGGAAACACTAGGAAATCATGCTTGCATAAAACAACCATAAGATGCCTAAAATTGATGTGCTTCTTTCATCATTGCTATACCCTCACAACAAAACTGGAATCTGTAGCATGTACCCCAAGGCTGTATGCATCTGCTGAAGGTGTAGATTGAAGGGATCTGCTGAGATGAGGTACTATTGAAGGAGAAACACCTTCGAAACAACAAATAAAGTCTACTATGAATTCAACCCATTTGCACACAGACCAAGGATGCTACTTGGTACACTTCTCCACTGAATGGAAACTGCAATGTATTGTAGTGTTGTTGAAGAAAAAACACCTTTACTGTAACACAGATAAAACTCTAACAGATATTGTCACTATTAGTATATAAATTGCAAGGTAGTTTGTTGTATCTTTATGTCACAGGCCAAGGATGCGAAGAAATATATAAAATATTAAATAACATGGTATATGTAGAATGTAGGTTCTTTTGAAATAGGGATGGAATTATCCTTGTGCAGTTTCTAATCTAGTGGGTATAACTTTAAATAAGAAATTGGTAGTTATGGGGTTGGAAATGTCTCATAATTCATGAAAAGTCCCAAATTTGTTCACTCTAAAGAGGAACAAACATCTTTGCAATGGATTCCATTTAGAGTTGTGGAGGAATTCAGAAATTTTGGAAGGGTTAGTAATGCTATAGGTCAATTTTATCTCCTTGGAGAAAATTGCCAGTTTCAATGATAGGAGAGTGGTTAAAATACTGATAGAAACCGATCTTCATGGAAATACTGAGATTGCCTACAGATACTAAGATTTCCCAAGGAAAATGGATTTTAAACTAGAAGTTGGACTTTTGAAGAGTTAAAAGTCCCATTTCATTGGGTTGGCTCTCATAAAATTATGTGGGAAGATTGTAGAGAGAGAAAAAAGTATGAATGGTGGTGTCTATAAATTCTAATTTGGAGGCGAGTTTGAAGTCTTGACAAGGTAAAAGAAAAATGGTAAGCAAATCTCAAGGCTGTTGATTCAGATGTTATTCCAACTTCCAGCTTTGGAAGGTGATAAGTGCTAGTCTGAGGTATGTGTTCCTAAAGTGGTTGAAGGAACACATGATTTTCCTATGACTTTTCAAGGTAGGCCCCCTTTTATTAATTCCTCATGCTATCAAACACTACTAAAAGAATCCCCTTCCATTATTGGGTGTTCCAAAATTGTTTGTAACGTTAAGGAAGGTTTAGGGGACTTTAAGGCCCCCCACTGGAATTTGGGTCCATCATTTGCTTTAGGAAATTGTGGCATTCTCTTCATGTCAGGTATCCATTCTTTAGACCATGCAATCCAATATTCAGAAGCTTCATCAGATGATGCAGGGATTTTTTCTTTGTCCTATTTGGGTGGTTAGCCAGTTAAAGAGGCCTCACAAAATAAAGGTGATGAGATGTTCAATTCATATTACCATCCAAGATCAAAGAAAGAATGTTGTGAGTGATTTTGAGGTTTGGATGGGGGTTTAGCACTTGATCAGGATCACCACCACGTCTCCATTGGAAGAAACTCTAATAACTCTAAAGCAAAGTCATGGTTTCAAAAAAAGAGGATGGAAAGGGCACGATTGGCAATGATTGGGGCCCTTGCAACAAGTAAAACACCATTTCTAAATGATTTTTCAGTCATTTCTTTGAAGTTCAAAAGTTGATTGACGTAGAACCAATTAAATAAGCACCTACTTGGAGAAATAACTAAAAAGGAAGAAGTGGAATTTCAAAAAGGCTAGATAAATCCTTTGTTTCTACTCAGTTGATGTTAGATTCAGAGAGTGAGATCATAAATTGTTTAGGGAATCTCTTCCTATGTTGCTGCAAATTGAATTAGAGAGTAAGAATCCTCCAACCCCCTTTACGTTTAATCACTTACTAGCTAAATAAAAAGGATTCCAAGGGTGTGCTCATCAAGAATTAAAGACATTACGATAGTAACAGTGAGGATAGAGGCATGAAGCATTTCATAGACAATCGGAAATGGGTGAAAGGTTAAGCTACAGATTGAGCTCAAAGCTTTTTTCAAAAATATTTAAAGGATGTCAAAAAATGAATTAAAAACCTCTGATAATAATAAAGCAGGGGTTTTTTTGAAAGATGAAATCAATCCTCTCAAAGAGATGGAAGGGAAAACAAGCCACCATGTTAGAGAGGAAAAAGAAACTAAGCTAAAAAGGAGAACCATCTTGGTCTCTGAAAGTGACATGAATACTAAATGTTTTCACAAGTACACAAGTCATACATTAAACATTAACATTATTTGGGAAAACAATAAGCCAGATAGCTCTAGGGTTAATAAGTATTTTAAGGAGATAGCTGAAGTGAGAAAGAACATTTTAAAAGTCTAATGGCAACAAATATTTGTGAAATCATGAAAATTATCAGGCTATTTCCCAGCATTATCAGTGATGAAATGAACATAGACTTGGAGGCAGAGGTGTCCAAAGAGGAGATAAAAGCAGTTTTAAACTCCAAAAAACTAAAAATCGTATACCCAATGGATGGACAGTTGAATTTCTGAAGAAGAATTTATGCTCCTTTATAATAGGCAAATCTATGTTGTTGTGGGAACAATATATGAAAGAATACATACAATTAAAACTCACAAGCTTCCTGTTGTAGCAATGATGCTAGAACTTGCAAAGGCGTAAGACAAAATGAATTGGCTCTTTCTTAGACTATTGTTGATTCAACTGGGAACAAACTTGCAGATTGTAGAATGGTTAATGGGATGCCTTACTTCAGTTCCTTTTACAGTTCTAATCAACAGGTCCCCCAAAAGTTTCTTTAATGCATATTGAGGTTTGTGTCAAGGCTGCTTTCTATCACCATTTCTTTTTTATTAGTGGTTGATGGTGTATGCTGATCAGGGATGCAAGGAGAAGAGGGATAGTGAAAGGAGTAAAAGTTTCTGACTCTAAATATTCTCATCTATTGTTTGTTGATGGTATCATCACATCTGAGAAAGAATCACTAAGGGAGTTAAAAGGTATAACACATATTTACTACAAAACTACAGGTATGGAAATCACTATGAGGAATTCTACAATGTTGTTCAATGCTTTGGCTGAGGAAGAAAATCCTAAATCATGAATCTATTTCCTATGAATTTTATGTAATTATATCAAGGAAACATATTCTTCAGATCTTAAAGCCCGATGATTATATTTATTATGATTGAAATTGGTTGTAGAGAAAAATTGAAGCTCAAATTTCATTATGGTGCAATTGATGGTTCTTTAGGGGAGGGAGATTAGCATTGGTCAAGGCTGTGCTGGAAAGTATTCTTGTGCATTGGATATCCGTTGTCCATATCCCTAAAGGCATCATAAACACAATAATATATATATATATCTATATATATATATATATATATATATATATATATATATATATATATATATATATATATATATCTATATATATATATATATATATATATATATATATATATATCTATATATATATATATATATATATATATATATATATATATATATATATATATATATATATTAACAAAAAAAATTGAAAACGGAAGGATAATGAAAGGAATTTATTTAGTTAAATGGAGCCAAGTGGTAAATTTTAAAGAAGTTGTAGGGTAGGGCATAAAAAATATAAACCTCTTCAATCTAGCTCTATCTGCTAAAATTCTGCAGAGGTTATTCTACAATGAAGGTTTGTAGGAGAAAATTACAAAAACCAAACATTTGAGAATGATTTCTATAGAATATTAGTTTACAAAAGAAACAGAACATTTTAATAGAAATTCTATTGTTTGGAAAGATTTGGTGAAAGCATTCCCATTAATTAGAAAATGGATAGCATAGAGGATTCAAAGGAACAAGGTAAGAATAGGGGAAGACCCCTAGATTTTCTGTAAAGGTAATTTCAAACTGTGTAAGCTAATAGGAGATATCCATCTCTTAGGGATTTATTCCAGGGAAAATGCGACAACAAATGATGGCACGAATGTTTGATCTCATGGCTTGAATTTAGCATGGGATTTGAATTTGTGAGGGGTAAAAACTGAGGCAAGAAATCATAGCTTAGAAATTGGTCTAAGGTTGGTGATTGTTGTTTTTTAATGAGTTCAATGTTAATGTCAGATGCAAGTTAGACAATTTATATTTTCAATGGTATTGAGAATAAAATATATTGAACTTGTCCAAACTATTAGGTTAGTGATAAGATAGACCATGAAGCTTAAAAACATTTGATAGTGGTGCAAATGGGGTCTCATTATGTCAAGGGAAGTAGAATTATGAAGGTCATGGAAATCCATAATGAGGGTTGGTCAGAACATGTAAAAGCATTGCACCAATAGAAGTGAGATGCACTCTACAGTCGAGGTGAATGAGATGCGTCACATGTTGGCACTATGGCATAGGTTTGGAACAGGTTTGGCTCTATGACATAAGTGTTGTCCTTGATGGAAACTCACACAAATTGCAGATCATAGTTCAGGCTCTCAGAATGAAAGAAAATTAGGTATATGCAGGTTAAGTCGCGTATACACGCAGGTGTATTGATCAGAAGGTGCGTATACGTATGCATGCACCTTCATGCAAAGAAAAGCACGTACATGTGGAAATCTTATGGTTGGTCCATGGTATTTAGTCCGACATATTCGAACCTATGGTTTTGGTCCTTGGTATTGCATTCTACGTGTTAAACCCAGGTATTGGGTCCCTAGTATTGGATCTCTATGGTTTTGGACCATGGTTTGAGTAAGGCCTAGACTATAAAAAGGGAAGGAGATCATTTGGCAAGTGTATCGACTTATGCATTGAATATCTTAAGAGGAGCAAGATCTGGAATACTATTTTGGTTGGGAGATACAGCTGGATCTGGATCTGAATCAAGGAGGAACCTGAGCATTACACGATGGTTAAGATCTGTTGATGGGTCAAGATCTCAAGGCTTGAATAGTAGTATCTTTGTGTGATTTTGATCTATTATATTTGGTGCATGATTAGATCTATAAATCTGATAATCTGGGTATAACTGATGTCTAATTAAGTAAAAGGATAAATTATCTTTTATAGATCTGTACGCAGGTTCGACACAACGGAGGTGCATATACACGCAGGTTAACCAAGTGAGGACTGCGTATACGCTGGTTGGTTTTGGCATATCTGTGTATGTACGTAGGTTTCTATTGATGAAGTAGCGTACGTATCTTGAAATATGTTTTAGCTTCTTCTGTTTATTGCTGCATTGTTCTGGGTTCAGAATTGGTGTCTGGTTACTAGTACTGTTTTCTGGTTACAGCTTTCTAAGAAGTTATTGGTTGATTCAGTATTTGTACAAAGGAGATTGGTTATTGCAGATCCACTTGATGTTTGATTGATATTCATGGATCCAGTCTGAAAATTTATGAAACGTGGTCCTTGGAAGTAGAGAGAAGGTTGTAGGTCAGTGCCTACGTACTAGTACCTCAGCTAGTACAAGAGCTAAAGGGGGTTGTAGATCCCTTCTAGGAGAAGCTGGAGAATGAGAGAAGGTTGTAGCCTTCTGCAGGTTGAAGCCTGCGTATGTGTATAAGACTGCACCAGTATAGAATCATTGTAAAAAGAAGTTTCTAATTAAAATAAGATAGAGACATATTGCAGCAGGTGGTTTTCACCCACATTGGGTTTCCACCTTATATCTTGTGTTCTTTTGTGTGATTGTCTGCTCTACTTTTCTGTTCCTACTTACTGTTATATGGTTCTGACACACAGATTATTGATCAACATCTGAAGAATAAATTAAATCATAAGTCTGGAAGGTATATGCTATTTTCATTAATCATAGTTGTGTATACACACTGGTTTCATTAACTGAAGTAGCGTATACAAATCTTTGGATAAATCGAAAGAGAATTTGACTTAATAATATTGATTCACACCCCCCCTCTCAGTATTATTTTCAAAAATTGGTATTTGAGTCGGTCCTTCAGAAGAAGCTTGATTGCTTGACGGAAGAACTATCACCATGAGCAACTACGAAAAGGAAGCATCAATCAGGCCACTAATTTTTTATGGGAGCAACTTCGTCTATTGGAAGGTAAGAATCACTGCCTATCTTCAATCTCTTGGTACAAAATTTTGGGATATTGTGGAAACAGGATACACATTTCCTTCAGCAACTCCTTCAGATACAGCTCATAAAAAGCAGTATGAAACAAATGCAAAGGCTATCAATACCCTATTAGGGAGTCTATCTCAATCAGAATTCGTCAAGGTTATGCAGCTCAAAACTGCAAAAGAAATATGGGACAAGATCATTCTAAACTATGAAGGAGATGATCAGGTAAAATGAGGAAAACTTCTAACCCTTAGAATTCAGTATGGAAATCTCAGAATGTACAATGATGAAAGCGTGGCTCACTATTTCCTTCGTATAGATGAGATTGTTAATTGTATGAAAAACTTGGGTGAAGAAATAAAAGAAGTTGTTTTGGTTGAAAGGGTTCTAAGCTCTTTATCCCCTAAGTTTGATTCAAAAGTTTCTGCCATAGAAGAGAAGCAGAACCTATAGAGCCTTACCATGTCACAGCTGCACGGAATCTTAACTGCTTACGAAATGAGAAAAGGTGGACCATCAGACAGGAGAGAAGCTGCATTCAAAGCCTCGAGAAAAGGAGATTACAATGACTCAGGACATATGTCGGAAGAAGAGGAAGAGTCAAATTTTGTCAAGAACCTCCAACGGGGTTTTGGAAGATTCAGAGGTAAGCTCCCTTTCAAATGTTTTGCTTGTGGAAGAGTTGGTCACTACGCTGCCAAGTGTCCTCATAAAGATACGTTGGACAAAGGTAAGGAACCAGTTAGATGGAACAGAAAACATAATGTAACTAAGAAGAGATATTACACACATGAAGACAGTGATGGACTTTCAAATAGCGATGAAGATGAACAAGGTAATGATTATAGACTTTTGATGGCTTTTGAAGATGATGATTTCTTGGATGCTATAGATGAAGAAAGTCTTTATGAAGAAATTTCTAAACTCAAAATTTGCTTAGAAGAGAAAAATACGATTATAGACACACTAACTTCCTAACTTGCTGAAATGGAGAAACACAATGAAAAGTTAAAATGTGAAATAGTGGGACTTAGAAAGGACAATGAGAAAACGAAACCTTTTAATCTTAGATTTTCTAAAGGATTTGAAGATTTAGATGAGATTATCAAAGTATAGCATTCTCCTCTAATCAAGACAAGTCTTGGGCATACCAAAGAAACATCTCAAGCACAGAAGCCATCTACCTCCAAAAGTTATCTTGAAGCTGCAAGGAGAAGTGAGCAGGTTGAAAATCGATAGCAAAGGCCTAATGGAGATCACTAAGTAAATCAGGGACAATTTACCTCAAGAATGAACAAAGACTACCAGGTAAACTGGGGGCAATCTACTTCAAGGATGAATAGAAGCTACAACCAACCACAGGTAAATCATTCTCAAATTGCCTCAAGAATGGATGTCAATGGAACCTACAATCATTTGGTTGGTATATTTGATAATTGCAGGAGCTTCTTCAATGGCCAATGTTTTTCTTGTCATAACTTTGGTCACAAAGCAGCTCAATGTGTTGCCTACAAGACAATCACGACTAGAGAAGCTCACAAACAAAGGAGTATGACAGGGATCATGAAAAGGACCTACAATAACTTTTCTACTCTGGAGAATGAAGTAGAATGTTCTATTTGTAACAACCTCGGTCATGAAGATTCTGAATGTAGGAGCAAGTTTCGGCAAACAACTCAGAAGGAGAAAATTTCATTGAGTCCCAAAACATGGAAAAAGAAAGATTCGCAACCAGAAAGATGTGGGATATCCTTATATGCAGAAGGACAAGAAAATCAATGGTACATCGATAGTGGATGCTCTAAACATATGACAGGTGATAAAGATAAACTTCAATCATATAGTGCCTTAGAAAAGGAAAGAAGGTCTCATTTGGAGATGACACCCCTGCTCTCATAAAAGGTAAAGGTTCTATTCGCTTGAAGGAAAAGGTCATGGCTGGAAATGTTATGTATGCTGATGGCTTAAAGCATAATTTATTAAGTGTCAATCAAATGTGTGACCAAGGAAATGAAGTAATATTTCGATCAAATGGATGCATTGTTCGTAAGCTTGATATAGGAGAAACAATGATCAAAGGCATAAGAACTCCAAATAATTTATATATACTCAAGGGATGACAACAACAATGCTATCTAAGCAAGAAGGATGAACACTGGCTATGGCACAGAATATTGGGGCATCTAAGCTTCTCACAGATAAGGGAAGCATGCAGATATCAGGGAGTTCATGATTTACCTCACATCAAAATTCCAGAAAATACAATATGCAAATCATGTCAATTTGGTAAGAAAACCAGAACTAATTTCCTTGAGAAGGAAAGATCAGCTACCAGGCCACTTGAACTTGTCCGTACTGATGTATGTGGTCCATCTAGGAAAAGGTCACCTCGAGGAGAAGAATACTTTATATTGTTCATTGACGACTTTTCCAAAATGTGTTGGATAGGACTTATGAAGCATAAAGATGAAGCTTTTGAAAATTTCAAATCATTCAAAGCCTTGGTGGAAAACGAATCAGATCACAGAATCAAATGCCTCAGGTCTGATCGAGGAGGGGAATTTACCTCGAATGAGTTTTTTGGTTTTTGTGAAGAACATGGAATAAGAAGGGAATTCTCTACTGCAAGGGCTCCTCAGCAAAATGGAGTAGTGGAAAGGATGAACAGAATGGTTCAACAAATGGCTCGTGCTATGCTTGATGAGTCTAGAACTCCCACAACCTTCTGGGGTGAAGCCGCATTTGCTGCAGTTACTATTCTCAACAAGGCAAATGTCCGAGTAAACAACACTCAGACTCCTCATGAACTATGGTATGGTAAGACTCCCACGATAAAATACTTCAAAATTTTTGGGAGCAAATGCTACATCAAGAAGACTGATGAAAATCTTGACAAGTTTGAATCTAGAGCAGATGAAGGAATTCTCCTTGGTTACTCTCCCCATAGCAAAGCATACAAGTGTTACAATAAAAGACTTGGAAAAATTGTTGATAGTATTGATGTAGTGGTTGATGAAGAAGGAAACACTCCTAGGCAGGTAAAATCTAAAGATTTCGAAAATGATGAGGACTATCCATCAACATCAAATCATATTCATGATGAAGAAGAAATCCATGAGGCACCTGAAGAAGAGATAAGGATAGAAGAAAAGACTCCATCCAGGTACGTTCAGAAGAATCATCCAGAATCTCAAATTTTGGGGCAGAAAGAGGCAGGTGTACAGACAAGACGAACCATTTTGGAAGCTTCAAGCTATCTAGCACTGCTCTCCTCCACTTAACCACAAAATGTAAGAGAGACATGCAAAGATGAATGTTGGGTAAAGGCCATGGAGGAAGAACTTGAGCAGATTGAAAAGAATAACACTTGGGAGTTGGTTCCTAGACCAAAAGATAAGAATGTCATAGGAACAAAATGGATATTCAAATATAAGCTAAATGAAAATGGAGATGTGATTAGGAACAAGACCAGACTTGTTTGTAAAGGGTATGGTCAACAAGAAGGCATAGACTTTGAAGAAACGTTTGCACCAGTTGCTAGACTTGAGGCCACAAGAATGTTCCTTGCTCTTTCTAGCTTTCAGAAGTTCAAAGTATTTCAAATGGACGTAAAGTCTGCCTTCCTGAATGGAGACTTAGATGAAGAAGTATATATTGAACAACCAGATGGGTTCATTCTTGGAAATGATCCAAAACTTGTATGCAGACTCAAAAAGGCTCTCTATGGTCTTAAACAGGCTCCAAGGGCTTGGTATTATCGGTTGGATAAGTACCTCCATCAACAAGGTTTTATAAAAGGATCATCTGATAGCAACCTATATATAAAAATTGACAATGATAAGTTGCAAATACTTGTTGTGTATGTTGATGATAACATCTTTCGTAGCAATAAAGAAGACATGAGTCAAAAATTTTCCTTGGTGATGCAGAAAGAGTTTGAAATGTCCATGCTTGGTGAGCTCACATATTTTCTTGGTTTACAAGTCCAACAAAACAAAGACGGAATTTTTCTATCACAAACCAAGTCTCTCAAGAAAATCTTGAAGAAATATGGGATGGAGGATTCAAAACCAGTATGTACCCCTATGGTAACAGGATGCAGCCTCAGCGCAAATGATGAATCAACAACAGTACATCAACCAACCTATAGATCCATGATTGGTAGTCTGCTCTATCTAACAGGTACCCAAACAAATGGGTACCAGACATTATGCATGCGGTGGGAATAGTTGGAAGGATTCAGGCAAATCCAAAGGAAACTCATCTTCAGGCAATTAGGAGAATTTTCAAGTATCTTCAAGGAACTCAAAAGTATGGCTTATGGTATCCTAGAGGTACAGATCTCACACTTCATGCATATATAGATGGGATTGGGCAGGAAGCGTGGATGATAGAAAAAGCACTAGTGGTGGTGCATTCTTCATGGGTCCTAGATTAGTATCTTGGTTCATCAAGAAACAAAGTTCTATTGCATTATCTACAGCTGAAGCAGAATATGTGGTTGTTGCATCTTGTTGCACATAACTCCTTTGGATGATGTAGACAATGCAAGATCTTCAAATCACTTGCACTCCACCTATCTCCATTTTTTGTGATAATACAAGTGCAATCAGTATTTCAAAGAATCCTTTCATGTATTCAAAGACTAAGCACATGCCTATCAAGTAGCATTTTCTCTGGGAACAAGTGGTTGAACAAAACGTTAAATTGGAGTATGTTCCCTCTAAGGAACAAGTTGCTGATATCCTCAGCAAACCACTGCCCAGGGAGACATTTGAATATCTCAAACAGAAGCTGGGGGTAGTTGATGCATCATATTGCTGTTGAATCTTGTCTGGTTCAGAGAAAAGTGGTTGTACGCGAGTTGAATGAGGAGGATCCGTGTACATACGCCAGTTTATCAAGGTACAATCGTGTATATGTTGGTTTGAAGAAAAGCAGTGGAGCCAGGGTCAGGATGAAAAGAGTCTGATATGGGTCTGACAGAGATCGCATGGCACAGGTTCAGGGGGAGCATATATTCTTCTAATAATGCGTTGTTGGCACTATCTTAGAAGGTCTTAGTTAAAATTCATAGTTGGTATGATTACAGGTGGAATAGTTGCAGAAGGAGAACATGGGTGCTGGTCTGAATAATGATTGACAAACGTTGCTAATGTTTGTTGTTGATAACTATCAGAGTCTTGCTATAGATATTTTGTCTCTATTTCTTTTATCAAGGTCATGTAACAACCTATTTTGGTTTCCCCACTATGCTTGGGATGAATGATGTAATGTACTTATTTAAACTTCTGGTGTATCCCCACTTGGTTGGGTGCTCAATTCTAGTATATCCCCACTTGGTTGGGAGATGGTTGTATGTATGAGTCTTTAGTTATAGGAAGGTCTCTTATAATGTATAAAGTCATTTTTCTTGTGTAGATCATCTTCCTGCAGACCTTGCCTACAATCAAGGGGAGCTTGGACAACACATAGAGTAGAGATTTCAACATGGACTCAAGGGGAGCACAACCCTTTGCCCTTGATGTCAAAGGGGGAGAACGACTTTGAGTGACTTTGGGTTGCCATCAAGTCCAAAGGGGGAGATTGTTGGCATTATGGCATAGGTTTGGAACAGGTTTGGCTCTATGACATAAGTGTTGTACTTGATGGCAACTCACTCAAAGTGCAGATCATAGTTCAGGCTCTTAGAATGAAAGAAAATTAGGTATACGTAGGTTCCTCATAACAAAGTCGCGTATACACGCGGGTGTATCAATCAGAAGGCGCGTATACATATGCACACAATTTCGTGCAAAGAAAAGCACGTACATGTCGAAATCTTATGGTTGGTCCATGGTATTTAGTCTGACATATTCGAACCTATGGTTTTGGTCCTTGGTATTGCATTCTACGTGTTAAACCCAGGTATTGGGTCCCTAGTATTAGATCTCTATGGTTTTGGACCATGGTTTGAGTAAGGCCTAGACTATAAAAAAAGGAAAGGAGATCATTTGGCAAGTGTATCGACTTATGCATTGAATATCTTAAGTGGAGCAAGATTTGGAATACTGTTTTGGTTGGGAGATACAGCTGGATCTGGATCTAAATCGAGGAACCTGAGCATTACACGATGGTTAAGATCTATTGATGGGTCAAGATCTCAAGGGTTGAATAGTAGTATCTTTTTGTGATTTTGATCTATTATATTTGGCGCATGATTAGATCTACAAATCTGATAATCTAGGTATAACTAATGTCTAATTAAGTAAAAGGATAAATTATCTTTTATAGATCTGTACGCATGATCGACAAAGTGGAGGTGCGTATAAATGCAGGTTAAGTAAGTGAGGATTGCGTATACACTGGTTGGTTTTGTCATATCTGCATATGTACGCAGGTTTCTATTGATGAAGTAGCGTACATCTCTTGAAATATGTTTTAGTTGTTTCTGTTTATTGTTGCAGTGTTCTGGGTTCAGAATTGGTGTCTGGTTACTGGTATTGTTTTCTGGTTACAACTTTCTGAGAAGTTATTGGTTGATTCAGTATTTGTACAAAGGAGATTGGTTGTTGCAGATCTACTTGATGTTTGATTGATATTCATGGATCGAGTCTGAAAATTTATGAAACGTGGTCCTTGGAAGTAGAGAGAAGGTTGTAGGTCAGTGCCTACGTACTAGTACCTCAGCCAGTACAAGAGCTAAAGGGGGTTGTAGCTCCCTTCCAGGAGAAGCTGGAGAATGAGAGAAGGTTGTAGCCTTCTACAGGTTGAAGCCTACGTACTGGTATAAGACTACACCAATACATAATCATTGTAAAAAGAAGTTTCTAATTAAAATAAGATAGAGATATATTGCAGCAGGTGGTTTTCACCCACATTGGGTTTCCACCTTATATCTTGTGTTATTTTGTGTGATTTTCTGCTCTACTTTTCTGTCCCTGCTTACTGTTATATGGTTCTGACACACATATTATCGATCAACATTTGAAGAATAAATTAAATCGTAAGTCTGGAAGGTATACACAATTTTCATTAGTCATAGTTGCGTATACACGCTGGTTTCATTAACTGAAGTAGCGTATACAAATCTTTGGATAAATTGAAAAAGAATTTGACTTAATAATACTGATTCACCCTCCCCCCCCCACCTCTCAGTATTATTTTCAACATCACGACCATCCATCCTTTTGTGTGTAGCACTCAAATAACATAAAAAGTTGAGGTTAATAATTTAAAAAATAAAAATAAAAAAGTTGACTACTAAAATGTCAAAAAATATAATAATAAAATAATTTGGCATAGATCCATCTTAACAAATGATTTTTTAAGCACTGAGTTTTATCCAAATATAGTTGATTAACTTTTCAAATGTCAACCTTATGTTACTGATGATATCATATATTATCTGAGCTTACACTGAAATTGTAACATGGAAAAACAAATGCAGAAACCATGTCAAGGAATTAACTGGATGGGCATAATAAGTTGTATGAGGCATTACCATTTCAAGAGTAGAAAGTCAGCAACTAGTTCTTGGTACTATCTATAGTTATCTAAATTTGTGATTTTCTTTTCTACGCAAGTAATTCTGGGGCTAGATAAAGATGCAAGGAAATGCACTGCCTCACTTTTTTCTTATAAGGAATAGGCAATTCGAATGTTACAGTAATGGTAAGAGTTGTGATTCTATCCACTGGATTCTGTCCAAAATGGTTAACGAGAAATTGGACCTTTAGTATATACTATAATAAAACATGGTTAATAAATGCATGTCTTATTCAAAACTACGATGTTCTATATGTTTACAATAACTCTCTTGTTTCTTTTTCTTAGTCGTTACGTGTGATTTGTTTGCTCTTGTCTACTAAAGAAGTGCTTTATTTTCCTCTCCTTTTGCACAGGACTAGTCTCTGCTTCATGGTCTAGGGTTTATCTATTTGATTTTACCTGTTTATTATCTGATATTTTGTTATTTTCCTTTCAGGAGATGCCTATTAGAGGCATTTTTACATCAAGAATGGAAAGTATGCTAGTTATTTTTTGGTGCTATCTATACTTATCAGATTTTTTTATTTACTTTTCTATGTAATTAATTATAGGGGGTAGGTTAAGACTTAAGGAAATGCATTTCATCATAATTTTATAGTAATGGTAAGAGTTGTGATTCTGCCTGCTAGATTTTGTCCATATTGGTCATCCAGGAATTGCTAATAAATAACAATTAAGACATGGTTAATAACTACATAGCTTATTCAAAATTGCGTTATTCCATATGGTGGTAATAAATCTCATCTTTCCTTTCATTGGCCTTTTGATCCGTTCAGTCTTCTCTACTACAGGAGTGCTGGTTCTTTTTGTTTTGCAAATGATTTTTTGAGTTCACTACTTTGTTTTGTGACATTTGGTTGTTTTTCCATTTGGGATATTCCTTAAACATTCCTGCATTGACATTGTTGTTTATGTACTTTTGAGTACAATTGATTTAACTTGGTCATTTGTGGACATTAAAATAATTTCTTTCTTGCTTGCTTGCTATTTATCTTCTAGTATCAGTTAACAACTATCAATCTCTTAGAAAATCATCATGATTTGTTCCCCTAATTATCTATGGGTCATAGACAAGTATTTGACCTCTCAGAAGTTAAACCCTCATATTTTCTTCATCATGGTCTAGGTTGTTTGGAAAAACTGGCTAGCTTTGGAGATCATTGTGCTAAAGAAACCCATGACAGAATACACATTATGGTAATTAGTTTGTCGTAGACAGACAACTATTTCAATTATTCCAAATGAACCATGGAAATTTTTAGTTGATCAAGTTTTTTGTCAAAAATTCAATTTTTCCAAGTCAAGGAGAAATTATAATCCACGAATGTTTTCTAATAATATTGGTCAGGCAGCAGGAGGTGATGGGACTATGGGATGGATAGTGGGAAGCATTGTTGAGCTTCGTTTAAAAAGTCATAAGTGAATACCACCAGTTGGAATCATTCCTCTTGGCACTGGCAATGATCTAGCTCGAATTTTTGGTTGGGTAGGTAGCTTTCCTTGGCTTATATTCCTTTGTTATACATGTTCTTCATCTTGTGTTTTTTGTTGGATGAACTGGATAGTCAAACATGTGGAATTTATAGTCAACCTCAAATTTTATTAGCTCCATGAGTGAAAAAAGGTGTTTATAGACCATGTTCATTAGGTGACCATTTCATAATTTATTTTAGGAAAGAAACTTTCTAAACAAGATGAGCTAGTTTAACCTTAAGTGGTCAAAAAATGAGGGACCTGATGAACATATTGCCAACCTTGAATACAAGGTAAAGATGGAAGAAGAAATGATGAGGGAAAGATCCCCTATGGTGGCACTTAGTTTGAAAGTTAGAAATTCCTCTTAAAGCTAAAATATTTCGCTGGTTAGCTTTAGACAACAAAATTTTAACATGGGATCAGGGGGTCCTAGAAGATGTCTTTTGTCTAAGACAAGTGAGGAATCCACGGACGACTTGTTTTTTTCTTGTTTTTAAGCTCACCTATGGATAGCCTATAATATATTATTTATTGAGAAGCATGAATAGAGTATAGAGACACTAGCAATGATAAGAAAGCTGACAAGTGACTGATTGGTCCCAAATCAAATCAGCATGGTAGCCCGGTGCCAATATATAATGGGGGTGGGAGTTTTTCACTTTCATTTAGTAGTATTTCCAGGAGAAATTAATCAAATATTAGATTATGAAAGGATGCATGAAGTAGCCATCTCAAGTTTCAGGCTGGATCTTCCATTGACTTTCAATTCTCCCATTGAGAAACCATACCATTGTTGCCTTTTAGGATTGGTTCATTGATCAAAGCATGATTCTAAAGGTGTTGTTGTGGGAGAAATAAATGGGAGTAGTGGACTCTTACTGAATGTTTTTATCCTTGGATTATAGATAAATCTGTAAAATTTTCCACGGCGTTACAATATTTTATGGTTTGGGGTATTTAGTTATCTAGAAACATAATGATATTCGAATATCTACAGTTGAGACTAGCACAAGTTGCCCATAAAATTTGGTATACTTGCAGTGGAAATGGATCTTCCTCAAAAGAGTAACCAGCCATAATTCTAAATGAAACATAAATATAGCCACGACCAGGCTTGGGTGTTTTTTGAAGGAGCCTGTTAGAGAGTTCCAAGTTTGTGTGGGTTGGTGTCATTCTATTTGTGGATCGACATCACCATTTCAAACTAAAGTAAGTATTAGGACTTGGCACAAACAACCAAATAGAAATTTATGCTATGTGGCTACTCTAGAAAACAACAACATATAGGGTATAAAAAAGTTACAAGTGTTTTGAGACTCGAAGCTGATGGTCGATTGGTCTAATAATAAGTGCACAATAGATAATCATAAATTAGTTCCTGGAGGTTAAGAGGAGATTTGATGGTCTATCTTTTGCACATATCTTTAAAGAGTTTAATATTATGGCTGATCAGTTATCAAAAAAAGCTCTGTTACTGTAGGAAGGGTCCCTTACTGAACAAGAGTTCAGGGGAGGGATATAATTATCAGCTTCTAAAAGCTTGCTGTTCTGATGCAGGGTTCAAAACCCCTAGCATTTGTTTCAGGTGTCTTTATGTTGCTAATGTAGTACTTGTTGTAGCCTTTTGGCTGAATGTAGAAAGAAAAAGTCTCTTTTTTTGAAGGCTGCCTTCAGGTAGACTAGGCAAACTATTTATAAATAGTCATGGAATAGAATCAGGGCTAGCTACTAGTTGTAGGATAGTTTTAAAGACTTATTTTTGAAGCCTGGAAAGGCAAAATGATGTATATTCTAATTTCACACTTAAAATATCGAATCTAAGATAAGATAACTTTATTAATGTCCAACAAAAGACCACAAAAGTAGATCAATGGGACTAAAACAGTACATCCACTGTAACTACATAATGGAATTGCCTAAGCAACTCCTATAGCCACGATATCAGCAACAGAAAAAGAGCTAAGTACATGGCTAAAATTAAGAAAAACATCATGAATGCAGAAGCAAAGTCACAACAAGAGTGTTGATCAAAGCATTCGCCAATGGACACCCCAAAAGTTAAAATTTCCCAATATTAGCATAGCTTAGGGTCTGACAACTAAAGAAAAGATATTGGGTGAAACATTACGAAATAGTTCTCACAAATTATGGATTTAACTCTAACAGGAATAATTCTTCAAACATTGTAAACCAC
Source organism: Pinus tabuliformis (assembly GCA_031772625.1). Lineage (NCBI taxonomy): Eukaryota > Viridiplantae > Streptophyta > Pinopsida > Pinales > Pinaceae > Pinus > Pinus tabuliformis. The sequence continues at coordinate 657,643,701 of CM062815.1, forward strand.
TAATGGAACTTGGCAGAGATGATATACTTACAAATAACTGCCTCCATAATAGGGGATTCTAATTCTAAAGGGGCTAAGTTTTCATTTAGTAAATGAAATTCAATAGCTAAAGATGCTAGAAAATGCTAAATGATATTCAAGAATGAGAGAGTCAAAATAGTTTTCTCACAAATTAGGCAGTTAAACTCTAAAAAGAATAAGTCCTTGAACATAGCAAACCATAAATGGAAGTTTGGAAGTTAGCAAAGATTATTGACAAATATCTACCTCTATAATGAGGAAATCTTTTCATCCATTCTGGAGGTGCCTTCAAATAGTTTAAACGAAATCAAATTAAGGGTCTCAAAGTTGCAATTTTGGAAGGCCCATGTAGTCACTTATGGCAGACAAGGGTGCATTTTTATGATAAATTAACAATTTTTACAGAAGGTTGGGAAAAAATTGTCTCTGATCACTGGATATAGCCTAAAGATATTGTTGCTTTTAGGCATGTGGATGATGCACACTTTCTCATGCAAATATTTGACGTAAATGGATATGAGAAGAAAAAAACACTTGTGGTTCATCACCATGGTGGCCCTCCTCCCAATTACCTCCATTTGGCTACTCTAAAATTGTTTTGTCCAATTGATTTCCTCCAGTACAAATCTGATGTGATTGTGTCCCATGGAGTGAATGAGGAAATGCTACAAGGTCTCAATCTCCTCCAATCAGCAAATCTGGCATGTTCCATAACCCAATCTTCATTAGGTTCTTGTCACCTCCCCCTTTCACATCTCAATTTGTTCTAGCTCATTTGTTTGAGGCAGAGTTTATTTGTCCTTCCATGGATTTTTAACTGTAGTATTCTTGGATTTTCATTTCACATATGGGACTGAACTGCCTTATATAATATTGTTATTTCCTTTGAGCTTTCCTTTTCATTTCCCCATTCTATAACAGTTCTTATGGTTTCTTCATAGCTCTTTTATCTCTCTAGGGAAGTCCCTCTCTACAATATTCCAATTTTCCTTTCATTTTCTACATTGAAATTCCCATGTTACTAACCTATGTAAACGACGTCCTCTTCTCCATTTCAACAAAACCTCTATAAAATCAATACTTTTTTTTCTTCCATTTCTAGAGGGTGGAGATAGGTCTCTTCTAGGATAGTTCCACATGCAATCAAGATCCTCCTTCTTAGGAAGTTATTACAGTAACCTGATGTAGATATTTTTCGAGACTGCCAATGAGGAACTGTGGAGGCATATGCATGTTGCAAAATATGATAATTATCAGTCAATTCGATTCAGAAAGTAATATGAAAGTAGCATATTAAATTAAAAGGCCATGAACCCAAACTAATTGACTTTGGTCAATATTGGTATTTGTTCATTAAAAAACACCATGGGCTTCATGGATAAAAATGGGAGGAAAATGACATTGGAGACAACATAGATCCATACTTTACCAGAGATGTTTCCTCATGATTGAATTCAAAATTGCTCTATGCATTGAAACGTGAAACTCGCCCACATCATGGATCCATATTTTGTCAGAAGATGTTCATTGAATTAAAAATTGCTGCCAAATAATAAAATAAATTAAAATCAACAATGAGGCAAAAGTCAACATCGAGGCAAAAGGCCGTTTGCACCAGGGGCCATTTACGCGGAAGTTGTTCTTGATGGCTCATGAGGGGCTAACATGTACATGAGGGAATGAACCCTGGTGGGAGAATATCACCTCCACTGCTTTACCAAAGCTCCCATCAAGAGTCTTAATTTTTTTTATTGAAGGAAGTCATCGACAACAATTTTATAAAAAAAAGAAGATATAAATTTTTCCTCAGAAGTGTCATAACCAATGGAAATGTCCTCTGGTATAGACTGTATCCACTGATTCAACCATAGTTGAATCCCTCCAATTTAAGTACTGGAAAATTGGTCATGTCTTCTTAATTCATTGGTTTCATTGAAAATATGTCTCTAACTTGTGAATCCAGGTCATTGCATGGATTTTTCTTTTGCCATCAAAAGCTGGAATTCCTAATTTGTTGAGGTAAGGCTTGTTGAAGATCTTGTGCTACAGATCACTCCATTGTCTTTAAACTTCCTTAGAGATCGTATAACTCCTTGAAGGAGACCTCCCCTTGAAACTCTATTGGGTTAAGCTTGTGGGCTTTCTGAGAATCCGTCGTTCAATTCTTTATCACTTCAAATTCTAGATCAGGTTTAACATCTTCATTGAGAATATGAGGTCACAAGCAGTCACCTATAAATGCAGTTATTATTGACACATTCACATCAAAATTATTGCTCAACAAACAAGCCAATAAAAACACTACTCATGGATCCTTGGTCATTGCCTGAAGAGGTAAGTAAAGAATACCTTGATAGATCAGACACCGAGAGAATATTTTGACATGAGGATACATCAGACCTTGATGAGAAATGGTGTCTAGGGTTTTACTATTACGAGTTTTTTCATTGTAGAGTTGACGCTTCTGTGATCCATAACAAGTTTATGATAGATTTTTCGGTGAAAATCACATGAGAAACCATTTGTCGACGTGTTTCGAACCAACCAGTGTGGTTCATCGTCAGGACAAGTTGAAAAAACAGATCTAGCTTAGCATGTTAAATAATTAGAGCAGAGCCACCAACGGTTAGCTGGGCCAAAAAATTGATATAGGACCACGGTCAAATTTATTTAATTAGGTGTAAAATTATATATATATATATATATATATATATATATATATATGAGAATATATAAAATAATTATAATTGTTATTTTTATTTAATAATTAAAACTAAAAGGAAAGTAGTTATCTAACGGACCATCCCTTATATTATAAATAAATTAAGGGTTATGAAAGTATATTAAAGGGATAATTAGTTAAAAAAAAAAAAAATCAAATAGATAAATAATAAAGATCAAAACAAAAAAACAAAAAAATTAAAATTAAAATAAAAAACGAATAAAATAATTATAATTGGTATCATTATTTAATACTTAAAACTAAAAGAAGTTATATACCTTACCATCCCTTATATTGTAAAAATATTAATGGGTTATTTAGTTAGTATTAATAAATAAATAATTTAGAACAAGAGAAAACAAATTAAGTTAGTAAATAAATAAATCAAATAAATAAATTAATTAATTAATTAAATCAATAGAAAAATATGTAAAAAATTCCAGTAAATAAAAAGTATAAAAAGAAAAGGATTAAAAATAAAAATAACAATACAAATAATAAAAATAACATCAAACTATAAATATATAAAATAATTAAAACAAGTATTATTAGTTAGATGAAAGGTATTATATAATAATAACGGACCTTACCTTATAATGTAAGAATATATTAATGGGTTATTAAGATGAAAGTAAGTTAGAATTGATAAATAAACTAGAACGGGAAAATAAAAATTAAGTAACATTAAAAAAAAAAAAAAAATTGATAAAAAAATAAAAAAATAAATAAAAAGAAATAAAAAGAAATAAATTTTATATATATATATATATATATATATATATATATATATATATATATATATATATATATATATATATATATATATATATATATATATATATCTATATATATAGATATATATATAATAAACATAAAAATAGTAATAAAAATAAGAGACAAGAAAAACCACTAAGAAGAGAGTGTTGGGACCTAGCACCTACTAATTTTCCAGCCATCATCTCTATTGAGATTGCTTGGTCTCTTTTCAATCTCAAGAGCTTCCCTAAATTTCCGATGATGGAAATGCGAAACCTTAGCAATAACGCTAGCCTCCTCAATGCAAACATGATGATTGGTTTTTACTACATGCTCAGCTAAAGCGGAAGACTTAGCTCTTCTATGCTTAAGGTCAGTAGCATGCTCACTTATCCTTTGATTAATGGAGCGACCGGTCTCACCAATATAGGGGGTTCCATAGGAGCAAGGGATAATATAAACCCCTTTCATATCTTTGGGGTCAATAGGATCCTTTACTGATCTTAGGGACGAACGAATGGTGTTAAGGGGCCTAAAGGTCACTGCGACACTATGCATCCTGAGAATCCTAGCAACCTTATCAGTGGTCCCCTGAACATATGGAAGATGGACACCTGGAATCCGTTCCTTCGGTTCCCTTTTGGTCAGAGAATTCTTGGCGGCTTTACGGAAAGCCTTCTGACCCAAGAATCTACTATAACCATTCTCAACAAAGACATCAAGGAGATGGGATTTCTCCTTCTCAAAACTCTTCTTATCCGAGATCCTTAGGGCCCGAGTAGCAAGGGTATTGAGAACACCCATCTTTTGAGCTGGGAAATGGTGGGAACAGGCATGAAGATACTACTCAGTATGCGTTTTCTTCCGAAAAGCCTGATGGGTGAGGGAACCATCACTATTCTTCGAAATAAGAATATCAAGGAATGGGAGGCACCCATCAACTTCCTGATGCTCATTGAAAAAAAAGTCAAGGGATCAATGGTATAAAAAAGCATTGGAATTTTCAGGATCTGTTTCCTTCACTCGCAGATCTGCTTCCATGTTGGATTCTTCCATTAGTGATCGAGGATCTAGATCTTATCATTCCAGTCACCCTAAATTTTCATTTAGCAACAATTTTTTGAGCCTATTTTTTCGCCTCCAGGGAGACCTTGTATGGCAACAAAACAAAAGGAAAGGATTGCAAGAGTAAAACACAGACATGTCTTTGTGTGTCAATGTTCGTATTCTATTTACCATTCGAATAAAATCCCTTCAGGGTCTATGGCACATCTCAGCTCTTCGAAGCGCTTCTGCATGCACTTCTCCAAGTCATTAAAGTGGTCTTCGAGCTCCTTTCACTAGACACTGAAGTTTACCAAGGCCGAAGAATGGGAATGTAGCTCTAGGAACACCTTGTGGAGCTGCTCCTTCTTGGATGGCACCTCATCCATGGCTGCCAAGATCGAACTCGCTAGCGGCCAGTAAAATTGCAATCTAGAGCTCGGCACATGAAACCCTGATGCAGCTCAACAAATGAAACCCTCATGCAAACGAAAGTCATGATGCAGCTCGACAGATGAAACTATGGATGTGAAGCTCCATGGAGCAGATGAAGGGTGCAAACAAAAACAGCGAGCCGAAGCCCTCACTAGCCCGTGGAAACTGGAAATGAGGGCTTTGGGAGGAAACCAGAAAATTGTTGACGCCTGAGTGGATATTTTGCATGTGGCCTGGTCAACACTTGTGCCTATTGGTATTCTCGTCCAACGTTGGATGGAGCCGTGTACAGGCCTAGGGTGGAGAAGGGTGGATGGGGAGATATTTTGTGTGGTGCACAGTTGCATTGGTGGGAAGGTTTCTAGAACAATAAAATATATATTTTATTGTTTTATGATTGTGTTTTTTAAATTAATGTTTTCTATTTATGTAGAAAAGAAATCATTTTTTTTTATGTTCCATATTTAATGTAAAAATAAAAATAAAATTTTGATTTCTATCATGTTTTTAGTTATATTCTTCAAATTAAATTATACACAGTAGAATTAGGCACTATATCATTTCTAGGCTTTATGTAATCTCTCCTTTGCTCAGGTAGCTACGACCCTCCTGGTTATGGCTCTAGGTCTAGCTATGGCTCTGATTATGGCTCCAGGTCTGGCTATGATGGCTATTGCAGCACAGGCTCTGGCTCACACTCAATAGACTTTTAAATTCTTTCTTTTGGATTAAGCAAGGGTTTTAAGGTGCACATTTACTGGAAAATTGTGCTTTCAAACCCTACCCTCTGAATGTAGCTACATTCTCTTCTAATCTAAGTTTCACTATGATGTAGTGTAGTCTGCGTGGGTGGGCCATTTTCCCCATATTAGTTCAGTAACCAACATGAGTGAGCCCGTGCCCATGGTAGATTCATTACGTGTGGTAAAGTGGTATCCATATCCCAGTGAGCACTCAATAGATCTGATGAACACATACATACCACACCTATTGCGGAAGCTAGGGATTAACAGAGCAGGCTTGCTCCTAAAAGAACCAATATAGAACAACCATGGAAGGCAAGAACCAAGAACATGGAAAGGTAAGAGCTTTGTGGATTTTAACCATAAATCATGAACCAAGCATGAGCTGTGGAAGGCCGGAAGCTTTTTTACTTCCGAAGGAACCATGGAGAGGAAATATGACCATAGTCACAACGACATTGTTATGTGAATATAGGAAACCATGGAGGCTTTTACCTCTACCTTTCGTGCATAGGAATCAATCATTCCATATGCATGTGGGTGAATACTAAAGAAAATCATGGATATACACTCTCTATGTATGGATTTGCACTATGTAGTTTTTGACCTAAATTCATGGCCTAGATCTCGAGTAGTGTATCTCCTAGTTTTCCTTTGGCTGTTAGAGTGAGCACTTAACTACTTAATGGAACCAAACATGTCCCTCCACTAGACTTAGATGTTTTCGTAGTAGCTAGACCTTACAAAATTAGCCTTAAGTGCACAACTTGAATTTTGAAGTAATTTCACCATGTTCATTTGTTTATTGGACCACATATTCAAAACCTTACTTGTTCAAGAGGGGTATGTGATCTCTTAGGCACCCACCCATTCCCCAAGACCTCCTGTGGCCTAGTATTGGTCAAGATCTATTCCATATGAGTTTCTACAACCACTGATAGGAGTTCCGCTACCACAACGCTTCATCCAGAGTGTAACCCACTAGACACAGTATCCATGTCCTCCCCATGTTACATTTGGTTGGGACAGAAAGATCCCCAAAACTTTCTTAGTGCTTGGGATCTCCCACATGAGTAGGTTTTCCACAACGAGTGTCCAAGTAGGCCTAAGCTTCGGTGCTTCTCATAAGGGAACACCAAGAGGAGGTTCCAAAACACCAATACATATGGTAATTTTCCGAGACCCCCTCCTCCCATACTACAAGTAGGACATTTTTTAGCACCTTGATCCTAGTTAACTAATACAAATTAGTTCAGTTGGGTTAGTCCATCCATCTCCAAAGCCCCATCCTGAACTCTAGCTTCTGCTATTTTCACCAGGTCTATGGTATAGATCTCATCACCATTCTATCTAATGGAAAGGGAATAATGGGAAATATCCAAATATTTTTCTCTATATTTTTCTCCTATTATCATGGTTACTGATGAAGGGAGACTAAACTATGTCAATTTGATTGTTCTGAGGAAATTCCCACATCATTGAGAAGAGCTATTCAAGATTCAAGTTCTTACCAGGTAAGGCTGAATGAACCCGTGGTAAATCGATTGGGCATTACCAGCAACATGAGAGTTTGTGTGGGTAAGTGGCCATATCCCCATTGTGAGCACTACAATGAGGTATGCCCAAATTCTGCAAGGTCGGATGAATCACATTCTTGATAGGATGATATAAAGTAGAGATTATTTTCTATGAACATGTTAATTCCTTCCATGATTCCTTTAATTAGACATGAAGTTCAACCAATAGGTGATGAGCTTCAATCAACCAAATAGGATGAGGTGGTAGGTACTACCCAAGATAGAGTCGAAACACCAACACCTCAAACAGTATATCCATTCGCAACTGATTATACCATAAGGAAGGTCGTGTATCTAGATGAGGTTCCACAATCACTGATAGGAGAGGTTCCACTAAGCAAGCAATAGAGCTATTCAGGATTCAGGTCCCCACATGCCTAGGTGTAAGGTTGTTGCACGAGCCCATGGAGATCCCCATGGCGAACCTAATTTTCAGCTATATTGTCATGGACAAGACTGGGGAGGTTCAACCACATAGGTGTTTTGTTTTCACTATCAGGTAATTGTGTTAGGTTGGTAAGTGTTAGGCCGTAAGTGAACCATATCCCCTTGGCTTTCTTTGAGGTCAAGAGAGCCAATGATTTTCCATATGCTTGTTTGGATAGCCAAATGTGTTGTTCCACATGATGTTAGTGAGGTTCAACAAAACAAATAGGAGAGGCTTTTAGTAACTCCATAGTTGATGAGGTTGTTAAACTGAACTATCCACCATGGAAGGGCACCACCATGAGAGCAATTATCGTTGAGAGCTATGCAAACACCAATTCCTTCCTTCCTACTATTATAGTCCATTATGCGAACCCATTCTTCCTTGTGAATAGTTAGCATGATAGTTACGCCAGCAGATCCCTCTCATTTCACATTTTTCCATAGCATCAAAACCTAATCTTGAGTGGTTCAATGAGGCAATCCCACATTGGTGATATCAAATGGGAAAACTAGAATTTTTGGTGGTTTCCATAATAGTGGCAGGATGCCTTCGATTGAGAGGCTCGACGAAACTTGCATCGAGATGTTGAACTTTCCCCATCCAACTATGATGGTCCGCAACAAAAATGCGAACCCATCCTTCCTTCCTTTCTTCTAGATGTAGGGTTTCAACCTGTCAAGTGTTATATGGAGGGAGGTGAGAGGCTTTCCAGAGCCATTAAGGGTGTTGTATTGATTTATGAGGGTTTCGCCCCACATTAAGGTGTGTATCTATGCAAGTGGAGGGTTTCAAATTCATTTAGTGTATCTAGTGTGCCATATGATATTATTCTTTTTCATAGTCTCCACATCAAAGCCAATTTACATCATTGATAAGTATCTCTTTGGCCTAGGCATAAGAAACCCATACCATATATGTTAGGGATGAGTGTACTCCTCCTATGTGTGTCTGGATGCTGCTCTAACCTTTTGAGATAGGCAGAGATAGAGATTTCCTGATATCTATGTTTTACTTGTCTTCCATTAAGGGATAAGAATCAGATGCTATGACATAAAAGAAGCTAAGCACCAACAAGGGGTGCAAACAATTTCATCCAACATATAGAATTATCCAATTGGGATCATGATGTTACCACTAGTAGTTGATTAGATTCAACGAAGGATTCCTTCCTAGTAGCTAAGCTTCAGAGTGCAAACCTCTTCTTATCCTTACAACTATGATGAAAAGAATCCATCAGTGGGACTAGATCATCTTATCTTAAATCAGAACCTTATCATTTGGCATTTCGCAATAGCAAAAATCTATTTTCGATGTATCCGATGACCATTATTTATCTTCATCAAGGATAAAAAAAGAAGATTCTTCTTATTTAGTTAGAACGGAATTTCCTAAAATTGATCTTTGGGGATATCCTGTAATAAACAAGAGAAATTCCAAATATATGTGATATAGATGACATATTTGAGGTGTCCTTGATGAGATGAGTAAGTGCCATCCTGTTGGAATTTCTAAGTCTATCTGTTAGAAATCCTTCCTGTACTTTCTTATTTTTTTCTTCCTACTTGTTCTATTAATTAACAAGTTATTTACCATGTAAATACTGAAAATAAATAAAAGTACAGTCTCAACACATATAGATCATCAACTGAAGGAAAAACAAGCACACAAGTAACACCGTTATTTTTCGACTAATGTCCCCGGAAAAACCTAATGCGGGAAAACAGGTGCAACTATCTAAGGGTTTTATTATTAAGAAGTTTCATAATACAATCTAGGTGCCATAAATGGCTCACCCAACATAGAATGATCTTGGAACTAGTACCTCTCAGTCGGAGACAGATATCAGCCCCAATTTGCCCCATGAAATCTCCCAGCGTCAGCCTCTAGGGCTAGCGTCAGCCTCTCTGGCCTAGCGTTAGCCTCTTTGGCCCAATGTTAGCCTCTCAGGGCTTTGTGTCAACCTATGGAGCCTCTGCATGTCCCACATTGGCCCTACTTAGGCTCTACGCAGCTCCTGGCTGCCTCTGCGTGGCCTCTGGCTCGCTCTTCATCAACCCTCTCCCAGCTTCTATGTTGATTCTCCTAGTACTATCTCTATCTCTCTACTACTGCATTCATTTCCCCTCAGCTGCAACTCTAATCACTCCTTCGATTTCCTCAGCAAGCCCTACCCCAGAAAATCGAATTCTTGATCAACTTGGTGTATTCTCCAAGTGACCCTTAAGCCTCCTCTTATACTTTTCTTGTTGACAATTCAACGGCCGAGATTAAGTCCCTAATAAATGGCTAAGATTATATATGTCTTGATCCATGACTTTTGGACCATTCTAATTCAATTTTATATTAATTCACATTAATATTTTATTTTCCCTAAGTTTAGACTTAGGGACTCCATTAAAAATATTAATTATTTTAATATCTCCCAAACTGGTTAGATTCTCCCCAAACCATTTCCGGGTATTGGAGATCCCATGTTCTTTAGCCTCTCCACCAATTTTCATTGCTAGATCACATCCAATGTTACCCCAAATCGACACATCCCGTAGTAGAGCTCCTATTAGTGTCCCAAGATGAGCCCTACTATATTATAGCAACTTTTCTCCTCATGAGATAAAAGTATGTTATTGTTGGGCATTACACATCCATCATGCATAAGTCTTGTGCAATCAAGAGGCAGGTGATCTCCTTAGCGCACCCACATCATTCCCAAGACCTACCTCTATTTGTTTGAATGTGCGGAACCAACAATCGCAAAAGAAGGCTAAAAAAATGGCATGTGCCCAATAAATTTGTATTTTCTAGGTTCTTTTGAATGAGTAAATTTTAGGGCTTTGGTCCAATACTATTATAGAAAATTCTCATTTCAATCTTAAAAATATAAAAATATAAAAGTTAGAGAAACTTCTCACATATCAATTTTTTATGTGTTAAATTTGACAAGATTAATGGTGCAAGCCGAAAAAATAGTCTCTGTCGTAGGCAGGGACTAAAAATAGGTTACTAGATGGGTCTAAAACATTTTATAGATAAGAAACAAAGGAATGTCTCATCATAACCAAATAAGAATTTTGGAGTTCTCAAAACAAAATAGCAAAATCAATATCTTTTATTTCTTAATATTCAACCATATTCCTTTAGAATCCGAATGGACATAATCCATGTTCACATCAACGTCGACATCGACATCATCGATATGTTCTTCACTTACACATTTTGTTTCTTGAAAGTCTACAACTTATGAAAAATCTACATAATCGGTTTCATATGATGTATTATTTCTCAATCCTTTTGGAAGACATGCTAACACTATATACCAGTGAGTCTCAACTGGATCTTGGACCTAGAATACTTGTTTAGCTTGCGATGCTAGAATAAATGGATCATCTTGCCAATGATTGACTTAAGAATTTCTTCATATTGACCATTGTAAAACTCAAATCATCAATTTTGATCCCTCTCTTATTGTATACATCAATCCAATTACATTTGAACAATGTGTACTCCATAAAAAAATAGTCCAATGTAATTATTTCTTTTACCACTCCATAAAATGTTGTGTTTTGAAGTACAGGGTTTGCATTTTTGGAACTTAACCTCATCATTGTTTGAGCTTCCATACACACGCCACTATTTTGGGTGGTTCTCTCATTCTATATGATTTTTGTATCCTATCTATAACCATTGATTAGGAATACCTTGTACTTATTCATGAATTTCTTGGGGCCACGCACTAGCCATTTAAGTGTATTAGACACCTTTCCATCTCTTTCCACCTGTATAGTTTTATATTTTTAAATGTAGTTAGAATTCATACATTCAACCTATGAAAAGAATATTTAATTTCCTACATGACAATATTCCCATATATTGATTTTTAAGTACACTTATAATATAAATAATATCGTTACATGTTGTTTTAACCAACTAGTAAAATTATGGGTGTGGAGTTTCTGCAATAGAGCTTCATCTTTTTTCATTTGGGTAATTGAGTTGGCAATCTCCATTCTGTGCATCCTAATTCAACAATTATGGACAATAGATATGGTGGTTAATGTGTTTTGATAAAATATGAATAAAATATTTTTAAAGGTAAAATATGTTAATCTATCCATGGATCTATGTTTTGTTAAACCATAAAGAAACAAACAAAAAATTACAGGCCAAATATGTTACTCTATCCATGGATCAACTTCATTTGTGTGAAATAGAACCCACCTATGGGCTTGTTCCCAACTAATGTCATCCAGTTATGAAGGAATTGGAGCAGATAATGCCTTTCCATCAAGGATAACTTCTTCAACTTCCTCATCCCACACCTCATTTCAACCATTTGTGGATCCAATAGATTCCATACCTTTCGAGTATCCTCCACAAAACTTTATTGATTCCTCCACAGTATAACTTTCAGCAATGCATCCTTCGAGCCTATTTTTGTTCTTAACATAACTCTTATATACTTTTATGTTCCTACAAAATGAACAAAAGGGAATTAAGTAATGTCAAAAGCTTTCAAAAAAAATCATCTTGTTGTTGTGCTTGATAAAAAGTAAAGTTTCACATACCCCTCAAAGGGGTGCATCCATCTATATGAAATCGGGTCATAATATCGAAGCTCACGTACCAAATGTACATTCAAATGAAACATTATATCGAAGAATGAAGGTGTAAAGTACTTTTCAAGAAAGAAAAATGCCTCCACAATATCATTTTCCAACTTGTCAAGACTCTACTGAAACTGATTTGCACAGGTTTTCCTATAAAAATGAATGGATAGCTCCCCGAATGTGTGGTCTTGAGGCAAAAGTATGTAAGAATTTGATTGAAGGTGAACATTAAAAAGGCATTGTTGAATTGTGGTAATGGACCTGAGAGAGGAATTAGCACACACTTAACATTGGAAATTATGGGTTCACTTTAGGTAGTATTTTATTTCCTCAAAATAAAGCTACATGCATCACTATATTTGGCATCACTGTATTAGAAATGCCTTGTTATACCTCTGTCTACAATATCTTTAGCATATTCATTCTTCTATGGTCTATAGCTCATCAAAATGGATCTATAATGGCGTGGCAGTAACTCACTATGACTACATATCGCTTCTATATGCACCTTCTCAAGAATTCTGTTCCAACCCAAATGTGATTCTTTAAGGCTGGTATTTTTCTAAGGTATGACTTATCTAAGTCTTGTATGTATCCTCCAGACCTACACTCTAGACTCTGTTAATGGCAATTCTTGGTCATCCTATATTAGCCATGACATAGTGAATAACGTATTAGCGATGTATATGTCATATGGCCAGGAACACTCCTCAAAATTAATAACAATGACTTAAATTTTGGACAATAATCTATTTTAACCTCATAAATTCTAATGTCAGTGACTTTCCTAGATGAGGGCAGTAAGATATATGGAGACTAATGCAGTGATAAGAATATGTGTTGATAGTATGAATCTTGCACTTCCTACAGTGACCTGATCAACACACATATATATTCACAATTCAAACTACTTATATCAAGTGAGTCAACCTGTGGAGATGTTGATTTATAGTAGGTTCATTGTGATCCTAGAAATAGACCTCAATAAATGTTTGGTCACAAGTAGTGGAAGCATTTGATTTTTGCAAAGACAATCCTCTCTCAGTTTGAGGATAATTAGTCTCCCTGAAATCTTCTATACCCAACATCAAGTAGCAGAATAGGAATTCTGTTGAAGTCATCTCTCAAGAAGTAGTCCTCCTAGAAATTTGCAAGACTTGAAGCTATCATAAAAGTAAAAAAAATAGAATCCTGAGCAGTGATATTTCTTAGTTCCTTCACATTTATATGTATGTGGAATTGTTCTATGTATGTCACCTCAATCTCACCACTATTTATGGTCCAACATTAAGTATGACATTGGTACTACTTAGTAGCAATGGTGATATGTTACAATACCTATAAATTGATGACAGCATTATAGTATTGTTCACAATCGAAGTTGCGAACAAGCATGATATGAAATCTGGAAGGCTTGATTGTCATCCTTTCAAAGGTTATCTTCTGTAAATAAGTTACATTGATCTCTCAGCTAATGAGTTAATAATTGGGCTAATGAGATATTGAAGCTTCTGTCTTCAGCAAAGAACATGTGATCCTAAATTTAACATGGTATCAGAACCAAGTTGAGGACAAGCCCAAGCAACAGTGAACATAATTACGACAAGTCTTTGTCACTATGTAATCATCCCGGAGACAGAGTTGTTGGACCCCCTGAAAGACTACACTACACGTGAAGCAGCTCTATCAAGTATTCAATCGCTACATCCTTGTTGACATAGATATTCACTTGTTCTGAAATTTCAATGCAATTTTGAAGTGGATAGGCCGAAGAGTTAATGATTGTTTCAGGTTTAGTTTTTTTATTTAGTTCGATTGGTTTACTCAATGGGCTATTTCAGACTTCTGGACACACACTTCTATGTTCTTTGTGGTATGGCTCGACCCCTTATCTAGGGAAGTCTATTGTGCAAAGATAGCTTAATTTCTAGAAGTTGGCCTGTATATAATGCAACACTAATTTACATACATGTATGCTAATACTGCTAACTCCGACAATTGTTTGGCATACACACTAATTTGCAAACCCGAGTGCTAACATCTGTATTCAATCTCTATTCCAGAACTCATATACTTCTGAACGATCTCGGGCACACTAGTTCCGTTCTTTTGAAGTCCTCTGTCATGACAATGTTTCGCTCAAGTGTTTTGATGCTTAACTTCTGATATAAATTTCTGAGGCCAACACTATCTGAGGAATTTTTTTGGAATTCACATACTTGACAAAGTGTTGAAAAGTGTTATGTTGAAAATAGACCTTGAGGATCTAGACACAAGCTTAGCTCTGTGGCATCAAATGCAAGAAACAGTTCGGTCCAGTCTATGTATTGTGTAAAAATATATGGTGTATTCCTGAATTAATACAACACGTCGGATCCCTTATATAGAGACCTATAACACAAGTTTGGTTGACCTGAGAGTATAACTAAGTGGGTATGAGTAAGCTAGTTTAATGATTATGATTTGATCTAAGGATTCAGTCTCCGTATATGTTGGTGCAGAGAATATGAAGATCGTGGCTTATTTTAGGTACACATTGATTGCATTCAAATCATGTTTCAGGACAGATTTCTAGAATTATTGATGTCACAAGGATATTGGTTCTCTTGTTCTTCGAGAGTGTAAGGTCCTTATATGGTAGAGGGCTTTGAGACAGAATATGTATAGAGTTTATTTTCTTGCAGGAATGAGTGGGATTAATGCCCAGAACATGTGATGAATGGTCAACATTCTGAGGTCCTGACCAGGCATGTTTCTTCTTTTTGAAGCTTAAGGATCCATAAGTAAAAATTCCCATTGATGCCAAGTTATAAAGCAATGATCCATGTTCCTTGATAGTAAATTTGTGCATATCCATGGGAGATGGTAACTGATGAGCCCCAAAAATGGATAATTATATGGGCTCATTCAGCCTCCTAATTCGACTTAATCCACCATTCTCATTAGTGTATTGCATGTTTTTTATTATATTTATGCTAATAGAGTGAATTGGGTTAGTCATTATGCCAACAAGTCTAATGGGTGCTTTGTGCAGTTTTTTTGGTCAATTTTGAGACCAAATCAAAGGTTTTAATAAGCACTTGGTAGCCAAATTCATGCGAGAACAAGGGAGAGGATTTGTAGGAAGGTGTCCCCTTCATTTATGGGCCCTTACCTCAAATTCTCCACCATCTGCTCGGAGTTCAAGGGCCACCAAATCGATTATCACAAGGGCAGCCGAGCAAGGGCTAGTAAAGTGGCTGTTAACTACAAGTTTTGGCAGCCAAATTCCTAAAGTTTAGGAGGGCTGTTGGGGTCCTCAATTTATATAAATAAGAAGGCTTAGGGCCTCATTTCAGTTAGTCACTTTGTTGGCAGAAGTTAGCTAGTTTGTAGTTCGATTTTCGTCATTTTTTAGGCAGTAAGTTAGCCCTACATTTCAGCACATTTTCAAGTTTTCCTTGTGGATAGTTTTTGGAATGTAACTATTCTTTTGACCAATAAAGGTGAATCTAGCTTTGCACCAGCTCTACATCTCTCTTCGGAGGTTGTAGCTCTTGGGGTTGGGCCCATCTCAAGTGCCCATTAGAATAAAATCTGTTATTTAGATTTAAATATTGTTTTGTTATTTAGTTTGTTTTTGATGATTAAAATAGATTTTCATGTTTAGATTGATTTGGTAGGTTAATAACAGGGAAGATCTTCAGAAAAAGGCTATCAAGCACCTCTGATCGCACCTCTCCCTCAGTGGGACCATGAGCTGGGACCAAGGTGTCCTTGCTGCCACCAAAAACATTGTCTTTGCTTCATCATGCAATTATTAGTGTTAGATTCTCATTTGCAGAAGTTGATATCAGTTGTGGTTAAGTGTTCAGATTCATGATTGCTCAGTTGCATAACTAGTTCACGTGATTTCATTGCAATTAAACTTCTGTTCATTTCCTTTGCTGTTACTTAGGCCAGATTAGAATAAAGTAGCTAGGTCAATTGGTTTTCCAAGTCATTGTCGATTCAATTTGAGAAGTAGTTTGTAGAACACCTGTAACACCTCTCCATCTACCCATACTCCATCAATCAAATTTGCTCTAACCCTAACTCGGATTCTTGCCTCACGTTTGCCACATCCGCTCACATAACCCTAATTTTTGTGCAACATTGCTTTACTCCTCCTTGAACAAATCCAACCATCCTCATCACTCCTCAGCTCCATCCACCAAGTCCTGGACCTCCTCACACCCTTATCCTACCTCCATACCCACTTCTCCACCTTTCTCCCTCCAAAATCCCATTTCTGAACATCTTGTAGAAATTTCAGAACATCCTGTAGAACCCCTGCAGACTTCCTGTAGAAGCTCATGAAAGCGGTTTCTTGATAGCCAAACTCTGTGAAACTCTCTGGAAGGGTGCTGGGGACCCCTTAGGCCCTCCTCTAACATTCCCAACCTTTTGCAAGCATTTCCTCTCACCAATCCACCGCTGCACAGTCAAAACAATCAAAGCACATGCATAATAATTCTGCCAACTTACTCAAAAATACAAAAATATGTTTCTTTTCAGATTTCACTTCAGAAGTAGCTTATTCACATGCATTTTACCTTTCTAAGAGTCAATGGCATTCCTTTCTGTAGCTTTCATAATTTTTCTTGCACCAGTAGGGTTAGTCGGTAAAACGAGGGTTTGCATTTCCTTTCCACTTTCAGTTTCTTTCTGCAAGTAGATCAGCCCCCTTTGAGTTAGCTTTCATCCATCAGTTAAAAAGCTTCTTCTAAGAGCTCATAGAGGTTGACTTGAGCTCCTAGTGGACTTGTGCCAGCTGATCAAGTGACAGCTGCGGCAAGAGATAGTACTTGTGCATACAGCACCGTCACTTCCAAGTTTGTTATGAACTACCGGGTTGATAAAATTAAAGAAGGGAGCCCTAGGAGTTGCAACATTATTGCTGCAATACTGGGGCCCACCATCTTTTTGGCACCGTTGCTGGGGAAGCATCAGAGTATTGGTGATTGCTGCTTTTCTTCTATTTTCCACTACAACCTTCTGCTAAGTAGTTTATTTCATTTCATTTCTGCAAAAGTAGAGTAGATATTCCCTGCTTTCATAGATTAGCATTTCAATTCCGCAATTTCAATTATGCAAGCGTAGATTAGCATTTCAGTTCCGAAATTTCAATTCTACAAGCGTAGATTAGCATTTCAATTCTGCAAGCGTAGACTAGCATTTCATTCCTACAATTCATTTTAGCAAAATAGATTAGTCCTTTCTTGCTTTCATTTCAATTCTGAATTTTCATTTCAACATGATAGTTAGTTGCAGTTCAATCTATTTTAGTTTTGTAGGTACAAGCAGAAAAAAAAAAAAAAAAAAAGAAGCAAAAATCAACCAAAAAGATTTCCTTTCATGCCTTTTAGGAGTAGAGATAATTCAGAAAAATGATTGCACAACGCCCCCACTGCTTCACACAGCCAACCTTCTCTCTTCTTCGGTGGCTGTGATTAAAGAACCCTTAGGTGGACAGCAAGACATATTTGAAGAACCTCAAGGGGAGAAGAAGAAGAAAACATTCCTCTGGAGCAAATGGCTGCAAACAGGAATGTTAGGAGCAGTACCTTATCCAAAAACGAATTTTCAAATCAGATGGAAGATTTCAAGAGTGAGATGAGGCAATTTCTTGCCATGCAACTGGATACCTTCCAAATCCAAAGGAAGCAAGAGGAATCCAAGAGGGATTTGGCCATCTTTTGTGCCAGGTGCACTAGAAAGCATCCTAGGAACACATGTCCAATGCACTCCCTAGAAGTGTGTTTCGTCTATGAAGAATACCATCCTACGAATCAGTGCACTTCCTTGTTTGGACTTAAAGCTACATATCAGAGAGCTAAAGGAGCCACTGAATCACTTTATTATATGAACCAAAGGAGGCCACATGGACCCATACCCTACTAGCAGGGAATGCAAGGGACATCCCAGACCTATTACAACCCCTATCAAGCCACTTCCATGCCTTTTTGGGGTCCCCCTGCTCATCCTTCCTGGTCCACACCCCCTCCTTGGTCGTATCCTCCTCAATACCATGCTTCTCTAGTTTCTCATTTGTTTCACTCTTATGCTCAGCCACAACCTTTGTGGAATGCACCTCATAAGGGGTGGAGGTCCCAGTACAACTCTCCTTCCACTCCTTTGCCTCCGCCACCTGTCCAACCACAACCCCATCTACATCCATCTCAAATATACACCCCCACTCAACTACCCATACACCCATTTCCAAACCTGCACATTGGAATAGCTCAACCCAATTGCGAAGCCGAGGCACAACATGTCCAAATGACTCCTCTTGAGCTCGATGATCTTCACCATAGCTCAGGAAGAGTATTACAAAATAGAGATTATATTGACAACATTGAAGGACCAAAGGCAAAAGAAGATTTAAAAGAAAAGATCAAAGAACCATGGGCTACACTTGATGAGAGAAGGCATCAAAACTAGAGATCAAGAGAGTTCGCTCATGGTTACCATAAAATCATCCATGTATTCAAGAGAAAGATCAATGAAAATAGGAAGATGAGAAAGTCATGGTAGAAGGTGACATGAAACATGATCCAGATTAGAAAAAGGACCAAGGATATTGGAGCTATATTGAGAAATGGTTTCAGACAATCACTAAGTTGCAGTGATACTCTCTTCCTCAGCTATGTTTGATCCCTTCAAAGTCAGATCATTTGGTCTCTGAAATCTGGATAGCTGTCAAAGCATGCATTTCAAGCCTCCACATCATTTTGTCTCTAATCTCGATGTGCACATGGCTCCATTGGAAGTACTCTTACACTTGAAAATGATTTTGTTTTTCAAGTGGGGTAGGGTAGAAAAAAAAAAAAAAAAAAAGAGAAAAAAATGAAAATAAGAATAAAATAAAAATCTAAGATGAAAACCTCGTCGGAGGCGCCTTAGATTGGATCGTTGATTGAAAACCTCCATGAGGCGGTCAATGGGTTGGAAAGAAGAGAAAATAAAAAGGGAATAAGATCCCTGGGTGAAAACCTCCCTTGGAGGTGCCCAGGGCAGACAATTAGGATGAAAACCTCCATGAGGCGCCCTAGTTGTTTTTCAAAAAAAAAAAGAGAAAAAGAAAAAGAAAAATAGACCTAATTTCCATTGAATAATTGCAGGTTGCAGCAAGGACATTGCAGGTCAGGGGGGATTGCTCAAAACAAAGATAGAGGAAGTTTTGTGCCTTCTACAGGATGTTTTGTGTTTTCTACAGGAAGTTCTGTGTCCTCTACAGGAAGCCTACAAACAAGCGAAAATCGATCTCCGAAGAGGACCAGAAGGCTAGGAATATGTCCATGAGGCCTACAAGCATCCATGTTTCCATCCCTCACCCTTCTCCATCATTTTTTCCATCTCATTGTGCTTCTCTCCTCAAAACTGCATGTTCTATAGGAAGCTCCTGTAGAAATTACAGGATTTTTAGAGGAAGCTAGAAGTGGATTTCAAAAAGGTAGTTTGGCGAACATGATAGCTTCCTCGAGGGTTCAAAAGTCTTCCTACAATATTCAAACTCCTCCTCCATCATCTCCATGCCTGCATCATAGCCCAAGCTCAGTTTTTCTTTCTATGCAAAAACTTGCAGAATGCTTTGAAGCAAAAATACATAGAACATAATTATTTTTTTCCGTCACGTGAAAACCGTGCATCCATTTACAAAACCGTTTTACGAGGAGTTGTATAGGGATGACGGCAACATGCCCGAGCAATTTTAGCCAATTCCAGTGCACGGTTTCCAAGAAATCAGCCCCTATCACCTTCAGCCATTTTCACATTTTCTCCATATCCGTGCATCCATTTCAAAACCTGTTTCATGGGGAGATGCATATGGGTAATAGTAACCTACCCAAGCAGTTTCAGCCAATTCCGATGCACGGTTTCCGAGAAATGGATCTCTGTAATCTTTAGACATTTTTCATTTTTCTCGGAATTTTTGCATCCATTGATCGCAATTTTGCTATGAAAGATGCATAATGATGATAGAACCATGCTCAGAAAGTTTCAGATCGATCCGGTCTATCGTTTGGGAGCTGTGGAGAAAATAAGTCGTTGTCTTGTAAAAATTAAACACCAGAAGCTTGAGGGTGCAAGTCTGAACGTGGAAACAAATTCCTGCAACTGAGATCTAGCCAGAGGACACCTGCACAAGGAAAAAAACCATGAATCAGCAACCAAGCCATCATGCAACCACAGAAACCAATGCATGCAACAAATGAAAGGCCACAGCACCTCACAGCAACCACATTCGACTTCCAGGTACGTGACTAAAACTCGTTCCTCTGATTGCATGAATGTAATTTGAAAACTGCATGAGCAATGAGATGGTTGGGATTAAAAAAATCAGTGGCCAGCTAACTGGCCACCCTCATCCAGTTCAAACAGCGCTCGGTGGGTCAAAACGACACGTGTGCTCAGCCATCTCAGGAGGAAATCTGGAAACGGGTAGTGGTGACTGTTTAGGCTTCAATGTAATTGATGGGAGTGATCACAGGAAGGAAACAGGATGTTTCGTGATAGCACTGCCGTCTGCATGGGCCAGCACACATTTTTGCCACCTCACCACGAATCACGCAGCAATTAAAAAATGCTCAGCTGAAACTCACAAACTACTGTTCATTTGCACTTACAACATCCTAAACTGAAGTATGCACCAAATGATTAACTAGTCGTCCTCCACCGAGTTTTATGCCTGTTTCAAAATCCTCTCGCATCCCAGGCTCGTTCAGAAGTTCCATGATATCCTACAAAAGCCAACAAAGCGTTCTACAGGAAGAGGCTCTACAGGAAATACAACATAGCCTTCCGAAGCAGAGAAAATGGATTTTTCTTCGACAAATTTGGAGTCCCGAGAAAGGTAGGATTGAAAACACTCTTCCATGCATGATATACTCCAAAAAGGTGATGAATTGAGCTGTTTTGAATTGGAGGGTTAGAGACAAGTCTGCCTGTGAGTCAAAATAGCAGTTTACTTGTGGTTGCATGAAATTTCTTCGTTGGTTTGCATCCAAGTTTTTCTCCACGGGTCCTGAAGAAAATTCCTCCTGTAGAAAAGTTAAAGCACTATCAGGGCTAACCTGTGTGAAAAAAATGTGAATTTTACATGGTTATATGTATGCTGGGGGGTGGAAATTGAGCTCTGCACTCTGTCTAGGGAAACCAAAGTCTTCCTTCTGTACACAGACAGTTGAGTTTCTTAAAACCAAGGAACTAGTGCAAAGTTAAAATGTAAACACCTGAGGGATATTGTCTTCAAGTTCGATCAGAGCACAAACCAGAACAGAGCACTCTCACCATGCCAGGAGGGTTTATCAGAAAGGAACCCTCGGATTCCAGAAAATTGCGTGAAACTCCTGAGGTGGTGAACCTATTCACCCATGCCAATTGGATGACCTTTTGTGACAGAATTCAAGGTCATGACGATGAGGTAACAGAAGAGTTCTTAATGTCCCTGCAGCCTAAATCAAAGACACTGGCCACTGTGGATTTCAAAGGGTTGACCCTAAAGCTTACCCCACCACTCATTAGAAGAGAAAGCCAGTGGAAAAGAAACACAGGACAGACCGCCACAGAGAGAACAAGAAGAGAAATGAGGAAAAGGCCAAATTGCTGAAGCCTAAAACTGTGGAGGAACAATGGCACAAACACCCCGGAAAAAGCGATTACAGAATAGAGCAGAGAGGACTGCAAAAGTCCAAACAAGTGAGGGCACAACCAGGGCAACCACACCACAATTAAAAGGCAAGACACCCTCAACCAAGAAGACCAAAACAGTCAAGATAGTTTCTACAGGAAGCCAGAAAACAATTTCTATAGGAAGCCAGAAAACAATTTCTATAGGAAGCCAGAAAATAGTCAACACAGGACTTTCTATAGGAAGTCGGGAAACAGGGCAACAAAAGGAAGGACAAGCGGCAGGCTGAGGTTGAGGCGCTAATAAAACTACTACAAGAAAAGGAGCACAGGCAGTGGGAAGAAGCAGAGAGAAAAGCATGGTTTCATGACCGAGAAGAGAACATCACTTTAGAAGCTTGGCATGATAGGGAGGCCACCAAGGCCATCAGAGATGAAGAGATAAATTAGTTGCTCAGAGGATGAGCAACACTTTCAGTAGGGGGTGATGATGAGCCCCAAAAATGGATAATTATATGGGCTCATTCAGCCTCCTAATTCGACTTAATCCACCATTCTCATTAGTCTATTGCATGTTTTTTATTATATTTATGCTAATAGAGTGAATTGGGTTAGTCATTATGTCAACAAGTCTAATGGGTGCTTTGTGCAGTTTTTTTGGTCAATTTTGAGACAAAATCAAAGGTTTTAATGAGCACTTGGCAGCCAAATTCATGGGAGAACAAGGGAGAGTATTTGTAGGAAGGTTGTCCCCTTCATTTATGGGCCCTTACCTCAAATTCTCCACCATCAGCTCGGAGTTCAAGGGCCACCAAATTGATTATCACAAGGGCAGCCGAGCAAGGGCTAGTAAAGTGGCTGTTAAATACAAGTTTTAGCAGTCGAGTTCCTAAATTTTAGGAGGGTTGTTGGGGTTCTCAATTTGTATAAATAAGAAGGCTTAGGGCCTCATTTCAATTAGTCACTTTTTTGGTAGAAATTAGCTAGTTTGTAGTTTGATTTTAGTCATTTTTTAGGCAGTAAGTTAGCTCTTAATTTCAGCACATTTTCAAGTTTTCCTTATGGACAGTTTTTGGAATGTAACTATTCTTTTGATCAATAAAGATGAATCTAGCTTTGCACCAGCTCTAAATCTCTCTTAGGAGGCTGTAGCTCTTAGGGTTGGTCCCATCTCAAGTGCCCATTACCTCCTTTGTTTACTTTTATGTGTTCTTGTTGCATTCTTAGAATAAAATCTACTATTTAGATTTAAATCTTGTTTTGTTATTTAGGTTCTTTTTGATGATTAAAATAGATTTTCATATTCAGATTTATTTGGTAGGTTAATAACAGGGAAAATCTTTAGAAAAAGGCTATCAATCACCTCTGATCTCACCTCTCCCTCAGTGGGACCATGAGCTGGGACCAAGGTGTCCTTGTTGCCACCAAAAACATTGTCTTTGCTTCATCATGCAATTATTAGTGTTAGATTCTTGTTTGTAGAATTTGATATCAGTTGTGGTTAAGCGTTCAGATTCATGATTGCTCAGTTGCATAACTAGTTCACGTGATTTCATTGCAATTAAACTTCTATTCATTTCCTTTGTTGTTACTTAGGCCAGATTAGAATAAAGTAGCTAGGTCAATTGGTTTTCCAAGTCATTGTCGGTTCAGTTTGAGAAGTAATTTGCAGAACACCTATAACACCTCTCCATCTACCCATACTCCATCAATCCCATCTACTCCAACCCTAACTCGGATTCTTGCCTCACGTTTGCCACATCCGCTCACATAACCCTAATTTTTTTGCAACATTGCTTTACTCCTCGTTGAACAAATCCAACCATCCTCATCACTCCTCAGCTCCATCCACCAAGTCCTAGACCTCCTCACACCCTTATACTACCTCCATACCCACTTCTCCACCTTTCTCCCTCCATCCACCCTCCAAAATCCATTTCTGAACATCCTGTAGAAATTTCAGAACATCTTGTAGAACCCCTACAGACCTCCTGTAGAAGCTCACGAAAGCGGTTTCTTGATAGCCAAACTCTGTGAAACTCCCTGGAATGGTGCTAAGGACCACTTAGGCCCTCCTCTAACCTTCCCAACCTTTTGCAAGCATTTCCTCTCACGAATCCACCTCTGCACAGTCAAAACAATCAAAGCACATGCATAATAATTCTGCCAACTTACTCAAAAATACAAAAATATGTTTCTTTTCAGATTTCACTTCAGAAGTAGCTTAGTCACATGCATTTTACCTTTCTAAGAGTCAATGGCATTCCTTTCTGTAGCTTTCATAACTTTTCTTGCACCAGTAGTGTTAGTCGGTAAAACTAGGGTTTGCTAGGGTTTGCATTTCCTTTCTGCTTTCAGTTTCTTTCTGCAAGTAGATTAGCCCCCTTTGAGTTAGCTTTCATCCATCAGTTAAAAAGCTTCTTCTAAGAGCTCATAGAAGTTGGCTTAAGCTCCTAGCGGACTTGTGCCAGCTGATCAAGTGACAGCTGCGGCAAGAGCTAGTACTTGTGCATATAGCACCGTCGCTTCCAAGTTTGTTACAAACTACCGGGTTGATAAAATTAAAGAAGGGAGCCCTAGGAGTTGCAGCATGATTGCTACAATACTAGGTCCC
This sequence comes from Pinus tabuliformis, assembly GCA_031772625.1. Classification (NCBI taxonomy): domain Eukaryota; kingdom Viridiplantae; phylum Streptophyta; class Pinopsida; order Pinales; family Pinaceae; genus Pinus; species Pinus tabuliformis. Next base: position 657,668,298 of record CM062815.1, read on the forward strand.
ACCAGTAACAACCACCATTTTTCATTTTTAAAGGATCCTTATTTAAGTTCCATATCATTGTAGCAGTGACAAGGTCATTGCCTTATTTGCAACAAGCCGAATTGCTCACTGATGACACATTGACAAAGATTTTTTACCTCAGAGATGTCCTCTTGTAGGCATGGCATGTTATGGAAATAGTCTTCTAGCAGGAAAGGATCACAAGGATCCTTGATGAGAAGGTTGTTCAATATATGGAAGAATCTTGGAAAGAGTATATTCCACTAAAAGTTTGTGGATGTAGTCTGGCATATTATGGAAGCAAGCATCAAAGAAGTTTACTAGTTTAGTTGCAGCATCAAGGCATAATTGAAGTATTTTATCATCTTGAGAAATCAGCCTCATCATAGACATTTTCTTCAAAGAAAGAGGAAGTTCATGAAATAAGTTGACTAGATGACAAAATGAAGGAAAGAGGTATGCGCATCTTTAGATAAGAGCTCTTCTTTAGAAAGTAGAATTCATGTATTCAGAGATATGGTAGGAAGAGTTAGATGCAGAAATATATTTGGAATCATGTGCATGGTATGTCTTGGTTAAATACTAGATGAAATAAGGACTCTTCCATATGGATACTCGATGTATAGAAGCATGACGGTTGTGCATAAAACCTGGTGATATTGATCAACATCTGATATGGTCTCTGTTAGGGTCCTATGTTCCATAGTAATCAGGATTTGTTAATATTGTTACACAAAAATATCGTCACCATGACTATTTGCAGTCAGTATGGGTCTATCATCACTTATACTATCCTCTTAAGAAAGTCTCCGACCTCACCTCTTCATGTCAAGCTTTCAAAATGAGAGAAATACATTAAAAATCAACAAAGCTCTGGTTCCGCACTTTCTCTCACTGTTGCCTGCGGTCCTGCACCCCCTGTTCACATTACCTGTGGACCTGCCCACTCTGTCTCTAAAGGAGTGGGTGTAGAGCCCTGTGAAAGTAAAAAAGGCGCAAGTTTATTCTAAGAAACTCACTTTGGGTTAATTCTAGATGATTCTAGAAGGAATTTTGACGTGGATTGTTCGCTCTTAGGTGGTTCATGCATCCCAAAAGAAAAGGAGCTAATCCCTTGATGAGAGGAAATATACCTTTGAAGGAGGGCTTTATCCCTTTGAAGGCGGACCTAGTAACTTCCCTCCATTGCACTATAAATTAAGGCATTGGGCTGGTTGCTAGGGAGGTTAGAAGCTGAACATTTTTTAGGGTAAATGCTGGTGGAATTGAGACTTCCTAATTAAGCTTGAGAGGAGAGATCACATACCTTTTTGGGCTTCATTGGGAAGAGAGCCAAACTCCTCAAAGTAGAGGAGACTTCTTACTGGACCCTAGGAGGAGCTTGTACAGCATCAAGGCACAGGTTGTAAAGTTCTTCTTTGATTTGAATTAATACAATCAGATTCATTTTTCTCAACAAATTGTCTTATGTCATTTGTTTCATGAATTCCTTGATCATCATGATAAGTATGCTTTATGATATTGGCTTTTCAGGTGCTATTTAATTTGTGTGCTTGTTTTTGTTTGCAGATTTGCTACAAGGGAGCTCATTTGGATCAAAGGAGCGAGGCTTCCACAAACTTGCATTGGACCCAAGGTAGGTCTAAAACACTTGTTTGCCTTTGTTTATAAATTGCATATTTAGAGAAAGATAGTTTTTGATTGGCTTGCTTGTCACTAGATATCATTAGATTCTAGGGAGGTCGATCTTGTCCGCAAGAACGATTCATTCCGTGTGACAAAATGCAACTCCGTTGGGGACTTGATTTCTTGATTTGCTTTACTTTGACCTGAGAAACTGTGTTTTTGTTTCTATTTTTGGCTTGTTGTGTGTGGAATTGGGTAGATTTAGTAGATCTTGGATTATTTTTTGTTTTTCATAACTTTGGGAGAGGACCGCACCCTCGGCTTGCAACACAGTGCGGACCTATCCGCACTTTTTCTTTTCGCACAGAGCGGTATCGTACATGTGTGAACTGTGGGCCTGCGGACCCTGTCAAAATTTTGGAAAACTTAAGATTTTCTCGTTCAGTCAGCTTAGTTTTTTTTTATATGTTGTTATCCCCTGCCCAGACCTGCATATGACTTGTTAGGAACTTTCCTTAGGTTAATTCCATTGGTGCTAGGGTTTTAGGTGAAATTCCTAGAAGTTTGGTTGCCAGGCTTGATTTTCATTTTGGTCTTGTAGTAGCTCAGAGCTTAGAAGTTGTAGAAGCCTCAGATCACCTTGGTTTTTACTAGCCTTTTTATGAGTCTTACCATTTGCAAAATTTACCTTTGTTGAGGAATCCACCTTGTGTTTTCTCTTTGCGAAACTTCGAAAAGACTTGTGTTAAAAGTTTGGATTTCATTTTTAGAAAAGAAAACAAAAATTGGTTGTTTTTTGACTGATTTGTGATTCTGGACAAATTAGTCCTTAGTTTGCTTATAGTTAAGTAAAACATCCTTGAAAAGACATCTTGTAAGATTTTACTTCAAATAGTTTTTTATAGTTTATAGATCTCAAGATCAGAATTTTCCATAGTTTTGAGTGTTTTATAAAAATAAAAAATCTCTTTTGGAAAAAGTTTGTTTTTGTAGTATTTGAGTGTTTGAAAGAAAAAGGGAAATTTTTGTGAAAATAACTAGTTGTCTCGTTTTCAGTGCATTGAAAAAGACAAAAAGCTCTTCTTTTGATTTGTTTGTTAAGAAAGATTTGTGTTTACAAGCATTTGCATTCTCAAACTCTTTCCTAGCTAGAAATTCATTGAAAGGAAAAGATTGCTTATCATCTTAAGTGCATCTTTTAGTGATTTCAAGTCGAGTCTTCACACCACAAGTTTCATCTCCGCACCTCTTGACTTAAACAAAAACCAATAAAAATAACGCTTAAAGTAAAATCTATCTAGTAATATTTTTATTTCTAGGGCTTTATTACACTGACATAGCTTAGGCTAGTGTCTTGGAGTAGGGAGTAATTAACTCTCCAAGACAATAAAACAAACAAGTAGCTGTATCTTGCGGTAGGAGAAAAATCCAATTGTTGCATCTATGCTCTGGGAAAGCTCCTCTTAAAGGAGAAGCATGAGATCATCTCCAAAAAAGTGTGGGAATCAATCCTTCCTCCTTGGGAATGACACCAGATATTCACGTATCAAAAACGGTAAACCTCGGATTAACCATTGTCGAGGAGCCTGGGGTCACTTGTTGGTAAACCTTGGATTATGTCAAGGAGCCTTCAAGGGGATTGAGCTTGTTACTCTACCCTTGCGTGCATATCGGATCGTAGACTGTTCCCCCAGGTATATTTGTTTCCGTTGGTAACCATAGTGACCATATTCTATAGGATTCTTCCTAAGGTGATGGTGGAAGGAAGATCCCACTGTACCTGGAGCAGTCAACGGCTAGACTCACTTGGATTTTCTGGGGGTTCTCTTCACTCGAGACGGTTTAGTGGAGGAACTTGTGCTAGTCTATTCATTAAGCAGGTTGTCGGGGTAACTGTTCCAACCGCAGCCCTCCTTCAACTCTGCAACGTTGGATTTCATCACCAACTAGTGTTTTTAGTACGGAAAGTCATTGTTTGTGTGTGGTTTGATCTCCTAGATTCTTTAGGCATGTGATTCAATTTGTTTGGTTCTTTAGAGGCTTTAGGTGGTTTTCATTGAGATTTTTCTTTATTTGCGTGTGAAGTAGTTAAAATATTTAACCGTGGCTGAATTACTGAGGAAGTCTCGTAGAATTCGAGGCCAACCTCCTGAGTTTTCACTGAGCCAGCCTGAAGGGTTGAGAGCCCTTGTAACTCCTAGAGACAGTAGAGTTGGGTCAGCTGAAGAAGGAGAATCTTCTTTAGTGGTACATCCAGATTATCAAGCTTTAGTAGCAGCTTATAATCCACAGTCTGTGTCTGTTTCCGAAGTTACTGGTAGTTTTTCATCTACTAGTGACTTAGGTGAAGAACCCGAAATATCTAAACCTGAAAGTGAATTTGATGCTACTCCAACATTGGGATTTACCTCTCCAACTTCTAGTGGTCCTGGTTCACCCATGGTAGAAAGAATAATTACCCAAAATCTTCCTTCTAGACTAATAGCTATTGAAGAACTTGCTACTCCGAAAGAAGAAGAAGGCATCCCTATCCCTGAAAATCAACCTATTATAGAACTTAGGGAGCGTGAATCAATCTTTTACAATCCATCTAGGAGCAGTGCTTGGTATTTTTCATTGACTAACTTTTTGGAAAACCCGAGACTATGTTTTTCACCACCTCGTATTCCTTATCACCCAACACCTAGGGGTTACTATCCTCCGTTAAATATGTCAAGACAGTCGTCCATGTTTTCTCAATCTCCAGAAACCTTTTTGTATGGCAGTCCTTCTATTCCCTCTGGGTATCAGTCACTCACTAGTACTTTTTCTGGAGCATCTCCTCAACCCATTGAACAAGGGTTATTAACTAGAAATAATGGAACTAAGCCGTTGAGTGTAGAAGATATTCTCATGATGTCAGGTACTATTCCTAATACTCAACCTCAAGGTGGCCAGTTACCGCATGGGGGGCAGCCTCAAAGTCCTAAATTATCGCCTGGGGGGCAACCTCAAGGTACCTAATTTGTGCCTGGGGGGCAACCTCAAAGACAGTACATACCTACGGGACAATATGTTCCTCAAGGTCAACCCTAGACTCAATATGTACCTCAAGGTCAACCCCTGTATCAATATGCACCTCAAGGTCAACCCCAGTATTAGTACGTGCCTCAGGGTTATCAACCTCAAGGTTAGTACTCGAAACAAGGATTCCAACCACCTTCCGGTCAATCATATGTTCAAGGAACTGGAAATGTACCGTTGAATTATCAACCCTACCCTCAACCCGGTTATGGTCCTCAATATTCTCAACCTATTATGGGTCCGTACCCTGGAATGAACTTAGTGTGGGATCCATGTCAAACTCAATAGGTCTTACAACCGAATGTACAGTTGTCATCTCAAACTGGACAACCCTTAGTTTCTGGTTCACCCCAACAACCTGTCTAGTCTACTATTCAAACTTCTGTACCTTCTGTAGTTTCTCGGCGTGGGCCTAGTACGCCTCGTACTCCACCTGAAACAGATGTTGCAACTGATACAACATCTGTTCAATCTACCCCACCTACTTCTGGAGTATCGACAGCTCTGGTTTCTATTGTTCCTGTATCAACTCCTCAGACATCTTTACCTCAGTCTGGAACCACAATTCAAACTTTGGTTCAAATGCCTGTAGGACAACCTGGTTCAAGTATGGTTGTCACAAGTCAACCTCAATTTACTTATCAACCGTACCAAGAACAATACCAATTCGGTCTTGATGTGTAGCAGCCAGTCTATCAGTATCAACCGTACCCTAGGTATACATATCAACAACCTCAACAACCCCAGTATGGTCCGGTTAATCTTGGTTTTCCGGGAGGATATAATATCCCAAATGCAATTCCAATTCCTAGTTATCCTGGATATCCTCCTCCTGGGGCTGGTCTCATGACCCAGAGTTTTAGGGACCCTAGTCGTCAGTTACTGTTTATCGCAACTTTGGACTTGCTTGACTTGTCGTGCCTTACGAATGATCCCATTAACTATCTTCTGTCTTGGCCACCAATGCCGAATAAGTTTCCTAGTGATATTCTTAAGTTTGAAGGAAAATCAGGAGAGGACCCATCGAACGATGTGATGACTTATCACCTCTGGTGTGCGTCTAATTCCATTTCAGATGATTCAATCCATTTAAGGCTTTTCCAGCGCACTCTAATTGGTCTTGCGGCCAAGTGGTACATTGAGTTACCGCGAGCCACCTTTTATAATTTCAGTCAGCTAGCTACTTCGTTTTAACTCATTTTCAATCGCCTGTCAGATATGACAGTTGAACGGAATTACTAACTTCATTAAAGCAGTCAACGTCCACTTACATTTCAGATCACATTCATGAATGGAGACGTCGACGGCGTTTAGTGAAAGTTGTTATTCCAGATCAGATCTTAGCTGAATGGTTTGTAAAAACTTTATTGCCAAAGATCACTGAGGATGTAGCTAAGGCCAGAGTCCTTACTGAGGAGCAAGTAATTGCTCAAGCACAGTACCTTGACTTAGTTTATACGCAGTCAGGTACGTTACACGAGAAAATCCCCGATCTTCCTAAGAAAAATCAAATCGTTGCAGCTCCTTCAGGGTCTCATGTCGCTGATGGTATGATTGGTACGGTTAATACCAAAAGTAAGAAGAAGTCTTCCAAGAATTCTTCTCCTATCATAACCTTGCCAGATTCCCCGACAGGAGATTCTTCCACGGAAATTTCCGTCGATATTTATGTGTAGATTCATCTACAACCAAATCAAAATCCGGTGGTAAGAAGAAAGGGAAGAAGAAAAATAAAATAGATAAAAATTCAAAAGAGAAACCATAAAAAGAGGAATCAAATGATGAGAAACGCAAACCTCGTTATCCTTGTCTCATTTGTGATGAAGAGCATTTTACAAGAGACTGCCCTCATCGTGCAGAGGTTGTGAAAATTGTCAAAGGTTCCCAAAAGCATGTTGTCTTGAAGGATCCTTTTCCAAGTCAAGACAGTAAGATGATAAGTTCTTCCTCAAATGCCAATGAAGAACCCATACTGATGATGTCCCATGTTAGGATTGCAACTCGATCGCATGATTATGGAAGTAAAAGTCCTGTTGATGGTAAAGAAGTAGAATCTTGTCATTCTAACCCATCAACCTCAGCTCCCTGTTCCGATCCGCTACAGATCGAGAAACCTAATCCAGACTTAGTAATCAAACCACCTGCCAAGGGTATACTTCGAAATTCAGCTTTAAATCCACATGCGAGAGCGGCTCGGAACTATAACATTGTTGAAGATTTGGCTGTTTCACCTTCAGTGATGTCGACTTTAGAAGTGCTGCAATCATGTCCAACACAGCGTAAATTACTATTGTCGGCTATAGGAGCTGTTGACGTTCAGGACTTGAACCTTATAATTTTCGATCTAGAAAATAGTACACCACGCTTAACTCATCAAATGGATTTCCAGATCCTAGTGTTAGTAAAAAACAAACCTATTTATAGGACTGTGATTGATGAGCGAGCCTCAACGTGTATTATGTCGATACAGTGTTGGATATCGCTTGGTTCTCCTTCACTAAATCAATCCCCGACGATTCTAAAGGCCTTTGATGGCTGTGGTTTTCATCCTTTTGGCATTCTACAGGATTTACCTATAGGGGTTGAAGGCAAAACTGTTAATCTATATGTGGAGGTGGTTGATGCCCCTCTAGATTACAACCTTCTCTTGGGTCGTAGTTGGTCTTACGCTATGACCGCTATCGTTTCATCGGTCTTTCGGCTTATAAAGTTCCCTCATAATGGAAATATTGTAACTATAGATCAGCTGACTTACTTTTCATCCGACCCAACCTCTTCTGAAAGTATTCAGCATCTCGGCAAAACGACTATCCTGTATAAGGATGTTGGAGTAGGACTAGTTAAAGATGCTGGTTTAATGGGAACTTTTCCTTTTCCTCCTATCAACGCATCATCTTCTACTGCAACCATTCATATGATTTTGTTAGACACTATTGTTTATGACAATCCTTGGATCGTACCTTCTGAATCTGAGATAGACTCATTTCGTGATGTTATGCCTTTGAGTCCATATGAAACTGCGTATCAGACCGTGCAGTCGTTTACCGACCCATATTCAACCAAAATTGACTTAATGAATGTGGTCCATGAGGAATCACTTTCAACACCAAACTCGGATTCAACAACGTTTTCCGAACTTGTTCACACAAATGAGAAAATTCGTGAAATCCTATGTGTCGATGATTTACCATGGGAAGATCTTCATCATAGATCTTTGTTTTTACCCGAGAGTGATCGTTTTGAAAATGATTTTTCATCAATTTTTATGACTGAATATGTCAAGGAACCTCAAAATTCAATGAAAAATCCTGATTCAGAGTTAAATTTGGGAAACATTTCTCGAACTATTCCTATTGATATTTCAGTTAAGCCTAGAATTGTTGAAAACATTCATATAGGTGCCTCGTGTACGGAAGATGAAATTCAAATATATAAGGCCCTATTTCAAGAATTTTGCGACGTGTTTGCCTGGTCATATGAGGAAATTCCAGGAATTGACCCCGCAATTGTTGTTCATGAAATCAAAACTTACCCGGATGCTAAACCCATCCAGCAACGTTTGCGTCAGATCCACCCGCGAAAAGCTGCTGCTATTAAAGCAGAAGTTGAAAAATTACTCAAAGCAGGTTTCATTTATCCGATTCCGTTAACGGATTGGGTATCGAATATTGTTCCGGTTAATAAAAAGCAAGGGACAAAAAGAATATGTATCGATTATAGGGACATTAATCAAGCCTGTCCAAAAGACTATTACCCAACTCCCTATATCTATCAAATCATTGATGATTGTGTCGGCAGTGAAATATTTTCCTTCATGGATGGTTTTTCCGAATACAATCAAATCAATCATCTACCTGCTGATCAACCAAAAACGGCTTTCATTTGTCCATGGGGGACATTTGCTTATTACAAATTACCTTTTGGGCTCAAGAACGCCAGGGAAACTTTTCAAAGGGCCATGTCTTACACGTTTCATGACATCGAGCACATTGTGCAACCCTATCTTGATGATTTGCCTGCTCATTCATTACATCGAGTTGATCATCTCATCCATTTACGAGCAATTTTTATGAGGTGTAGGCATTATCGGATTAGGTTGAATCCACACAAGTGTGTTTTCTGTATAGAAACGGGTCAGTTATTGTGGTTTGTTTTTTCGAAAGCCGGCATTCGCATCGATCCCTCAAAGGTTGAAGCTATTGTCAAATTGCCTCCTCCTTCGAGTCTTCGCCAACTCCAAAGTTTGCAAGGGAAAGCAAACTTTTTACGTCGATTCATTCCTAACTACGCCGAGATTACAAAGGGTTTTACCCGGTTGTTGAAAAAGAATACTCCATTCTTTTGGGATGAGATAGTTGAGAAATCTTTTGATGCACTAAAACACGCATTGACCCATGCACCGTTATTGAATCCTCCCAACTACAACCAGGACTACTTCTTGTATCTTGCCACCTCCCATTCCACCATTGGAATGGTGTTAGTTCAGGAAGATGAATTCAATACTGAACATGTGATATATTACCTTAGTCAAACTTTAAATCCAACTGAGCTAAAATACTCACATGTGGAGAAATTGGCATTGGCAGCTGTTCAAGCTGTTTAACGTTTTCGTCATTACATTTTACTACGTAAAACTACAGTAATTTCTGATTGCAACCCTATGATCTATATTTTGAGCAAGCAATTGCTAGGGGGCAAGTACTCCAAATGGATTGTCATCCTACAGGAGTTTGACTTGGAATTTGAAAAGTCTAAGTTGAAGAAATCTTTAGTTTTTGCGGAGTTAATGTGTGACTTCCTGCATGCTGACACGAAAACTGTGGCGGAGGAGCCCATTGTGGACGAATCCTTGTTTCTAATTAGCACTTTATATCCATGGTATGGGGATATCATCGTTGATCTCCAGACCCAATCCTTTCGGCCAGAAATATCAAGGTCAAAACGTCGAAAAATACAATTCCAGTCCCAACAATTCAGAACTATTGGAGATACTCTTTATCGTCATGGGGCGGACAATGTTTTTCGACGTTGTTTAACTCATGAGGAAGCTGAAAGGGTTCTAAATGACTGTCACTCTGGAGCGTGTGGCGGTCATATGTCTGGGTATGCCATAGCCCAAAAGATATTGCGCGTTGGCTACTTCTTGTCGTCTTTGGTTAAAGATTGTATTAACGTGGTCCGAAAATGCCACAACTGCCAAATTTTTTATCGAAAGATGCGCACTCCACCTGCTCCTCTCCACCCTATAATTTTCATCGGTCCTTTCGCAAAATGGGGTATCGATTTTATTACATGTGACCCTCACTCGGTCGAGGGGCATGCGTATATCATCCTTGTGGTAGATTATTTTACCAAGTGGGCCGAGGCGATGCCTACATTTGAGGTAGACGGCAAAACAACTGCGATTTTCGTGTTCAATCATATAATTGATAGGTTTGGTGTTCCAAAAGCGATTATCACTGATCATGGGCGTCATTTTCGAAACGTTATGATGACTGAACTTACAGGCCAGCTTGGCTTGCGTCACAATATTTCAACTCCATATTATCCACATGCTAATGGTCTGGTTGAAGCCATCAACAAAGTTCTAGTCATCATGATCTCACGAATCATTGGGATTCACAGGTCGAATTGGCATAACATGCTATTTTCAGCGCTTTGGGCGTATCGAACCTCAGTAAAAACGTTAACAGGGTTCACTCCTTTCCAACTAGTTTATGGTCTGGAAGCTGTGTTACCCATTGAATGCGAAATCCCATCATTGAAAATGGCCATCAAGTTACTTCCAGCCACTTCTGAAGAGGAAAAATGTTTGTTATACTTGGCTCAGCTAGATGAGAATTGACGTGATGCTGCATTAGCGTTCGAAACTCATGCAAAACGTATCAAAGCTCAGTATGATCGAAATGTGACCCCTTGAAATTTTTCGGAAGGAGACATAGTCTTATTGTACGATCAAGCAAATGATAAATTAGGCGCTGGAAAATTCGTTCCTATGTGGAATGGTCCCTATGTTGTCAAGCAAAAGCTGGCAAAAGGGGCCTATTAATTGGTAGACTTTGATGGGGTCTCTTTAGGTAAACCCAGAAATGGTCTTTATCTGAAGAGGTATTATGCTTAAAAATGGGTGTGGAGATTTTTTAGTTAGGTTAGTTTTCTTTCTAGCTGATGTGTTTTAGTTTAAAAGTGTGCTTAGCTTAGAGAGTGTTTTTCGTCATTATTCCTGCTTATCTTGGTTTTACTCCTGATATTGCAGATGTCAGCGCCTCTCCAAACATACATTGGTTTTGCTGATGGTGCTTGACATAATACATGGAACATTTCTTCCACAACTTGGGTTATCTATTCGCCCTCTGACGAGTTGGTATCTATGCATGGGGTAAGCCTCGGTCAAACAATGAACAGCATTTTAGAGTATAGTGCAGTGATTGAGTTATTATCTAAATCTATTTCATTTGGGATTCGGAGTTTGATAGTGAGGTTAGATTCTAAACTCGTTGTATTACAACTTAATAGAGTATATGCCATTAGAAATCCAGTGTTATTGAGATTATTTTTGAGTGTGCATCTCTTGGAACGTGAATTTGATTATATTGAATATCAGCACATTCCAAGATCTTCAAATACATTAGTAGATGCAATTGCTTCTTGAATGTTAAGTAGACATTTGTAATAATCATACAAATAAATTTAAAAACATTCCATACCATGTTTTACAAGATAAGCCGGTAATAGTGATATAGTATAATATAGGAGTGTGTCAAAATATACATCGTCCTCAATCATAGGTTGAAAAACACCTTATGATTGGAAAAAATGGGGTAGTACAAAAAGCAAAAATGTCATATGTGTCTACAATAGGCGATCATCCTATCACTGGTGATGATCTCGATAAGAAACCACTGTACGGGCCAACTTACAAAGGAACCTCCTGAAAGGTCCTGGGACCCCAATCACATAGCGCTATAGTTGAAGAGGAATGTCATCTATGCCGGTCTCTGAAATGTCTCCTGTCAAATGCTCTAGATGGCTCTCCAATTCTGCCAAGGTCTCTGCTGATTCGTCCTGTGGGGCTGGTGCTGTTGTAGCTGGTTGTTTCCTCTCGTAAGGCTGGAGAGCGGCTGGTCACTATGGACCCACATCTACATTTGAAACTCTTACTGTCAATTTTGGGACGAGATAAAAAAAAAAAAAAATTAAATTAGGAAAATGTTGAAATAATTTTACCTGAGTCATCCCATTGCTCTCCTGGTGCAAGAGCCATGTTTGGGTCACCGCGAAAATCTACCCCAGTGTAAGGAAGGTCCTGAATAGAAAAAACCCGGTTTTCAAACCAATGGAAATACTCAGGTTTGAATCGAACGACCTCTATCCCCTCATCAGAAAGACGGGCCATAACTGCAACCCATCGCATCAGTTTGGGCTCCCAAGGAAGTCCAGCTCCAACAGTGAGGTGTTGTGGGACCAACATTGGAACCCTCTCTAGACCAAAGCTCACAACTATAGCACCATTTCCAAAGGTCTTCAGTTGTCTGTTCTTGGCTCTGGTCAGTTAGCCTTTTACATTAGCCAACACAGCATCGCACCAGTTGAAGATGGTGCCTTGAAAGCAGTCAATTGCCATCCGCATTTGGGATCCAGTGGCTATATGTAGTTCTGCACTCCCGCAAATCCTGGTAACAGTAAACGCAATTACCATGAGTTCAGGAAGGGATATGGTTTTGATGTCTATCCCTTTGTCTCTAGTCTGGTTGTTACAGAACTCTAGCTGGAGGCTATCGACAGACTGGCCACCTGGCCTAGTCCCGAATAGAGTCAAGTGTTCACCTCTCTTAGGCAAACCAGTCAAAAATTATATGTCTGTCGGCTCCATTTCGAGCTGGTGGCCACCAATGAAGAAGCATTGGTCTTGTATGCTCCACTTGTCTACCAGCCACTGCAGAAAGTCCACCTCGGCCCTCATGCAGGGTATGGCCTAGAATTTGTATAAGTCGCATGCCTTCAATGCATCGATCAAAGGTTGATGATTTATCGCGGCAAGATTTACGTTCTCATGCTCCCGTTCTTGCCAATCAAGCATGATGTATACTATACATCCAACAAAAAGGCGAACTAGAATATAAAAAATTGAAACTTTTGGGTGAATTTTGAGGAATTTAGGGTTAAAAACCATTGTTGCGGGGACCGTACCCTCTCTGTTAGAGACAGTGCATGGGTCCGCACCTTGCATTCATGGCAGGTGCAAACCCCTGACTTTTCCCCATTGCGAAAAAGTCAGGGTCCGCAGGCTACCTGTGTTGTGCCTGCGAGCCCCCGCTCGCAGGTTTCTAGCCTAAAAATCCTCTAAAAAATGAAATTAAAACCTAAAAATAAATTTTAAACAGATGAATTTGAAAAGTAGGATGATGTGGATTACCTGGAGGAGACGACGCTCGATTCCAACGGACGGATTTTCCGCAATCTTCATGGGAAGTTTCTGACCAAAAGCTCTATTTTCTCACCCAAAACTCAAACGGTAAAAATGAATTGACGGAAGCACTTTTTATAAGTTTTTTGAATAAATGAGTTGTTAATTTGTTTATGTTTCACTTTAGAAAGGTAACTTTTGCAGCATTTTTATCCATTTTAAACAGGTATGAGTAATGTTTGAGTTTTTGTTCAGGATAATGGATTTTTCAGGTGAAATCGGTCATTTTCGATGAAAAAACATTAGAGTCACCTTTAAGCTCTTTTCTGACTCCTAAAACATGAAGAGATCACCGAGTTTTCCTTTTTAAACTCGTTAAAACGGAACTAAAAAGACGGTCTACTTACAGCTCTTTTCTTGACCGTAAAAACATGAAAAGTGCCAGATTTTTGTCGTTTCAAATTCGATATTGGTTATAAAACGACATGTCATTGATCACTTTTTTACTTTTTCGGATCAAAGGCACTAATTACGAAAAGTACTCCTTGGTCGTAATGATCAAGCGGTTCTCTCAGGTATTATTTTATACTTTTTGGGGCTTGGGAGACACAAATTTACGAAAAAGGACAACCATGGAGTTTTCTTAAGTTTTTTCAGACTCTCTAAAATTGAAAAACGCCGAGTTTCTCCTATACTAGACTCGTTAAAATTTAACAGTAAAGGACCTGTTCAATTACAAACAGGAACGAACCACTCCTTCATAGGGTTCGAATTTAAACTGAGTTGGACTCATCCGAAGGATGAGCTTATAATCAAGCAAATGTTATCCTCCTCAAGCTTGTCAAAAATAAAGAGGTACTTGCCAGAAATGGTGGGGGAAAAGAGAGAAAAATGAGCCTCTTTGTCATACTTTGTAACCACTCTTGAACACGACACTTTTATTCACCTGGGTTGGGAAATCCTTTGCCTAACAGTTGATCAAACTACATTGAAAGTCTTCAGCCAGTTTCTGGGTATTAACTTTGGGTCAATTGTCACCGAACCATCTGCTATGTCATTATGTGTTCAAGAGGTCAGTGCAAAAAAGCCATTCATCTGCAAAATATCTGTCATCCATCTTGACCATCCCTGCAGTCCTTGCAACTAAATTTCTTCAAACTTGATCTATGATTTCGTGTTGTGGTCTTGCCTACGACGGATCGCTTTCTGTCGACTTCAGCTCATTATCTAGAAAGATGATCTAGAAATCGTCAGTACCTTGGGATCTGCATGCCTCAATGGCAGGTTTCTCGCCTTTGATGATAGGTTGCATCATTGACCTTCGATCAAAGGATTCCGTGGCATGTCCGACATCAACACATCTATTCACATCTCATGGATTATACTGAGTACTTTGAGAGCCATTGACATTACTGGTGGTTTCTCTCACACTTGTTAACAGTTTACATCATTGACTGGTAATCAAGTGGTTTCTACCATGTTCGACTTCAACACATTCATTCGCATGGATAGAATCGTACTGTTTCGGGAAGTAGAAATGAAGACCCTGGATCTAGTTTCTGCCCTCCAAGCTGCGAAGAATTTTGTATTCATTATACTGTGGACTATTATAAACAGATGGCTGCGTCCATACTATCTCTACATGTGTCTATACTTGTGATGTATTACAAGATCATTCCTATATCAGAGCAGTAGTTATTTTTCTAGTCAGTTTTGATCTGAGTATGGGAATGCCTACCTCAGCGATGATATGATCTCATATATATATTTTGCATTGAATGTTTTTACAGGTTCCAACCAAGCTCTCCATGAGATGATCCTCGAAACGATAAAGTACTTCTCTCTTCCTAGATGATAAATGAAATCCTCATATACTACAGACTTCACACTTTAGGGGGCAATCTGTTACACAAAAATATCATCACCATGACTATTTGCAGTCAGTATGGGTCTATCATCACTTATACTGTCCTCCTAAGCAAGTCTCAGACCTCATCTCTTCATGTCAAGATTTGAAAATGAGAGAAAGACATTAAAAATCAACAAAGCTCTAGTTCCGCACTTTCTCTCACTGTTGCCTGTGGTCCCCCACCCCCTGTTCACATTACCTGCGGACCTGCCCGCTCTGTCTCTAAAGGAGTGGGTGCGGACCCTTGTGAAAGTCAAAAAGGCACAAGTTTATTCTAAAAAACTCACTTTGGGTTAATTCTAGATGATTCTAGAAGGAATTTTGACATGGATTGTTTGCTCTTAGGTGGTTCATGCATCCCAAAAGAGAAGGAGCTATTCCCTTTGAAGGAGGACCTAGTAACTTCCCTCCATTGCACTATAAATTAAGGCATTGGGTTGGTTGCTAGGGAGGTTATAAGCTCAACATTTTTTAGGGTAAATGCTGGTGGAATTGAGACTTCCTAGTTAAGCTTGAGAGGAGAGATCACATACCTTTTTGGGCTTCACTGGGAAGAAAGTGAAATTTGTCAAACTAGAGGAGACTTCTTGCTGGACCTTGGGAGGAGCTTGTACAGCATCAAGGCACAGGTTGTAAAGTTCTTCTTTGATTTGAATTAATACAATCAAATTCATTTTTCTCAACAAATTGTCTTATGTCATTTGTTTCATGAATTCCTTGATCATCATGATAAGTATGCCTTATGATATTGGCTTTTCAGGTGCTATTTAATTTGTGTGCTTGTTTGTGTTTGTAGATTCGCTACAAGGGAGCTCATTTGGATCAAAGGAGCGAGGCTTCCACAAACTTGCATTGGACCCAAGGTAGGCCTAAAACACTTGTTTGCCTTTGTTTATAAATTGCATATTTAGAGAAAGATAGTTTTTGATTGGCTTGCTTGTCACTAGATATCATTAGATTCTAGGGAGGTCAATCTTGTCCGCAAGAACGAGTCATTCCATGTGACAAATATTTCGAGTCAATCAAGGTCAAAAGTCAAATTTTGGTCTATACTAGCAAAATTTGCCAAGTTATAAAGAAAAGAGTATGAGTCACTGTATAGGTGTCATTGCTACTCCCACTCCAAAAATTAAGATCATTTCCTCATGGTAGGTCATTGCCATATTTCATGAGTCTTTTGATTAATCAGGGTCATTCAAACTCTATCAATCATACTTGCACCTTATTTCCTTAGAGATTGAGTCAAAATTATGCTACTAGGGTTTCTGCTACACTTTCACTTTTCCATAGCTTCATTTAAGAGTCAAAGGCCTTCGTTTTAAGCTTATACCTCCTTCATCGTCCTTCACTGACCATTCTCCATCATTCCCCTCATCAAAATGTTATCATTTCCTTATTTTACTAAAAACCCTAGAAATTTGTTGTGCTTTTACCCTAGGCTTGTGTTTGGACCTTTTTCCCATGTTTTTCTCACTATTTTTGAGAAATTCCACTTCTAGTATTTTCCTCAAACCCATACCTATCCCCCATATTTTTCCCATAATTTTTCCTACCTCCCTTCCCTCTCATTCCATTCCCCTAAGTTGCTGCCCTTTTAAGCTGCGCTTTTACCTAATTACCATGTTCTCCTCATATCTCTTAAACCTCACACACGTTTTCCATGAAATTGTTACAGGAGATGCATGGGTATGAAATGAAAACACCCACTCAATTTCAGTTGAAACTGATGCACGATTTTCACGAAATGAGCCATCGTCATCTACATCCTTTTTGGGATTTTCTCGATATTTGTGACTATAATTGGGTTGCAGTTTTTTGTGGAGGTTAATTATGCGGATATTAACTCTCTGTAAATATTTCAGCCCATTTGGATTTACCGTTTGGGAGATATTCCCAAAATAGAATTGCTACAGGAGAGTTGATGCACTTTTGACTCTGTTTTTATCATAATGTTGAAAAGATATTTATGACCAAATGGAGATGAATTTTGGAAAACAAAAGGAGGTTTTATTTAATCATGGAACCAAGCACAATAATCTCCTTCATTTTTTGCACAGGTGTTATGGTTAAAGAGATATGAGTTTGTCTTCCTTGCTTCTCTTTTTGTTGTGCTTCTAGATGGTCAGTTTTGGAATCAAGTTTGAAGAGGCTAAAATGATGTTTTTGCATGGTTTAAAGGCTCCAGGGTGTAGTGGACATCTCCAAGTTTCTTCACAGGTCTTCAACAACACTCAAAACCTCATTCAAGTCATCAAAATTTCAAGTCAACTATTTGTTGCGCTTCTACCAGGATTTGTTGCATTTATATGTGACCAACTTCAAGCTTGGATTCTGACCAAATGGGAAAGTATTTTTGAAAATGGGAGGAGGTTTTTGTTCATAACATGCCTTAAAAAAAATCCTCTCTCATTGTTTACACAATAGTTACTGTCTTGGAGTTACAGGTGGCACTTTGATACCCATTTTTCACAATTTCGCCAAGCCATAATGCTGACAAGGTTCTAGAAATTCTTGAAATTCGACTTGGTGGACCTCCAACTTGCCATGGTTGACCTACAATATATTTGGATAATGAATTTTTAGGATTTTTATATCATATCCCATGATTATATCTCTAGTTATCACATTTTTAGTTAGTCAAAAACCAAACCCTAGATAGTAGGATATGGGCAAAGTTTGCAAATATTTTATCCATGCATGCTAGGGAGTGTGAGGACCAAGCGCCAAGGATGCACAAGGGAGCACTCATTTCAAGTGCATGGAAATTAATTATCAGCGAGTTCTAGGTGTGCTAAGGAGGTAGTAAAAAGGTATATTAGCCAATGCCAAGGAATC
This sequence comes from Pinus tabuliformis, assembly GCA_031772625.1. NCBI lineage: Eukaryota > Viridiplantae > Streptophyta > Pinopsida > Pinales > Pinaceae > Pinus > Pinus tabuliformis. The sequence goes on from CM062815.1 coordinate 657,686,138, forward strand.
ACAAGGGAAAACTAGGTCAAAATGCTTGGAAATGAACAAATAAGAGTGCAGTGTGCCAAGGAGTGTCAGCGAATTCCGGGTGTCTCAAGGAGTGTCAATGAATTCCGGGTGTCCCAAGGATGAAGTGTGTTAGGAGAAGTTCAAAATAAAAGTTGAAGGAGGCAAGCCTATGGTTGTGATAAGGTGTGTACAAAGTAGTTTCAAACAAAGGGAGAATTTGGGTTGGGCACAACATTGTTTTGTCAATGACTTGGTTGGGTTCCCAAGTCACAAAAAAAGTAAGGCTATCTATGAGGGCATGACATCTACGGAGTGCTAAGGTGTTCCAGGGAATTCCAGGAAGTACTAACACATGCTAGACAATTCCAAGGCATTTTAGGCATGCCAAGACATGCCAAGTGCTAAGGCATGCCAAGAAGTTCCAAGTGCCAGGGTGTGGCGCCAACACATGTTAGGGAGTGTTAGGGCCAAGTTCTAAGGAAACACAAGGGAGCATTTGTTTCAAATGCATGGAAATGAATGAATAAGCGTGTGAAAAAGAGTGTTATCTAGTGAGCACGAGGTGTACTAAGTGTGAGGGAGTGTTAGGGAGTGCCAAAGCATGCCAAGAAATGCAGGGGATGCTAACATATGTTACATAGTGCCAAGGAATTATTAGGCATGCTAGATGTTATGGCATGTCAAGATGTAAAATTTTTTGCTTAGTTGTTTAATTTTGCGACCATGGTTGGATGTGAGCCTTTTCTTCGTAACTTGTTAGGTTGGATAAGTTGAAATTATACAGGAGTAGCCTAAGATGAGTTTTAGTAAGTGATTAGGTGAACAAGGCATAGTGTAGTTGTAGTAATCATAACTTGGTCAAGACATTGTTATGGTTAAGTTGTTGTTATAGTTGAGGCAAAATTTTGTTGGGTTCCCATGTTGCAAAAAATGTAAGGGTAGTTGTGAGGGCATGATAGCTAAGGAGTACTAGGGCGTGCTAAGGAATGAAAAGGTGGGCTAACACATGCCAAACAGTTTTTTGGTCTGATGGTTTGATTTAATTTTATGGTGTTATTTTTATTGTCCACTTTGCATATAAGCACTATTTTTCCTAGTTCATGTGTTGATTCATAGGAAAACTATATTCTTATGACTTGAGGGAAATGATACACACTAATTACTTCTTAACAAATTGACTGACTATAACCACTATGACCTTGGACACATAATGAAAAAATTTCCACAACAATGGTCTTAAGTCATTATCTTTTGACAAAAAATATAGTAACAGGAACATAACGTCATCAAAAACTCATTGGAATGATCAATGATGACAAACATTTTTTTACCGTCACCAAAAGTAACCAAAAAGAGCATTGGTGAGGGTCAATAAAAGATCGTCACTAGAAGTGTCACCAAAGAGAGAATTAGTGATGGGCCTTTAACGACCCTCACCAAAAGTGTCACCAAAGAGAGAATTAGTGACGGGCCTTTAACAACCCTCACCAAAAGTGTCATTGAAAATGGCTTTGGTGACAAACCTTAAAGGACCATCATTATATACACTTACAACAATGTTTTTTAAAGACCGTCACCATATGTGACATTGGTGACAGACCTTAAAGGTTTGTCACAGGCATGAAGCGTCATCAAAAACTCATTGGAATGATCAATGATGAGGAACATTTTTTGACCGTCACCAAAAGTAACCAAAAAGAGCATTGGTGAGGGTCAATAAAATATCATCACTAGAAGTGTCACCAAAGAGAGAATTAGTGATGGGCCTTTAACGACCCTCACCAACAGTGTCACCAAAAAGAGAATTAGTGACGGGCCTTTAACGACCCTCACCAAAAGTGTCATTGAAAATGGATTTGGTGACAAACCTTAAAGGACCATCACTATATACACTTACAACAACACTTTTTTAAATACCATAACCATATGTGACATTGGTGATGGACCTTAAAGGTCTGTCACAAGCACAACCCTCACCAATGACCTTTTCTTGTCAGGACTAGTGAGTGAAAATCCTACTACACCCTCATTGACCGTGACTGTTCCTCTCACACAAGAGCTAAGCATGAGGAAAAATTAGAGTGTATGAAAAGGTAACACACCTTTGAGTTCATTTATGTGGAAATTATATGTAATAGCAATTCCTTCAAGAATTTCGGGGCTCATTCATGGACTCAAATACCTTACCCACATAGCGCATCCCCACCACTGTGAACCTTCCTATAGTGACAATGATTTGTAGGTAAAGAGTAGTGGCCAAAATATTAGGGAAACATACACAAGGTAACTAGGGTAGGTTGTCCTAGTACCTGAAGACATACAAAGATATTTCGTCTTTAGTTTGTTGGGAGGGTACTCATCTCCATAAGAGTGCTTGTGCCCTTCACACTAAGGTTCAAGTGAAGCTTAGGATTAATCATAATTGTCTCTATCCCAACTGGGATTTTTCTCATAGTCTTTTGATACCAAGTTTCATCTCCAACTATTTTTTCTATTTGAAAAATTCTTGATTGCTTGTTGATCTCTTAGGTATTTTTCTTTTTAGGAGTGTGTTGTCTCTTGTTGAGACTATATATAAAACATTTAATAATAAATATGTCAAACATATACCACTCAATATGGCTACTACATGACCTTGTTGGTATAGACACATATGAGGCATTCCTCCACTCACTATGGATGAATATATGAGTGAACTAGATTCCTCCTCTTCTTATGGGAGTCTATCTCTAGTTTCAGACCCTGAATCACACCTTACAAACCTAGAGTCTCTCATACTAGAGGATCCTTTTACCAAAGGCTTTGTACCTCACTATAATCCTTCCCTCACTAACCCTCTTGGGACTATATTAATTCAGATTACTTTTTTTCCTTATCTTTATTCTTTATTTTCCCATATATACATCTCGATGAATTATAGTGAATCATGTTCCTTTGTTGACAAATTTGCTCCACCTTTACCTGGTCATCCACTAGATCCACATGCACCAAGTTCCACACATGTTGTTATTTATCCAAATATATAGCGTATAGCTAATCCAGGAACCCCATCTAAGCCCACTTTGCATGGTGCTCAGTAATTTTTTGTGTCAACCACCCTAACTCCTTTAATTCTATCTCCTAGTCACCCAAACCTCACCCCATCGGGTGTTCCCAATTCAATAACTTTCAACCACACTTTTGGCTAGAATCCATTTCTTAGTTAAGCTCCCTCTCCATCAAAAAGTGGGGAAAACATTACCATCATCCATCTACCTATTAGGAGCATTCCTGCCCCCATACAACCATTGGTACAACTAAGTCCTTCTTTGATTGATGCCTTTCCTGGTGGTGGTTATGTCATCGATGGTGGTGTTATACCAAATCCATAATATGTAGCCTTCGATGTTTCTTTCCTCATGCCAGCTGCATCTCCTTGGGGACTCCCAACTCAACCATCATTATTGACTAGGGGCAACTTCTAACCTGGGGGTAATCAATTCACTAGTAGTTTTCCCCAAGCTAGTGGCATGCCTTATGGCCCATCACTCTATTCGACCCCGACACCACCTCAAGAAAGTTACTATCCTTCACAAATTTTGTACACTACTAGTAACCCATTGATGGGAGGACCTCCTAGTCCCTCTAGTCACTCATCTCTTCCATTTTTTGATCTAATGGCACCTACTCCATTATTGTTCCTGGCTAATCTTGATGTAATTGATCTATTTATGTTGACCAATGATCCCATCAATCATAACTTTTATTAGCCTCTAATCTCGCATAAAATTCTTTTATACATTCTTAAGTTCGAGGGAAAGTAAGGAGATGATATGGCTACACACGTCACCACTTATGACCTTTGGTGTTTTTCAAACTCAATGATTGACGATAGTATTTGATTTCAACTCTTCCCACGCACCCCAACTAGAAACACAACAAAATGGTATATTGAACTACCTCATGCTTCTGTTAATAACTTTAATAACCTCAATATGGAGTTACTAAAGCACCTCAATTTTTCGATATGTTATGAAATCCAAGCTAAACTCTTCACTACCTTATGCCAAAACAATTCCACCGACATCTCTAATCACATCCATGAATGCAGATGGAGGTGGAGGTTATTAAAGGTTATTCGGTCAGTTTTATCACTTCTTAAAGTAACTAAACCACAATCATTAATTATCAACCAAGGTAGGTAATTTTATTTGAAAAGTGTCTACACTATTTGTGCGGATACATGTAACATCCAGATAAAATATAAAAGATGTTGTTGAACACGCTTGCATAAATTAAAATACTCTTGCAAAATGAAAATACAAACTTGTGTGAGTTAAAAGGCACAATACAAAAATTAAACACACTCGGAAAGGAAAGAATCCACACTTCATAAAAACTTCAGAATAAATATAGGAGTGCCATACACTATTAGCTAAGGATATAACATGACTTAAATAACACGGAATTGACTAATATGTGTAACAACACACAATAAATATGGAAGTAGAAGTGTATCTATCCCACAATGAACATGTACAACAATAATAAGAAATACACACTTAGCACATGAAAGAAACAAATATCCTAACAACACTATTATCCCTACTAAAGAGGAGGGCCCTTCCTCCCTAGCAGGGTGGATGAAGAAAACAAAATCTTAGTTAAGAATTCAACACCGAAATTGCAATAACATCACCAGATATGCTTCTATTCAAAATAGCTGAGTACAAGATCGAAATTTCGGTGTTGCCTCTATTCTTTTCGTCCCCCTTCACATGAGACTAAGCTCTTTTTATAAAGTCTTTTAAGATTCCAAAAATTAGGAAAATGAATCAGTCATGGGAATCTACGATTCTCATGCTAACTAAGCTAACATAAATAATAAAAAGATATAAATTATTACAAGTTGTTTCAATAAATATTTGTGGTGGTTACACCACTCTTGATTAGACATAATTTTAACTAGTCAAATCTTCTTAACTATCCGTGTGAAATTACTTTATGAAGCCCCTGATAGTTGTCTTTAAAAATAGCAGCTACAATGTTGACAATCCATAGTGTAACAATAGCTTCATGGTGTAACAACAACTCGAAGCGTGTACAACAGAAAATGAAAAACCCGAGGTGTAACAACAAATCAAACCAGGTAACAGCAAGGAATAGAAATATTCGTTCATCCATGGATATCAATAGTTATGGCAATACCTAAAACCAAGGATACCCTAGTTATTCATCCCAAAGAAAGAATCATTTCATTCAATACTTAGTAGAAAATACCATAATAATACGTCAAAGAAAAGATTTCTTCTTTAGCAGAGGGAGTGACATTGTACTAGGGATATTTTAGGTTCAAATCAGGGAAAATGACCAAAAAAGGGGAAAAGGATGCCTGGAATATCCTTCAATATTGCACCCAACATCTCCCCCCAACTTAAGCCATTACATGTCCTCATACAGAGTCTTCGGAATATTTAGGGTCCGCAACTATTGTGACACTGACATGTTGCTAATGCAATCTTGTGAAATCACAAGCGTGAGTAGTGTCTTCATCGACTCTCCTATACCCCTAGGTAGACACAAGTTGAGTTGTCTAGGAACGTTCATCATATCTATTCAGGTGGAAGTGAGGCTGGTATTTCTCAACTGGAAGCCAAATCAAAGGAAACTTGAATTTGAGCCCCATCCAAAAAGCTCCCATCATTTTAACAATTCGTACATATTCAGGGACTCGAGTAACAACAATCATGAAATTGGGGTATCCAAAGGGATCCCTTGCTTGTAATGTGTCACTACAAGCTTCCCACCATTTTAGGCTCCCAACCAATGCTCTACTTTTCAATTTTTCATGAATATTAAAATAAAACCCAACAATCCTTCTCCTGTAGAGGGACAATTGTTCTATCATGCCAGGGTTACTAAGAAACTTCTTGAATTCCCACCTCATAGTAGTGGCCATACCAGGTTCTGATCTTACCATCAAGGTTTCCTTTTCTTCATTCATAGCAGATGATTTTGTGGCAAGGTGCCAATCAATTTGATTTCTCATAAAATATATGAAAGCTCGTAGCTGAAAATATCCAACAGAGGGGGCAATATTTAACGCCATTTGTAAATGAGAATTTTCAACAAATATATTATGTAAAAAGAGTTCGCATAACAAACTCTGCTCATCGAAATCACATGAGTGAAATACCTCTAGAAAAGTTTTAGTGGAATTTCTCTCGTAGGGCCTGTTCTCATAAATAGCTTTCAATTGGAAAAAATAAAAAATTTCCCACAAGAAGATTGGGTAGGATGGAGATGGCGACCTGCAACCCAAAAGGTTTAGGGCTAACTCATACATTTTACCTTTCTCTTCAGCCTCTTGACCTCTTGTTGTAGTTGTTGTCTCTATTTTTCCTTCTCCATCTCAGCTTTCCTCATTTCCCACTTTATCAAATTTTCAATTAGTAATTCCTCAACCCATTGATCCTTAAGGTTATGAATGACCTTCTGATGTTCTTCCAAAGAAATCATTCCCTTTTTCAAGAAAAGTGTCATTTTCTTCCAATTTTGCAATTCTGATACCAATAAAAGTTTTTTTGAATGCCACCCTGCTTCAGGGTCCTATGAAATTTCATGTTTAATAGTAGTAGAGGGTGTAACTTCTTCTTGTGTTTCGAAGTGCTCTGCCTTAGCTATTGTTCCTTATGTATCAACAACTTCATTGACATGTTCTTGTGGAGAAACTCTCAATTCTTCTTCCTTAAAAGCCTCTGCCTCAACTGCTAGTTCTTGTGTATCAGCAACATCGTTGACAGGTTCTTTTGTGTTGGTTTCTAGGTTAAAATTCATGGGTGCTCCATTTCAACAGTTGGTTCTTGTGTATCAGTAACATCATCAACAGGTTCTTACGTGTCAGCCTCCCATGGTTCAGTTTGGGTTCCTTCTGAGAAGGTGTCTGCAACACAAATTTTATACCTATTGTTGCCAACCCCTCTATATATGCTATACATAAAGGCACCTAGGTCACTTCTGATCATAACTTATCAACAACCTCATCCAATGTATCGAGACCCAAAACCTTCATTTTCATTTTTCAACCTCCTAATTTCTACTTTAATTTCTTATTTTATGCTTCTAATTTCTCAATTTTAAGCAGCAAGGTTCGGGTTTCATTCTTACCAGGTGAAGAAGTGTCTTCCTTCTTGGTCTATTTCTTCTTCTTCTGCTTCTCCTTTTGTTCTTCTTGCTCGCCTAGTCTCTTCTTGGATGGTGGCGAGGGTTCTGGCTTCTTCTTTGATGGTGAGGGTTTTGGTTTCTTCTTTGGTGGCAAGGGTTATGGTTGAGCAACAACCTTAACCCTTTCCTTTGGTATCTTACCACCCATCAGTTTCTCAAGTGAATTTTCTTAATTCTAACTCTTGAAGACTTTCCCTGCTCCTTAGTTGTATCAGCTTCCCTTGGAGCATCTGTAGGAGTTTCACTAATAAAATTTTCCCAACTTCTTCCTTGCCGCTCCAGAGGTTCCATCACGATCAACTTTATGAGACCATCATTGGTAATGAAGCTCTCTAGATGTGAGGCTACCTTTACCACTGTAGCCATATTTTTCAAATTTTCCAATAGAAAATGTTGGGTCCCCATAATACTAGTGATTACCCCATTACTATTGTAGTTATACCCCTTATTTAATATTGTTGTGCCCCTATTGCCCCCATATTGTTATTACTATGCCCCATAGAATCCCTCTATTGTTATTTTTGTGGCTTTATATTATTATTGTTAGGTCGGCTGGATTATATTGTGACTCCTTAGACTCCTATATATAGAAAGGAGGTTTTGTCATTTGAATCATTGAAGAATTGTTCATTTATGTAATGTAAAGGAGGTTTCCCCCTTGGAGAGGCTGAATTATAAGGCGTTGATCTATCTTTTCTTGAGCTGGTTTCATAACATTTGGTATCAGAGCTTTGGATTCTAGGGTTTCGCTGCTCCAAACATGTCATCATGGAATTTTCGCTATAACTTTTTTTTTGCAACGTTTTAGAAGTTGCAAAAAAAACCCATTTGAGAAGAAATCTCGTTGAACCTCAGGTCCAAATTTCAGAGCTTTTCGCGCTATATTTGCAGAGATATGATCTGAGGAAGTTGGTCTTTTTGCAGACTCCTGAATTACATTCCAAACAGGTGACCTGGGGAAAATCGTCATAACTTTCTTTCTGAGCATCGGATTGAAATTTCAAAGAAGGTATAGAAAGAGGACGGACTGCTTGTATATATTTTTTAGAGTCAAAGGTCGAAACAGTGACAAGTGGCACTTCATACAAGTTCGCTCTACTGAACTAGTCTACAATCAGGTCACTGCGGGAGATTGTGCATAACTCTTTCTTGGAGAATCCAATTTGGATCAAACTAGTGGCATTGGAAAGAGGACACAAAAGGCTACTATAGGTCACAATTTCATAATTGGATGATTCAAAATTACAGAGATACATCAGATTCAATATCAGGCTCCTACAAAGTGAAAAAAGGTGTGTAGTTTTTTTATTTTATTTTTGCGTAAGCTTGGTTTGAAGGAATTCAAAGGGCATAGTAAAGCATTATTATCGGTAATTGATGCCTCGAGGAAAGAAAATGCAAACACCTAGTAAGCAACCTGAAAGCTCTAGCATGACTTATGAAGAAGAGGAAGAAATGCAACATGATATAGCAAAATTACGAGATCAAGTGCAACAAGTGTCACTTACACAAAAAGGAACAGAATCTAAGATGGATGGCTTAAAGAAATATGTAGAAGCTAAGATGGATGGTTTAAAGAAAGGCGTAGAGGCTAAGATGGACGATTTGAAGATATATTTGAAGACAGACATGGAAGAATTGAAGAAGTTGCTACAAGAAAGGGTCACTAATGGGGAAAGGGTAGTAAAGGAAACTCATGATGAGAACAAAAGAAATGTTAATCATGATTCCATAGACTCTAATGTTGGATCGAAGACCCACCATATTCCAAAAATCGATATGAGGAAGTTTGATGGCAAGGATCCCGCACATGGATATTACAGATGGAGCAATTCTTCGATCTCAATAATGTGCAAAACACACAAAAGGTACGTATGGCAACTTTATATTTGGAACCAAATCAGTTTGTATGGTATCAATGGCTTTGCTCTCGTAAACAATTTATCACTTGGGCAATTTTTACGAAAGAATTGATAGCACATTATGAGGATACAAAAAGCAACACTTTTTTTAGCCAATTGATAAGTCTCAAACAAAAGGGTTCAATAATGGAGCACATTGAGGAGTTCCAAAAATTGAACATAAGGGTAAAAGATATTCCAGAGGAGCATAGGATTGATGTGTTCATAGGGTCTTTAAAGGATAATATCCAACATGATGTTCGCCTTTGGGAACCTGATTCATTAGAGAAGGCATTCAGGTTAGCAAGAAAAATGGAAAGCAAAATTATGGCAACCAGGAAGCATACCACTCACAACTATAAAGACGGAAGTGTTGTTGCCCCTAGTCTTCCACAACCTATAAGGTTGACACCACAACAATTGGAAGAAAAAAGAGCAAAAGGGCTTTGTTACAGTTGTGATAGCAAATACACTAAAGGTCATAAGTGTGCTGAGAAGAAATTATTCTACATAGATTGTGAAGAGGAAGAAGAAAAGGAGCAAGAAAGGTCAAAAGAAGAGGATATACTCCAGGAACAAAGCCTAGATGAAGAACAAATAAATCCGACCATATCTTGTAATGCATTGGTGGGAATTACCACTCCTCAAACCATCAAGATAGAAGGACAAATCAAGAAGAAAAAGGTAATAGTGTTGATTGATTCAGGAAGCACCCACAATTTTATTCATTGTAAGGTAGCAAAAGAATTGAATTGCTTCCTATATCCAGCACCAGAGTGTCAAGTGATGATTGCAAATGGAGGAACAATAAATTGCTCTGGAAAGTGCCATAATATCAAGCTATCCATGGGAGAATATGTATTGACTAGCCCAATGCTTTCCATTCCAATGGGAGGTGCTGATGTTGTACTAGGAGTCCAATGGCTACAATCCTTGGGTACAATAGCTTTTAATTTTCAAGAACTTTTCATCAAATTTTCTATGGAAGGAAAGGAAGTTGAATTAAGGGGTATTGCAGGGAAACCAGGAAAGATAATCAGCTCTAATGGTATGACAAAGCTTCTAAAAAAGGAGCAAAGAGGTGTAATTGCACAATTATGTTCGCTAGATGTTTCCACATCGAAATCATCTATTTCTCCAGATCTCCAAAAAGTCCTGGACAATCATTCCAAGGTATTTGAGACTCCCAAAGGTCTCCCACCTATGCGTGATCATGATCATGCTATTCATCTGATTCCAGGAAGTGTTCCTCCAAACATCAGGCCGTACAGATATCCCTATGTCCAAAAGAGTGAAATTGAACGTATGGTTGCAGAAATGCTAGAGGCTGGTATAATTCAACCGAGTCAAAGTTCTTTCTCTACTCCAGTAGTATTGGTGCACAAGAAGGATGGATCATGGCGCATGTTTCAGGATTATAGGGAGCTCAACAAGCTCACTATTAAAGATAAGTTCCCCATTCCTGTCATTGATGAATTACTGGATGAATTGCATGGATCAATTTACTTCACCAAGTTGGATCTTCGTTCAGGATATCATCAAATCAGAATGAAGATTGAAGACATTCCAAAAACAGCATTTAGAACTCATGAGGGTCATTATGAATTTTTGGTCATGCCTTTTGGCCTTACCAATGCACCTTCAACATTTCAAGGTTTGATGAATTCAATTTTCAAACCATTCCTTAGAAAATTTGTGTTAGTATTTTTTGATGATATACTAATCTACAGCAAGTCTTGGAAGGATCATGTTGAACATGTTGACAGGGTGCTACAACTATTGGAGGAGAAACAATTATATGCAAAAAGATCCAAATGTTTCTTTGGAGTCCAGGAGGTGGAATATCTGGGTCATATTGTATCTCATGAAGGAGTTAAGGTAGACCCTAGCAAAATTAAAGCCATTAAGGAATGGAAAATCCCCACATCCATAAAGCATCTGCGAGGATTTCTTGGGTTGACAGGGTATTATCGCAAGTTTGTTAAGAATTATGGGAGAATAGCAGCACCTCTAACAACATTATTGAAGAAAGATGCATTTTCATGGACTCCGGAAGCAACAAAGGCCTTTGAACATCTTAAAGAGGCAATGTGCCAAGCACCGGTCTTAGCTACACCGGACTTCACAAAAACCTTTATTGTGGAATGTGATGCTTCAGGAAATGGAATTGGTGCTGTTCTAATGCAAGATGAAAGACCCATTGCTTTTGAAAGTCGTCCAATCAAGGGAAAGTTTTTAAGCAAAGCTATTTATGAGAAGGAAATGTTGGCAATACTCCATGCACTTAAGAAATGGCGACCCTACCTAATGGGAAGACACTTCAAGGTAAAAACGGATCATGATAGCCTTAAATACTTTTTAGAACAAAGATTATCCTCTGAAGAGCAACAAAAGTGGGTCACAAAGATGTTGGGTTATGACTTTGAAATCATCTACAAAAAAGGGAAGCAAAATGTGGTGGCAGATGCACTCTCAAGAAAGGATGAGGATGTGGAAGCATTGTTGTGCACCATTTCTATTATCCAACCAGATTGGATAAATGAAGCAAGGGAGGAATGGAAGAATGACGAAGAAGTGTGGGCACTTATTCAAAAGTTACAACAAGATTCCAGTACGTCTGATACATTTAGCTGGAAAAATGATTCGTTATGGTACAAAGATCGCTTATACCTCTGTAAGAATTCCCAGCTAAAACAAAAGATTCTTATGGAATTGCACACTTCTCCCTTAGGAGGGCACTCAGGATTTTTAAAAACTTACCACAGGGTTAAGAAGGAATTTTTTTGGGATGGCCTTAAATCAGATATTCAAAAGTTTGTGGCGGAATGTTTGGTTTTCCAACAAAATAAAGTTGAAACAATTAAGACACTGGGTCTATTACAACCTTTATCCATTCCAAGCCAACGTTGGGAGGAGGTTTCAATGGATTTTATCACAGGTTTACCCAAGTCTGAGGGAAAGAGTGTCATCATGGTGGTAGTTGACAGACTTACCAAGTATGCACACTTTTGTGCATTATCACATCCATTTAAAGCCAGTACAGTTTCTACTGCATTTATGGAAACAATTCAAAAGCTACATGGAAACCCAAAGATTATTGTAAGTGACAGAGATCCCATTTTCACTGGAAATTTTTGGACATAATTATTTTCTTGTCTTGGTACTCAGTTAGCTCATAGCTCATCTTATCATCCTCAATCTGATGGGCAAACTGAGATAGTAAACAAATGTTTGGAAGGATATCTTCGTTGCTTTGTATCTGATAAACAGACACAATGGGTCAAATGGTTGCCTCTGGCTGAATGGTGGTATAACACTTCCTTCCATACAGCAACAAAAATGACCCCATTTATCGCACTTTATGGGTATCAACCACCATCCATCACATCATATTTAAGATAAAATTTTAAGGTTTAGGTAGTGGAACATCACATTGAACATCAACAACAAGTCCTCCAACTCTTAAAGGATAACCTCGTGTTGGCACAGAATAGAATGAAACAACAGACAGATCAACATCACAGTGAAAGAATTTTTGATGTAGGTGATTGGGTATTCCTACGGCTACAACCATATAAGCAAATGTCCCTCAAGCAAGCTAAGAAGGATAATAAATTATCACCAAAGTATTATGGTCCATACAAGGTGTTACAAAAGATTGGTACTATGGCATACAAATTGGAGCTTCCTGCAGCTTCTCGATTGCACCCAATTTTCCATGTTTCATGTTTAAAGAATGTTATAGGTGACAAGCTCCCAGTTCAAACAATATTTCCAGAACTTGACGAGGAAGGAAAAATTATATTGGAACCAGAAGCAGTCACAGAAACAAGAACTCGACAGCTACGAAATTGATCAATTTCAGAGTATCTTATCAAGTGGAAGAACTTATCCGCTGAATATTCCACATGGGAGGATGAGAATTTTATGCAGAAGTATCCAGAACTACTCAAGCGTTGAGGACAACACTTTTTTGAAGGAGAGGGGCATGTTGGGTCCCCATAATACTAGTGATTACCCCATTACTATTGTAGTTATACCCCTTATTAATATTGTTGTGCCCCTATTGCCCCCATATTGTTATTACTGTGCCCCATAAAATCCCTCTATTGTTATTTTTGTGGCTTTATATTATTATTGTTAGGTCAGCTGGATTATTGTGACTCCTTAGACTCCTATATATAGAAAGGAGGTTTTGTCAATTGAATCATCGAGGAATTTTTCATTTATGTAATGTAAAGGAGGTTTCCCCCTCGAAGAGGCTAAATTGTAAGGCATTGATCTATCTTTTCTATCTTTTCTTGAGCTGGTTTCATAACAGAAAATAGGGAAGATTAACCAATTTCCCATGTCGAAGATGGCTCAACAATGGAAACTGATAGTTGAAGACTATCGTTGAGTGCCCCTCACATGTAATATACTTGATAATGAACAAGGAACATTGTCCCATGACTGAGGAAGGGAACGATGGTCAATTCCTCTTCCCTTCTTGACCAATTGTTCTTATCCCTACAAGAATTCAGCTTTAAGAGCTAGGTCATTGATTTTCCAACTGAACCACCTCTTCTCTTTGGGTCGAAGTGTTGTTACTCTGGAAATTACTTCCTCTGTAATCTCCAACCTCAGGCCTCTAACCATTGTTTGATTCCTGTTCAAATTCTGAGAAAATTCTAGAGCAAAATTTTCATCTAACCCCTTGTGTCGCTCAAAGAATTCGATCCACCCTTCTCCTTTGAAGATTTGATATGCTTCAGGGCATTTCTCCAAAGCCACGGTGGAAACTGGTTCATGCCTTACTATTGCTCCCCTCATCCTTCACTGTTATGGACCCTTCATAATTAATTATGAATTTTCACCTGCTTACCATCGCAATTCCTTAAAAGTTTGTACAATGAGGGTACAGAGCTACGTCGTGGAGGATATTCGGGCAATAGGAAAGGATATCAAGTCGGAAAGTTGTGCAACATGGTTTATCCTTTCGTCATTAATTCAAAGGTGTGAAAATTTGACTTGGACACAGTTAGAATTAATTAGGTAGTTGGTGGTAATGACTAATGGGTATTGTCACTTTAAACCGAGTTATGTCATGAATCACAAAATTATTTGTCACCCCCCAACTTAAATTCAAAGGTCGTCCTCGGCTGTCAAAATGAAATGACATATTAACTGCCATTATTTATAAATAAATAAAGAAACAATATTCATTTTCTGAATGACTTACCAGAGGGCGATTTGATTGATGTCGATAGCGGAGTGCTAGTGATGGTGATTATTGAAGAGGACAACTTCAACTTGTTTTGATAGTTATCTCCATCAGACCGGTTGTTACAAGTGTAACAACGAAAGAATTTCTCCATGATTGTTGAGTAATATTTGAAACAATGCTTTATTACAACAATGTATTACGTTGAGAGCATTACAATTTTTTTCCTACAAAAAATTATCAAAATAATAAAATAAAATGAAAAACAGGCTTGTAACAAGCTTGTTGTTATATCATAAATGTCATGATGTTACAAAACTTATTAAAAGGAAAATGTGTATCAATTGCCACAAAGTGGTTTTTCGGTGGTACAATTATCTACCTACACCTCACAAGAGGTTTTCACAAGTAAATTTATTTATTTACTCTTTTTTTCTTTTTTCTTTTAGTTTTTTTCTTTTCTATTATTTTTTCCTTTTTTCTTTGGTGTATCAGATGCGCACAAAAATTGGTTTTCAACTACTACACTTATTGGAATTTAAGAATTTGACAGCACATGATAATTTTCCCCTGCTCTCATCACTTGGAGATCAGATCCTGAGACAATGTTAACAAATGAATCCTTTGAGGTTGGTTTATGATATAACCAAAGGCGATGCCCATTGGGAAGCAATGGAAATTTGTCACTACCTATGGTAACTAATCTCATGGTCACATTATCAAAGAATGTATCTACCCCATAAGGACCTAGCCACCTCGTGTAGAGCTTCCCCTTGAATTCTTTGAATTGTGAATCATACAGTAGAGCCAAATCACCTTTCTAAAACAACTTATTTTTAATAAAATTGTCATGCCACTTAGCCCTTTGTTGTTGGATGATGTATGTTTTCTAGATGGTGGCCAATCTCTTCTCATATAGTTCATTTAACTGGTTCCACTAATGCTTCTGAGATGTAGTCAAATCCAGGTTCACTTGTAATGTTGTTCTTAGTGTTTTTATTTCCAAATCTAGGAAATAATGGGTTTTTACCATACACCAACTCATATGGTGAAAATCCAGTAGTATTCCTCCATGTGGTTCTATATGCCCATAGTGTTTCTAGAAGTTTATAATCCTAGTTCCTTCGGTGGCTAGCTACAATCTTAGTGACAATTCCTTCTATAACCTTATTAGTGCTTTCCACTTGACCATTTTCATGAGGATGATATGGTGAAGTAATTATGTCAAAAATATTGAATTTATCAACTAACCTCTGGATCAAATGAGATGTGAAATTTGGTCCTCCGTCTGTCACTATTTATCTAGGTACCCTAAAGCAAACAAAAATTTCTTCAAATAAGAAATATGAACCATCTTGTTCAGTTGCATTGGTTGGTGCCCTTGATTCAACCCATTTTGTGACATAGTCTGTACAGACTAGAATGTAGGATGTCGACTAATATGAAGGATTAATGGGTCCTACACATTCTAAGGCTGACATATCAAATATTTCCAAGACTATTTGAGGCTATAATGACATTTCATCTGCCTGGAGTGGTTGTCCCATTCTCTGACAATGGTCACATCCCTTCACAAATATCTTTGCATCTTGGAATATGGTAGGCCAATAATATCATGTTGAAATCACTTTATGCCCTATCCTTTTGTCACCAAAGTGTCCTCCATAGGGTTCTTCATGGCAGGCTTTGAGGATGTCAAAAATCTCACCCTCTCTCACACAACGCCTGATCTCATGATATGTCCCTGTGTAGTAAAGGTATCCCTCTACCCAATAGTATATTGCACTTTGCTCAACAATCTTCTTCTTTTCTTTTGAGGGAAAATGTTGTGGAAATCTCCCTACAGTATGTTTGCATACCATAGTGGGCGAGTTGAAATAGAAAAAATATATTCATTTCGAAAAGAATCATCAAAAAGCATGAAATCACTATTCATGGTTAGCCTAGAAGGAAAATCAACCACTACATTATCTTTTCCAAGTTTATCTAAGATTGTTTTATCAAATTCTTGTAGCAGTAAAAACCAACGTGTAAACTTACCATTAGTAATAGGTTTATTCATCAAGAAACGAATGACGGAGTGGTCAGTGTGTGCAAATATTTGATAACCTGTAATGTATTGTCTAAATTTATTAATGGCATGCACTACGACAAGAAACTCTTTTTCTGTAACTATATAATTTAACTCTGCTGGAGTCAGATTCTTGCTGATCTAGTAGATGGCATATGGCTTCTTGTCTTCTAGTTGACCTAACACAACTCCCACAAAAATATCAAATGCATATTTTGCTATGTGAAATAGCAGGTCCCAGTTCAGTCCTCACAAAATAGGGGTTGCTGATACACACTTCTTTAACTCTGTAAAGGCATGTTCACATTTCTGTGTCCAAACAAATTCCATATCTTTAGTAAGCATAGAAAATAATGGAGATGCAGTCTTTGAAAAAAAATCTATAATCCTTCTATAATACCCTGCATGTCTTTAAAAACTACGTACCTCCTTCTGTGTTTTGGGAGTTGGAATTTTCAAAATTACTTCTATCTTAGAAGGGTCTACTTTTATTCCTGCAATAAATGTAATGCCCAAAAAAAAATTCCTTCATTCATCATCATATGACATTTTCCAGTGCTTAAAGAAACGCTTTTTTTCTCACATCACTCTAGCACTTTTTCAATATTGGTTAATGCAGGTTCAAAACCATCACCATAAGGTGTAAATTAATCTATGAATACTTCTAAATAGTCATTTACAAAATCTATAAATATTCCCAATGTTTCCCTCTGGAAGGTTGTTGGTGCATTACACAGTCCAAAAGGGAAAACTCTATATGCAAAAGTCCCCCAAGGGCAAGTAAAGGTGGTTTTATCCTGATCCTCTAGGGCAATATGTATCTAATTATAACCACTAAACCCATATAGAAATGAATTTTATTTTTTCCAAATAACGTTTCAAGGACCTGATCTATAAATGGCAAGGGGAAATGGTCCTTTTGAGTGGATTTTTTATGTTCTATGTATTCTACATAGATCCGCTGCTTTCCATTCTTTTTAGGAACAATAACAAGTGGAGATACCCATTGGCTGTCAAAAATGGCATAAATGAAGTTGACATTTAGAATCTTTTGCAATTCTTCTTTTACTACTTATTTAAGTGTTGGGTTCATGCATCATTGTGGATGCCCAACTAGATTGCAACCTTCTTTCAAGTAGACGTGGTGGGTACATAGTTTAGGGTGAATTCCCTTTATGTGTATGTAATCCCACGCGAATGCATTTTTGTGTCTCTCTAACAACCGTAACAACATCCTGTTATGTTTGGGAGTCAAATTAGGATTAATTTTTTAAATTTTTCCTGACTCTATTTCAAGTGGGATGCTTTTGAGATTAGGGGCGATTTTCATGTTCTGGACTCAAATCTTCTATGGTATCTTCTACCCCTAAGTATCATCAATAGAAGTAACAACAAGGGAATTACTGATAAAGCCATTGACAATATCATACTCGATTTCATTCTTAAAATAATGGGCTTTGCTAAGAGTGAGGAGTGGCTGAGAATGATTTGATTCAGGTTCAAATTCATCCCATAAGGGATTTTCCAAATCCTTACTTGGTTTCGCAAGAGGATAAAGGTTGAGGTTCTTTGTGGCTTGTCCATGTGAAATCATCATGAAGCCCAACTTACAACCTATGAATGCATCTGCAGTCCCCAACCAAGGCCTTACTAATATCGGGGAATGTCCCCCCATATTTGATTTGGTTTGCAAATAAGGAAATCTAATGGACACCTCCGGGAATCCACTGTAATGACTATCCTCTACCACTCCTTCAAGTTTAACATGTGACCTATCTGCTAGTTCTAACATTGTAGGTGTTTGTCTCAGCCCGTGCAGTCCTAAAGTGGTGAAGATTTCTTTAGTCATTATAATGATTATTTCCCCTAAATCAATTAATGTATTCGGAATGGGCTTCCCATCAATATAAACAGTGACTGTAGGATTCCCTAGGTAAGTATATTTGGCCAAAAGAGGCTTAACAGTAATAGTCTCAAAAAATTTCCCATCACATGGATGGTAATAGGATCTTTAGGCTTCCTTCCAATTTTCTTAACGCATAGGTCTCTTACTATTTTCACATGGATGGGAACATCCTTAATGGCTTGCAGCAAGGGAATCCTTATGTGTAGATTTTTTAACTCCTTGAGAAAATCAGATTCGGGTTGTGGAATCATCCTAGTTTCAGATAGTCTTTGTGGATATGGAGGATCCTTGGTTACTATAAAAGCTAGATTGGTTGTTACATATGTGTCAACATTATTTGAATCGGTTGTTACATATGTAGAAATTTCATCAAAATCCACAAGATCATTCCTAGGTGGTTCACATTCCTCTTCAGTAATAACATAGTAGGTTTTTGCGTTTACTATTCTTGGTCGAAGGTGGATTTCGTTGCATCCAATGGGGGTAATGTAGTAAGTCTGGAAAGAAGTGGAGACTTCTATATTCTGAGCTACCTTATTATTTTGGTTAGGGTTATATTGTACAAGTACTTTGGGACATATGGGAGGAGTAGTAGCAGATGATGAGAGAGGTGGAAGTTGCAATTGTACCAGTAACACAAGAGGGACAAGGCCTAAAGAGTTTCCCCTCCAATTCCGAGGCCAAGAATACGACTAAGATGGGGGATACTGAAAAGGTGGAGAAGGAGACCATTGGTTCCATGGTGAAGGAAACTAAGCTTGAGGGGGAGTAGGACACTGCCATGGAAATTGCTAAGAATTATATATATTATTCCACATATTGAAAGAAAAATCTTGAGACATACCTAGTGGTTGTGGTTGCCAAGGTTTCGTAGACCCAATAAAGTAAGAAGACTGAACCTCCTCACTAGATTCTTTGAGTGTTTCCTTCAGTCTTGTAAACTCTGTACAATAACCTGTAGAATGCTCTAGGTCACAAAGAATGTACAAGTTGATGTTGTTGACTCCACATTCCTCTAGTGAATTTTTCTCTTTACAATTTTGGCAAAACACAACCAAGGGATTTCCAGCCTCATCATGTGCCTTTTTCACTTGTGCTATCATCAATTGGGCAGATAATGTACTGAGAATATCAGTTTTGAGATTTTCAAACAAGTTTCCAATGTCAGCTCTGGTCACACCTCCATTCACATATTTTTGTATTTTAACAAAGGCATCCTATGCTATACTTCTTCCTTGTGATGATCCTCATGAACACCTTAAGTAAATTTTTATTATCTCATCATATGGATCCTAAGATATACCTCATTTTCCTAACATGTTCAACATGTCAAGGCAATCATCTCACATTCCTTAGATGAATATTATTTTCAAAATATATGGATCCAGATCGCTATGTTAAGATATTTGTAGATTATAATGGAACCTCTCTACATAATCTTCCAAGTTCTCTTCTTCATTCTATGTCATTCTAAATATCTCCTCTCTTAGATCTCTGGTTTGGAAATAGTCCTAGTATTTTTCCAGAAACGTAGTCTTCATATCTCCCCATGTCTGGATAGTGGCAGAACCTAGTCCCATAAACCATCTTAATGCTTCTCCTTTCAGAGTGGTAGGAAATATTTTTAGCTTCTGAGCATTTGAAGTGTAATCATAACTCCTACACAGAACATCAAACTCAAACAAAAAAGTATCAGGATCTTTTAGAGTTAATCCCTCGAAAGATGGAAGTGCTGACAGAGGGATATTTCGTGGGGGATTCTCCCCTTATATCACTTATTGGAAATTCAAAAGTGGTAATAGTGGCACTTATCCCATTATTGCTTTTGTTATTACCCCCCATCGGAAATTCTCCTAATTCTTGCTATGGTGAGTATTATTCTAAAGATTGTTTAGGTGAATGTTCTATAGATAGGGACTCCTGTGATAATGGCTCAGATTGTTATGGTACTGATTGTTTTACTGCACTACCTGAGTCTATGTATTGGAAAGTAAAATAGTGTCCTTATGATTTTGGCTCTTGATGCTTCCCACTGGTTTCCCCTTGTCTTTCTAATCCAAAATCTTGGCCACTAGTTTCTTCGTGTTGTTCCTGAGTTGAGTTTATAGATTTGGGAGTTTGTAGCTAGTTTGAGGAAAATGGGGTCCTTACACAAAGGAACCAGATTCTCCTATTTTTTGTGCGGAAGTAGCAACTTTTTGTGGGCCTATTTTCCTTATGTCCCTTTGTGGTGTTGAATTCTATCTCTCTACTTTTGAGATCCATTCTTAGATAAAAATTTTTCTCCCTTGATCAATATTTTTCTTGTTCTTTTTATGACCCCTTTTGCCTGTAGATTTATTAGAGTTTCTACATTTTGCTTCTTCTTCACTCATACATTCTACACATGGACCCTATGTGTAATTATTTTCTCACCCTAAGCATCTTAATTATTACATTGGCTAGCCTGCTTAGATATTAGAGTGATGTGTAGGTTCTCACATCTCATCTTATTACCCAACACCTATAAAATTAAAGACACACTACCAAAAGAAAATTAAAAAATTTACACACCCTAAGTGTTTTAATTATTACAGTGGTGAGCCCACTCAGGTATATTAGAGTGACGCACAGGTTCTTACCTCTTGTCTTAACGCCCAACGCCTGTAAAATTAAGAACACCCTATCAAAAGGAAATTCGAAAGAAAGTGTTCACTGACTGTATGAATTGACAACCTTCCCCAACAATGGCACCAAAATGTTTGGTTAGTTTTACCACTTCTTAAAGTAACTAAAACACAGTCATTAATTATCAGCCAGGGTAGGTCTCTTTATTTCAAAGGTCTCTACACTATTTGTGTTGATACATGTAATAGCCAGGTAAAACAGAAAAGATATCATTGAACACACTTGCAGAATTGAAGTACAAACTTGCATGAGTTAAAACGAACACTACAGAAATGAAACACACTAGGCAAGGAAAGAATCCACACTTCATAAAAACTTTAGGAAAAATATAGGCGCATCATACACTATCAGTTAAAGATATAACATGAATTAAATAACATGAAATTGATTAATTTGTGTAATAACACAGAATAAATCTCAAAGCAGAAGGGTATCTTTAACACAATGAACATGTACAATGATAATAAGAAATCCACACTTAACACATGAAAGAAATAAATATCCTAACAACACTGCGATCCCTACTAAAGAGGAGGGCGCTTCCTCCCTAGCATGGTGCAGGAAGAATTCAACACAGAAATTGCAATAACATCACCATATATTCTTATATTTAAAATAGCTAAATAGTACAAGATCAAAATGTCGGTATTTTCTCCATTTTGTTCGTCCCCCTTCACATGAGACTAAGCTCTTTTTATAAAGTCTTTTCAGAGTCTCAAAATTAGGAAAACAAATGAGTCATGAGAATATGTGATTCTCATGTTGATTAAGCTAACATAAACAATAAAAAGATATAAATTGTTACAAGTTGTTTCAATAAATATTTGTTGTGGTTACACCACTCTTGTTTAGACACAATTGTAACTATTAAGATCTTCTTAACTTTCCGTGTTGAATTACTTTATGCGGCCCTTGAAAGTTTCCTTTAAAAATAGCAGCTATAATGTTGACAATTCACGGTGTAACAACTTCATGGTGTAACAGCAACTCGAATCATGTACAATAGAAAATGACAAACCTGAGGTGTAACAACAACTCGAACCATGTAACAACAAGGAATAGCAACATCTGTTCATCCATGGCTATTAGTAGCTATGGAAATACCTGAAAGAAAAACATTCTGAACAACTCTTCCAAAGATACCCTATTTAATCATCCCAAAGAAAACATTGTTTCATTCAATACTTAATAGAAAATAGCAGAATAATACGTCAATGAAACGATTGCTTCTTTAGCAAAGGGAGTAACATTGTACTCAGGAGATTGTAGCTTCAAATGAGGGAAAATGGCCAAAAAAGGCCAAAAATGGGGAAAAGGATGCTTGAAATATCCTTAAATATTGCACCCAACAAAGGCCCCCATTCTAGATGACCTATTAGTTGATTGGTTCTGTAAATATCTCTTACCTCCAATTGTGAAGGACATTTCCTTGTCGTGAGCCACTACTAAATACCAAGTCATCTTTTGTGCCAAACACTTTGATCTCAGGTGTTCTTAGCCAGGTACACGTTATGACCATATCCCTAATGCTCCTCATACTTCCAATACTCATGTTCCACAACAACATGTTCCTCACGCTGATGGTCTCATCGATGTTGCCTCTAGGAATAATGTAAAATAGTTGAGTAGATAGACTACCTAGTTATCTATTTATGCTACCCCCACCTTAACTACACCATGCCACACTATTGATCTTTTGTTTGTTTTTACACAAAAACCTAATGGAAAGAAAAAAGAAGAACAATAAAAATACCTCTACTTCTGAGGAACAACCACCTGCTCAAAACATTGAAGCTCAAAAACGCCCTGCTACTACTAAATATGACACACATAAGGAGAAAAATGTGAAGTTTCCTAGAAATATTTATTTGAGGACCATTAAACCTACAAATTTTCTTTCCTTCAAGAGTGCATTGATTTCCATGTGCAAAAAGGTATTTCTTGGACTCCTGTTATCCTAAATAACCCTTTCCCTACCTAACAATAACAACAAAAAAAATGTCTAGTTGTGAATCCACTTACCCATCCACACAGGGACAATGGAGGTCCCCATCCCCCTCTACCATGAGAAGGATCCTCTACCCTTTATTCCATTGAAGAGATGGTTAGTTTACAAACACGAGCCAAAACCTATGGTAATATTGTCTCAAAAACTTTGGCTACCTCGTTGACCTCTACTTCACCTCCTCCTGATGATCTTCATATCGAGAGACCTATTCCCAATCATGTTAATTCCCCCCCAAAAATGGGCACATCTCTGAACTACACACAACCTTGCTTCTTGTTCTACCAAAAAATATAGCATTGTATAAGATCCCACACAGGCCCCTTGTGCTATGTTTTCCCTTGAAGTCTTACAGAGTTTCTCAATGCAATATAAAACTTTAGTCTTGACTATGGGTAGGGTCAACCCCTTAGATTCCAATCTAGTTTTCTTTAACATGGACAAGAGTACACCTTGTCTCTCACGGTAACTTTCCTTTGAAGTGTATGATCATGTGAGAGGGAAATCCATTCAATGTAATATCATTCATGAAGGTGCATCCACATGTGTAATGGATACTTCTTGTTGGCTCACCTTGGGTTCCCCTTCACTTACTACTCCATCTAATCCACTGAAATATTTTGATAGCCATACTTTGATCCCTAAGGGATATCTCATTGCTATTCCCATTTGTTGGAAATAATACTAAGAGGGGGGGTGAATCAGTATTATCAAGTCAATAATTTTTCATTTCCATAATCAGATTCATACACGCTACTTCAATTAATGGAACTCAAGTGTATACGCAACTGTGTTTAACGCAACTACTGTATATCCTGCAAACTTATGATTCAGTTAATTCATAATATGTTGGTCTTTAATCAGTGCATCAAAACCATATAAATAGTAGCCAGGTGCAGTAAAAACAGAACAGACAATCACACACATGAACACAAGATATAATGTGGAAACTTAATGTGGGTGAAAATCACCTGCTACAATCATCTCTATCTTCTTTTTAATAATAAGAAACTTCTTTTTATAATTTTTTTACTGGTGCAGTCTTATACCAGTACACAGGCTTCTACCTACAGAAGGCTACAACCTTCTAACGTTCTCCAGCTTCTCCTGGAAGGGAGCTACAACCCCTAGTTCTTGTACTAGCTGATATGTTTACTAGTACGTAGGTGCCTACCTACAGAAGGCTACAATGTTCTCTTTTCTCCCAGGGACCGCGTTTCATAAATTTTTACACTGGATCCATCGATAACATCATTCAATCATCAAATATATCTAAATCAACCAATCTCCTTTGCACCAACCACAACTGAATCAATCAATCACTTTGACAACCCTTCAATCTGATTTTTCAGAATGCTGTAACCAGAATATAGTAACCGGAACCCAAGCTAGAACACAAAACACTACATCAGAAAACAGAGGTAGCTAAAACATATGTTATAAGGTATACACTACTTCCATGTGTCGAACCTACGTGCATACGCTCTTTTCTCAAGGCGAACCTGCGTACAGATCTGCAAATCAAATTTAAGATGTATACGTTGTTTTGATATGAAGGTCCAGCGTGTATACGTGGCTTTTCTAAAGTGAACCTACGTACAAATCTATAAATGATGATTTAAACATTACAACAATTCCAGACTTCAATTATACCCAGATCATCATATTTACAGACTACAACATGTGCCAAATATTTAGATAAATGATCGAACCACATAACAATACTCACTTCAAGCCTTAAGATCTTGACCCATCATTAGATCTTATCCTTCATCAAGCACTAAGTTTCATCCTTGGTTCAGATCCATCTATGCACCATAGCCCAATAGCCTGTATAGTAGATCTTGCTCTTCATCAGATATTCAATACTCGAGAACTTTGGCCTAATGATCTTCCCCTCCTTTTATAGTCTTAGGCCTTACTCAATACCATGGACCAAAACCACTTAGGACCAATACCTTGGACCCAATACTTGGGGTCAATACGTCGGACCAGATACCTTGGACCAATACCATGGATCAAAATACCATGGACCAAATACCTTGGACCAAAACTTAGTTTTCCAAGATATACGTGCCTTGCATTCTGTGAAATTGCATGTGTACGTATACGTGACTTGTATATAGTGAACCCACATGCATACATGACTTGGCCAATGGTGAACCTGCGTATACCTCTCTTTCTTCATTCTGATCTGAACTTTGTGTTGTTAACCTGTTTAACTATGATCTATCAACTGAGTGAGTTGCCATCAAGGACAACACCTATGTCATAATGCCAACAATCTCCCCCTTTGGACTTGATGGCAACCCAAAGTCACTCTCCCCTTTTGTCATCAAGAGCAAAGGGTTATGCTGAAGAGTGCCGATTGAGCTCCATGATTGATTCCATGCTCCCCCTAAATATAAGCAAGGTCTGCAAAAGATGTTCTAAAAGAAGAATGTGAATCTATACATACATCATAAATGACCTTCCTATCACCAATGACTCATACATATATCCATCTCCCAACCAAGTGGGGATATACCAAGTTTGAATCATCCACCCAACCAAGGAGATATACCAATTGTTTATATATGTCAAAACAAGAAACATTACATCATCCATCCCATGCATAGTGGGGTAACAAATTAGGTCATTTCATGACCTTTTCATTAAAAGATATACATGACATATATAACAGAGACCAAATACCTTAAACAAGACCATGATAGTCATCAGCAACTACCATTAGCAACATCTGTCAATCAGCATCCAGACCAGCAACCATGTTCTCCCCCTGAACCTGTTCCACCTGAATCAAAAACAACTATGTGAATATGTACCAAGATCTTATAAGATAATGCCGGCAATGCATTATTAAAAGCATATGCTCCCCCTAAACCTGTGCCAGATGATCATTGTCAGATTTGATCATTTCATATAATAGAAGAGTTATCAAGGCATCATTATCAATCAGATATACATCAAGTTATCAACCACTTATGAGATCCAACGTATTTCCACATGTCATCAACAGACTGTAACCATCATCAAGTAGAGCAGATAATTCACTGAACCATATCAGACCCATTTCTTCCTGAGTCTAGCCCACTGCTTTCCTCAACCCAACATATACACGACTATATCCATAGAAACTAGCATATGTAATCGACTACGCTTCATGAAACTCACGTATAACCAACTTTCTCTGAAACAGATAGGAGTAGGATGATGCATCAACTACTCCCAGCTTCTGTCTGAGATATTCAAATGTCTCTCTAGGCATTGGTTTGGTGAATATATCAACAACCTGTTCTTTGGAAGGAACATACTCCAATTTGACCTTTTTTTCAAGCACTTGTTCACATAGAAAATGATATTTGATGGGTATGTGCTTGGTCTTGGAATGCATGACTGGATTCTTTGAAATATTGATGGCACTTGTATTATCACATAGAATGGAGATGGGTGGAGTACATGTGATCTGAATGTCTTGCAATGTTTGCATCATCCAAAGGAGTTGTCTGCAGCAAGATGTAGCAGCAACATATTCTGCTTCAGCGGTAGATAATGAAATTGAACTTTGTTTCTTGTTGAACCAAGACACTAATCTGGAACCCATATAGAATGCACCACCACTAGTGGTTTTTCTATCATCAACGCTTCCTGCCCAATCTGCATCTGTATATGCATGAAGTGTAAGATTTGTATCTCTAGGATACCATAAACCAAAATTCTGTGTTCCTTGAAGATATTTGGAAATCATTTTGACTGCCTGAAGGTGTGATTCCTTCGGATTTTCTTGGAATCTTCCAAATATTCCTACGGCATGCATGATGTCTGGTCGGGTACCTATTAGATAAAGCAGACTAGCAATCATGGATCTGGAAGTTTGTTGATGTACTCTTGTTGATTCATCGCTTGAGCTGAGACTGCAACCTATTACCATTGGGGTACATACTAGTTTAGAATCTTCCATGCCATATTTTTTCAAGATCTGTTTGAGATATTTGGTTTGTGACAAAAAATACCATCTTTATTTTGTTGAACTTGTAGACCAAGAAAATATGTAAGCTCACCAAGCAGGGACATTTCGAATTCTTGCTACATTACCGAAGAAAAATTTCAACTCATGGCTTCTTCATTGCTACCAAAAATGATATCATCAACATACACAACAAGTATTAGCAATTTATTATTGTCGATCTTTGTATATAGATTGCTATCAGCTGATCCCTTTGAAAAACCTTATTGATGGAGATATTTGTCAAGATGGTAATACCAGGCCCTCAGAGCTTGTTTTAGACCATAGAGAGCCTTTTTGAGTCTGCATACAAGTTTTGCATCATTTCCAAGAATGAATCCGTCTAGTTGCTCAATATAGACTTCTTCTTCTAAGTCTCCATTAAGAAAGGCAGATTTTACATCCATTTGGTATACTTTGAATTTCTGAAAACTAGAAAGAGAAAGGAACATTCTTATGGCTTCAAGTCTAGCAACAGGTGCAAAAGTTTCTTCAAAATCTATACCTTCTTGTTGATCATATCCTTTACAAACAAGTCTGGCCTTGTTTCTAATAACTTCTCCATTTTCATTCATTTTGTTTTTGAATATCCATTTAGTTCCTATGATATTCTTATCATGAGGTCTAGGAACTAATTCCCAAGTATTAGTCTTTTCAATTTTCTCAAGTTCTTCATTCATGGCCTTGATCCGACATTCATCTTTGCATGCTTCATTTACATTTTGAGGTTCGGTGGAGGATAGCAATGCTAGATAGCTTGAGGCTTCTGTAATAGTTCTTCTTGTCTGCACACCTTCCTCTTTTTGTCCCAAAATTTGAGTCTCTAGATGACTCTTCTGAACATACCTGGACGAAGTCTTTTATTATACCATTATCTCTTCTTCTAGTGCTTCATTGGTTTCTTCTTCAGAATTAGTCTGATTTGATGTGGGAGGATAATCCTCATCTTCTTCATAATCTTTAGTTTTTATTTGTTTTGGATTTTTTCATGCTTCATCAACCACAACATCAATACTTTCAATAATTAAGCCATTTATTATAACATTTATATCCTTTACTTCAGGAAGAGTAACCAAGGAGAATACCTTCATCTCCTCTGGGTTCAAACTTACCAAGTTTTTCATCAGACCTTTTGATGTAACATTTTCTTCCAAAAACTTTGAAGTATTTTATAGTAGGAGTCTTACCATACCAAAGTTCGTGCGGATTTTGAGTGTTGTTTAAACGAACATTTGCTTGGTTGAGAATAGTGACGACAGTGAATGCAGCTTCACCCCAGAAGGTTGCAGGAGTTCCAAACTCATCTAGCTTAACATGAGCCATTTGTTGAATAGTTTTTTTCATCCTTTCTACCACTCCATTTTGCTGAGGAGTCCTTACACTGGAGAATTGCCTTTTTATTCCATGTTCTTCACAAAAGTCAAAGAATTCATCTAAGGTAAATTCCCCTCCTCGATCAGATTTGAGGCATTTGATTTTGCGATCTGATTGATTTTCAACCAAAGCTTTGAAGGCTTTGAACTTTTCAAATGCTTCGTCTTTATGCTTTAGAAGTCCTATCCAACACATTCTGGAAAAATCATCAATGAACAATATAAAGTATTATTCTCCATGAGGTGACTTTTTCCTTGATGGTCCACATAAATCAGTATGAAAAAGTTCAAGAGGCTTACTAGCTGATCCTTCCTTTTCAAGGAAGTGTGATCTAGTTTGCTTACCAAATTGACATGATTTGCATATTGTATTTTCTGGAATGTTGATATCAGGAAGATCACGAACAGCCTGGAATCTGCATGCTTTTCTTATTTGAGAGAAGCTTAGATGCCCCAATCTTCTGTGCCATAGCCAGTGTTCATCATTTTTGCTTAGATAGCACTGTTGTTGTCCTCCCTTGAGTATGTATAAGTTTTTTGGAGTTCTTATACCTTTGATCACGGTTTCTCCTATATCAAGCTCACGAACAACACATCCATTTGATCGAAATACTACTTCATTTCCTTGATCACACATTTGACTGACACTCAACAGGTTATGCTTTAGACCATCAACATACATAACATTCACAGCTTTAAATTTTCTTTTAAGAGAACAGAGCCTTTACCTTTTATGGCAACAGGAGTGTCATTTCCAAATGAGACCTTCTTTTCCTTTTCTAAGGCATGATATGAATGGAGTTTTTCTTTGTCACCTATCATATGTTTTGAGCATCCACTGTCGATGTACCACTGATTTTCTTGTCCTTCTGCATACAAGGCTATACCACATCTTTTTTTTTGTGGTTCTTTCTTTCTCCATATTTTGGGACTTAATGGAGTTTGCTCCTTCTGAGATGTTTGTCGAAAATTACTCCTGCATTCAGATTCTTCATGACCGAGGTTGTTGCAGATAGAGCATTATATTTCATTTTCAAGAAGAGAAAAGTTATTGTAGGACCTTTTCATGATCCCTATCACATTCCTTTGATTTCGTGCTTCTCTATGATGGTCTTGTAAGAAACACATTGAGCAGCTTTGTGTCCAAATTTATGACATGAGAAACATTGGACATTAAACAAGTTCTTGTGATTATCGAATCTACTGACCTGGTGATTGTAGTTTCTATTGATATTCATTCTTGAAGCAAATTGAGTATGATTTACCTGAGGTTGGTTGTAGCTTCTGTTCATCCTCGAAGTAAATTGAGCCTGATTTACCTGGTGATCTGCTTTATGCCTTTATTGACGATTGTCAAACTGTTCACTGCTCTTTGCTACATCGAGATAGCTTTTAGTGGAGGTTGACGGCTTCTGTGCTTGAGATGCTTCTTCAATATATCCAAGACCTGTCTTTATTAGAGGAGAACACTACACTTTGATAACTTCATTTAAGGTTTATGATCCTTTAGCAAATATAAGAATGAGAGATTTTGTTTTCTCAATATCCTTTCTTAGACCCACAATTTCACATTCTAGTTTTTCATTGTGTTTTTCCCTTTCAGCAAGCTGGAATGTTAAAGTATCTATAATCATATTCTTTTCTTCTAAATAGATTTTGAGTTTAGAGATTTCTTCATAAAGGTCATCTTCATCTAAAGCATCCAAGAAATCATCATCTTCAAAAGCCATCAGAATTCTATAGTCATTACTATTTTAATCTTCATCACTAATTGATAAACCATCGCTATCTTCATGCATATAGTAGCTCTTCTTACTTACACTTTGTTTTCTATTCCATTTTGCAGATTCCTTACCTTTATCAAACTTATCTTTATGAGGAAATTTGGCAGCATAATGACTGACTCGTCCACGAGCAAAACATTTGAAAGGTAGTTTACCTCTAAATCTTCCGAAACCCCGTTGAAGGTTCTTGACAAAGTTTTCTTCTTCTTCTCCTTCTGAAATATGTCCTAATTAACTATGTTCTTCTTTTATTGAAGCTTTAAATGTTGCTTCTCTCATATCTAATGGACCTCCTTTTCTCATCTTGAAAGAAGTAAATATTTCGTGCAGCTGTGTCATAGTAATAGTCTGAAGATCCTACTTTTCTTCTATGGCAGATACTTTTGATTCAAACTTAGCAGACAAGGATCGTAAAACCTTTTCAACTAAAGTAACTTCTTTTATTTCTTCACCCAAATTCTTCATGCAATTAAAAATCTCATTTATACGTAAGAAGTAACTAGCTATACTTTCATAATTGTGCATTTTGAGAGTTTCATATTGAATTCTGAGAGTTTGCAGTTTTGCACGTTTTACCTAAGAGTCTCCTTCATAGCTTAGAATGATTTTGTCCCATATTTCTTTGGCAGATTTGAGCTGCATAACTTTGATAAATTTTGATTGTGACAGACATCCCAATAATGTATTGACAACCTTGGAATTGGTTTCATATTTTTTTTTACCTGCCGCATCTGTAGGAATTGATGATGGAAATGTATATCCTCCTTCCACAATTTCCCAGACATCTATTCCAGGAGATTGAAGATAGGTTGTGGTTCTTACCTTCCAATAAATGAAGTTGCTTCCATCAAAGATTGGTGGTCTGATGGATCCCTCTCTTTCTTGATTAGTCATGGTTATGGATCTTCCTTCAAGCAATCAAGCTTCTTCTGAAGGACCGACTCTGATACCAATTGTTGGAAATAACACTGAGAGGGGGGGTGAATCAGTATTAGCAAGTCAATAATTTATCATTCCCATAATCAGATTCATATGCACTACTTCAATTAATGGAACTCACGTGTATACGTAACTGTGTTTAATTCAACTAGCATATATCCTGCAAACTTATGATTCAGTTAATTCATCATATGCTGATCCTTAATCAGTGCATCAGAACCATATAAATAGTAACCAGGTGTACTAAAAACAGAACAGACAATCACACACATGAATACAAGATATAAGGTGGAAACCCAATGTGGATGAAAATCACCTGCTACCATCGTCTCTATCTTATTTTTAATAATAAGAAACTTCTTTTACAATTTTTGTACTAGTGTAGTCTTATACCAGTACGCAGGCTTCTACCTGCAGAAGGCTACAACCTTCTCTCATTCTCCAACTTCTCCTGGAAGGGAGCTACAACCCCCTAGCTCTTATACTAGCTGATATGTTTACTAGTACGTAGGTGCTGGCCTACAGAAGGCTACAACCTTCTCTTTTCTTCCAAGGACCACGTTTCATAAATTTTCAGACTGGATCCATCAATAACATCATTCAATCATCAAATATATCTGCATCAACCAATCTCCTTTGCACCAACCACAACTGAATCAATCAATCACTTTGACAACCCTTCAATCTGATCTTTCAGAATGTTGTAACCAGAACCCAAGCCAGAACCTAGAACACTGCAACAACAAATAGAAGCAGCTAAAACATATTTTATAAGGTATACGCTACTTCCATGTGTCGAACCTGCGTGCATACGCTCTTTTCTCAAGGCGAACCTGCGTACAGATCTGCAAATCAAATTTAAGATGTATATGTTGTTTTGATATGCAAAACCAGCGTGTATACGTGCCTTTTCTAAAGTGAACCTGCGTACAAATCTGTAAATGATGATATAAACATTACAACAATTCTAGACTTTAGTTATGCCTAGATCATCATATTTACAGACTACAACATGTGCCAAATATTTAGATAAATGATCAAACCACATAAAAATACTCACTTCAAGCCTTAAGATCTTGACCCATCATTAGATCTTATCCTTCATCAAGCACTAAGTTTCATCCTTAGTTCAGATCCATCTATGCACCATAGCCCAATAGCCTGTATAGTAGATCTTGCTCTTCATCAGATATTCAATACTCGAGTACTTTGGCCTAATGATCTTCCCCTCCTTTTATAGTCTTAGGCATTACTCAATACCATGGACCAAAACCACTTAGGACCAATACCTTGGACCCAATACTTGGGGTCAATACCTCGGACCAGATACCTTGGACCAATACCATGGATCAAAATACCATGGACCAAATACCTTGGACCAAAACTTAGTTTTCCAAGATATACGTGCCTTGCATTCTGTGAAAGTGCATGTGTACATATACGTGACTTGTATATAGTGAACCCACATGTATACATGACTTGGCCAATGGTGAACCTGCGTATACCTCTCTTTCTTCATTATGATCTGAACTTTGTGTTTTTAACTTGTTTAACTATGATCTGTCAACTGAGTGAGTTGCCATCAAGGACAACACCTATGTCATAATGCCAACACCATTACTCTTGGGGAAAATACTATCCCAGTCGATATAGTTGTTGTTGATCATCGACTCAATTACAAACTCTTATTGGGGCTTAGTTGGACTTATGCTATGAAAGCCATTGTCTCATCAATTTTCCAACTCCTCTGTTTTCCTCACCAAGGAAAAATTGTGACTCTAGACCAAATTTGTTTTTGCACTCTGGACATTCAACCGTTAACCCCTAGCAATGCTCCTTTAGTGGGTGGTGCACTTGAAACTTTTGTTAGCATCGATATTGATATTTTGAAGGGTTCCTCACTTCTAGGGTGTTTTCCTCTCCCTCCTCCCAACATTCCTATGACCATTTTTATTGTCTCTACTGTACTTGTTCTGCCTACAGATCCATAGTTCCTCCCAAACCCTTCCACCATTGAATCCTTTGGAGAATAGATTCTAATGTCACCAACGAAACTATCTTATCAAACTATTCAATTTATGTTTGAATATTTGTCTTCCTTGTTTAAGGCCCATGGCCCCACAAAAGCTTCCATTGTAGATCCCCATACTAATATTCTTTACAATGTCTTTCCCTTTGATGAGGTTATTATGGAGATCATGTATCTAGCTGGGCAGCCTTGGGATGATTTTCGCCATCATGTATCAATTTATTTCCCATCTTAACTGAACACGAGCCCTTTACACATCTTTTCACATGATCAACCTGAGATTGTTCCTTCATATTTGATGACTATTCAAGAGTTAGACTCAAAAAGAAACTTAAGCATCCTATCCAAAACATTGCTTATAGACTTTTGATCAAAATAGATGTCATGGAAAATATTCAGATTGGAATTCAATGCACTCTCAAGGAGATTGCTAGTTTCACTATTCTATTTAAAGAATTTTGTGGTGTTTTCACTTGTTATTATGAAGAGATGCTTGGTATTGACCCATCCATTGTTGAAAATGTGGTCAATGCCTATGTTGATACCAAACCTATCTAGAAAAGGCTCAAACTTATCCACCCCCATAGGACTACAACTATGAAGGCAGAGATGGAAAATTTTCTCAAAGTTGGTTTTATCTATCTCATTCTTGTGATCGAATGGGTTTCTAATGTTGTACCTGTCAACAAGAATCAAGGCACTATCTGAGTGTGCGTCGACTATAGATATTTGAATGTGACCTATCGAAAAGACGAATATTCTATGCCCTTTGTTGACCAAGTTATTGACGACAACTAGATTTCAAGCTTTTTATTTTATGGATGGTTTCTTCATCTATAATTAGGTTTCCATTAAATCAACAAACCAAAATAATATTACATTCATCTGTTCTTGGGAAACTTTCGCTTACCTCAAGCTTCCTTTTGGCCTAAAAATATCGAAGTTTCCTTTCATAGGAATACGGATTACACATTTCATGATATACAACATATTTTTCAAGCCTATTTGGATGACTTGCCTGCTCATTCTAAATTTTGTGTCGACCACATCACTCATCTTCAATCCATCTTCCTTTGGTGTCACTACTATAAAATCCATTTGAATCCCAATAAATGTGTTTTATTTGTGAAGTTTGGATACCTTCCTGGATTCACCATTTCTAATCATGGGATATGGGTTGATCCTAAAAAGGTTGAGGAAATCCTTCAATTTCCCCCTCCTCAATCCATCATAGAACTCCAATGTTTTTAAGGGAAGGAAAACATCTTACGTCATTTTGTCATTAATTACGTTGATATCATGAAAGGTTTCATGCATTTACTTAAGAAAGGAGTTCCATTTTTGCGAGATGATCATGCTCAATGATCACTTTCCTCCTTGAAAGAGGACTTAACCTTTGCCCCACTCTTGAGTCGTCCCAACTATTCTTGCAATTTTTTGTTGTACCTTGTTGCTTCGCCCTCCTCCATAGGAATGGTGTCAGTTCAAGAAGATGATTATCACTGTGAGAATGTGATTTATTATATCTCTAAATACCTCGCATTAGAAAAATTTTGAAGTATAAAATGGGCCTACTAAGGAATATTGTAAAACAATACTGGAAATAATAAAATAAGATTTCATTACATCATTAAATTTTAGAAGGAAAAAAGGGGAAACTACCTTTTCAACTTGTATTTCAAAATTATCTTCCTATGATTTTACTCAAATTTCAAGCAGGAGCACTAGTTGGATGCAAAATTTAATTCCCCATCCAAGGAGTACCCATGTTGCATATTTTTTATGAACTAGGCTACACACAAAATGACAAATACATGAAAAAATATGATTGCAATCAC
Source organism: Pinus tabuliformis (assembly GCA_031772625.1). Lineage (NCBI taxonomy): Eukaryota > Viridiplantae > Streptophyta > Pinopsida > Pinales > Pinaceae > Pinus > Pinus tabuliformis. Next base: position 657,721,063 of record CM062815.1, read on the forward strand.
GTTTTTCATGTATTTCTCATTTTTCGTGTAGCAAGGTCCACCGAAAGTATGCAACATGGGTACTCCTTAGATGGGTAATTAAATTCAAAATCCAATGAATATTCCAACTGAAAATTTGAGTAAAAGTGTATGGAGATAAGTTGAAATAGAAGTTTTTTATCTTTTTATTTTTAATCCTTTTAATTTTTTACTCCAAAAATGGTGAATCATCCTCCATGGTTGACATCATCATCTTGAATCCTATTGGTTCTTGTAAATTCCATTTTTGTTGTACATTTTTTTATTTGCTAATGTTGGGGTTGAACTTCGATATTCACATGTGGAAAAACTCACCTTGGAAGTATTTTTTTGTTTTCAATCGCTTTAGATACTATATATCCTTGCGAAAACCACCATTGTTTCTCTATAGAATCCCATTCAATATATTTTTTCCAATTAGAAAATTGGAGAAAAATATTCCAAAGGGATTGTTATTCTCCAAGGATTTGACATGTATTCACCACTACTAAATCTAAGAAATCATTGGATTTCATCGAGCTATTTTCAGAACTTCCCTAAGTTGATACAGATGACATAGCCCATGACCCTCTACCTAATGAATCGATTTATCTTGTTGACTCTATTGATCCTTGGTATGGATACATCCTCACATGTCTCTAGACCCAATGCTTTCACCAAAACCTATCTAAGGATGACCATCGTCTTATTCATCACCACGCCAAATGCTATATTGTTCTTAATGATACTTTATACCAACGTGGTCTCGATTTTGTTCTTCAATGTTGCCTTATCCATGAAGAAGCAAAACATGTTTTAAATGACTTTCATGCTGGGGCATGAGGTGGTCATCTCATAGGCATGGATACTAACCAGAATATTTTTCATGGAGGGTATTATTGGCTTACTCTATTTAAATATTGTATTACTATAGTCCAACAGTGCCATCCTTGTTAGGTCTTTACTAAGAAAATGCATGCACCCCCTACCCACTTACATATGATTGTTACCATTGGCCCCTTTTCAAAATGGAGCATTGACTTCATCACATGTACTCCCACTTCCGCTAATGGTCATGGCTACATTGTCATCATTGTTGACTACTTCACCAAGTGGGCTAAATCCATTCCTACCTTTAAGTCTAATGAACTTTTTGCCACTATTTTCTTGTTTAATTAGGTCATCACTTGATTCGGTGTGCCCCATACTATTGTCATAGACCATGAATCACATTTTCAAAATCATATGATGGCTAAATTACCATTATGATTAGTTTTCTTCAAGACTACTCATCCTCCTACTACTCGTATACTAATGGCCAACTTGAAGTTGTCAATGATGTTGCTTCGCAATCTATTATTATTTCACAATTTTTTGAGTGTCATTATTTTGGAGCGTTATTTTGAGTTTATTACATGTGCACATGTTCTAAGAGAATGTAATACATTAGTTGATATGTTGGAAAATTATGTGTTAGATTGGCATTCATCACATTAATTTTAGTTAGAAGCATGCATGTCCATTTCCATAAACAATTACACAAAAAATTCAAATATGCCAAAAAAAACCATTTTTTTTGTATATATATATATATATATCATCAAGATTTTAGTATATCTAAATCCAAAAACTTGGATGTTTATACAAAATAGCCACTATAGATACTAGTCATGACATCCTAGAACAACATCTATCCATTAGTCCTAATGAGCATGTTAGTCATGATAACACATGATTTATCTACTAGTCTCCTCATTGGTACCAAGAACCTCTCTGGCACACCCATTGTATGCCTATACAGATGTACTGGTATCTCTCTCATGGGAAGAGTATTAATATTGATCGATAGTCCCTCTAGGTTCCTTGCAACCTCTCGAAGCATCTATGTATGATCTCCCTCTTCGGCTACTACTCTAGCTCCTACTACAGGTCTGGCCTTTTCCAGTTGATCACATCCGCTCACCCTCTAAGGCATCCCCGCAGGATGAACTTATGCTACATCTTTGTCATACCAAAATAATTTTCCATTTGTTACAACCTACCCAAAAAAAATAACACAATTCTAAAAAGACACAAAAATAAAATCTCATTGAACCATCTTCACAAATAGAGGTTCCCATTGAGTGCCAAGTTCTAATACCAACTTCATATCTCTTGTGAAATCCATCCCTGCATAATGGTATTCCTCAATCATTGGGATTTTCGTCCAAAACCATGAAAAGAATACCAACTCAAAATTTTGTGGAGTTGGTCCACCCCCTACTCGAGTCATGAGTTGACTCCACCTTTTTATTCGACGCTCTCTTGGGTCTACAACTCAGAATTCCAACTATGGCCTCATCATAGGAACTCTCTCTAAGAAGAAAGTTACTATCAATGATCTATACCCAAAATCTCTTTGGGCTTTTGTCTTGTAGGTTGTCATTTCATCCTTCAGTTGCGCAAGAAGACCCTTGCAGCAGTCGAACACCTGTGGCCTTAGAAACTCTACCTCGATCAATATTTAGGCCTTGGTGGCCACATGTTGACTCTTCACCCCTACCAATCATACAATACTAAATAGAATGGACATCAATGATTTACTCCTCACTCTATTGATGGTTTCTATGGTCTATATTGAACCTGTTGGCCCTACGAATCCATGAATCCTCCCAGACCCTTCAAATATTGAATCCTTTGGAGAAAAGATGTCATTGTCACTAGAAAAACTGGATTATCCAGCTATTCAATATACGTATGAATCTTCGTCTTCCTTGGTTAAGGCCGATGGTCCCACAAACTCTTACATTACAACTCAACCTACTTATATTCTTTACATTGTCTTGCCCTCTCACAATGCTATTATGGAGATCACGTCTCTAGATGAGAAGCATGAGATAAGTTACACCATCGTGTATCACTCTCTTTTCAATCTCAAGTGAACATGATCCCTTTAGAAATCCTATCACTTGATCAAACTGAGATTTTTCTTTCCTCTTTGATGACTATTCAAGAGTTAGACTCAGAATGAAAGTTAGGAAACCTATCCAAAACATTGATGACATTTTTATAAAAATATGTGTCATGGAAAATATTTAGATTGGAGTTGAATGCACTCCTTAGGGGATTTCTAGTTTCGCCTACCTATTTAAGGGATTTCGTGACATTTTCTCTTGGTATTATGAAGATATTTTTGGTATTGACCCATCCATAGTTCAACATGAGATCAAAACCGAGTCTCTCGGGGTGATGGAGCGCAGGGGTATCGATGACGAAGGATATGGCTAGCTAGGGTTCGACATTTTTTGCAGGTTTCTGAGCCTGCGAGATATCCCTGACCTGCTACCACTGGACGCAACTGCCCTTACTTTTGGCGGACGATCTCGTCCTGTAGCTACAGACCCCTGACACCTGCTCTCTGATCTACTATCACTCTGGAACCTGCTATTCTCATGGAAGATTATGAAGCTGTCGATTACACTGCCGATCCTCTGGAAGGTGTACCTATCTGGCGTACCCCATCTGCTTCACGAGGTATGTATAACCAGGCTTCTTATTCATTTGGGGATCCGTCGCTCTCTTGTCCGGCGACTCATCTGATCCTTACACCTTCCTGGCATGACCTCTCTTCCCCGGCGACCCTCATGTCTACGGTGGATTGCGCTCCCCCTTTCCCCCCCCTCCTTCCTTCTCTGCTTCAGTTCTGGGTCTCTCTCATACCGTACCGCCTCCCATCACTTTCTCCGTTTCACTTTCTTCAGATCCCCTCCATGGAGGTCACCCTTGTCATCCTTCTCCCTCTGATCCGATTAGCACTTCCGGCGGCTTCGCTATCCCCACATCCTCCTCTGTCTCTCCTCCTGTCTCAGGAGCCTCCCCGCCACCGCATCGAGCTCGGAGTTCATCTCTGGATCCAAACCCAAAAAGGAAAACCAGATGTTTTAAGTCCAAAGCAGAAGATGTCTTTCTCAGACTTGAGGAGGATGTCCAGTGGGGTGAGATAATGGATCATTCTGACAAAGTCTTGGTGGGCCGAATCAGGGGTCGGAAATACTCGGTTTCTCGATTGAAGGCCTGGATATCTGATATTTGGGGACACCATCTGAGGGATCCCCCCTTAGTACAGATTTTAGCAAGAGGATGGTTTGCATTAAAATTTGTTCTTGCTGAACACACAGACTGGGTCTTATCTGCTCATTGGCATTTTCAACATGCCCCAGTTCTCCTTAAACGATGGACTCCCATGTTTGACCCCGAATCTGAGCTGATCGGCATTGGGCCTATATGGATTCGGCTCCCAGGCCTCCCTATACAGTATTGGTCTGAAGACATCTTCAGAAGAATTGGGAATGCTTTGGGCTCTTTCTTGGATTATGATCGATCCTTCCTCCATTCAGGTGTGATGACTTATGCTCGTCTACTCATCAATCTGGACACCAGGGGTGGCCTTCAAGAACACATTACTATTCACTGGCGGGACTTGGCGCATAAATAGATTATCGATTATGAAGGGATCCCGTATAGATGTCGCTGATGTCATCAAGTTGGACATCTATACCGGGATTGTCCTCTCCTTCACAAGGGTAAGAAGAGACCACAGGATGAGGCTACTGAACTCCCCCCTCACTTCCCTGATCTGCAAGAATCGGAGGTGCCTTCATCGGAGCATAACCAGGCTACTGATGTTACACATGACCCTCCGGGCTACGCTATTGATCCCACTTCTTGTACATTGTTAGACCAAGCGCAAGAGTTTCCTTATCAGATGGGTGATAGATCATCGATCCCTCATACCTCCTCCCCTCCGGTACATCCATCTCCCTCTGTTGATACTGCTCCTCACCTGAACCCTTGCCCTTCTGGACCTGATCCTCTTTCGGGGGTTCCCCCTCCCTCCCTCTTTTGCTCCATTCCGCCTCCGGCTCCCGCTATACCCCCATGTTCGCCCTCCTTGATCACTTCATCCATATCCGCCTCCCTTGCTCCATCCCCCCCTATTTCCCCTCGATATGCCCTCAGATCCAGATCTAAAGACAGAGGTGGCGATGCTTTCGGCCTTGACATTATATCAGCTCCTATTAAGCAATCTCATGGTCGACCATCTCGTATTTCTAAAGCCAGACACACTGCCGACGCTGAAGTTGCCAATGGGCGACAACAAACCATCCCCTGGGCCCTTAGAGCAAAGCATGGCCCTGCCCCTCTTCCCTCATGAAGGTACTCTCTTTCAACTGCAGGGGGTTTGCTAGTTCCCCCAAAAAATTAGCTCTCAGGAGATTGCTCTCCATATCACAACCAGATATCATACTACTACAAGAGACCCTCTGTCCTGCAGACACCCTTCTCCAGTCCTTCAAATCTTGGATGCCATACTGGACATTTCATGTTATTGATGCATCAGAGAGATTGGGCAGATTAGCTATTGGGATCCTCAACAAAGCAGTCAAGGTCCATAACATTTGGGGTGGCAGGGGCTTTATAGGCCTGGACGTCTATGTTCTCTCCATGGAAATGAACCTGCGTATTGTCAACGTCTATGGTCCATGTACTAGCAGGGCTCCCTTCTGGAGTGCGCTACTTGAATCTGACCTATTGAAGGAGGACAATATTATGCTTGGTGGCGACTTAAACTTCACATTGGGTCAGTGTGAGTCATGGGGTCACTCTGCCCTGACAGACCCTTTCTCGGACACCATATCCAACCTGTTGGAGGAGCATCATTGGGTAGACATACCCTCTGCCAGACTACAGCACACCTGGACGAATAACAGAAGTGGAAATCAGAGCTTGGCTAGAAGATTAGACAGGTTCTTGCTTAAAGAAACCCTCTATAACCATCTCCCTCGCACTAGGCAGTGGGTCGGCTCCGGCGGCATCTCCGATCATCGCCCTATCTTCCTGGAGACAGCTGAATTCTACGACAAGATCAAGAGCCCTTTTAAATTCAATTCTACTTGGTTAAAGGATCCCTCCTATATTCACATGGTCACCGAATATTGGCAGAACAATCCAATTCGAGAACATGAGGATCTCTCGGCTGGATTTGTGAGGAAACTAGCTGAACTAAAGCGCTTATCCAAGCATTGGGCACACCAGAAGTGGATCCAGGATGATCACACTTTACAAGAAGCTGAAAAATCCATTGCAGCATATGAGACCTCTTCTGACGGCATCTTCTCTACCGCAGGAAGCAAAGAACAGTTCAACTCCCTCATTACCGAGCGCACACAGATTCTGAAAAACAGAGAGGAAAGCTGGCGGCTACGCAGCAGGGCCATATGGCTTAATGAGGGAGATGCTAACACTACTTTCTATCACAAGTTCGCCAACGGTCGAAAAGCTATCAATTCTATTTGGGAGCTAAGGGATGAACAAAATCAGTCAATTACATCTCAGAGGAACCTGGCCTGTTTAGCGATCGATCACTTCAAAGGCATTTATAATGCCCCCAGAGTGGCAAACATCCTGGAGATTATGAGAGTGGCAGAACATTTTCCCAGATTCGTCCTTCAAGATGATACAGAGGATCTCACAAAGGCAGTCACCATGGAGGAGCTAGAATCCACCATTAAGTGGTTCAAGAAGGATAGAAGCCCCGGTCCTGATGGTTGGACCATCGAATTCTACATTGCATTCCTTGATCTGCTGGGCAATGATCTCCTCAATATTATTGAGCAAAGCAGAAGAACTGGCAGGATATCATCCGCTATTAAATCCACCTTCATCGCTCTCATCCCGAAAGCCAATCTCCCTTCATCCTACAACGACTTCCGCCCCATCTCCCTCTGCAACTGCCTATACAAAATCATCGCTAAAATCATCGCCAATCGTCTTAAACCCATTTTATCTCGCCACATATCCCCTGAACAATTTGCTTTCCTCCATCATCGGCAGATTCATGAGGCCATCGCCACCGCACAAGAGCTCCTACATACTCTCCATACTAAAAAACAAAAGGGCCTGATTTTAAAGGTTGACCTGTCAAAAGCTTTCGATAGAGCCAACTGGCTCTACATCAGGCTTCTCCTGACTCATCTAGGCTTTCCCTATAGCTACACTAAATGGATAATGGGCTGCATCTCTGATGTGCCCTACAACATACTTCTTAATGGTGAAGCCACATCCTTCTTTACCTCTGAACGAGGGCTCAGGCAAGGATGCCCATTATCACCGCTTCTATTCCTCCTCATCATGGAAGGTTTGAGTCGGCTTATCATATCTGCCCGAGACAGGAATCAACTCAATGGCATCAACATCACAGAGAATTTTCATCTTACGCACCTCTTGTTTGTTGATGACATACTCATCTTTCTTAATGGTTGCACAGGTGACACCACTACTCTCCAGAACAATTTTTCTCTCTTTCAACAGGCCACAAGCATGCAGATCAATGAGAACAAGTACACAATCACGGTTGTAGGCTGCTCACAACATGAATATACCTTTGCTCTACAACACTTCCCCTTCATCTCTTTATCATTAACTGAAGGCATCAAATACCTGGGGTACAGATTAAAACCTCTTGGCTATCGGATTGCAGACTGGTCGTGGTTAATAGCAAAGGTGGAGAAAAGATTGCAGGTTTGGTATCACCAATATCTTTCAAGAGCCGGTAGATTGACTCTTATCAAAGCAGTCATTGAGGCCACTCCAGTATACTGGATGACCTTGGCATTGATACCTCGGGGCATCCTGAACAGATTACAAGCCATATGTGCTAAATTTTTATGGAATGGGCATCATACAAGGAAGCATTTTTCCTGGGTGAATTGGGCTACCATAGCAAAACCCAAGCGATGGGGTCGCTGGGGCATTAAAAACCTCGACTACTTTGCCAAGGCATTGGCTGCCAAACTTGGGTGGTGCCTCATGACCACGGATAGCTTATGGGCTTGAGTCGCACAGGCAAAATACATCAAACCAATGCACCTTATGGACTGGTTATGCCTACAACACAATCCGGGCAAAAACACTTCAAATATCTGGAAAGAAGTCCTCCAATCGTTGCCGCTATTGAGGGAAGGAATCACCTGGCGCATCAAAGAGGATAACAGTGTTAGGATTGGAGTGGATCCATGGGTCGGGTGTGGTAATTCGCACAGGTTACCAGATGAGTTAATAGCGCACCTCCATGCCAAAGGCATCTCACATATCAAGCAAATCGGAGACAGGGCGAACACCACCTTCCTACATCAAGCGTGGGCATCCCCCCGTACCTTAGAATTACCTGAACAATGGCATCTAGTATGGCGGGATTATACCGATGCTCTGTCGCAGGCCCACATCCGACTTACCGAAGGCCACGACGACATAATCTGGGCAATCGCACCCCATGGCACCTATTCGCCCAGGTTGGGATATATTACTCTTATGGAGCCATATAAGCCCACGGTTATTCTCCCTGTCTGGAAAGAGCTCTGGAAATTGGACGCTGCCCCCCGAACTCAACTCCTTATGTGGAACATCCTTGCTGATAAAATTCCAACTGGTACCAACCTCATGAAGCGTGCATTCCACGGCCCGTTCAGATGTCACTTGTGCCGTTCAGGTGAGGAAAGCACAACACATTTGTTCCTCTTTTGTCAGGTCACATTAGCATTTTGGCAAAGCATCATTACACATTATCCATCCCTCAAGGCCTGGTAGGGACAGAATCTCATGGATACATGGAGCGATTGGTGTCGATCCCACACAGGCAAATCCGTCAACATGCCCTTACTTGTTTGCTGGGCAATATGGATTGCCCAAAACCAGGTTATTTTTCAGAACAAGGAGCCACAGTGGCCTGTCATACTGAGACACACTATAGCAGATTTTGATTTACTTCCCACAGTTGTACCAAAAAATACCACGCGCACCTTCAGACATATCAACCTAGATAAATCGATGCCCTGGGCATTTTTCAACAGCTCTGCACAAGAAATAGGTTGTGGTGGAGGAGCGCTCCTATATCTCAACGATACCCATTTCTATAAAATTCAGATAAATCTGGGTCGTGTTACCAACAATTTTGCTGAATTATGTACAGCAAAGAATATCATCCACTTTGCCATACAGAAACATTGCAGCCATCTTCAATTATTCGGAGATTCACAAATTGTATGCAATTGGTTGAACGATACAGCACACTGCCATACTTACTCTCTGAGCCACATTCTCCTAGAGACAAAAAGGCTGATAGCATCACTTGAATCCTTCAACTGCAGCCACATATACAGGGAACAGAACACTGAGGCGGACCAGCTATCCAAAGCAGCAACTCAAATTCAAAGGGACGGCTGGCTAATCCAAGAGGAGATTGATGGATCATCCCATCAATACTACCACAGACCATTTCACGATATTCCATAGGACTGGGCTTGGTCCCTCATATAATCTATGTTTTTTTTGTAGTTTACATGACCAGCTGTTTTATTTTATGTATAACATCTTTGTAGCTGAACCAGCAACTGCTGGGCTCTCTGCGCAGAGCCGGAATGTGAAAGTTTATTACAGGCATATTACAGTATTAGCTGTTAGGACTCCCTATCAGACGATAACCGTTCCACAATCTCGAATGCAACTGCATCTGTAAAATGTAATTTCTCCATTAATAGAAGTTACGATATTTTCCTTATGGAAAAAAAAAAAAACATGAGATCAAAACCTGTGTTAATTCCAAACCTATCGGACTATAGCTTCATCCTATCCACCCTCGCAAGGCTATCACTATCAAGGCATAAATTAAAAAATTGCTCAAAGCTAGTTTTATCTACCTCATTCGTTTGACGGAATGGGTTTCCAATGTTGTACCCATCAATAAGAAGTAAGGAACTATGTGAATGTGTGTCGATTATAGATATTTGAATGTGTCTTGTCCAAAAGAAAACTATCCTATGCCCTTCAATGACTAAATTATTGACGACTCCACTGGATTTCAAGCTTTTTCTTTCATGGATGGTTTCTCCAATTGTAATCAAATTTCTATGAAACCAACTAACCAAAATAAAATTCTTTTCATCTGTTCTTGGGGAACTTTCACTTATCACAAACTTCCTTTTTCCCCGAAAAATGTTGGAGCCACATTTTAGAGGGCTATGGATTATGCATTTCATGATATCAAACAATTCAAGCCTATTTAGATGACTTGCCTACTCATTCCAAACATCACGTCGACCACTTAGCTCATCTTCACACCATATTTCTTTAGTATCGAGACAATAAATTTCATTTGAATTGACATAAATGTGTTTTCTTTCTTGACTCTGGATGACTTATTGGCTTCATCATATCCAAACACAAGATATGGGTTGATCCAAATAAGTTTAAGGAAATACTCTAATTGCTCCCTCCTCAATCCATCGCACAACTCGAAAGTTTGCAACGGAAGGTAAAATGCTTACATCTTTTTCTCATTAAATATGCCAAGATGAAGAAATATTTCCTAGATTTACTTAAGAAAGGAGTTCCATTTCTATGGGACGATCGAACTCAATGATTGGTTGATGCCTTAAAAAATTCGTTGACCTCTGCCCCATTCCTAAGTCTTCTTGACTATACTCACAACCTCCCATTATAATTTGATGCTTCTCCTTCCTGTATAGGAATGATGTTGGTTCAAGAATATTACAATCACTATGAACATATGATTTACTATCTTTCTAAAGGCCTCATTGAAGTTAAACTTCAATATTGACATGTAGAAAAAATTGCCTCCTTTGTTTTTTTTTTTTTCTGTCAACCACTTCTGACATTACATACTTTTACGACAAACCACCATTATTACTTTGGAGAATCCCATGCAACATATTTTGTCCTGTTAGATAATTGGAGGAAAACATTCCAAATGGATTGTCACGCTCTAATAATTTGACCTTATATTCACCACTACTCAATCCAGGAAATCCTCGGTGTTTGCTAAGTTATTGTGATACCATCCTTGAGTCAATACTGATGAAATAGTCCATGATCCTCTTCCTGATGAATCTATTTGTCTTGTTGACTCATCTAATCCTTCGTATGGAGACATCCTTATATATCTCTAGACTAAATTATTTCACCAAAACCTCTCTAAGGATGACCGTTGTCATATTTTTCACCAAGCCAGATACTATCTTGTTCTCAATGATATTCTATACCATCGCAGTGTCCATTCTAATATATAATGTCCTCTAACCCATGAAGAAGCGTTCTTTTTTTTTAATGACTGCCTTGTTGGGGCATGTGGTGGCCATCTCTCGGGCATGGATATTTACCATAAGAAAACAAATCTAGGTACTATTGGCCTACTCTCTTTAAAGGTTGTATAATTGCAGTCCAATAGTGCCATCCTTGTCAGTCCCTTACTAAGAAAATACACGTACCCCCTGCCCCCTTACATTTGGTTGTTACCATTGGTCCTTTTTACAAATGGGGTAGTGATTTCATCAACTATTCTCCTGATTTCGCTAACAGCCACAATTACATTATTGTCATTATTTACTACTTCACCAAGTGGCCCAAATTCATTCCTACCTTTAAGGTTGATGGCCTTACTTCCACTCTTTTCCTATTTAATCAGGTTATTTATCAGTTTGGTGTACCCCATACCATTATCATAGACCATGGCTCATATTTTTAAAATCATATCATGTCTAATCTTACTATTATTCTAAGTTTTCGTCATGTCTACTCATCCTCATACTACCCACAAGATAATGGCTAGGTTGAAGATGTTAATGGTGTTATTAATGATCCAACAGCTAGTGGGAAACCATAAAATTGACTCGCATAGAACATTCTATTCTACACTTTGGGTTTATTGAACCTTGGTCAAGACTACTACGAGTTTCACACCTTTCCAACTAGTTTATGGCTTTGAAGTAGTCCTTCCTATTGAGTGTTAAATTACATCTTTGAATCTTGTTGTTCAACTCTTTCCTAACACTTCTACTAAAGAAGAATGTTTTTTGTCACTTCACTAATTAGATGAAACTCATTGCAATTTTTCACTAGCTCTTGAAGCTCATAAGAGATAGGTTAAATCTGAAAATGAAAAGCATGTTAAACCTTGCCCATTCTAGGAAGGTGACCTTCTTCTCATTTATGACTAGGAAAATGACCTCTTAGGGGAAGGAACCTTTCAACCCATGTGGCTCAGTCCTTAAATTGTTACTCAAGTCCTTTAAAAGTATTCCTATGAACTTATGAAATATGATGGAAACCCACTTGTGGAGCCCCAAAATGGGTTCTATCTGAAAAAGTAATGTTCTTATTATCTCACTAGAATTCTCTTTTCAACTTTATGTACAATTTTTTGTTTCCTTTGGTGTATTTATTTTCATTTTTCTTGTTTTGGTTAGTTCTGGTTATTTGCATCATTCTTGTCTCTTTTCATAGATGTGTTCCTTACCCTCACCTTACATTGGATATGTGGATGCTGCTAGTTGTGAGACTTGGAACATTGCATCATCTCCATAGGTGCCTTATTCACTTACCCCATATTTCCTTAGTTCTGGGTGGTCTTCCTTGGTCCTGCTACCAATAATGTCGTTGAGTACAATTTTGTCATTCCACTCCTTTCGGAGGCCAATGCTCTCAACATTTCTCACTTAGTGACTAGGTTAGATTCCTAATTATTGGTTATGCATATTAATAATCGTTATAACATTCACAAGCTAGTGTTGCCACATCAATTTTTAAAGGTTTGTATTTTGGAGTGTTATTTTGAGTTTATTGCCTATGAAAATGTTCCAAGAGAATATAATGCATTAGATTATTCTTTGGAAAATTATATTTTAGATTGGTATTTGTTACATTAATTTGTTATAAACATGTATGTACATTTTCACAGAAAAAAATTACAAAAAAACATCAAATATGTCGAGAAAAAAAATTTTTATATATATACATATATATATATATATATATATATATATATATATATATATATATATATATATATATATATATATATATATATATATATATATATATATATCAAAATCAAGTTTTTTAGTACATCAAAATCCCAAAACTTGGATGTTTATACAAAATGGCTACTATAGAGCCCATATATGACACCCTAAGATCAACTTCTATCCTCTAGTCCTTTTGAGCCTACTGGTCATGGTAGCACACTACTACTTGTGTTATCCTCCTCATTGATAACAATAATTTCTCTGGAACTCCCACAATATTCCTCTACAAATGAACTGGTATCTCTCGCATGGGAAGATGCAATATGCCCATTGATAGTCCCTTTAGGTTTCTCACAACCTCTCGAAGGTTCTATGTATCATATGCCTCTTCGATTGTTGCTCCAACTCCTACTATTGCTCTAGCCTCTACCAGATAATCAACATTCATCACCCATCATCATATCCCCACAGGGATATCAAGTGCCACATCTATGTCATGCCAAAACATTTGTTTGTTTATTGCATCCAAACCAAAAAAATTACAAAATTTTCAAAAGCCAATTTTTTTTTCATTGATCCATCTTCTTACCTGCAAGCCCCCATTGTGTGCCTGATGAAAATTATAAATTCATATCCCCTGTGAAATCCATCCCTGCATAAGGTAAATCCTTGATCATCAAGATCTACATTCGCCACCACTAAAATAACATCAGCTCGAAATGTCTTGGAATAGGCCCACCTCCCACTCGATGCATAAGTTGAGTCCACATCTATATCCTCAACTCTATGGGACCTATAGTCGATAATGCCACCCGTGGTATCATTATGATAAATCTATCCAAGAAGAAGGATACGATCAATGAACCATACCCAAACTCCCTTTGGGCCCTTGTCTTGCATGGTATCAACTAATCTTTCACCTGCATAAGAAGACCCTTACACCAATTGAAAAATCGTGCCCTCAAGCACTCTACCTTGATTAGCATATGGACCTTAGTAGCGACATGTGGACTCTTGGGCCCTCACGAATCGTACAATAGTGAATGGATTAAAATTTATTTGTCTACTACTCACTCTCCTAATTGGAATCCTATTGCTCATCTTCATGGTCCCTAGTACACAAAACTCAACAATGAGGTCCATGATAGTCCTTAGATCTTCTCTTACTCTTGTTAGGTTACACTTCACACCTCAATGTGAAAACTCAATGAGGAAGTAGACATCATCCATATCAAGCTCCAACTCCTCATCCCCTACCATGAACACTCTTTGGTGTTCATCTCACATCTGAATTATGGTTGCCAAGAGATCCTCCTGTTCCCTCATTAGTTGTGTTCAAGCATATTTTAGAAGAGAACACCTTAAAAAATTTAAGCACCCTAGATCATTCAACATTTTCATTTCCACTTACTCATGAGCTCATTCCCTCCATGTTGTCATCTTATCAGTTCTTGTGTGCACCAAAAAATATTTATCACGGTTTCCATCTCTATTGGTCAGCTAAAAAATCTGCAAATTTTTCCTTTTACCACATCTATCTTACTAACACAGGAGACTTTTGGTTATCAACGCATTATAACATGCTTCCCCATTACAGGCAACACATTATAACACGCCCTATATATGCAGGCACTTGTGTTAGCTAGCCAAAATATCTAGGGCTTTCCCAAAACCCCAAATGTTACAATGGAAACTCAAATAAAGTGAAAAAATGAAGAGTACATGGCCTTTTCTCTCAATTGGAACTAATAGAATCAGAAATGGTTGCCTAGATTGTGTTGAAATCTCCTCAGAAGTTCTGCTACTTTTTCACCTCCAAATAGCTCTCCAACTCAAATGGTGCAAATGAGGAGCTTAAACTCCTATTTATAACATTGGAGGTATGCCTAACCAACTATTTTTTTCATTTTAAGGTAGTTTTCCTTTTCTCTCTCACCTTCCATTCCCGTAAGTGATTTTCAATACATTTTAATATGCTAATGTTAGCCTTGAATGATTTTTTTAACAGATTTTATAGCTTTCCACCCAAAATGAGAATTATTTTTATTCTCATTTTCTCTCTTGTAAAACTAATAAAACCTCAAGTTTAATTCTTCGAGTTCGTAAACTCACACAAATAAGGTTGAGCCATTGTTTTTCTATCTTCTTCTCTTTCCTCAATCTGGAGAAGATACACTAATTTTTCTTCTTCTGACTCATACGAAACTTTATGAAGAATATTGAGTTTACTTTGTCCTCCCTCATACTCGTAACAAAATGAGGATAATGCCTATTGAGCATAGGTTTACCTCTTTATCCTGACTTAATGGACTAACTATAGAAAAGGAATTGTGTCAGGTATATTATTCTATCTTTGTCGCACCCGGTCATCAACCATGACAAAGATCCCTCCTGGAGTCTTCTTTAAGCTCTTTCTAGACTCTCTAAATATAAAAATATGATCGAGTTTACCCTTTGTAGACAAATAAAACCTAAACAGAATGGGGAAAAATTCGAAGAAAGAGCAATCATTACTATCTGTATGAGTCAGAAGTTTTATGGGAGCAGTCTAATGTCTACCCCTTCAACATGGCACTTATCCAATATTTTAACCCTTTGTCATATCTCAGCTTATCTTTGAACCCTACCATCTTATGAGTCTTGCCTTGATACCTCAATACCTCTACATCCTCATACCTTATTCTTTCTAGTGTTCTTGAGTCTAAGATGTCTAGTCCCCTTGGTTTCATGTCGTAAATTTTTCAAGGGATTGTCTACTATTTGTCATGTTTAGCAACCATTATATCATGTGTCCATTTTACCTAAGTTTGTCTACGTTATTGTGTTCTAGATCACTCCAAAATTGATCACCTCTACCATTTTCAGTCAATTAAAGTGGGACTCATCATTACCCACCTAAGACAGTTCCCTTCCTATCAAATTCAAAATTTTTATGGGAAGCGAGTTGAGAAACATCATAGTATCCTCGAGCTTATAGTCCTCAGAGGCAGGTTTTCCTACGTTTGATTATGGGTTTTCGTTATTGGCTCCCAACTGAACGACTCTATCTGTTTTCGACCTCAACTCATTTATTCACACTCACTAGATTGTACTAATTAGAGGAAATTTTAGCTTAAAAATGGCCTCCCAAAGAAAAATAATAAAATAAGAGTTATGGATTTTGGAGGGAAAAGAAGAAAACTGCCATTTTTAATTGTACTTTTGTCTTAACTCCTTATATTCTTACTCAAATTTTAAGTGTGGACACTCATTTGATGCAGAATTAAATTCCACGTCCAACAAGTACCCATTATGCATACTTTTGAGAAGATCCACATTGATAACAATTGAAGATACATTAAAAAAATGTGTTTATTGAAGATACATTAAGAAAACATGTTCATTGATTTCAATGTATCATCAATGAACACACTTTTTTAATGTATCTTCAATTTTTATCAATATAGGTCTTCTCAAAAGTATGCATAATGGGTATTCGTTGGACATGAAATTTAATTATGCATCCAACAAGTGTGTACACTTGAAATTTGAGTAAGCTTATAAGAAGATAAGCCAAAAATATAATTAAAAAAAAAAGTAGTTTTCTTATTTTCCCTCCAAAATATTTACATGTTTATCTTTATAAATTTTAAGGATTTTGATTATTTTAAATATTATGAAATGGAAATTTCATGAAAATTTCTTCGACATCTTTCGGCTTAAATTTCTTCTAATGGGGCATCTTGGAGACAATCATCCCTATTGGTGGCTCTCCTCTCATTTGTTAATGGTTTTCCTTATTGACTAGTAATTAGATGAATTCTCACATGTTCAACATCATTTGGTTCATTCATATGTGTAGAATTATTCCATTTCAAGACGATGACGAAGACCTTGGGAAGAGGCTTACATTATTCAGCCTTGTTTCCTCTCCTAAGCTATGTAACTTTTTTCTAGAGACAACTTATATCAGACCAACTACACTGCAACATAGATCTATATTGTACTTATTGGTGGACATGTTATATATAGATACATAATACATTTTTCTGCTTTAGCTATTAAGCATGATAATGTCTAACTCAGGACATGATTTATATGTGACACGTGTTTTTTGTTCTTTGCATGCCTCCTTCTGCTCCAACACTTTGATTACACTCTCTCTTTGACTATTTTATAAATTATTTTGACCATCACTTTCTTTTTTGACCTCACACTTTAGGGAGCATCTATTATCATTGAAAATACCTCCTCATCAGCTCAAAGGAGACCACTGTGCCTTTTGCTAAAGTTAACCTCTTTCTCTAGCGTATTTATGACTATAACACACCCTTAGTGCTCAACAAAGTGTGTTAAAAAACATGTCACCTATTATGCAAGATGTGTTACTTTGTCGTGTAACAGTTGGTTTCATCAACTAGCCTGCATTAGGAAAATCTCACTTAGTCATGCAGAAAAAGCCCTGATTAACTCATTGCGACACTATCATACGCATAAGAAAACTCTTACATGGTGGAATCTAATCACCTTGACCCCATCTTTAGATTTTTCCTAATCAAATAATACATCCAAAAGAGGATTGAATAATTTTTCATAAGGAAATATAACCTACTGTAAATATTTTTTCCAATTTTCACTATAGAGAAACTAGCAATCTTTATAACCTCCTTTTACCTATAAATTGACGTCTTGGTCATTGAGAGAGGGATCGAACTTCAAAACATTGTTATGTTGTTGAGTTAATCTTTGTGAAAGAGAGAGTATTGGAGCTAGGAGTTGGAGGAGGTCATGTTGCAACTTCAACATCTGGTTGTAAAATTTCTTCTTCTTATTAATATATAGATTGATTTATCTTCCTTCCAAATCATCGTTCAATTGTTATTTTTATTGTGTTTAACTAATGCTTGTTTGGAAGTTTAAGCTACAATGGTTTATTTAGTAATGATTAGTTGTTTATTTATTGTAACTTTGATTAGGGAGATTGTTATGTTGTGAAAGGTTCAGTTTTGGTTTCCTTTGTTTGCAGGACAAATATTTGGAGCTAGTTAGGAGCACTTCTCAACTACACTAAAAACTCCAAATAATATGCACAGAAGGGCAAGTAGGTTCTTCCTTAGAATTACCTTGTCAATAATTTCTTTATTTCTTGCATTTCTAAATGGATCATGTATTAGAATAATTGATTCCTTATCTTTTATGTCTCGGGTTTCTAGGGAAACCTGAGAGGGTAATTGTTTAACCATCCAAGAATTATTCCCTATAGAACATGTACAAGAGAAATTCGAGTAGAACCAAGATACTCAACAATTATTAGAGAAAGCATAATATCAAGATATAGAGAAAATAATATTTCTCTATAGTACTTAATGAATAAAAGATAGATAGTGAGTCTTTGGTATAATAAATAGACACGCTTCTTCTTTATTTTTTTTGTGTACCATGAAGATATGGATGAAATGAAGTACAACCATTAACTATTTTTATTTTCATAGGATTGGTATGCAATGACTGTGTGAGCCACATTCCACAAAGAAAACAACATACCACCAACCTACTTTCCATCCTACCTGTAAGAGTGATCCTCAGTCTACAAGAAATTAGATCATATCTATTGTAGCCACTACAAAAGCACCCAAAATGTTTTGGGCACATGCAAAATTTTGGCTCCCCCTTATACTTGTCGAAGGCCTTAAGGGTTATGATCATGTTTAAGTTGGTCAATTTCCTCATGATCCGCTTACCATAAAACTATACTAATACTTTCCTTCCACGATGACTTTTCCCTTAGTGCATTAGGGTTTTAGTAAATTCATTACTTTAGTTATGCATTAATTATCTTATGCATCCTCAAGACCTTATTTTTCTACCATATGCATGGTTACAAAATGAAGACATATTGGTATCACTCAAGTTGCATTAGGGTTTGGGAAGTCCTTATCTTTCACATGCATCCTTAAACCCTACGATGTCATGACTAAAACCCTAGTCTTGATTTAACCTAATCATCATCCTCTAGGATACTTTCTACTAGTATTCCATGACACTTAACTACAACACATGTCAATGCTAACTTCTAGGTCATTCATGTTTTCAAGTGTCAAGGTCATGAGTTCATTAAGTGTATGAAATATTATTATTATTCCAAAGGCATTAGGGACATTTGTATTGTGTGCATGTTCTATTATGATATATCTTGGAATTCACATGTGCATTATTAGGCATCCAATGCTTAAATATTTAATTGACAAGACATTACTTTATCTAGTGCAAGTTGACTAATTTTGTTATTTATTGATATGTAGGGTAATATTCTGGAGTTTATTTTTTGATGCATCTGAACTATGATCATTCCTTGGGGGAGCCTATCAATTGGTGGAAATAACTGCTATGAAGGTTATATTAATGCCATGATATAGGGGATTCGGCAGATATATTGTGGAAGTTGGGTAAAGATGGAAAAGACATATACCAATAGATGCAACATTCACATTCAACAATCTATGGAAAGGACATCACATCAGTTTCATGTCATTCCTTCTAAGGCATGGTATTATTTCATGGAAAATATGATCTCAAAGGAAACATAAAGTGTCAAAAATACAACGTTCATATGTGTTACTAGAGTTGTAATTAGAATAAAACAACCAGAAACATGTAAATATACTAGATATTGACATGAGCATGCCCCTTGGTTATCCATATTCAACACACTCTCATTAAATGATTTAAAAAGAGCTACTAAGGCACATATTAAATAGCATGGGATGCCATTAGATAATGGATTGAAAAGACACATCTTCAAGGAAAACTTAAGATATTAACCCTTTTAAAGTTTTTGTAAAGAATCACACCATATATTCCATGAGCATTGTGAATGTATATATTCACCATACAAAGTGATGCAACACAAAGAAAACATATGGAGGAACACATACAACAAAGATATCGAAACTATGCGATCAAGTCACACAATAATAGCATCGGTTGTTTCTTTAAAGGAAAAGCATGCATGTGCGTTGGGAAGGATACAATATGTAAATAACATGAGCACTAAAGCAAAACATATCGATTTCATGAGCTTATGCAAAGAAAGAAACCACATACTCCTAAGTGCAAGATAAAGGGCACACTCTATGAAACATTGTATGGAGGGCCCTAGAGTTAGATTGAAAATTTATGCATGCCTCTTTATGGAAGACACATGCCCATGTGCTAGAACTCATATGACGATATGCATCATAGTGAAAGCTTATTCAAAAGAACGCAAAGAAATATGGTAAACAACAGTGCAATTGTTAGAACACGATGGGAGTTGGTCAAGACTTATCGCACAGTAGAAATAGTGCTTATATTATTTGACATAAAAATAATAACTCCACATGCATACTTCTTTTCCATTACATGTGTTGTATATGCTAGAAAGCTTGGGTTGACTCCTAACACATAGCAAGGATTGGTATTAAAAAGGTGTTGGTAATTGACAACTAATTAATGTAAATTTGTGTAAATTGTATTAGTTATTGACAAGTTAGTTTCATACCGAATCAGCAGTTATGTAACAAAAGTTCATATATAAAACTAATAAATGCCTAAACTATTGTAAGGAGAATCATTTATTGATTGAACAGAGATTCCAATCCCTTAGCCCGTGGATGTTTCCTTGACACCCTGTCAAGGTTTTACCATGTAAATCCTGAGTTTTTTACTTGTATGGTTATGTTCAGTTGCATTCCCTTTCTTGGTTAATTTAACCTTCTTTCTTGATCAGTAACCTATTTTATAACTACAAATGGTATCGGAGCAGTTGAGT
Organism: Pinus tabuliformis; assembly: GCA_031772625.1. Taxonomy (NCBI): domain Eukaryota; kingdom Viridiplantae; phylum Streptophyta; class Pinopsida; order Pinales; family Pinaceae; genus Pinus; species Pinus tabuliformis. The sequence continues at coordinate 657,741,706 of CM062815.1, forward strand.
TGAGTTTTGGAGGTGAATGTGTGTGAAAGAAAAAAAAAGGATGCGTAAAATCCTGCGTGATCATCTTTGGAGGCGATTGCAGATTATAATTTTTTGAAGGTTGTCAAGGAAGGCACCACTGCTACGTCATTGCTGGAAGAGCTTGCTGCCAAAGGGAGCCGTCGAGGACCCATCAAGGAGTTGCGTGTTGGTCGAGGAAGAGAACCCAAGAGGAGTGTGGAACGGAATGGACTGATGGGGAGGCCATTTGCTTCCTGAGGCCCAGTTCTATGTTGCCAGACCACCGAACCCCAGTTCTACACTGCCAGACCACCTAACCCTCTGCCCTCTGCATGTTGGTCGAGGAAGACATAGCCGTTCTCTGCATGGACTGAGGAGGTCGTCATGCTACTGTGTAGCCTATGTGAAGACCATCATTGCTGCTCGTTTAGTGTGTAGCAAAATCGTGGAGGCCTGTTGCTTGTCCAGAACTGGAGCAAGGGCTGTGTGGTTCCATTGGTCAGGCCCTCATGCCTTCCAGAACCTATCCAGTGGCTGCATGGTTCTGTTGTCCAGAACCTACATGCCGATGAGGAGAAGTGTGGACCAGGCTGCATACCTATTGCTGGCCACCTGCGTGTTACCATTGCATCAGAGGCTGCGCTGCATGAAAATTACCCGTCGAAGAGAGATCATCTTGGAAGGCCAGGTATTTTTTTTTTTTTTTTTGCAAAATTTGTGAATAAATTCAGGGTTTGTTGAAAGATTTCTTTGAATTGAAGAACAAAGTTTTTTTTTCAGGAAACTGAAATTAAACAAAAGGAATTTTCTCAAAAAAAAAAAAATGTTGTAGGTTTTCTAAGTCAATTTGGAAAATTTGGGAAAGTAAGATTCTGAATTTTTATTGGGGAATTTGTGAATTTTTTTTGGAAAATTGAAGTAGGAAAATTTAAAAAAAAAAACTTGGAAAACCCTTTGTTGGAAGAAGACAATCCAAGTAATTTTTTTTTTGGAAACCCTAGTTGAAAGACTGAAACCCTAGGAGGAAAGAAATGGCCAAGATGTCGAATGCAAAGTTCGAGGTGGAGAAATTCACCGGCAAGAGCAACTTTGCTCTATGGAAACTAAAAGTTAGGGATTTGCTGGTGCAACAAGGGTTGCACAAAGCTTTGGACGGGGCAAATAAGAAACCTGCAAGCATGAAAGATTCAGACTGGGAGGACTTGGATGCCCGAGCTCTCAGTACCATCAGGTTATGCCTAGCGGATGAAGTTCTCTTCAACATTGTTGAAGAGAGTACAGCTTTAGGCTTATGGGAAAAACTGGAAAAACTATATATGACAAAGTCATTAACCAATAGAATTTATTTGAAAAGACAATTGTACAGTCTTCAAATGAAGGAGGGTTCAAAAATTGCAGAGCATTTAAATGTTTTTAATACACTTATATGTCAATTTTCAGATATGGAAATTAAAATTCAAGAAGAAGAAAAAGCTATAACCTTGTTGTGTTCTCTACCCGAGTCATGGGACCACTTCGTAACTTCAATCAGTTTGAGCACCGCTGATTCTTTGAAATTTGAATCAGTTGTAGCAGCTCCCATGTCTGAAGAAGTATGAAGGAAGTCCAGTACTGAAACAGATGCATCAGAAGCCATGACAGCTAAAGGACGGTCAAAGGAAAGAGGAGAAAAAACAAGGGGGTCTTCTAGATCTAAATCAAAGGGAAATAAGTGTAAGGCAAAATGTTGGCACTGCAATAAAATTGGACACCTGAAGAAAGACAGTTGGAAACGAAAAGAGTTTGATAACCCGAAAAAGGAAGCAAATTAGGTTGATTCAGGTATGATAGACGAAGTTTTATCTGCTGAAGAATTATGTATGATAGATGAAACTTCACCTATATGTAATGTCTCTCAAGGATTTAAAAGTTGGCTATTAGACTCTGGTGCTTCTCATCACATGTGTCCACACAGAAATTGGTTTACTTCATATGAAGATGTAAATGGTAGTTCTGTGTTTATGGGTAATAATGTAACATGTCAAACTATTGGGATGGGAAATGTCAGGATTAAAATGTATGATAACACAGTTAGAACATTAACTAGTGTTAGACATGTACCTGAATTGAAGAAAAATTTGATATCTTGAGAAGTGTTGAATTTGGATGGTTATAAGTTTACAGGTTAGAATGGAGCGTTGAAAGTCTCTAAAGGAACCCTAATTGTTATGAAAGCAGAAAAGGTCGGAAATATTTACAAACTCAAAGGAAGTACTCATGTCAGTGAAGCAACGATTGTGTCAAAAACAAAAGAAGAAGGTACTCGCCTATGGCATCAACGATTGGGTCACATGAGCAAGAAAGGTCTTTGGATACTGATGAAACGTAAATCTCTTCCCGATCTGAAATATTTGAAGTTCGATTTCTGTAAACATTGTGTGTATGGAAAACAATGTAAACAGAGATTTAAAACTCGAAATCATAATAGTAAAGATATTTTAGACTATATTCATTCTGATCTGTGGGGACCATCTCCTGTTGTATCAAATGGAGGTGCTCTATATTTTTTAACGTTTATTGATGATTTCTCCCATGAATTTTGGGTCTTTATGCTGAAAAAGAAAGCTAATGTATTCAATATCTTTATAAAATTTAAAGCAATGGTAGAGAAAAGAACAAGAAAATCAATTAAATGTTTAAGAATTGACAATGGTGGTGAATTCACTTCAATTGAATTTGGCCAATATTGTAAGGATGAAGGAATTATTAGACACAAAACTATTGTTTATACTCCTCAGCAAAATGGTGTTGCTAAACGTATGAATCAGACTCTTATGGAAAGAGCCAGAAGCATGATCAGCAATGCTAACTTGCAAAAGGAGTTGTGGGCAGAAGTAATATCCATTGCTTGTTATTTAGTTAACAGATCACCTTCAGTAGCAATTAATTGTAAAATACCTGAAGAAGTTTGGTCGGGTCAGTCTTGTGATTATTCACATTTAAGGATATTTGGCTGTGATGCTTATGCTCTTATTCCTAAAAAATAGTGTTCAAAATTAGATCCAAAATCGAAATGTTATGTATTTGTTGGTATGACTATGCGATGAAAGGATACAGGTGGTGGGATCCTACATCACGGAAGATAGTCATTAGTAGAGATGTAACATTTGATGAATAAAATTTATTAAAATAAAATGTTGAAAGAATTGAACAGGAACAGGTATCGCCAAATCAATAAATTCAATTGGAGGCTAGACCTTTCGGTGATAGTCAAAAGGAAGAAGAGACTTCTGGAGAAAAAATTGTTGAAGATAATAAAATGTTGAAAGAATTGAACAGGAACAGGTATCGCCAAATCAACAAATTCAGTTGGAGGCTAGACCTTTCGGTGATAGTCAAAAGGAAGAAGAAACTTCTGGAGAAAAAATTGTTGAAGATACAAAGGAAACTGCTAAAGTTTTTGAACCAGTTCAGCAACCAGTCACTCTAAGAAGGTCTACAAGGGAAAGAAAAACTCCCAAAAGGTATGAAGATTCTACTTCATCTTTTGCTTTGATTACTGAAGATGGGGAACCTTCTTGTTATCAAGAAGCAGTAGATGATATGGATAGCGAAAAATGGAAAATGGCTATGGAAGAAGAAATGGATTCCTTAGCCAAGAACAATACCTGGGATCTTGTAGAACTTCCTGAAGGGAGAAGTGTTGTTGGATGCAAATGGGTCTTCAAACTGAAATGGAAAGTTGATGGAAGTATCGAAAGGTATAAGGCGAGACTGGTAGCAAAAGGGTATTCTCAAGTTGAAGGTATCGACTTTCATGAGATTTTTTCACTAGTTGTAAAACTTGTTTCTATTTGTACTATGTTGGCACTAACTGCATTACTTAACCTTGAGTTAGAATAGTTAGATGTTAAAACAACTTTTCTACATGGTGATTTGAATGAAGAGTTATATAAGGAACAACCAAAAGGTTTTTTACAAGGTCATAGCCGAAGATTAGTTTGCAAGCTCAAGAAATCATTGTATGGTCTTAGGAAGTCACCCAGACAATGGTACAAGAAGTTTGACTCCTTCACAGTGAGCGAGAAATTTATTAGAAGTGAGTATGATCATTGTGTATACTTCAAAAGTTTCAATGTCATATTCATTATCTTAGCTTTGTATTTTGACAATATGCTTATTGTAAGCAAAAGCATGGAAGAGATCAACAGGTTAAAGGCTCAGCTCTCTAGTACGTTTGATATGAAGGATCTTGGAGCAACAAAACATATCTTGGGCATGGAGATACACAGAGACAGGAAAAATGGTAAGCTTTGGTTATCACAACAGAAGTATGTGGAGAAAGTACTTGAAAAGTTCTGTATGAACAATTGGAAACCTGTTAATGTTCCATTAGCTTCCCATTTTAAACTTTCTTCGGTTTTGATTCCTAGAATTGATGAAGAAAAGTAGCATATGTCTCATGTACCATATGCAAATGTTGTAGGCAACTTAATGTATGCGATGGTATCTACAAGACATGACATTTCACATGCATTTAGAGCTCTCAGCAGGTTCATGGCAAATCCAGGTGAAGAACATTAGTGAGCAGTGAAATGGGTGCTTCGATATCTAAGAGGCACAAGTGACCATTGCATCATCTTTAATGGTAGTGAAGGATCAGTCTACGGGTATTTAGATGTTGATTATGCAGGTGATTTGGACAAAAGAAGATCAACTACAAGTTATGTCTTTAATATTGCAGGTGGAGCAATTAGTTGGATGTCAAAGCTTCAAGAAACAGTTGCATTGTCCACTACCGAAGCAAAATATATAGCTACTTCAGATGCTAGTAAAGAAGTAATCTGGTTAAAGGGTCTACTTGATGAGATTGGAAGGATGCAGGAGAAAGTGAATGTACTTTGTGACAGTCAAAGTCCTATTCACTTGGCTACAAATCCTTCTTATCACAGCAGAACCAAGCACATTGATGTAAGGTATCATTTTCTAAGACATGTGATCGATGGCAGAAAAGTAGCTCTTCAAAAGGTCCATACATGGGAGAATTGTGCAGACATATTCACAAAGCTAGTTACAGTAGAGAAGCTGCAATGGTGTTTAGCTTCTCTTGGCTTGCAGAAGAGATGATGAATGGGCATGGGCAAGGGATTAGGAAAATTGTTGTCAAGGTGGAGTTTGTTGGTAATTGACAACTAATTAATGTAAATTTGGGTAAATTGTGTTAGTTATTGACAAGTTAGTTTCATAGTGAATCAGAAATTATGTAATGGAAGCTCATATATAAAACTTATGAGAATCATTTATTAATTGAATAGAGATTCCAATCCCTTGCCCCATGGATGTTTCCTTGACACCCTGTCAGGGTTTTACCACGTAAATCCTGAGTTTTACTTGTATGGTTATGTTCAATTGCATTCCCTTTCTTGGTTAATTTAACCTTATTTCTTGATCAGTAACCTATTTTATAACTACAAAAAGGCCACATGCATACTTCTTTTCCATTACATGTGTTGTATATGCTAGAAAGATTTGGTTGACTCCTAACACATAGCAAGGATTGGTATTAAGAAAGGAGGTCGAGGTACCAGTTCATTCAACGCAAAGCAAACATATCAAGGAGCACACATATAACAAAGGAATCAAAACTATGCATCGATTATTTCTTTAAAAGCAACACATGCATATGCATTGGAAAGGATACAATAGAAAATGAACGAGGCACATTAGCTCAACACAAGAAACACTCTGATTGGGATAATGTTGGAGTCATGGCAGAAAGAAATAATGCCAATAAGTAAAGGGTGCGACCACAATGCATGTAGAATACTAGCCATGAGAAAAAACATTGGTGAACGTATATGTTTTTTAAGTGTGAGACCGGCAAGTTGGTGGCTAGAGGGTTTTCCCAACAATTTGTACGCATTGCATGTCGCGGCCTTTTTGCATTGTACTCTGCATGGATATTTGGAGAGTTTTCTCCATCGGTCATGGAAATTTCTTCCATAAGTTATTTGGCTGATACTCCTAGCATAGAATGGTTTTGAATAGATGTCATTCTACGTGCCAGTCTGGGAAGCTTCTGTTTTCTACAGTATTTTCATTTTTCATATTTGGAGTTAAGCACTAAGAGATGCTCGAGACAATTGACACTATGGTGGATGGATCGCAAAGATTATGATCTGGATGAACAACTCTATCATTTCTTTGCTTCCTAAGAAACCCTGGAGGATAAGCTCGCACAGTCGCACCTTCCAAAATGCGATTGGATTGAGGTAGCACTTCTAAAATTGTGACTTGAATAGTCCCACACCAGTTTGTGGAAAAACCGCATTGTGTACCATAAAGTGCGACCAACTCTGGATTGTGACTATGAGAACTCCAGTAAGTCGCACTTCCCCCCAGGTCACAGGATCGCATTTCAAAGCCTTAGGCAAGACACCAGGAAGTGTGACCTGGCGTACAGTGCAACTGTGTGAACTCCACGAGTCGCACTGGGTTACGACCTCCCTCAAATATGACGTGCATGCAAGACTTGGAACCTGCGACCTTACATTGTTTTCTAAATTGCAACCTTTCCATGCGACCTGGCCCACTTTGTATATATGGATACTTTGAAGACGTACACGAGATGAGCATTAAGAATGCTCGTGTTATGCACCAAAAAGAATCCCCAATAGTGAATATTATAAAATCACAGCTTCAAGAATGTTTATATAAGGGCCAAATTCTGATTGAGGATGGTAAACTGCAACTTCTTATTGAGAAGGATGTTTAGGGTTCCATTTACAATCTGAATAAATTAATGTAACCTTCTTGCTGGCATCAATCAAATAAAAATTCAGTTACATAGAAGGTCGCTCTGTCATGATGGTTCAAAAGAGTTACAATATGAATGTGGCCATCACAGTCATATTCTGGCACATTTATGTTTAGTTTCATGAATATTCTATTGTAGTTGGTGATTTGATGAAATCAATCTCGTTAAGAGGAGCAATTGAAGAGAAGGCTAATCTTTATAATACAATTCAGGTGACTGTAGTTGAAATTATACATGATTATATATCTTCGAGAAGAAAACATTTTCAACCTTTTACAGCGAAGAAAGATAGTGACACGACAAAGGAGGAATGCGAACAACTCAATTTCAGCTGCATTTCTCCCGTTGGTCGCATTCTAAACTGTAATCTTATAGGTCGCACTCTAGGTCAGCGACCTCTCTATAGGTCACAATTCCTTTCCGCGGCTTATATTGTGACTCATAAGAGTGACCTCGTCGACTATGCAACCTACTCGCTTCCCCATTGCGTTTCCATCTCTTAATTATGCGATGAGACATAATTGTAGGAGCTACTTCATGCTATTGTATATTCTTGATGTATTGCACATATCTTTAGGTTCTTTGTCACCATATGAAACAATGTTTGTGGATTAAGTATGCTTCGTAATGTTAATACTATCAAATACGAGGATGGTGCAATGTAAAGGGTTAATAATAAGGAAAGGTATGCCTAGAATCGCCTTATTCATCCAAACCAAGAGCAACCAAGGGTCAAATTTGCACATACATCCAAAGGGCATATTGAATACGAACTGGATACATACAAGCGACTGTGGAAGACTGAGCCATCCTACTACTGATATCCTAGGGCTATAAATTCTTATCTATTATTATGATATTTGTTATTTTCTTCATTAAAGCGTATTTGACTTATGATATTTGTTGTTTGCTTCATTAAAACGTATTTGACTTGTGTTTTAATCAATGGATGTGTGCGCTTGCAGGCTTGATGTTGTGGAACTGTTTTGCTATATTTCCTGGACGCATGATGTTAGAAAATAAGGGTATCACAGGTATGGAAATGACATCATCTACTTCAATCAAATTACAATCATAAAAATTAGAAAAGGAAGAACGAGAATGTTAACCTAGGTGGAGGAGGCTAGGGCATTTTACAAGAATATGTGCAATTAGGGTTTGTTTTGGCTAACATGGTAGCTCGATCTATGTAGCTTTGTGAAGCACTGTGTCAATCATGATGACAAGAATAGTAGCAAGCAAATCAAGATTCATTTCAACTCTTTTCAATAGATCATCATGATTGTGCAACAACATTATGGTTTCTAGCAACCTTCTTTATTCTCCTAGTATTTTCTCTTTTATTAATATGTAAATATTTCTCATCATAGTACCTTTTCTCTTTTATCAATATGTAAATATTCCTCATCATAGTACCAACAACTTTGTTGAGATTGATTTGAGCATGTAAAAGTAACTAGACAAGATAGAATAGTGAGGAAGCTCAAGTGGTTAGGTTAAGTTAAAGGTTGTAGTAGGTGAACAAGCACCTCACCTCTATAAATGTACCCTCATGCTTCATTGATCAAGGACTTCAGCACTTGAGCATAGACTAGGAGTACATAGTTGATTTATGCTTGAAGAGCTAGAGGTACTTAGCTCTTGGCATTTAGGAGGGTGAGTTGTAGTGAGGCTAAGGTTTTACATTGGATAATGGTATGAGCTACCCATGTTCCACTACTGGGCTTTGATGGATTGCAAGATGTATACTTGTATTCATAACAACAATAATAAGAGACTCTGTATTTCAAGCATTGGTTCTCAGGCTTACTCAGAGTGATTGTATTGGTTGTTTGGTATCTTCACTATATGTGTGTGTGTGTTTTCATGCAAGCAATGTGTTATGGACTAGTTTGTGATTGTTGCATATGGGTTCACTTTCAAATTTGGGCTTACTTGTTTCACGCCATGCTGGTGACTTATTGTCAACTAATTTGCAATTAACCTCTAACATGTTCTTGTTTATGTATGTCTTAGGCAGTTTTGGCTCACTGATCCTTATCATGGCATACTTCTTCTAATGGTTGTTGTAACTTTCTTGTACCTTTTTATGCAATCTGTCAATCTTGAGTTGATCTTGCCCCGTTGTTATAGGGACATTTCATTCTTGTCCTCATTCTAGCATTCTTTTGTTTGACAGCCATGAGCGAAACATTCATGGTGGCAGTCAGACCCACATACTGAATAAGATTCCTATTCCAAATAATGTGAGGTCTAATTAAAACTTCATACATGAAAAACCCCTAACTATTGATGGCATCCAACAACATCAACATTATCATAATAAAATTCATTAAAAAAGGGCTCAAACCTATAACACCAGGTGATTAAGGCCCATGAAATAGATTACAAGATATTAAGTGAAATGAAATGTGGCTCTGATTCCAAGTGTCACACCCCTACACCTGCGGTAGTCTTTCAACTGCTTGTAGCGAGGTGCGGCACCACCGAACGCTTTCTTTTCACCAATACTAACATTCGTGGACTACGCCTACTTCAACATTAACATACTTAGTTTGTGTTTCGCAACCAAGTAAAAGCATTATCCTTTATACTTAATGAAGCCCATACTCATTCATTATCCATATGCAATTAACCGAGAACATCAACAATTGCAAACAAGTATAAAGGGGAGGGGCAACTCCCCGTAATGTGAGTCTGCCTGACAATTTTATTAAGAATATCATCTTACAATACAACAGTGTGTCTTGGCCGAACCAAGTCTCACACTTAACCGAATTTTACAATAGACAGGCCACCTGCCTTTTACAATCGTGTCGTGCACCTTTGCACAAGAAGAGGTGCTCACCCGAGCCAC